>CM036776.1:3022500-3622500 GCA_020796225.1 Arion vulgaris
AATACAATAATCTCCGCATTGACTACGCCCGGGGCCTATTCTCTCTGCAGCGTCAAACTCTACTGCAACCCTGTTAAGCAAATCATATCCTCTGATATAGACATCCATTCGTTCCCATGCCTAAGCTCGTCTAAAGTACAGACCTGTTTAATAACATCCTCTGCCTTGGCCATCCAGGCCTGCCCTTGTTTTCGTTTATGGATTTGTGCAGAGGATGATTTGTCTCTTCAGGCACTCTCAGATAAGCTTTTACCTGTGCGACTTTGTGTCTCATGGCCATCGTTAGTAAGCCAAGAACATAGCGCATTGCGTGTGCAACCAAGTATAAACCTCATCGCTTCATTTTGGATCCTGTCTAACTTATCCAGCGATGTTCTGCTCATTGTCAGAAGACCAAGACCATAGTCCACCACGCTCAGCACTAGTCCCTGATAAAGAAAAAGTAGCAGGCGTTGTTCAATATCCGTCTCCGCCATAACGTTGTGAGCAGTTAGCCATTTTCTTGCCTTTAGGATTACATTATCAACATGGCTCTTAAATAACAGGCTTCTGTCAACTGTTATTCCAAGATATTTTAGTGTTTCGCTTCTTTCAATGTCTTTGTTACACATGCTGACAACTGGGTGTCTTTACTATGTGAGTGTTAAGATAGAAACATGTCAGAAACTTTGCCAGGGTCACATCGTTTCGAATTCGTTGACATACAAATCCTATTCAGTTGACGCTGTAATGAGCAGCGTCCTCTGCACCAGTCACAAATCCTATTCAGTTGACGCTGTAATGAAGCGCGATCTCTCTGACCAGTCACAACTATTCAGTTGACGCTGTAAGACGCGATCTCTTTCTACCTCACAATCCTATTCAGTTCACGCTGTAATGAAGCAGCGATCTCCTTTCTGCACCAGTCACCAATCCTATTTAGTTGACGCTGTAATGAAGCAACGATCTCCTTTCTGCACCAGCCACCAATCCTATTCAGTTGACGCTGTAATGAAGCAGCGATCTCTTCGACCACTCACCAATCCTATTCAGTTGACGCTGTAAGAAGCAGCGATCTCCTTTCGCCCCTCACCAATCCTATTCAGTTCACGCTGTAATATAGCCGCGATCGCCTTTCTGCACCAGTCACCAATCCCATTCAGTTCACGCTGTAATATAGCCACGATCTCCTTTCTGCACCAGTCACCAATCCTATTCAGTTCACGCTGTAATATAGCCGCGATCGCCTTTCTGCACCAGTCACCAATCCCATTCAGTTCACGCTGTAATATAGCCACGATCGCCTTTCTGCACCAGTCACCAATCCCATTCATTTTACGCTGTAATATAGCCGCGATCTCCTTTCTGCACCATTCACCAATCCTATTCAGTTCACGCTGTAATGAAGCCGCGATTTCATTTCTGTTCTTGCCCATTCGATAAACCAGAATATCATTGGCATAAGACATTGTTATGCAAAATCCGATCCTCTGTGTGCTCGTTACCCCGACTGTGTATACTTTGAGACTGGTACGCTTCCCCCGTTTCTAAAAGGATGTTCAGATTGTAAAATCCACTTTCACATAGTTAAAAATCACATAAATCATTGATACATATCTTTCGTTTGTTGAATAGATGGTATCTCCGACCGTTGTGACATGTGTGGTGGGGAGAGTCTGAATATCATAACTTGTTTTTTTCTGCTGCGCTGGTTATCAGTTATATAAGGCGCCCATGTGGTGCCAGGGCCCGCAAGGAAAGCAAAGAATAGTACCACTGCGACCTTCAAAGCATGTCGTAAGAGGCGACTGATGTAGAGACTAGGGAAGGTACTCTATAATCGCAGAAATCGGATGTGATCTCCTACTTGTAGACGCATAACTGACACAATGTATAGTCGCTCTTAGGCTCAGATCACATACAAATCACACAGAGTGGTTAGCAAGTGGTCGATATGTAGCGTTCGAAGAAGAACTATTACGGACACGTCCATAGGTGCTCCGATCTCCGCCTCAACAAATCCAGCAGCGTCCATCGGTCCAACACACCAGTTCGATGTTGATTGATAAATCTCTGAGTATTTGGTATGCTGAGTTGGTAATATGGGCAAGGGGCAACGTTACTGCATTGAGTAAGATCTGGTAGTCAAAGGAGATCAAAACAAACACAAAGCTGAGAATCTTTCAATCAAATGTGACGTCAGTGCTGTTCTATGGCTCTCAAGACAGATCAGCCTGGCGCGCACATATTCGACACGGTTTTTCGGCCTGAGAGGTAGAACTGCACGGATGGAACAGATACGACAAACTAGAAAGGCAGTTCTTCTTCTTCTTTGCGTTCGTTCTTTACGACCAATTTTAATCACTCTTTGTGATATGTTTGATCTTTGCCAAGAACGTGTATAAGTTGCACATTGGTTTGGCAGGCCCCTAAACGCATAAGACTTCTACACGTTAAGGACACATGCATCCGATTTCACCCAAACCTCCTTAGTCGCCTCTTACGACATGCATGGCAGGTAACAGTGGTTCTATTCTTTACACCCCAAATATGGGCCCCGGTCACCACTCGGATGAGAAAGGCACGAACACCGTAAATCTGGAGAACCTGTGGCTTTTCTGCCAGCTCGCGGAATTGAACCCGCACTTACAGGGGGCTTGTCATCCTTCGACCAACGCGCTACGAACACACTGGGCAGGCGGGCTCATTCCTTCACGACATATACCCTCTCAATCTCTCTAATATTATTTTCCTCATGCTCTTTCTCTCTTACCCCAACCTCTCTCTTCCCCTCTACCTCTATATCATCTCTCCTTCTGTACTACCCAACAACACAAACCTAATCTTCTCCCTGAACCAGACAAGATCTCCTACCAGTTGCTCACAAATAAATACTTCTATATTTACAAGACTCAAATAGCCGACTCCCAGAAGACTATTAAATGAGAGAACAGAATGCCAAGCCATACCTCACAGTTCAACCATCTAATGACAAAACAATTGACTTCCAATAACAACCCAGGCCATGTCATGAAACCAGGGATATAAAAATGCAAATTAGAACCCACTCTTAAACATTGATTTTTTTTAAAAAGAGATCGGGTCTAGCTTGGAAGCAAGAATCGAAACGACAAGATCACAAATTGTAACAAACAAACTTTTCTGCTTCGAAGCTGTATATGTTGACCACTTGTTTATCCACTCTATGTGATCTGAGTCTAAGTGCGACTGTACGTTGCGTCAGTTACGCGCCTACAAATAGTAGGCCAGCACAACCTATTTCTACGATATTTTTTATTTACTAGGGTAGCTTCCCTATGGTCTACACCAGTCGCCTCTTACGACATGCCTTGTAGGACGCAGTGGTACTATTCTTTACTTCCACACACGGTAAACTCTGATAATATCAAATAGTATCGATACGCATTCTGGACAATATGCAAATTAGTATGAAAACAGCATTCTGGTGAACTAATATAGGCTAAATTAGTAGTCGAATACAGACATTCCTGGTGAACAATATGCTAAATTAGTAGTCGAATACATGACATTCTGGTGAACGGAAATACTAAATTAGTAGTCGATACAGCATTGGTGAACAATATCATTGTGCAATACAGCATTCTGGTGAACAATATGCTAAATTAGTAGTCGAATACAGCATTCTGGTGAACAATATGCTAAATTAGTAGTCGAATACAGCATTCTGGTGAACAATACGCCTACGCTAGAAGTCGAATATTCACTTCTCTATGCTATCTCTCTCCCTCCCTCTGCCATACATATCTCTGCCACTCCCCCCTCTCTCACAATCACGGAATATCAGTATAAAGAACTGCAAATGCCCATTTTATTGAATGCAAAACCATTGTCTCCAATGAGAGAACAGGAGCAGCCTCGGCTTATTTCATGTTCAGTAACTGCTTTATTTCTGTTGCGCACGCTTGACAAGGTGTTAACTCTATGCTAACAAGACGTTACATAAGAACTAACGTGAAATTAACCAATCAATTGACGCTACAGTGTAATCAACCAATCAATGGATGGCTAATATAAAACCAACCAATCAATGAGAGCTAACATAAAAATCAACCAATCAATGGGAGATAACATAAAAATCAACCAATCAACGGATCTGATATTCTATTTGTTCGAATTGACGGAGGATTACTAGTGGGAGGATTACTACTGTAGTGTTGATTTAAACATTAGAAAGGATTTTTTTTTAAGTTGGAATCTTTCTTTCCTTTCTCCAATCCTATTTTGCCTCACAGCGTCAGGATAAGAAGAGATTTATAGAACGAGCCCTTGTGTGCGCTTCATAAATAGTGTCTTTCGTCGTCTCTGTTATCTATGAGACTTACGTTTTATTGTCCGTCTCCAATAGGACTAGGAACTCGATCTCTCCTACACTGAGATCAGAGATCTCTGGGAAAATATCCAGATGGCTTTACGAGGGAGCGAACCTGGTACTTTTGGCACGAGAGACGATCACTAGCCTCTACGCACAAAGACACCCCCTTCTAGAAATCTCTTCTTATCCTGACGCTGTTATGCAAAACAGGATTAAAGAAAAGAGAAAGAGTAGATGCAGTCCTATGTTCCGCTGGGAACTGACGTGAATACGATATGAAGAAGTAGAAGGAGAAATAGAGGCTGTGGTGAGGATGGCTAAAAGCCCCACTGCTCATCTAACAATTCCTTCACGCCCGACGGACACTCGGCAATCACATTTTCGATTAACCGCAGCTTTTCGCGTCCCCTGGAGGGTTTTACATTTGTGAGTCTTGGATGAAGGGGATGGAAAAGATAGGACTCCATAATCTGGCTTACAAGATTCTTGCAGCTGATGTTGTGAGGGGAAAGAATATGTAAGACCGGGGGCAGACATTACCAGCAGACAAACTTAACAAATAAATTAATTATCATTTTTTTTTAATCCTCATCATCATTAGGTGCCGTGCCGGCTGCCGTAGGCGATAATAGATCTCCACAAATCTGTTTTTGGTATGATCTCAGATGTTGACGCTCTACCGTGTCATGAAGTCAGGCTATCCAAAATATTTTCTCTCTCTGTCTTCCTCTGTCTCGTCTACCTTCGATTTTACCAGTTGCCACAATGTGTTCTAAACCTCCCTCCTCATCACATGCCCGAAAAATGATGACTGCCTCTTTCTTATATTGATGATAAGTTTTCTCTGTGTCTTGATCTCATTCAACACCTCAACATTAGTCATTTTAGCAGTCTATGGATTTTTATTATTCTTCTGTAAAACCATATCTCTGTGGTCCTCAGAGATTTTTCGATATGTTTGTGTAATGTCCATGACTCACATCCATGTCAGTATTGGTTCTATGTAGCACTGTATGACTCACATCCATATGTCAGTATTGGTTCTATGTAGCACTGTATGACTCTCATCCGTATGTCAGTATTGGTTCTATCTAGCACTTGACTCTCATCCGTATGTCAGTATTGATTCTATCTCACTGTATGACTCTCATCCGTATTCAGTATTGGTTCTATCTAGCAGTATGACTCTCGTCGTATATCAGTATTGGTTCTATCTAGCACTGTATGAACATCCATATGTCGTATTTGGGTCTATCTAGACTGTATGACTCTCATCCGATGTCGTATTGTTCTATGTCACTATGACTCGCATCCGTATGTCAGTATTGGTTCTATGTAGCACTGTATGACTCTCATCCGTATGTCAGTATTGGTTTTATGTAGCACTGTATGACTCGCATCCGTATGTCAGTATTGGTTCTATGTAGCACTGTATGACTCTCATCCATATGTCAGTATTGGTTCTATGTAGCACTGTATACTCGCATCCGTATGTCAGTATTGGTTCTATGTAGCACTGTATGACCCACATCCATATATCAGTATTGGTTCTATGTAGCACTGTATGACTCTCATCCATATATCAGTATTGGTTCTATGTAGCACTGTATAACTCGCATCCGTATGTCAGTATTGGTTTTATGTAGCACTGTATGACTCTCGTTCTGCTCTCACTTGACAATGACTTGTTGCATACAATGCTTCTAATAATGGGTATCATATAAGCAAGCAAAATGAGTAATCATATCATAGAACTTCTTCATCCAACAATCCATATCGACCACTTGTCACCCACTCTGTGTGATTTGTATGTGATCTGAGCCTAAGAGCGATTGTACGTTGTGTCAGTTATACGCCTACAAGTAGACCAGCACATCCGATATGCGATTTGTTAATTTACTAGGGTAGCTTCCATGGCACGGTAGAGAGTCAACATCTGAGTTGATAGCAAACACCACCGACAGAGATTTGTATAGATCCATGATCGCCTACGTCAGCCGACACGGCACTTGATGATGATGATGAGCTTCCCTAGGACCTACATCAGTCGCCTCTTACAACATGTCATGTAGGTCGCACAGTGGTACTATTCTTTGCTTTCCTGTGCGGGCCCCGGGCCCCACACGAGCGATAACCAAATCATAAAACCGCAGTCTCTTTATTGTACCCCCTTCCTTCCAAGATGCACAGCAAGACACGGCAGCCATTTTGTTAACTCCAAAACACAAAATTGCACCAGTAATGCCTGCCCCGCGCACAAGGGGGCGCATTACCATAATCGATTCTTTACTGCGTTGAGAAAATCAATAGGCTCATCCCAGGGAACTCTATATAGAGTTTCTAATAAATGTCCACTGGGTATATGACGCTATTTATAAATTAGTTACGGCAAAAAAGGTTTAGGCATGTTTAAGACACTTTCAGTTTAAATCGACAGCCGGTGCACGCCCATTTATTTAATGATTTTTAATATAACTATAAATAGATGAAGATTTTGGGTAAGCGGGGCGTGGCGATACAAGATATCTCGACTTGACTAATTCCTGTCCGCTTCTCGTGGAGCATAGGGCCTTAACAGTTGTTAGCCACTTTTCCTGGTCTATGACTGCTTTCGTTACAGTTTCCCAGGATAGTCGAGAACCCTTTAGTTCATAAAGAAGATTTCATCCCCAGGTCTGTTTAGGACGTCCTCTTTTCCATTTTCTTTGCGGGTTCCACTCAAGTGCTTGTCTAGTGACACTCGACCGTGTCCTCCGTAGGTAAGACTGACCCCATTGCTATTGTCTTCACTTAACCTGGGTCATCATGGGTTCCTGTCCTGTTCTTATCCACATGTCTGTGTTTGCAACTCTATCATATCATCTCAGTCTGAGAATCCGCCGAAAACATCCCTTGACAAAGATCTGAATCTTATTTGTATTTAACTTGGTGACTCGCCATGTTTCCGAGCCATACAGCAACACATATTTCACATTTGAGCTGAATATCATGAGCTTTGTGTTCGTGGAGATGGCACTGAATTACCACACAAAAAGGCGGATGGAAAAAAAATACAATTCAAGTTTTAAAGGGTTTTAAAGCCGAAAGTATTGACTTCACTGCACCGGGTTTTACCCCATACGGCTCAGTCCCTCTCCGCAGAAATGGCACGCCACCTGCCGAAAGTATTGCACAAAGCACGAACTCCGTAGTTTCAGCAACAATCCTAGGGGTCTCTGGAAAAAACTGCGCTCGTGAACAGAACGGCGCGGTCCAGATTCGAACCCACGACCTTCGACTCACAAGACAAAGGGCTTAACAACATAGCCACAGAGGCCCCCGTACAATACAAGCAATCATTTTTTTTTCAATAGATCAAATTACGAATAAGAGAAACCGTGAAATGAAATGTTTAGTCAATTTCGATAGGATTCTGTATCCTCTCCGTGTCCAGATTGACACATAAAGCTTCCACAAGAGACTTCCACTGTTGCCGTTCTGCTGCCTTTCTACCAACCGTCTCCCACGTCAGGCCACACTCCTTCCACCTCTCTCTCGGCGGCTCATTTGGACGTCCAGGACTTCTCTTCCCATCCGCTGTCCATCTGAGAACTGCCCTAGCCAATGCCCCCACTGGTATACGATTTACATGTCCAAACCACTTCTCTTCCCATCCGCTGTCCATCTGAGAACTGCCCTAGCCAATGCCCCCACTGGTATACGATTTACAAGTCCAAACCACTTCTCTTCCCATCCGCTGTCCATCTGAGAACTGCCCTAGCCAATGCCCCCACTGGTATACGATTTACATGTCCAAACCACTTCTCTTCCCATCCGCTGTCCATCTGAGAACTGCCCTAGCCAATGCCCCCACTGGTATACGATTTACATGTCCAAACCACTTCTCTTCCCATCCGCTGTCCATCTGAGAGCTGCCCTAGCCAATGCCCCCACTGGTATACGATTTACATGTCCAAACCACTTCTCTTCCCATCCGCTGTCCATCTGAGAGCTGCCCTAGCCAATGCCCCCACTGGTATACGATTTACATGTCCAAACCACTTCTCTTCCCATCCGCTGTCCATCTGAGAGCTGCCCTAGCCAATGCCCCCACTGGTATACGATTTACATGTCCAAACCACTTCTCTTCCCATCCGCTGTCCATCTGAGAACTGCCTAGCCAATGCCCCACTGGTATACGATGTACATGTCCAAACCACTTCTCTTCCCATCCGCTGTCCATCTGAGAGCTGCCCTAGCCAATGCCCCCACTGGTATACGATTTACATGTCCAAACCACTTCTCTTCCCATCCGCTGTCCATCTGAGAGCTGCCCTAGCCAATGCCCCCACTGGTATACAACATACATGTCTAAACCACCTCCATCTTCGTCTCTTAATGATGATCTCCAAGGATGCAAAGTCTGTTCGTTTCAAAAGCTCCTCATTTGTTATGGTATTTGGCCAGATTCGATACGATTATGTTTACAATATCACTTTCCATATATGATTGATAGGACTATCATCATTGCACTTCGGTGTGTAAACATGTGTGCTCCGATCTCTTTCTTACACAAGAAGATCTCAGCGGCAGTGCACGGACTCCGTAGTACCGGCGAGGGTACCCGACATAATTTAGAAGATGGTGACAATATTTTTTAGGGATTTTATTATTTAATCTGTCCAATGAATTTTTGCACGGGCTGTAGCTTCTCAGCCTGCTCTTCTCCATTTTGAACTGCCACATGTCTTTTATGTGTTCAACTTGAAAAGGGGTTTTCTTCTTCTTCTTCTTCTTCGATAGCTACATATGGACTTCTACCACTTTTTAAAATTTATACGTGATCTAAGCCTAAGAGCGATTGTACGCTGTGCCAGTTAAGCGTCTACAAATAGACCAGCGCATCCGATTTCTGTGGCGCATTTTATTTAATACGGTAGCTTCCCAAGTCCTCTACCTCAGCCGCCTCTTACAACATGCCTTGTAGGTAACAGTGTTACTATTCTTTGCTTCCCTTACGAACCCCGGTATCAGACGAGCGGAAAACGGGACTTACGTTTCCGTATCCGATAGGACTAGGGACTCGATCTCAGCTACACTGATAACAGGAATCTCTAGACCAAAAAAAAATAAATGATGATGCCTCCTCCACGAGAGAGCAAACTTTGGAACCGGCTTGGACACAACTCAGTAAAGAACAAAATGAGCGCATGTACAGAAGACAAAGGTAATATAACATGTAGAAGTATACAAGTCGGTGTATGAAAACGTTGGAAGAAACAGAAGAAGAGAAAAAAAAACTAACAAATTTCAATACATAAGTTCCCGTCATGTTTAAAATGTCGATAATATTTTTAAAAAACCTCGATTTTCTGTTGTCATCATCAGGTGCCGTGCAAGCTGGCGTAGGCGATCATGGATCTCCACAAATCTCTGCCGTTGGTGTTTGCTATCAACTCAGATGTTGACGCTCTACCGTGCCATGAAGTCAGGCTATCCACATTTTTTTTCTCTCTGTCTTCCTCTGTCTCTTCTACCCTCGATTTTATCGGTTCTCACAATGTGTTCTAAACCTCCCCTCCTCATCACATGCCTGAAAATGATGACTGCCTCTTTCTTATATTGATGATAAGTTTTCTATGTGTCTTGATCTCATTCAACACCACAACATTAGTCATTTTAGCAGTCCGTGGGATTCTCAACATTCTTCTATAAAACCACATTTCTGTGGCCCTCAGAGATTTTTCTGTGTGTTCATTGTCCATGACTCACATCCGTATGTCAGTATTGGTTCTATGTAGCACTGAATAACTCGCATTCTGATCGGGATTGACAAGGACTTGTTGCATATAATGCTTCTCATTTTCAGGAAAGATGTTTTCGCTTGTCCTATTCTGTTGTAGAAAAATGTATTTGTAACAAAAATTCATCTCATTAACACAGCGTTTCCCAAAGTGGGCGGTACCGCCCCAGTGGGTGTTGAAGCGTTCTAGGGGAGGGGCGATAGTGGGTTCAGAAAAATGGGGGATTCATGCGATTAGGGGTCGGTGGCTCCTAAAGAAGAAATAAATAATAAATATTTGAAAATAAATTATTTTCGTGATTTTGCCATTGAATAATCATTTCAAATTTGAATTCTGCATTTTAAGTCATCTTATGCCTGTCTTACACGATCCATTTTTCATCAATTTTCTATTTCATGTATATAATCATTTGAAAATTGACCATGTATGACATAAATATATGTCAATTTCCTATGTCAAAGAGGAAATAGAACATGCATATATATATATATATATGTGTGTGTGGAGGGGGCGTTGACAAACTGTTATAATGAACTTCGTTGTTCGTTTTGATTCCCAGATTTTCATTAGATAGGTTTATGTTTCCACATGTAATCGTCCATTTGTAGTGTTCCTCGAAATTCGTCATTCTTGTTGTATTGTTTGCTTGATAAAGGCCTTTTGGTCGAAACGTTGCTGTTTATCGTCACTGTTTATTTATTTTGTAAAACTGTAGTACTTTGTTTTTACGTGTTTAGCTATTTTTCCAAGTTTTACTGCAGTCTCCACCCTTTTTCGATAATGAGGAGGGGGGGCGTTACTAAGTTTATGTTGTGCAAAGTGGGCGGTGTACCGAAAAAGTTTGGGAATCTATGCGCTAACCAAACCCCCAAATACCAGCTTTGAGCTGTTTGTTACAAATCAATTTAGACAACCAAAAATGGTCACGCTGCTTGCGTTTTTCCCAATCAATTTCTTTAACACAAAAAAAAGTCTTTCAATTGAAAATTAAGTTCATTATCCCAGCTATATAAGAAATGTATTATATTTAGAAAAGACAATTTTGTTAAGAAATATTAAGAAAGTCTGAATTCTGTGTCTCTTCTCTTCTTTGCGTTCGTTCTTTACAACCAATTTTAATCACTCTTTGTGATATGTTTGATCTTTGCCAAGAACGTGTATACGTTGCACATTGGTTTGGTAGGCCCTAAACGCATAGACTTCTACACGTTTAGGATATGTGCATCCGATTTCAGCTAAACCTCCTTAGTCGCATCTTACGACATGCGTGGCAGGTAACAGTGGTTCTATTCTTTACACCCCAAATTTGGGCCCGGTAACCACTCGAGCGAAATTCTGTTTCTAACGTTCTATAGTTATAGCTATGATTCAGGGTCTCTGTAGCGTAGAGCTGGTACACGCCTCTCGTTCAAAAACAACTCGGTTCGCTCCTTCGTGGGGCCATGAAGATATTTTTCCAAACATCCCTGATTTCAGTGTAGGTGAGATCGAGTTTCTAGTCCTATCGTAGACGGACGATGAAACGTAGGTTCTGTGTTCAAGTTGAGCATGTAAGTGAACCTTTGGCAGGTCGAAGTCGAGAAAAGCAGGCTGGAAAACCGCTGCCCAGGCAAAATTCATTAGAAAAAATGTAAAAGATTAAATTCCCACAACCTTTTTTCCCCATCTTCTAAATAACATCGGGGACCCTCGATAGTGCTACGGTGTTCGTGCTCTGTCCCTGAGATCATCCTGTATACAAAAAGAGATCGGAGCACACATGGTTACTCATCGATGTGCAATGATGATGGTCCTATCAATCAATCGATTATTCCGGTTCATTTGAAAGACCAACATTGGACTTCAGTGGATATTAATAATGTCTGTTTCATTTTGTTTCGAGAACTCAGCGGCAGTGCACCAACTACGTAGCACTGGCAGGGCCCCTCCGTGTACTTTTCTACATCCTGAAAATGGTGACCATTGTTCAATGAATTAAAGTGTCAATGCAGCGTCAGTCAGACCTTCCCTTCCAATCCGTTGTTCACATGAGTGCTATTCTAGCCAATGCCCATGTGATGCCCATATTGAGTGCTATTCTAGCCAATGCCCATGTGGAGTGCTATTCTAGTCAATGCCCATGTGATGCCCATATGGAGTGCTATTCTAGCCAATGCCCATGTGATGCCCATATTGAGTGCTATTCTAGTCAATGCCCCTGTGATGCCCATATGTAGTGCTATTCTAGGCAATCCCCATATGGAGTGCTATTCTAGTCAATGCCCCTGTGGAGTGCTATTCTAGTCAATACCACTGTGATGCCCATATGAAGTGCTATTCTGACCAATGCCCATGTGATGCCCATATGAAGTGTTATTCTAGCCAATGCCCCTGTGATGCCCCGTGGAGTGCTATTCTGAACAATGCCCCCATTGGCATAAGGCACACATAACCAATCTATCTCCAAATTCGTCTTTTAATGACGATATACACTGGTGATGAGGAAAGCACGTATTCACGCAAAAATGAGTCAGATGCGCCATGCATACGCCTAAATTCAAAACGGACGGACGAAAAATAAAAAAAGGAAAGAAGTGGGAAGGTGTGAATGGATGGGTGAAGAAACGCCAGAAAGTAAGCAATGGGTGAAGAGGCGAAATTCAGAAAAGAATAAAATAAAGAACAGACAGCTGTCAAAAATGATTACGGGAGAAGGTACGAATGAGAGAAAGAATCACAGAAATACAGAGGTTAACATAAGTAATATAGAACAGGAAAAAGAAGAAAAGTGAACGAAACAGGGTGGACAAAACAAATAAAAATGAAGTAAGATTTTTTTAACAAGTGTAAGGAATTACAGAGGGAGACTTCAAAACATAGAAAGAGAAGATGGAGATATGTTGGGCACACCTTGAAGAGAAATGATTAACGAATATCAAAGCAGGCATTGAAGTGGGATGCAAAGGGTTGAAGACAGAGAGGACGACCTAAGGAGACCCTGAAACGAACTTTATTGAGAGAGGCAGGAAATATCGATCTCAGTTCCATGGAGGAGATTGAGCGAGTTGCCCAGGATAGAGCGGTATGGAGAAATTACTTGCAGGCCCTATGTAACGTATAACGGTAGGAGGGGAATTATTATTATCATTACTTCAAAACAAACAGTAATGCTTATGACGGCTTGGTAAGGAGAGGTGTGTGTGTGTGTGTGTTAGATGATGATATGGTAGGGTGGGAAGTGTGTGTGTGTGTGTGCCAGGTGACGAAATCGCAGGTTAAGGCAGAGTCAACTATAAACTTATGGGCCTTCGGCTCAGGTAAGAATTATGGAAATCAGACCACAACTACACCACGTGACCTCGCATTCCAGTATTGGTGTATATAGACGAATTCATTTTAAAATCAACACAAAATGCTAAATCAAAGTTTATATTATGCAACAAGTTCAGTTTAACAATAAGAAATATCAATATTATGAATATTTTCACCAATAAATAACCATAGACTCACAGAATTGAATAAAATTGCAAAAAAGCTTGCAGTGTTTTATCTAACATCTATAATTTCCAGCCCCTTCTCTGATCTAGGTCAGAGATTCCCCAGTCAGTTGCAAGGTCTAGTTATCTAGAGTTGGCTGTGGTTCTATCAAACATCTATAATTTCCACCCCTTTTCTGATCTAGGTCAGGGAACCCCAAGTCAGTTGCCTGTCCTAGTTATCTAGAGTTGGCTGTGGTTCTATCAAACATCTATAATTTCCAGCCCCCTTCTCTGATCTAAGTCAGGGATTCCCCGGTCACTTGTCTGGCCTAGTTATCTAGAGTAGTCTGTGGTTGAGGTGTGTGTGTGTGTGTGTTAGGTGAGGATATGTTAATTTACCGTTTGACAGGTATTCCAGGTGAAGCAGATATAACCTTCCCCCTGTTAGACTGACAAGCACTAGTTTTATCTTCAACCTAGAGGAGAGAAGAGAAAATACATTACCAATAATTATTATGATAAATGAATGCACAAGACGAATTCTGTAAGTAGTCTGACCAAATGCGATATCAAGTACGATAACAAATACGATAACAGATGATGAGCTTATCTTCTTTTTCTTCTGCTATCTTCTTCTTCAGCTTTCACCCGTAACCCTTTAGCTGCTAGAAGACGTATATATACGTTTTTCTCATTCACTGCTAAAGATGCATTAACACGTCTGTTATTATCTCTCCTCTGTGGGCTAAAGACGTGTTAACACATTATACATTTCTACTATCACTGCTATATGCTACATTCACGTTTGGGACCTAGAAACAAAGAGTAGCTATTTTTAGCTCTGTCTTCGGAAAGTATGTAGCAGCGACAGTTCTAGGGAGGCATAGATCCGCAATCAAGACCTACCAAGCCCATCTTTTCCACTCTATTGCATCTTCCCGGTTTGGTATCTTCCTCTGTAGTGGTCATTCTTCTCTGGCTGGTGGGGTCATTCTTCCTCTGGTGGGGGGTCATTCTTCCTCGGCTGGAGGGTCCTTCTTCCTCTGATGGCGGGTCCATTCTTCCTCTGGTGGTGGGGTCATTCTTCCTCTGGTGGTGGGGTCTTCTTCTTCCTCGGTGTGGGTCATTCTTCCTCGGTGGGGGTCTTCTTCCTCTGGTGGAGGGTCATTCTTCCTCTGGTGGTGGTTCATTCTTCCTCTGGTGGTGGGTCATTCTTCCTCTGGTGGGGGTCTTCTTCCTCGGGAGGCGGCTACGAATTTTCTTGGTTGTGGTTTCTGTAGCTATCTAGTGTTTTTACAGGGTAGGGTAGTTAGAACCACGCCAAACCTCCTTAGTTGCTTCTTAAGACATGCGTGACAGAAAACAGTGGTACTATTCTTTACACCCCAAAATTGGGCCCCGGTAACCACTCGGGCGATGTAAGGAGTTGAAAATCGCCGCATTGACCAACACATTTCTACAGGAATAAGCAGCCCAAATTTCATAATTCCAGAGTTCGGGGTTCTCAACTTTTCTTCTGTAACGAACAAACAAACAAACAGACAACGCACTTTATAATTAAGATTTCAAAGTAATTTGGAAAGAAGTGATACAGTCATGAGAGATTGATTGATTGATAGGACCATCATCATTGCACTTCGATGAGTAACCATGTGTGCTCAGATCTCTTTCTTACACAGGAAGATCTCAGCGGCAGTGCACGAACTCCGTAACACCGGCGAGGGTCCCCGATGTAATTTAGAAGATGGTGAAAATATATTGTAATAGTTTTTAATTATTCTAACCGTTCTAATGAATTTTTTGCACAGACAGTGGCTTTCCAGCCTGCTCTTCTCGTGTTCGAACTGCCAAGGGCTTTTTTACGTTCTCAACTTGAACACGGGGCCTACGTTTTAACGTCCGTCGCTGATAGGACTAGGAACTCGATCTCCCCTACACTGAGATCAGTTAGCACGAGAAGCTAACACCTAATCTCTACGCTACATAGATATCCAAAAGAGGGAGATAGGTAGAGATGTTGCATAGAGTCTGAACAAGTCTACGGTACTCACCGTCGGTTCTGCATCGCTATCCTCACTCAGGTCCAAATCTCGTCTCAGGATGGAGCTACGGGAGAAACAATGAAACCACATTAAAATTATAAATAATATCACATAAATATTAGTACTGTATCTCGTCTTTCTTGTATCCTCTGCTTGTTGACGGTAAGCGTGGCAGGATTCTCAGATGATAGGTTTCTGAGATAGTGCACGCTCTGTCTCTTGATACCCTGTGATATTGTGTCAGGGAGGTACTCACAGGGAAGTACTCACAGGGAAGTACTCACAGGAAGTACTCACAGGGGTACTCACAGGGGGTGCTCACAGGAGGTGCTCACAGGAGGTACTCACAGGAGGTACTCACAGGAGGTACTCGAAGGGGGTACTCATAGGGAAGTACTCACAGGGAGGTACGCACAGGGAGGTACTCACAGGGGGTCCGTGGACCACAGTTTACGAAATGCTGCTCTAGGGTGAAGGTGCAGGGGGACCATGTACATGCGTAAAAGCTCCACCCATTCCCAACTATGCAAACAGCATCAGTCGCGGTTAGTCAGCGAGTGAGTGAGTGGTGAACGTATTTTCATTATCTAGAAGAGACTGAACAATATAAGTAAAGCAAAAGTAAGGAAACCCTTTTTTAACCTTGAGGTATATTGGGTAATACGGTGTTAGGCCTGTATTTTTCATTGACCGTCGGCACACGATGGGTGATGTGGTAAACATCCCTCTGGTCGTCTTTACTACCCAGCAGTGGCGGCCCGTGATCCTTTTGTTGGTGGGGCCAGGCACAAATGTTCGGGAAAATCATGCTTTTGGATTAGGTTATATTTTAATTTATTAAATAATAATAGAACATCAGGAAAGAAGGCAAGAGAAAGACCACGGAAAAGATGGTTAGATGGCGTAGCAGAATCCTGTGAAAGAGCAAAGATAACAATCACACAAGCCACCAGAACAGCACAAGACAAATGTAGAAAACCATGACACTGGGCAACAACCCGGTAGCAGTGTGACGACACTGGGCAACAACCCGGTAGCAGTGTCACGACACTGGGCAACAACCTGGTAGCAGTGTGACGACACTGGGCAACAACCCGGTAGCAGTGTGACGACACTGGGCAACAACCCGGTAGCAGTGTGACGACAGAAGAAGAAATAATAATGCACGATACACATTATTTTTTTATGGGGCTTGGCCCCACTGGCCCTTAATGACGAGCCGCCACTGCTACCCAGTGCATTTTATTGTACACAATTGAGGCTGGATCGACCTGAAAGCCGTTATCGTCAGAAGAATATTTCACTGTCAAATTGAATCCGGACCACTAGCGAAAGAAGTGAGTCCACTAATAAGTAGACCAGCACATCCGATTTCTGCGATGGTTTATACAGGGTGTTCAAGATTAAAGCAGCCCCATTGACAAATCGAAAGTTGCCAGATAATCTATCGCGTTATGTTTATGTACTATTTAAACCGGTTCTGACTAGCTCGTTTTACGCCACATTTGTTCATCGCCCCTTCCCGCACTACAATTACATACCGTCACATAACCTTGACCTATACTACGTCATAACTGAACCTTCTCATTTTCATACATATATGCCAGATTGACTCCATTCACAGGCTGCTATTATCTTGAACACCCTGTATTTATAGGATAGCACCCTTGTGACCCTACCTCAGCCGTCTCTTACGACATGCCATGTAGATCGCAGTGTTACTATTCTTGTCTCCTTGTAAACCCCGGCAAAGAAGGGCGGGAATCACTAATAAATCATAGTTATGTCTAAGGTATAGGAAGTCTGAATTTATTCGCTTCTGGTGTATTCTTTGCTTGATAAAGGCATTTTGGTCAACACGTCCCTGTATATTGTTTTTGTACAATTAAGGAGATGAGTGTCTAGAAATTGCATCATCAGGTATGACAATAACAACAGAGATGAGGTCTTCAGAAGAGCTGCCACCCGTCTGCTCCACGTGCTTCGTAGCCGTTTGACTACCGGTGACTATCCCCTCGTTGGTGCAGGTTCAATTCCGCGGATGCAAAACAAGCTCCAGATTCCGTCCAGATTTCAGTGTATCGTGGCCCGAACCGAAGCTCTACGATGTCCATGGCACTCGGTCCGAAAGCTGAAAAGCTCAATCTCTGATCGGAAAACATTAAAGAGCTGAGTTGTGACTTCATGAACAAACGAGATGAGTGCATTAGAAATCTGCAGGTTGTGAACAATAAGAGATAAGAAATTAGAAATGAAGAAATCAGAAAAAGACTGGATGTGAAACCAGTCATGCAATTCATAAAAGAACAACAGATTAAATGGTTTGGACACCTGATAAGAATGCCATGGTATCGTCTACCACAGAGAGCCATACAGAAAAAGTATAATGAGTACAAAGCAAGAGGAAGACCATGCAAAAGGTGGAGCGACGGCATCAAGAACAGCCTTAAGAAAATGAAAAATGAGAATAAGTAGTTTTAAAAACCCCATGGGCCCGTCTGCCCAGCGTGTTTGTAGCGCGTTGGACTACTACGGGTGACTATCCCTCTGTGTGTGCGGGTTCAATTTCGTGGGATGACAGAAAAAGCCACAGATTCCCCAGATTTACGGTGTTCGTGGCACCGAACCCCGAAGGGTTACGATATCCATGGCACCGAATCGAAGAGCTGAAAAGCTCAAGTGCTTCTGGATCGGGGGAATTCGTAATAAATAACAGCTTAAGCAGTTTTGATTGATTGATTGATAAGAACATTGTCGTTGCACTTCGGTGAGTAACCATGTGTGCTCCGATCTCTTTCTTACACGGCAAGATCTCAGCTGCAGTACACGAACTCCATAGCACCGGCGAGTGTCCCCGGTGTAATTTGGAAGATGGCGAAGATATTTTTGTAGGAATTTTATTTCTAATATTTGCTAGTAAAGTTTGCCCGGACAGCGGTTTTCCCGCCTGCTCTTCTCGATTTTGAACTGCTAAGGGTTCTTTTGCAGAGAATACAACATAGACCTGCATGCATGTTTCATAGGCTATAGCAAGGCTTTCGACAATATACAACACCAGAAAATGTGGAAAATCATGAAAGACATGCACTTTCCAACACACATAATACAACTCATAGAATCTCTTTACCACGAACAACAGGCAACCATTAAAATAGAAGGTGAAATAGCTGAATGGTTCGAGATTCAAAAGTGGGTACGACAGGGATGTATTTTGTCACAATACTTATTCAACATATATGCGGAGAACATAATGAGGAATTTAAAAGACAATGCCAACTATGTGAATTACGACCCTCTCACTATATGAGGCAAATGCATACCAGAGCTTAGATACGCAGATGATACAGTATTATTATCCACCAGCAAAGAAGGTTTGGAAAACCTAATCATGACGACCAAGAAACATAGTGAAGACCAACATCTATATTTGAATACACAAAAAACAAAATCATGTCAACTGACAAAGCAAAAGGCTCACCTAACATCCAAGTAAACAATGAAGAACTCTAATGTGTAGAGAGCTACCAATATCTGGGCTCAATAATTAACAATAACGGTGACTGCTCCAAAGAGATCTCAAGAAGATTGGCAATAGCAATCAAGAAGTTAAACACAATGAAGAACATGTGGCAAAGCACCAGCAAAATATTAAAATTAAAAATATTGAGAGCGTGCATTTTTCCAGTGGCTACTTATGGTTGTGAATCATGGACTATTACACGTACAACAAGAACGAAAATCTAGTCCTTCGAAACTAAATGCTACAGAAAGATCCTACGAATACCATAGACAGAAAAAGAAAGAACACTGATGTCCTGAAAGAACTAAATGTTAAAGAGAATTGGCTGATAAACAACATACTATACAGAAAATTACATACTTTGGTCACATCAAGCGTCACGATGGCCTGGAAAGAACAATAATAGAGGGCAGGGTCCCAGGACACAGAGGCAGACCAAGAAGAAGATGGCTACAAGATATTAAAGAAACCATGAACTAGACATCGATGAATTTGGAGTATGGCAAAGACGAGTGAATTTCCAGATGTGCTAGCACTAGAGAGCAACGTCCTATAAAGGATACGCACCTCGATGGATGAACGGTTCTTTCGTGTCAAATGAACACGGGACTCTTTATCGTCCGCTCCGAGAGGCACTGGGAAACCCTTCGATCTCACCTACACTGAAATCAGGATCTTTGGAGAAT
This sequence comes from Arion vulgaris, assembly GCA_020796225.1. Classification (NCBI taxonomy): domain Eukaryota; kingdom Metazoa; phylum Mollusca; class Gastropoda; order Stylommatophora; family Arionidae; genus Arion; species Arion vulgaris. The sequence goes on from CM036776.1 coordinate 3,042,323, forward strand.
ATCCAATGGCTCCACGAGTTCCTGGACGATAATGTCCTGCTGAGCGTAGATGTTCCTGTGACGTAGATGTTCCTGTGACGTAGATGTTCCTGCGGCGTAGATGTTCCTGTGACGTAGATGTTCCTGTGACGTAGATGTTCCTGTGCTAGATGTTCCTGTGGCTAGATGTTCCAAAGTGCATTAGAACACAGATCATTACATTTCTCAATTCTCAAATGGTGAAAGAACAAAGCATTATTACTGTGTTTTAGCTTTCAACTCGATAACACAAGAAGAGCGTATAGACTACAGAAGAGACGTGATAACTACAAGAGAGGCGTGATAACTACAGAGACTGATAACAAAGAAGGACGTGATAACTACAAGAAGAGACGTGATAACACAAGAAGAGCGTGATAACTACAAGAAGAGACGTGATAACTACAAGAAGAGGCGTGATAACTACAAGAAGAGACGTGATAACTACAAGAAGAGGCGTGATAACTACAAGAAGAGACGGTAACTAAGAGAGCGTGATAACTACAAGAAGAGGCGTGATAACTAAAGAGAGGTGATAACAAGAAGGCGTGATAACTACAAGAGGGCGGATAACTACAAGAGAGGCGTGATAACACAAGAAGAGAGCGTGATAACTACAAGAAGAGGCGTGATAACTACAAGAAGAGGCGTGATAACTACAAGAAGAGACGTGATAACTACAAGAAGAGGACGTGATAACTACAAGGCGAAGAGAGGCTGATAACTACAGAAGAGCGTGATAACTACAAGAAGAGGGCGTGATAACTACAAGTAGAGGCGTGATAACTACAAGAAGAGGCGTGATAACTACAAGAAGAGGCGTGATAACTACAAGAAGAGGGCGTGATAACTACAGAGGGCGTGATAACTACAAGAAGAGGGCGTGATAACTACAAGAAGAGACGTGATAACTACAAGAAGAGGCGTGATAACTACAAGAAGAGGCGTGATAACTACAAGAAGAGACGTGATAACTACAAGAAGAGGGCGTGATAACTACAAGAAGAGACGTGATAACTACAAGAAGAGGCGTGATAACTACAAGAAGAGACGTGATAACTACAAGAAGAGGCGTGATAACTACAAGAAGAGACGTGATAACTACAAGAAGAGGCGTGATAACTACAAGAAGAGACGTGATAACTACAAGAAGAGGCGTGATAACTACAAGAAGAGACGTGATAACTACAAGAAGAGACGTGATAACTACAAGAAGAGACGTGATAACTACAAGAAGAGACGTGATAACTACAAGAAGAGGCGTGATAACCACAAGAAGAGACGTGATAACTACAAGAAGAGGGCGTGATAACTACAAGAAGAGACGTGATAACTACAAGAAGAGGCGTGATAACTACAAGAAGAGGGCGTGATAACTACAAGAAGAGACGTGATAACTACAAGAAGAGGCGTGATAACTACAAGAAGAGGCGTGTAACTAAACTTCACAAGAAGAGACGTGATAACTACAAGAAGAGACGTGATAACTACAAGAAGAGGCGTGATAACTACAAGAAGAGACGTGATAACTACAAGAAGAGGGCGTGATAACTACAAGAAGAGACGTGATAACTACAAGAAGAGGCGTGATAACTACAAGAAGAGGCGTGATAACTACAAGAAGAGGCGTGATAACTACAAGAAGAGGCGTGATAACTAAGAGCGTAGAAGAGGCTGATAACTACAAGAAGAGACGTGATAACTACAAGAAGAGACGTGATAACTACAAGAAGAGGCGTGATAACTACAAAAAGAGAGACGGCTGATAACTACAAGAAGAGGCGTGATAACTACAAGAAGAGGCGTGATAACTACAAGAAGAGGCGTGATAACTACAAGAAGAGCGTGATAACTCAGAAGGCGTGATAACTACAAGAAGAGGCGTGATAACTACAAGAAGAGGCGTGATAACTACAAGAAGAGACGTTATAACTACAAGAAGAGACGTGATAACTACAAGAAGAGGGCGTGATAACTACAAGAAGAGGCGTGATAACTACAAGAAGAGGCGTGATAACTACAAGAAGAGGCGTGATAACTACAAGAAGAGACGTGATAACTACAAGAAGAGACGTGATAACTACAAGAAGAGGCGTGATAACTACAAGAAGAGACGTGATAACTACAAGAAGAGGGCGTGATAACTACAAGAAGAGACGTGATAACTACAAGAAGAGGCGTGATAACTACAAGAAGAGATGTGATAACTACAAGAAGAGACGTGATAACTACAAGAAGAGACGTGATAACTACAAGAAGAGGCGTGATAACTACAAGAAGAGGCGTGATAACTACAAGAAGAGCGATAACTAAGAAAGGCGTGATAACTACAAGAAGAGGGCGTGATAACTACAAGTAGAGGCGTATATGGCATACCTGAAAAACATACTGTTGGGAGAGACATTTGAAGTAGCTGTAGACAAGCTACCATCCAACTTGCCACACATCAATTCGTCAAAGGCGGCTCCTATAGTATGGGTTGGAACAACGCCACGAAAACCACCACCACCACCGTGGTGATGATGGTAGAAGAAGCTACTCATGTCCCTGCTACCAGTCTTAGAATGTATCCCTCTGTCAAGTTGTAAGACCGTTAAGTAGCGGTGAAAAATTCGTTTTGGACATCAACTTTGAAATTTGCAACATTCACATTGAAATTTGCAACCTCAGCATTGAGGGTGAAATATGAAGAATTCACTGCGTACACATAACTAGCAATTTTTTGTAATGGGTTTTCAAGCCAACGAATTGACTTCATTGCACCGGGTTTTACCGCAAATGGCTCGGTACCTCTCCGTAGAAATAGCACGTCACCTGCCGAGAGTATTGCACAAAGCACGGAACTCCGGCAATAATCCTAGCGGTCTCTGGGGGAAAAAAAAACTGCACTCGTGAGCAGAAGGGCGCGGTCGCCGATATTTCCAGTAGTACTATTGTTACTACTGATAATACCGCCACTATTACTACCACTACTATTATTATCACTACAACTAATACTACCATAAGCATTATTGGCACTGTTCTAGTACCATCACTACTGCCATCATACTACTACTCTACACATACTACTGTCATCATGCTACTACTACTGCTACACACCACTACCTGCCATCACTATTACCATGACTACTACTACTGTCCTCACTAATATTACTAGCTACATCACTACTAGCGACTTCACTACACTACCATCACTCACTCCCATTACTACTAATGCCAGCTCAACTACTACTACTAATACTGCTACCACCACTACTACTACCATTGTCACTACTACTAATGCCATCACAACTACTACTAATACTGCTACCACCACACTACTACTTGTCACTACTACTAATGCCATCACAACTACTATAATACTGCTACCACACTCTACTACCATTGTCACTACTACTAATGCCATCACAACTACTACTACTAATACTGCTACTACCACTATTACTATCATTGGCACTACTACTAATGCCATCACAACTACTACTACTACTAATACTGCTACTACCACTATTACTATCATTGGCACTACTACTAATGCCATCACAACTACTACTGTTAATACTGCTACTACCACTTCTACTACCATTGTCACTACTACTAATGCCATCACAACTACTACTGCTAATACTGCTACTACCACTACTACTATCATTGGCACTACTACTAATACTGCTACCACCACTACTACTACCATTGTCACTACTACTAATGCCATCACACTACTACTCAATACGCTACCACCACTACTACTACCATTGTCACTACTACTAATGCCATCACAACTACTACTACTAATACTGCTACTACCACTACTACTATCATTGGCACTACTACTAATAATGCTACCACCACTACTACTACCATTGTCACTACTACTAACGCCATCACAACTACTACTACTACCATTGTCACTACTACTAATGTCATCACTACTACTTCTACCATTGTCACTACTACTAATGCCATCACAACTACTACTACTGCTACTACCATTGTCACTACTACTAATGCCATCACAACTACTACTACTACCACTACCATTGTCACTACTACTAATGCCATCACAACTACTACTACTACCACTACCATTGTCACTACTACTGAATGCATCACAACTACTACTACTACCATTGTCACTACTACTAATGCCATCACAACTACTACTACTGCTACTACCATTGTCACTACTACTAATACCATCACAACTACTACTACTGCTACTACCATTGTCACTACTACTAATACCATCACAACTACTACTACTGCTACTACCATTGTCACTACTACTAATGCCATCACAACTACTACTACTACCACTACCATTGTCACTACTACTAATGCCATCACAACTACTACTACTACCACTACCATTGTCACTACTACTAATGCCATCACATACTACTACTACACACACCATTGTCACTACTACTAATGCCATCACAACTACTACTACTACCACTACCATTGTCACTACTACTAATGCCATCACAACTACTACTACTACCACTACCATTGTCACTACTACTAATGCCATCACAACTACTACTACTACCACTACCATTGTCACTACTACCAATGCCATTACAACTACTACTACTACCACAGCTAGATAATATTATTTCGCTCCTAACATAAAAACGTCACTGACTAATAAATTCTAATCAAACTGTCTTCACAACGGTAAACACACGTAACCCGCTTGCTAACACAATTATTATTGTTACGTTTCCCAGAATGAATACGCCACCGTCCTTGTGACATCCTCCGACCACTGCACCTTCATGTGTGTGTGCACGCGCAAATCAAGCCTACGTACGATCCACGCAAACGAGACACAACTAAAAACTTCACAAACACAGACCAGACCCGTCCGATGCTCAATAAAACAATGGCAAGGAATAACGTTGACGATGGAATCAGGTTTACGGATGGGGGTCGTTGTAATCTCTGTTGTTGGAACAAGTACAGAGGTAGGGGTTAATCCCAGGCGATCGATTAATAGTCGGCAATTTCTAATCTGGTAAGATGCCGCGTTTGCATGGATGGTTTAGTTGGTTAAGCCACAGCCAACTCTAGATAACTAGGCCAGACAACTGCCCAGGGAATCTCTGACCTAGATCAGAGAAGAGGGCTGGAATGTATATATGTTTGTTATGTTATGCGATCGACGTCATGGCACATTGGGCATTCCCATTCGTGCTCTGTCCTCCGTTGCAGCAGCCATCCTAAAGTCCATTTGCTCACAGTACCCGTGAGAAGTTGATTACTATATCTTCTCTCTCTACCACGAAGACGACACTGTCTGGCATGTCCAAACTTAACGCCTAATTCTCGAACTCGTTCCAGTGTCTGAGACCCGCCCATGTCACACAATATATGTTTGATAGAACACTGCTACCTTTTTTACAATTTTACCCAATTCTGTGAGTTTATGGTTATTTATTGGTGAAAAATATTCATAATATTGATATTCCTTATTGTTAAACTTAACTTGTTGCATAATATAACTTGAGTTAGCATTTTGTGTTGATTTTAAAATGAATTCGTCTATATACAAGAATACTGGAATGCGAGGTCACGTGGTGTAGTTGTGGTCTGATTTCCCATAATTCTTACCTGAGTCCGAAGGCCCATAAGTTTATAGTTGGCTCTGGTTAAGCTGTGGCCTACAATAACATACGGCTGGCGGGATCAGGTAACATTTTTAGGAAATAAAACTCCAACAGTCGCGTGATCCCCGCATTCCAGTATTGTGGTATAAAGACTAATTCATTTTCAAAACAACACAATATGCTAAATCAAGGTTATATTATGTTACAAATTAAGTCTAACAAAACATTTCTTGCCCCGTCTGCCCCAGCGTGTTCGTAGAGCGTTGGACTACGGGTGACTGACTATCCCTCTGTGTGTGCGGGTTCAATTCCGCGGGATGGCAGAAAAAGCCCCAGATTCCCCAGATTTACGGTGTTCGTGGCACCGAACCGAAGGGTTACGATGTCCATGGCACCGAGCCGAAGAACTGAAAAGCTCAAGTGCTTCTGGGTCGGAAAAAAAAAAAGTCTAACAATAAGAAATATCAATATTAACATCTTTCATCAATAAATAACCATGGACGCATAGAATTGAGTAAAATTACGCCAACAAAAGCATATGGTGTTCTATAAACAACTCCCCCCTATATTAAACAGGAATTTTAAATCTTCATTCTGAGCTAGTAGGTCTTATGCTGTCGGGGGCCACGGTCAAATGCGCCCCGCCCAATATATAAAAACGTTACTATTCTTTGCTCCCCTTTCAAGCCCCGACAACACACAGGCCCTCTGTGCCTATCTAAAGCCAACGGGCTGACTTCGTTGCACGTGGTTTTACACCATATGACTCGGTCCCTCTCCACATAAATAGCCTGCCATGCCCAAAGCACGAAGTACATAGCCGTCGGCAACAATCCTATGTGTCTTTGGAGAAAAAAAAAATTCGTTCGTGAACAGAACGACACGGCCCGGATTCGAACCCACGACCTTTGTAACGCAATGAAAATGCTTAACCACTTAGCAAAAGACACCCACACGATTTTATCCCCTGTATAAATGGCAAACTACCGAAAGCAGTGGCGGCTCGTGATCATTTTGTTGGTGGGGCCAGACAGAAATTTTCGGAAAAATCATGGTTTCGGTTAGGATATATTTTAATGTATAAAATAATAAATACACGTTACACCTTATTTTTGGCGGGCCGCCCCATTGGCTCTTAATGACGAGCCGCCACTGACCGAAAGTATAAGTGGTTCCTAGAAAAACAACGAGTCGTTTACTGTGGTTGATGGCTACGTTATGTAAAGGTTATGCTACGATATATTACCATTTCAACAAACCAAAAACAACACAGCCGAAATGCACACTACTTCACACAAGTACAATAATGTTAGACCGATCAATCAATAAATCAGCACCGGCAACGCATATATAATCTTACTTCAGATAAACCACACCGTCGAGAGAGGAAAAAAAAACATGACCAAAATATCCCTTCCCTTCAAGTAACGTAAATAATACCACAACCTAAACAATAATATTACGTCCAATTCGGCATGAAATATCACATAGCTGGCACATTGGGAAGTACTAAAAAAACACGAGTGACTAAAGACAACGCGAGGGACACGCGAGTCAACATACTGCGTCTTTTTTAAACGAGTGAATATTTTTTCAAACGCTGCCTGGAACTGTGGAGGCTGGCTGTGCACTGTACGTTTTAATAAGGCGTGGTTTGAGGGAAGTATTTTTAACTCAAATGTACCTGTACTATGTTTTAGTGTTGTCCCCTAGGGACAAAATAAATTGATGTGCTTTTCATGGTGGTGTAGGACAGAGGGACACGTGCCTGTGGAACTTAAAAGGTCACATGACTAGTGCAGACACCACGAAACTGTTCAGGTTAGGATTTTTCTTTACGCCCCTGGCAGAAAAAAAACTATGTGGCCTTACTGTGGATTGAACCCGAAGCTTCCGCAAAGGAGTCTGCGCTCTAATCTTATCGGACAGAAGCTCCACAAGAGAAGTAGAAGACTAACCATAATCCCCATAAACATAAAAGAGTGAACATATTCCAGAGGTTCAACTCGCCCGTGTGACCAGGACCTCGTGGGGGATTAAAGAATAGTAACACTGAGGCTTACAAGGCATGTCGTAAAAAGGCAACTGGGGATGGGGGCCTAGGAAAGCTACCTAGTAAATAAAAAGCGTAGCAGAAATCGAGTGTGCTGGCCTTCTTGTAGGCGCATAACTAGCACAACGTACAATCGCTCTTAGGCTCAGATCACATACAAATAAAAAAGAGTGGGTTAACAAGTGGTCGATATAGAGCGGTCGAAGGAAAAGAACTTGTAGACGCATAGGTGGCACAACGTACAATGGCTCGGATCACATACAAATCAAAGAGTGGTTTAACTAGTGATCGATATGGAGCGTTCGCAAAAGACGTGAAGTGGCATAACTGGCACAACGTACACTCGCTCTTAGACTCGGTTCACATACTAATCAGGAAGAGTGGTATAACGAGTGGTCGATATGGAGCGTTAAAAGAGGTAGAAAGAAGAAAGGGACAGACTTAAGAGGTAGAAAGAAGAAAGGGACAAACTTAAGAAGGAACGAAAGAAGAAAAGGGACAAACTAAAGAGAAAGAAAGAAGAAAGGGACAAACTAAAGAGGAAGAAAGAAGAAAGGGACAAACTAAAGAGGAAGAAAGAAGAAGGGGACAAACTAAAGAGGAAGAAAATAAAGAGGATAAAATATATTTCCAACACTGTGTGACGCGCGCGGTATAAAAGGAAAAATCTAGAGTAAATGCCTACCATGGCCGAGACAAAAAACGGATACTGGTGCGACAGCGGAAGCCGTGTGCAATGACAGCGGAAGCCGTGTTGAACGACAGCGGAAGCCGTTCTGATATGAGCCATGTGAGACTTGCAATTCGGTGTCTCCATTAACTTAGCTCTCCATGCATGATATGTCCTTCCTGAACATTAGAAATTTAGGTCTTTTGTTTTTCCCTTCTGGGACTGAGTCGCGTTTGATCGTTAGTCGCTGTCTTGTGGGCGGATATACAACAGAGATGATACAATAAGAATGTTAATGATACTGTCGACTACAGCGGTTCAAAAACTGCAGTCCGCGGACCACCGGGGATCAGCGAGGTACTCACAGGGTGTCATCAACCGCTTGAAGAAATATTATGGTCTTAGATATTTCAAACAGAAAAATAAATATTTAAAACAAGTATTTTTTTTCCGATCCAGGAGCACTTCAGCTTTTCAGCTCTTCGGCTCGGTGCCATGGACATCGTAACCCTTCGGTTCGGTGCCACGAACACCGTAAATCTGGGGAACCTGTGGCTTTTCTGCCAGCCCGCGAAATTGAACCCGCACGCACAGAGGGCTAGTCACCCGTAGTCCAACGCGCTACGAACACGCTGGGCAGATGTATAAAAACAGTGGCCAAACTAGCTCCGCTACGAAATCAAATGACCCGGACCATACCGAAGTCTACATATCTGACAGGACAAAATGAAAGATAATTTGAAGTTTCCCCCAGTCTGAGAAATTGGAGCCAGCTTGAATGTTGATGTTGTGTAATAATAACTACGTCACTAGAAGATTTTCATATATAGAAACGTTTGGGGTCCGAGGACGCAAAATGTATTTAAAAGGGGGGTCCACGGTAATGCAATTTTGGGAATCACTGGTCAACAAGATCAGAGGTTCCCAACATTTGACAAGGATAGTTCAGCAGTGAAAATTTAAATTTATGAAACGGTTGCATCAGACGGACAAACTGACAGAAGGGTTGCACTGACATTGTCTAATTGTTAAGATGTTTGACTACTTGAGAAAAAATGAATTGATACGTGGGGTTGCAGTGAAAAGATGAATTGATACGTGGAATTGCAATGAAAAGATGGAATTGATACATGGGATTTGTAATGAAAAGATAAATTGATACGTGCGGTTGCACTGAAAAGATGAGTTGATACGTGGGTTTGTACTGAAAAGATGAATTGATACGTGGGGTTGCAATGAAAAGATAAATTGATACGTGGGGTTGCAGTGAAAAGATGGAATTGATACGTGGAGTTGCAATGAAAAGATGGATTTGATACGTGGGGTCGCAATGAAAAGATAAATTGATACGTGGGGTTGCAGTGGGGATACAGACACCCCGTTCTGAAAAACCCCTGACGCAAGATCGCCAAATATGGCGCTGTAACAACACAAGAAGAACTCGTATAGCTGAGAATGGTGGTGCCGCTGAGGCTAGAAAACAAGCTTTGCGAAAAGACAGAATACACAACAGCACATGTCTAACCTTGATCATGTATGCCACGCCTGTAGTAGGTGATTGTGTTCTAGGATTGGACCTCTTCTTCTTCTTTACGTTCGTTCTTTACGACCAATTTTAATCAAGCTTTGTGATATGTTTGATCTTTGTCAAGAACGTGTATACGTTGCACATTGGTTTCGTTGGCCCCTAAATGCATAGGCTTGCTATTTAGGACTGTGTATCCGATTTCAGCCAAACCTCCTTAGTCGCCTCTTATGTCATGCGTGGTAGGTAACAGTGGTTCTATTCTTTACACCCCAAATTTGGGCCCCGGTAACCACTCGGGCGGGATTGGACTCTATAGTCACCTCTGCACACACCAGAGAGGTACAGCAGCACACGTCTGAGACTGGTGGTATCATCGCTTGCGATGGACGGCTATCATTAATTGTCATACGCTGAGAGACATACCGAAAGACATTGGAATGAATATTATTGATGTCAGCAGCACACGTCTGAGACTGTTGTCATCATCGCTTGCGATGGACGGCTTTCATTCATTGTCATATGCTGAAAGACATACCGAGAAAAGACATCGGAATGAACTAATTGGTTCGCTGAGCAGTGATGGCGATCTGACGGCTAAACTAAACAAATCCACTAATATTTATCTTCAGAATGCAGGTGTGAAACTTCTGTTTTTTAACCACACCTGAGATAATGATTACTAGAACATAATGTCAACAAAGCGACACCAATTTGTTAACGAATCATTAAGTACTATTTGCTACCGAACACACAGCAAACAAAAGCCTTTAGATAAGTGCGATTAGGTGATGCTAAACATGTAGGTGAAGAGTTGCACAAAGTCACGTGTCCTATCTAAACGAATATATATTTTGGGCAAATTTCTTCTCAGTCCTTCCTTATAGGGACTAACAGGTCCCTATCAAATCCAGTCCTTTGAAACTAAATACTACAGACAGATCTTACGAATACCATGGACAGAAAAAAGAAAGAACACTGATGTCCTGAAAGAACTAAATGTTAAAGAGAATTGGCTGATAAACAACATATTATACAGAAAAATTACATACTTTGGTCACATCAAGCGTCACGATGGCCTGGAAAGAACAATATTAGAGGGCAGGGTCCCAGGAGGCAGAGGCAAACCAAGAAGAAGATGGCTACAAGATAGTAAAACCTTATTTTTACTTCGCCAGCCGGCATTAGCGCTAGATTTAACTAACAATTTTCAGAATTTTATCCTAACACTCCAATGCGATTTTTCTTGTTGCCGCTTTTGAAATCTTATTTTATAACTTTGCTACTGTCTCTCTAACCCCCCTTCTCTTTCACTGAGAAAGATGACCTAACCACTTTTCTTTCTCACTAAAAAAGCACTGTCCAACCACACCTTAGCTGTCTCACTAGAGAAAAGCATAGTATCTTAATGATATTAGTATTATTAGTAGTAGTAGTAATAGTAGTATTAGTAGTGGTAGTAGTAGTAGTAGTAGTAGTAGTGGTAGTAGTAGTATTGCAATGCTCACATGGCGACAGCGTCTCCACAACCATCAGGCAGATGCGTACCGATATAATAAAAAAAGTTGAACAGCAACAAGCACAGTAGTAGAATAGACACATTCCAATTGTACTTACTTGATATCATAAACAGCGTGGTCAATGCTTTTACGTACAGAGTCTTTGACTTCAATGTTGCCACTACCACTACTACTACTACCACATCTGATAAGTTCGGGAACAGCAGTAGGGAGGTCATCACCAGGTGCCATAATACTCTCCACGGCTGCAAGAACTTCTGCGGTTTCGCCTGCATTATCTTCGAGCTCCGTCTTATGGTTGGTATCTTGTGTGTGACATTCAGGTGGCAATACTGACGGCAATGAAGTTGGTGGATTATCTTTTTTTGTAGTGTCTTCCTTTTTGATTAAGTCTGTAAGAGAAGAATTAGTTTAATAAGGTTGCTGACTCGATGATTCTGTGGAATCAGGAGAGTGTCAACTAGATGGGTGTTTATGATGCAGGTTTAAACGTGTTTAATGAAACTACCCTGTAGCGGCTGGCTGAATAGATTAGAGCACGGATCAAATTTAGGACACTATTTCAATCCACAGTAAGGCCAGTGAGTTGTTTTCCCTCGGAAGGGAGGAGGAGGAGGAGGGAGGAAGAGAAAGGGGAAGGGGGGAATAAACAAAAATTCGAACTGAACAGTTTCACCGAGACTAAACTTCTTCTTCTTTGCGTTCGTTCTTTACGACCAATTTTAATCACTCTCTGTGATATGTTTGATCTTTGCCAAGAACGTGTATACGTTGCACATTGGTTTGGTAGGCCCCTAAACGCATAGACTTCTACACGTTTAGGACACGTGCATCCAATTTCATCCAAACCTCCTTAGCCGCCTCTTACGACATGCGTGGCAGGTAACAGTGGTTCTATTCTTTACACCCCAAATATGGGCCCCGGTAACCACTCGGGCACCGAGACTGAACTAACCATGCGGTCATTAAATTAATCAGCCTCACGTCCCCTATGTCCTACACCGCCTAAAAGGGCGGTATTACATGCAGTAACAATAGTTTTTGTCTTTAAACAAAATGAAAGTATGAATCTTGAGTTCAGAAGTTCATGGATTTGAATCTGGACCACGTCGTTTTATTCCCGGGTGTATTTTTATACAGACCCCTAGGATCGTTGCCGGTGGTGATACGGAGTTCGTGCTTTGTACAATACAGCAGAGTGGCATGTGGCTGCCATTTTGATGCCGAAGAGGGCCGAACCATATGGGTTTAAACTCAGGTTCGTAGCGCGTTGGACTACGGGTGATAAGTCCTCTGTATGTGCGGGTTCAACTCCGCGGACTGGCAGAAAAGCTACAGGTTCCCCAGATTTACGGTGTTCGTGGCACTGAACCGAATACGATGTCCATGGCACCAGCAGAAGAGCTTTCAGCTCAAGTGCTTCTGGATCGGGAAAAAAAATAAAAAAAACTCAGGGCAAGGGAGTCAATATCCTTCGTTTTTGTATACTTCTGAGCAGGGGCGGCTTGTGATTTAGGGTCAGTGGGGCCCAGACCCACCAATAACCGAAAGGGGAATAACTTCCCGGAATAGACAAATAATAGTAAATACTCCAAAACCATGATTTTTCCGAAAATCTGTGTCTGGCCCACCAAGAAAACTGACCACGAGCCGCCACTGCTTCTGAGACTACCAAAGATAAGTAAACGTATGAATAGCAGTGAGTGAATTAAACAGAGAGAGAGAGAGAGAGAAGAGAGAGAGAGAGAGAGAGAGAGAGAGCGAGAGAGAGAAACAATAAACAAAGACAAATTCTCTAGTACTTACCTTTTCTAACTTCTGATTTATCCTCTGTTGATTTCTGCACAATCTGAAACAGAAAAATATCCCAGAAAGTTACCGTAACATGGGAAGATATTAGAGAAAGTTACTTTAACATGGGAAGATATTAGAGAAAGTTACTTTAACATGGGAAGATATTAGAGAAAGTTACCGTAACACAGAGTCCAACATGAAAAGCTAATCATATGTCTACAAGAAATAGGCCTAGATGGGGATGATATCAGACTAATAAGTAACATATACTGGGAACAGACAGCAATAATAAAATATGAAAATAGCTACTCTCCATACATAGACATAAAGAGAGGAGTGAGACAAGGATGCATTCTGTCACCAAGCCTATTTAACATCTACACAGAGAAAATCTTCAAACAACTAGAGGGAATGCCAGGACTCAAGATCAATGGAAAAATAATAAATAACTTAAGATATGCAGATGACACAGTATTGGTAGCAGAAAAGAACAAGATCTACAAGAATTAGTGGACCAATTGGACAGAACTAGCAAGGAATATGGATTAGACATTAACATACAGAAAACAAAAACTATGATAATCAACAAAGGAAATGGAAAAACATAAAATGAATATAAAAATACATGGAGAATTACTACATCAAGTAAAAGCTACTCCTATCTCGGTCAGATGATAACAGATGATGGCAGATGTATAACAGAAATTAAAAGAGAATAGGAATGGCCAAGGATAAGTTCAATAGTCTGAGGAAGTTACTGACATCCAAACAAATCACAAACAGGCTAAAAATGAGAATGATCAAATGCTATATATATATCCTATATTAATGTATGGCTCGAAACATGGACAATGAACAAGCAGTTAGAAGACAGAATTGATGCATTTGAGATGTGGATATATAGAAGAATAAGCAGAGTTTCATGGACAGAAAAACAGACAAATAAACAAGTTTTAGGAAAACTAGGCATGAAGAAACAATTAATTAAGAGAAATAAAATTCAGACAAGTAAAGTATTTTGGGCACATAAAAAGACATGACACCATGATAAAACATTTACTAGAGGGGAAAGTTGAGGGAGAAGAGCAAGAGGAAGACCGAGAGATAAGTGGGAGGGAAACTTTAAGAAATGGACAGGTTACAGTCTGGCAGTGTGCAACACCAAGGCGAAAGACAGAGGATGCTGGAGATTCATTGCAGCCAACCTTCGATGTGGAGACGGCACCTGATGATGATGACCGTAACATGGGAAGATATTAGAGAAAGTTACTGTAAAATGGGAAGATATTAGAGAAAGTTACCGTAACATGGGAAGATATCAGATAAAGTTACTGTAAAATGGGGAGATATCAGATAAAGTTACTGTAAAATGGGAAGATATCAGATAAAGTTACTGTAAAATGGGAAGATATCAGAGAAGGTTACTGTAAAATGGGAAGATATCAGATAAAGTTACTGTAAAATGGAAAGATATCAGAGAAAGTTAATTTAACATGGCAAGATATCTGAGAAAGTTAGTTTATCAGCATCTTCATTCCCCTTGATCTTGCAGTGTGAGGGTATCCACTGAATTACTACCCTCTCAGATTCATGGGATAACTGGACTAAGGTTGACCTGAGATCACTTAGTTCAATTTTACTTTCAAATTTCAGTGCTGAGATAGCAGAGAGGCGATAAGAGAGGAGGGTAGTAACGGAACCTCTTCTTCTTCTTCTTTGCGTTCGTTCTTTATAATCAATTTTAATCACTCTTTGTGATATGTTTGATCTTTGCCAAGAACGTGTATACGTTGCACATTGGTTTGGTAGGCCCTAAACACATAGACTTCTACGTTTAGGACACATGCATCCGATTTCAGCCAAACCTCCTTACTCGCCTCTTACGACATGCATGGCAGGTAAAATTGATTCTATTCTTTACACCCCACATTTGGGCCCCGGTAACCACTCGGGCGAGTAACGGAACCATTTTTCATACCTCGAGGCAGTGGCGGCTCGTGATCATTTTTGTTGGTGGGGCCAGACACAAATTTTCGCAAAAATTATGGTTTTGGGTTGCTATATTTTAACTCATAAAATAATAAATACACGTTACACATTATTTTTGGTGGGGGCGGCCCCATTGGACCTTAACCCTTTAGCTGCTAAAGACGTATATATACATTTTCCCATTCACTTCTAAAGACGCATTAACACGTCTGTAATTATCTCTACTCTGTGGGCTAAAGACGTGTTAACACGTTATACATTGCTACTGTCAATGCTATAGGCGTATATTCACGTTCGTGACCTAGAAACAAAGAGTAGCTGTTTTTAGCGCAACCTTCAGAAAGTATGTAGCAGCGAAAGGGTTAATGACTAGCCGCCACTGCCACGGGGTATAATGGTTAATATGGTGTTAGGCTTGTAGCTTTCACTGACCGTATGCACACGATGGGTGATGTGGTCAACATCACACCGGACGATTTTACTTCCCAGTGTTTTTCCTGGTACCATTGCGGCTGGGTCAACCTGAGAGCCGCACAGTCGGAAAAATACAGGGTTCTCAAGATAATTGCAGCCCCATTGACAATTCCAAACTTGCCATGTACACATTGAGTTGTGTTTATTTACTATTTAAACCGGTTCTGACTAGCTCGTCCTACGTCACATTTGTTCATCGCCCCTTCTCGCACTATAATTACACACCGTCACACAACCCTGACCTATTCTACGTCATAACTGAACCTTCTCATTTCCATACATATATGCCAGATTAGCTCCATTCACGGACTGCTTTTATCTTGAACACCCTGTATATCACGTCCACTTTGGAATTGAATGCAGACCACCTGCATAAGAAGCGAATTAACTAACAACTACACTACTGCGGTTCTTAGATGATCAGAAAACAATACACAATTTAGGATTGGACTGAATATTTCGTTTCTCTAATCATGTTTTGCCTCACAGCGTCAAGATAAGAACAGATTTCTAGAACGGGCTTTTGTGTGCGATTACAAAACAGTGTTTTTTTCGTCGCCACTGTTATCTCTGAGGTCCACCTTTAGCGTAGATGGACAAAAGGTTAGAACTTGTAAAACTAAACTAAAGAGAAATAATTAGAAATCGGAAAAACCCAATTATACCAGCAACATGACCGGTCCGTACGGAAGGACGTATATTTACTTTTTTCCATTCACTTCTAAAGATGCATTAACACGTCTGTTATTATCTCTCATCTGTTGGCTAAAAACGTGTTAACACGTTATACATTGCTATTGTCGCCGCTATATTTAACTCAACCTTCGGAAAGTATGTAGCAGCGAAAGAGCCAGGCATTCTATAACAGGGTGTCAACGCTTGCAATCTTGGATCTCATGAAAGGAACAAGAGAAAACAAGACATAAGTTAACACAAATCTTACCTCCTTGAAGTCACCTCTCAATGGATCCAGCCTAGGTTTAGTCAGTGTCGGATCGGAGGTGGAGAAGTTGAACTCTTCCTTCACACTGAAAGGAGTCTCAATGGCTGTAAGTGGGTCGTGGAGATCTGCCATTTCCTAGAATTTGTAATAAGCATACAGTTAGTTAGTTACATTCTTCGTCTTCTTCTGCGTTCTCACTAGATTGGGATTTCGGATTCTCTAATAAAGGCAGCCGTCTGCCTCAGATTATCAGCCATGCAGTTTGTCTTCTGCGTTCTCACTAGACTGGGATTTCGGATTCTCTAATAAAGTCAGCCGTCTGCCTCAGATTATTAGCCACGCCATACAGTTTGTCTTGGACGATAGTGTAAGTGGGTCACCTCTTTCTTCTCAAGTCTGCATACTGGGGCAGTTCTGTAGGATATAATTCCTATAATTTCTGTTTCCCCGTTTGTGCCGACCTCTTCCAGCAGTAAGTTTTGGCCACCATCGTGATGGTAGGTCTGACATTCCTACTGCATGGCTAAATCTTCCAGGCAGATTGGCGACCGTAGAATCCGTTATCCCATTCCTCATTGTGAGGAGTCGTTGCATCATGTTATGCGCCTTACGGCCTGGTGCATCCGTTTTCTACAAGCATTTGTTTCGGGTTAGCATTCCCTAGCGGACAAGTGCATCCGATTTCAGTCAAACCTCCTAAGTCGCTTCCTGCGACATGCATGGCAGGTAACAGTGGTTCTATTATTTACACTCCAAATTTGGGCCCCGGTAACCACTCGGACGGAGTGATCGATATTGAGCATTCGAATAAGAGGATAATAAAAATATGTATAGAAACATAACCCTACAAGAGGCAGACAATTGTAGCAGTGTGCCAGGAACGGCACAACAGTCCCCAACCCCAGGTAGTAGCCAACAGACTAGACAGGTAGCTTAGGTAGTTTAGATAGATAAGTTTCTAGAAATGCATAAGTAGAGACTGTAGTGTTTGCACACCAAATCTGCTTACTATGAGCAGTAGCAATACTAGAACGAGACATTGACGTAGTGAAACTAGTTGACGTAGATTTGTTAGTACTGCTTAGCGACGTAGTGACAACATAAGGAGACGAACATAAACAGTGAAGGCGAACGGACGTGTTTTGTTTACCATCATGTAAAACAAGTCAATAAAATACATTATGTAACGATCAAGATGAAGTTGTGTCTACTTGACGTCCTATGTCGACTACTAAATGTCTTAGTTTATTACCATTACTGTACCAACATCAATGTCAGGGAAGATGTCAAGGAATGTCATAAATAGTCAAGGTGGAAACCCATGACCAAATAATCAAGGTGGAAATCCATGACCAAATAATCAAGGTGAAAATCCATGACCGAGTAATCAAAGAGACATACAACGAATCAGGATAAACCAAAGGAATAAGGGGACATCATAATAAAACCAAACACCAAAGAAAGAAAGAACAAACTACAACACAATGAAGGAAAACAGTTAATATTGATGGACTCAGTTCTTACCTTAATGATAGCATGAAGGTCACTTTTGGAAGTTGCCGTCTTGATCTGAAAGAGAATGTGTCGAGTATCACTGAAAGTTAATTATCAATTCTCTGTGAATATTAGACTCTGCTCTTACTCCGATATGGTGTCATTTTTAATGCGCCGCCATCGGCAACATAAGGCCTACTAGCTCAGGAGGAAAATAGAAAATTCCTGTTTAATGTGGGGCTGGTTTTTGTATATGTTTGATAGAACCCTGTACGCTTTTGTTGCAATTTTACTCAATTCTGTGCGCTCATGGTTACTTATCTATGACAAGTTGAGAAGAACGAATCGGAAGCATTGCAAGACATGCATTGTTTTGGAACCCGTAGGGAAAGAGGAGATGGGGAAGGTCTAGAAATGCCTGGAGAAGAGAGCTGGAGAGTGATATTAAAAGGATAGGCAATGCGAGAAAAGAATTGGAAGGGATGACAAGAGAGATGAAGGGATGACAAGAGAGATGAAGGGATGACAAGAGAGATGAAGGGATGGCAAGAGAGATGAAGGGATGGCAAGAGAGATGAAGGGATGGCAAGAGAGATGAAGGGATGACAAGAGAGATGAAGGGATGGCAAGAGAGATGAAGGGATGGCAAGAGAGATGAAGGGATGACAAGAGAGATGAAGGGATGGCAAGAGAGATGAAGGGATGACAAGAGAGATGAAGGGAAGGCAAGAGAGATGAAGGGAAGGCAAGAGAGATGAAGGGAAGGCAAGAGAGATGAAGGGAAGGCAAGAGAGATGAAGGGAGACAAGAGAGATGAAGGGATGGCAAGAGAAATGAAGGGATGGCAAGAGAGATGAAGGGATGACAAGAGAGATGAAGGGGTGACAAGAGAGATGAAGGGATGGCAAGAGAGATGAAGGGAAGGCAAGAGAGATGAAGGGATGGAAAGAGAGATGAAGGGAAGGCAAGAGAGATGAAGGGATGACAAGAGAGATGAAGGGATGGAAGAAGTTTGTTGAAGACCTGTGTTCCGTTGGGAGTTAAATGTGGAGGAGAAGAAAACTACAGAACTTTGCTTCTACATGTTTTGCCATTGCTACATTGTTTTACACTTATCGCAGTCTTACACTTATCTTTGTTCCATGGCACATGGATGTCGTTGGCAATGACAGAGCAGACAAGCTGGCTGACTCTGCCAACATATCAGGGGGCTAGCCAATAGATACAGCTGACATTTTCAACGCCCTCATATAGTGTGACAGCAAAGAAGATTTCGTTTAAACCAATCCACGTCAACCACTAGATTGTAAGAGCTGCGATTAAAGATTGGAGTGACCAGAAAAGAACAGCACAACAGGTATATGAGTAGACTCACCAATCAACATCGAACTGGTGTACGGTCAGTCATTGGACGCTGTTAGAGATATTGCGAAGGAGATCAAAGCACATATGTACATGTCCGGAGTGCAATGAAGATATTCCAAACTGAAATCTTTCCTTTTCAAGCTATCCATCAGGCTATGGTGTCTTGGCTTAGGCGCATGGTAGGATTGTTGCAGAGTGAAGTGGAGTGTACAGTACAACTACCCCTAGTATGAGGATGGAGGTTGAGGCCGTTACTGCTGCCATTCAGTATCTCTGGGACTTCATTTACCGGGGCCGTTGTTATATCTGACTCTCAGTCGATGCTCCACAAGATCCAGAAGGGCAGGTTTCGGTATGAGTGGATGTCGTCTATACAAGTTTCTAATCTCCAGAGGTTTAAGTTGATTTACTGTCTTGGGCATGGGGGCGTTCGCGGTATTGAGAGAGCGGACAAGCTTACATCAACAGCATCGATTGTTGGGGAGTTGAAGATGGATAAGGGGGATGTTCTTCAGCCTCTTCACGACTACCTGTTGGATGAGGACACTAAAATTGATGTTGAATCAATCTACCGATTTAAGCAGTTTGAAGTTACCATTTAACAAGTAGAAGTGGGTGCCTTGGTGGGGGCACATCTAGAAGGGGAGGGGGCATAGTGAGGAGCGTCGAGCCCGGGCACCATCAGTATTCATACTCTTCGATATCTGCAGGGGAGACTGAGCACCTATGGGTCTGCCCGGAGTGCAATGATGCCGGTTTAGTAACCAATAACCAATCCATCATGAATGACATACAAATTCTCCAGCAGAGAACATTCTCCAGCAGAGAACATTATCCAGCAGAGAACAGTATCCATCATAGAACATTATCCAGCAGAGAACATTATCCAGTCGAGAACATTATCCAGCAGAGAACAGTATCCAGTAGAGAACATTATCCAGCAGAGAACAGTATCCAGCAGAGAACATTATTCAGCAGAGAACAGTCTCCATCAGAGAACTGTCTCCATCAGAGAACAGTATTCATCATAGAACAGTATTCATCAGAGAACAGTATTCATCAGAGAACATTATCCAGCAAGAGAACATTATCCAGCAAGAGAACATTCTCCATCAGAGAACATTCTCCATCAGAGAACATTATCCATCAGAGAACATTGTCCAGCAGAGAACATTATCCGGCAGAGAACATTGTCCAGCAGAGAACAGTATCCAGCAGAGAACAGTATCCAGCAGAGAACATTATCCAGCAGAGAACAGTATCCAGCAGAGAACAGTATCCGGCAGAAAACATTATCCATCAGAGAACATTATCCAGCAGAGAATATTCTCCATCAGAGAGCCACTAAGTATCAATAACAACAATAAAGACATGTTTACATTGAGGTACTTACCCTATTCTGTATCTGCAGTGATAATGGGACCTTCTCTGATGTACAACCTGGGTCGGTATTAGGTCTAGGTCTGTCAGTCTTCTTTGAACTTTGCTGGAAGGTTCCATTTGGTAGGTGTGGTTTGGCTTTGGAAGACATTGTGGAATGAGATTGCGTAGAAAGACAAAAGTCAGTGGTTGCTTGTTTGGATGTTGCAACTCCCAAGGAGGATGGTGTCGAGGTTGAAAAAGACGTGGAAGATTTCAATGCAGAGGATGTCTGTTCCTGGCTTGGTGGTGAGGAGGTGTTTGGTTGCTGAAGCCGCCGTGCTGGCGAGGAAGTTGTAGTCTGTCCCAGCCGTGGTGGTGGTGGTGAAGAGGTGTTAGTCTTCATCAGCCGTGGTGGTGGCGGCAAATTGTTAGTCTGCCCCAGCCGTGGGGGTTGAGGCACGCTATTCTGCCCAAGCCGTGGGTGTGGAACAATGCAGCGTGGGCGGTGGAGACACATTAGACTGCCCCAACCGTGGTGGGGATAAGGAAGTGTTAGTCTGTCTTAACCGAGATGGTGGAGATGAAGGATTATTTAGTAACTTAACAGAATATTCACCTTTGCTACCTGGATGGTCTCTGTTCAAGGTCCCAGACAAGGACGGTGTCCCGTTACTGCGTGATGAAGTGGGACTAAAACCCTCACGACGATACGCCGATGATCCCGAAGACAACCGTTGCTGTTCTGACTTAGAAGAACTCTGTGACTTTGGAAAAGGCTGCTCATACCGGGGATGTTCATCTTTCTTCACAGACTGGGTGGAGTTTTCAAGTTTGAAAGGCATTGATTGCGGACGAACTGTCTGCCCATTCAAACTGTTGCTCACATCTTTACTTTCATGACTATTCTGTGGTATATTGAAATACTCTTTAGGGGGAGGTCTTGATGATATCACAGCCGGATGATGAGAGGGTAAAGGTGTAGAGGACGAAGAAGATGTCGAAGCTAGCATGTTATTCGGTCCAGCTGTGGATAATAATGGCGGCTTTGCAGGTTTTGAGGTCAACTGGGAATTAATGATCACATGATTCGGAGAAAGCGCTAACAATGAAGACTTTTTAGAATTCACAACAGAATTCACATCAGAAGATGATGATGATGAAATGCTGCTCGTTTCAACTACAGAATTTATAGTCTGTTGGTTTGTAGGTTCAGTTTGTGGCAACTGTGAACTGGAAGATTGAGGTACGGTAATTACTGCAACATTGTCCCCCACTCCACCACCAACAACTGCTCCGTTAGGTACAGCAATGCTGCCTGTATGTGCTGGGTTTGAAACCCTGGACATATGTAATCCGTTAGTTGGTGGCCCTCCGAGAACGTTGTGATATGGACCTAGGATTCTCATGACGTTTCTGGAAATATCATCAAGTTGATTGTTGGGAACCTAGTCAAAAGAAAACAAATAAAATTACCAACAAGGTAATCACTACTATTAAAACATCCAAGCATTAACATGGCAGTCAAACGACAACTGATAAACTGCATATTTATTCCAACTCTCTGCTATCAGTGCCAAACATGACCCCTGACTAAGACACACGGAAAGAAAGATTAGTTAGTTAGTTTGTTCATTTCGTGCCAAAAGGCGGCACATAGGGCAGAGGTTTTAGATCTTTGCTAGCAGTCGGAGATCTTGTATGGTTTTACATCCCAATAGTTTACTTTCTTGTTGGATGGTTCTTCGTAGGGTGGTCTTAGGTCATCCACGTTTTCTTTTCCCAACTGGTGACCACATAAAGACTTGTCGATTTAGTCTCTTTTCGTCTGATCTAAGAACATGACCTAAATATTTCCACCTTCGAAGGTGGAAAAAAAGATTACAACATGTGAAATGAGATGTCTACGAAAAGCTGTCAACGTTACAAGGAGAGATAGAGTGAGAAACGGGAATATCAGAAGCATCGTTGGTACTATACCATGCATACAGTACATCGAGAAGAAAAGAATCAAGTGGTTCGGCCATCTAATGAGAATGGAACCACATTTACTACTATCACGTGCCTACAATAATCGACATTCAGGGCGCAGAGCACGAGGCAGGCCAAGAACACGACGGATATATAACATTTCAGAGTCCATGCGAAAGCATGGACTGACAACGTCAAGTGCAACACACCTGGCAGAAGATAGAAAACTAACTCTTCCCACGTCGCTTCACGGCAAATGTGGTTAAGATAAGATAAGATAAGACCAACAAGGTTAAATGTCTCCAAAGGCAAACATGGGACATACCAAAATAATACAGGGTGTTCAAGTTAAAAGCAGTCTCGTCAAGGGAGCCAATCTGGCATTTAATTATGAAAATGTGAAGGTTCAATTATGACGTAATATAGGTCAAGTGAGCGAATCTTTTTGTGATGGTGTTTTCTTCTTCTTCTTCGACCGCTCCATATCAACCACTTGTTAACCACTCTGTGTGATTTGTATGTGATCTGAGCCTAAGAGCGTTTGTACGTTGTGCCAATTACGCGTCTACAAGTGGGCCATGTCGACGCGCTACTATTCTTTGCTCCCCTTGCGAGCCCTGGCAACATACGGGCGATATAGAGGCTTTTTCCGATCCAGAAGCACTTGAGCTTTTCAGCTCTTCGGCTCGGTGCCATGAACATCGTAACCCTTCGGTTCGGTGCCACGAACACCGTAAATCTGGGGAATCTGTGGCTTTTTCTGCCTTCCCGCGGAATTGAACCCGCACACACAGAGGGATAGTCACCCGTAGTTCAACGTGCTACGAACAAGCTGGGCAGACGGGCGATATAGAGGCTTAATCCACCACCTTAACTAACAACATAAAACAAGACAGACATAAAGATGAACTCTGTTTGTTTGTTGCTGCTATCTATTCCTTAAATGTATCGTCGAATTTCTGTTCGGACTTGCAGCAGGGTAGAGGTAACCCTATATCAAGGGAGATGTATACATTTAAGGCGTCGCCTTCTCTCCGCTAGTCTACGGGACACACTTGGGCAAGGTGGAGTACGCGTTTAACCACCCCTTCCCCGCATGGTCACGTGGAAAACATGGGAGCAGGTAGTGGATGAGTGAGGGGGCAGTCGACAGTGTCGAATGGTTATGGTTTCAAAACTCACGACGGTAGACACATGATCTCTGTAATAGAGACAATGACTACGGTTACGGACAAGTATGGTCACTGCCAGGAAGGAAAGCAATGGCAGACTACATTCCAAGACTTTTTTTCTTTCTCGAATCCTGTTTGTCTCACAGCGTCAGGTCAGGAAGAGCTTTCTAAAACGGGCCCTAGTATGCGCTTTGTAAATAGTCTCTTTCGTCGCCTCTGTTATCTCTGAGGTCCATCTTTTTCGTGGCCAGCCTTTTGCTTTGTACCCATTGTATCGGAGCAGCATTGCTCTTTGAGGTGCACTGTCTGATGGTAATCTGCTTACGTGACCGAACCATTTAATTTGTTGTTTCTTGATGAAATCTAGTACTGATGTTGTACCCACTTTTTCCTGATGTCTTCATTTCTCAACCGGTCTCTTCTTGTTACACCCAGCATTCTGCGTAGACACTTATTCTCTGTCGTGACTAGTTTTCTTCTATCGTTTGTTGTCAGTGTCCAGGTTTGGCACTGGTAACATAACGTGGGGAGAAAGATTGTGTTGAACATTGCTCTTTTTATGTTCATGGTGACATGTTTGCATCTTAAAATTGGTGCCATTTGCCCTATCATTTGATTGATCACCTTCCAAGACAATGCCTAGAAAACCCTAACTATAGTTATGCTACGGGTAAGAAAGAGAAAATTGAGATATTTTGAACATATAAAAAGACACGAAGGACTGGAGAAGACCCATCATGGAAGGAGGCATACTGGCAAAGAGAAGACGACCAAGGAGAAGATGAATTCAGGACGTAACTGATGGTTTGAACATGACGGCTGCAGAAGCAGGACATCTGGTCTATGAGAGAAATCCCGGGCCTATTAGAGAGAAATTCCGGAGAACTGTTGGGGTGGCAAAGTTCTGCTCGGGACACGCTATTTGATGATGACTTGCCACCCATCGTTCCGTTTACTCAAATTGTTTTGCTCCTCCAATGTCACTGCTGCAAATTGCCTACACAAAATACATGATTGTATTGAGCGCGCTTGTTGTATGTGTGTGTGTGTGAGTGCTGATGTAGATATTGATCATATCAACTTGAATAAGTGCTCTTATATACATATACATATATATGTTATAGCAGGGTTCAATTGTACATTTACATCCAATATGCGGGCTCATTGTTGACAAATGTAGAGAAGAGGTTAATATATGGTGGAGGTGAGGGGGAAGGGCAGATATAATAGGGTAACAAGAGAGAGATGGGGACAGTTCTAAGATATGGACAGATGGGGAAGGGAGAGATATGAGAACAGATGGATGAGATGAGAGAAGAGGGAGGGTTAGAGAGAGAGAGAGAGAGAGAGAGAGAGAGAGGTGGTAAAAGTGAAATGAGGACATATGGAAGAAATGAGATGGTGGGGGAGAGAAAGGGAGGAGATTATGACAAAATCTTCTTTGAAGAACGCTCCATATCGACCACTTGTTAACCACTCGTGATGTGCATGTGATCACAGCCTAAGAGCGATTTTATGTTGTGCCAGTTATGCGCCTACAAGTAGCCGACCAGCACATCCGATTTCTGCAATGTTTTTTATTTACTAGGGTAGCTTGATTAGGCTCCTACCTCCGTCGCCTATTACGACATGCCTTGTAGGTCGTATTGTTACTATTCTTTGCTCTCCGTGTGGGCCCCGACATCACACTGGCGAGAGGGTTACAAAGAGAGATGGGGGCAGATGTAAGATATATGATGGGGGGCCCCGCATGTTCGTAGCACGTTGGACTACTGGTGACTAGTCCTCTGTAAGTGTGGGTTCAACTCCACGGACTGGCATAAAAGCTACATGTTCCCAGATTTACGGTGTTCGTGGCACCAAGCCCAAGGGTTACGATGTCCGTGACACCGAGCCGAAGAGCTTTCAGCTCAAGTGCTTCTGGATCGGGGGTTGGGGATATATATGATTGGTGGGGGAAGAGAGGGAAAAAGTGAATGAGACAGTTGGAAGATATCGACACCCGTATGTTGCCGATGCTCGCAAGGGGAGCAAAGAATAGTGACACTGCGACCTATAAGACAAGTCATGATGATGTTGTCCATAGAAGGCCTATTCTATTAACTCTTAGTAGACCAGGGCAAATGTCATGTTTTTACAAGCCATTTGTTTTTAGAATTAAAAAAACATCAATTAGTGTGGCTCCTGGTAAAAAGGCGTCCAACTCAAAGCCAGTAGTGTGGCGTTTGGTCCACAAAGAGTTAATATATATCAATAGCTAAGTTAACAGTTATAGTAATGGTGGTACTCACAACAACCATGTTGAATATGCTGTCTGCTTGTACAACACGGCTGGGTTCTGGTTCAACCAAGGGTCTTGCCTGGCTTGCCCTAGCAATCCTTGCAGCTTCCCTTCGGCGCTCATCGGGCCTGCATAGAAGAGAAATAATAATAATAATTCATCTCGTACCGTTATACGTTACATAGGGCCTGCAAACAATTTCTCCATACCGCTCTATCCTTGACAACTCGCTCAATCTCCTCCATGGAACTGAGACCGATATTTTTGCCTCTCTCAGCAAAGTTCGTTTCAGGGTCTCCTTAGGTCGTCTTCTTTCTTGAACCCTTTGCATCCCACTTCAATGCCTGCTTTGATATTCGTTGATCATTTCTCCTCAAGGTGTGCCCAACATATCTCCATCTTCTTCTTCTTATAACAGTTGTCACTAGTGGTTGACCAGACATTTCTCTGATTTCATCACTTCTCATGAATTCGTTCCATTGTATGTTCATTATTTTTCTTATTCATCATTATACAAGACATAAACAGGGTGTTCAAGATAAAAGTAGCCTATCAATGGAGCTAATCTGGCATATATTTATGAAAATGAGAAGGTTCAGTTATCATGTAGTATAGGTCAAGGTTGCGTGACGGTGTGTAATTGTAGTGCGGGAAGGGGCGATGAACAAATATGACGTAGGACGAGCTAGTCAGAACCAGTTTAAAAAGTAAGTAGACACAAAGCAATAAGTAACTGGCAACTTTTGATTTGTCAATGTGGCCGATTTTATCTTGAACACTCTGTAGAAAAGAATGGTTATAGAAGAGAATCGCCCGAGTGGTTACTGGGGCCCAAATTTGGGATGTAAAGAATAGAACCACTGTTACCTGCCATGCATGTCGTAAGAGGCGACTGATGAGGTTTGGTTGAAATCGGATGCATGTGTCCTAAACGTGTAGAAGTCTATGCGTTTAGGGGCCTACCAAACCAATGTGCAAGGTATACACGTTCTTGGCAAATATCAAACATATCACAAGGAGTGATTAAAATTGGCCGTAAAGAACGAACGCAAAGAAGAAGAAGAAGAAGAAGAAGAAGAAGAAGAAGAGAATGATTAGATAAATGTCTCTTAGAGAAAAATAACAGAAACAATCTCACAAGATACGTGACATGGTAATACAAAGTGATAATTCTTCTTCTTCTTCTGTTGCCACACTGTTATCTGGTTATTGCCTGGTATCGTGATTTTCTGGGTTTTTTTTCGTCATGCGCTGCTCGAGGAACGCCTACCAGAGCAAACTATAAACTTATGGACTCAGGTAAGAATTATAGGAAATCAGACCACAACTAGACCACCTGACCTCGCATTCTAGTATTGGTGTATATAGACGAATTCATTTTAAAATCCACACAAAATGCTAAATCGAAGTTATATTATGCAACAAGTTAAGTTTAACAATTTTTTTTTTCCTCGACAGAAGCACTTGAGCTTTTCAGCTCCTCGGCTCGGTGCCATTGACATTGTAACCCTTCCGTTCGGTGCCACGAACACCGTAAATCTGGGGAATCTGTGGCTTTTTCTGCCATCCAGCGGAATTAAACCCGCACACACAGAGGGATAGTCACCCGTAGTTCAACGCGCTACGAACACGCTGGGCAGACGGGCTAAGTTTAACAATAAGGAATATCAATATTATGAATATTTTTTCACCAATAAATAACCATAGACTCACAGAATTGAATAAAATTGCAAAAAAAAAACACGTGCAGTGTTCTATCAAACATCTGTAATTTCCAGCCCCTTTTCTGATCTAGGGCAGGGAATTCTCGGTCAGTTGTCTGGCCTAGTTATCTATAGTTGGCTGTGGTCTGACCCAATGGATTAGATCGTGGCTCTCGTGTGGAAGACGCGTGTTCAATTCACGGTAAGATCAAGAATTTTTGGTTGTGGGCATAAATGAAAATCTTAACCTGAACAGCTTCGTGGCGACTGCACTAGCCATGCGGCCATTAAATTCTTCAGGCTCTCGTCCCACCTGTCCTACACCGTCCTAAAAAGCAGTACTACATGCAGTAACGACAATTTCTATTTTTTTGCTTACTCTTGTGGCGTGCGTGATAGTTATTTCCTGCTTTTTAACAGGATTCTGTTTTTCTTTTTCGTCTTTTTTCATCAGAACGTAGCCCAGTATCATGGGTTTCTGTTTTAGTCTAGCGTGGCTCTAATGGCGTGGGTGATATATTTTTTTTTTAATGAAGGATTCTGTTATACCATCTAACTATCTTTTTGGATGGTCTTCGTCATGTTATTAACCGGGTTGTGGCCCGGTATTGTGGTTTTCTATTTCTGTCTTACGCTGCTCTACTTCCTTTTTAATTCACCCAAAACAAAGGGAGACCGGAGTTCCCTAGGAGTTCCGGGAGTTTCCAGGAGATATACTGTGATTCCCAAACGTAAAATTTTACATGAGGTTTATTGCATTAACGCTTTTAGAGGGTTTCTGTTTGAAAAAAAACAACCCAAGAGTTGAAATGCACATAATTTTCGCTTTCTTTCGTTTACGTCACTTTCTTTGTATTCAGTTTTCATAACCATATGACAACAAATTGGCGACTGAGGTAGGGCCTAGTGAAGCTACCTAGTAAATAAGATGAGCACACAGAGTTTTTTATCAAGAACCCCAGAGGAAGCAACTGAAGTAACGAATATGATCAACAAATAAACATGGTACAGGTATTAAGAGCTTCCGAAAAAACAAATTGACAAACAGGGGACTCGAACTAAAAACTCCGTGTGCTCATCTTATAATAAATTTGAAGCTATTTTGAATGATGTATACATGTTTGTTATATGTGTATACATGTGTGTATGTATGATATTGTCTCGTCTCAAGTATATACAAGCACAATAAGCTTATAGCATGTGTTTGTGCAGACATTGTTGGAACGAACCCTACCTGGTTGTTCTGTGTCTAGTTAAATTACGAGCGTTTGAGAAAGACACTCCCGTGAGTCATTTTTTAGAATGGCTCTTTGGTTGTGTTCGTAAAAACGCTCTATTGCTATGCTAGGCGATTGGTGTCGTAAGGACTAGGTAAGTGGTTCGAGTCCCGTGTTTGTCTACTTGTTTTTTCCGAAGCTCTTAATACCTGTACCTAATAAATAAAAAGCGTCGCAGAAATCGGATGTACCGGCCTATTTGTATTATCGATATAATACACTTTTTTCCACTTCTAGTTTTGTGCACTTATTTCGTTATTCTTTTTTATTAGTCTCAGATTTTCATTTTAGGACCGTTTGGAACTTATTATTTAATTCTACATGTTGTGTGAGAAGTGAATTTTTTTCTCATCTCTTGTATCATTTGCTTGATGAAGGCCTTTTAGTCGAAACGTTGCTGTGTATTGTTAATGTTCTTGTATTTTGTAAAACTACAGCACTTTGTTTTTATATGTTATGCGATCGACGTCACGGCACATTGGGCATTCCATGCATGCTCTGTCCTCCGCTGCAGCAGCCATTCTAAAGTCCATTTGCTCACCGTACCCATGAGTTGATCACCGTACGAGTTGATTACTATATCCTCTCTCTCTACCACGAAGACGACACTTTTGTTTTATATGTTTCTGCCTATTTGTAGACGCATAACTGGCAAAACGTACAATCGTTCTTAGGCTCGGATCACATACAAATCACAAAGAGTGGTTAACAAGTGTTCGATATGGAGCTTTCGAAGAAGAAAGATTGGTATTGGAACTTGAAAAACAATTGTAAGAAATTGTAGACAAACATTTGAGAAATTACGTAAATTACGTCCCCTGTCCATAAAATCGACTATCCTACAGAATGACAATTACGTGCTAAGAATAGCGACAACATATCTAAGAATAGCGACAACATATCTAAAAATAGCGACATCTTTGGTTTGAGGTGAATTAAAAATGAAGTACCGGTGATAGTTATTTTACTTTGTGACAGGATTCTGTTTTCTTTTCGTCTTTTTTTCGTTACGCTGTTACTGGGCTCTTGCCCAGTGTCGTGGTTTTCTATTTTGCCGTGAGTTGTTCTAGTGGCTTGGTGATAGTTATTTCTCCTTTTTAAACAGGATTCTGCTATACCGGGGGGGGGGTGTTCCCGATCCAGAATCACTCGAGCTTTCAGCTCTTCGGTTCGGTGCCAAGGACATCGTAACCCTTCGGTTCTGTGCCACGAACACCGTAAATCTGGAGAAACCTGTGGCGTTTTCTGCCAGCCCGTGAAATTGAACCTGCACTCACACAGGGCTTCGCACACTGTCATCCAACGCGCTACGAACACGCTGGGCAGACGGGCAATTAATGGATATACCGTTCTGGGCTTGCCGGTGTTTACGGTAATGAGAGAGCGGCAGCCTTGTGTCAACGGCCTCGATTGTTGGGGAGTTGAATATGGATAAGGGGGATATTCTTCTGTACCACTGATACCTACAAGGCATCTCGTAAGAGGCGAATGACGTAGGGACCTAGGAAGCTACCCTAGTAAATAAACAGCGTCGCAGAAATCGGATGTGCTGGAGTACTTATATGCGCATAACTGTCCCAATGTAGTCGCTCATAGGCTCAGATCGCATACAAATCACAAAGAGTGGTTTAACAAGTGGTGGATTTGGAGCGTTCGATAAAGAAGAAGAAGAATACCGCCTTTTAAGACGTTGTAGGACAGTAGGGGTGGAGGGAGCGCATGAGCCTGATGAATCTAATGACTGCATTGGTAGTGCAGTTACCGCGAAACGGTTCCGGATTGTTTCTCTTTTATGCCCTCGACAGAAAATCACGACCTTACAGGGGATGGAAACCAGGTTTCCCAAATAAAAATCCCGACCGCTTTACTTTCTACACTCATGTTACACCTCTCAGCGCCATGTTAAGAAGGGATGCAAGTGATGCAGAGATTACAAAGGATGCAAACCTAAGACTTTTGAAGCGTGTGGCTAGCTAGCACCGTACCTGCACTTCATCAAAGTGTACACGAACATACAAAATATTACAGGAATGTACATCGCGCGAAAACGTTCACTGCGTAATAGGTAGGCGTACAACAATACACCGACCGAACAAGAGTCTGACCGAAGTTGTACATTGAACAGTCAAAGGAATGCCATGTTTATCGAGCGAACATAATGAATGAAAACTACGCAATAGTACATAACACACACGAGGAAGACACGTCTAGTATAAAGCTGGCAAACAGAACAACAAAGGATCACATAAAACAAAGGTAAACGCGTAATACTAAACTCGTAATATGGACAAGGATATGTATATTATAATAGTATTACACAGTGGCGGCTCGTGCTCAGTTTTGTTGGTGGGGCCAGACATTTTTTCCGGATAAATCAGATTTTGGTTGCTATATTTTAATTTATAAAATAATAAATAAATACACGTAATACATTATTTTTGGTGGGAGCCGGCCCCACTG
This sequence comes from Arion vulgaris, assembly GCA_020796225.1. Lineage (NCBI taxonomy): Eukaryota > Metazoa > Mollusca > Gastropoda > Stylommatophora > Arionidae > Arion > Arion vulgaris. The sequence goes on from CM036776.1 coordinate 3,074,003, forward strand.
GCCCTTAATGACAAGCCGTTACTGGTATTACACTATTATTCTGCTTTGCGTTCGTTCTTTACGACCAACTTTAATCACTCTTTGTGATATGTTTGATCTTTGCCAAGAACGTGTATACGTTGCACACTCGTTTGGTAGGTCCCTAAATGCATAGACTTCTACACGTTTAGGACACATGCATCCGATTTCAACCAAACCTACATAGTCGCCTCTTACGACATACGTGGCAGGTAACAGTGGTTCTATTCTTTACACCCAAATTTGAGCCCAGGTAACCACTCGGGCGACCCAGGGCATGAAAATAATGAATATAAAATGGAACGAATTCAGAAGAAGTGATGAAATCAGAGACATGTCTGGTCAACCACTAGTGACAACTGTTATAAGAAAAGAAGATGGAGATATGTTGGACACACCTTGAGAAGAAATTATCAACGAATATCAAAGCAGGCATTGAAGTGGGATGCAAAGGGTTCAAGAAAGAGAGGTCGACCTAAGGAGACCCTGAAACGAACTTTGCTGAGAGAGGCAGACAATATCGGTCTCAGTTCCATGGAGGAGATTGAGCTAGTTGCCCAGGAAAGAGTGGTATGGAGAAATTACTTGCATGCCTTATGTAACGTATAACGGTACGAGAGAAATTATTATTATTATTATTAACCCTTTAGCTGCTAAGGACGTATATATACGTTTTCCCATTCACTTCTAAAGACGCATTAACACGTCTGTTATTATCTCTCTCTGTGGGCTAAAGACGTGCTAACACGTTATACATTGCTACTGTCACTGTTATAGGTGTACATTCACGTTTGTGACCTAGAAACAAAAAGGAGCTATTTTTAGGTCAGCCTTCAGAAAGTGTGTAGCAGCGAAAGGGTTAATGCTCCTCTGGCATATAATGCGAATAAATGGTTTGGAATCGGTGACAACGTGTAAAATACATGGAAGAAGAGTTTGTGAAAGACAGAGGAGACTTCTTCAAACGCTCCATATCGACCACTTGTTAACTACTCTTTGTGATTTGTATGTGATCCGAGACTAAGAGCGATTGTACACTGCTCCAGTTATGCGCCTACAAGTAGGCCGGCCAGCACATTCGATTTTCTTGTTATTTCCTAGGATAGCTCCCTTAGACCTCTAACCTCAGTCGCCGTGTAGGTCGCAATGTTTCTATTCAATGCTCAACTCTCGAAAGCCCGTGAAAAACACGGGCGAAAGAGGGAGACGATGTTGGATGGGTTAAAAATATGGTTAAAAAAAAATAAATAGACGTGAGAACTGATAATCTGCAGCAGGGAGAGATAGAGAGTTGTGTAGAGACATAATAGTATATACCAGCGTTTCCCAAAGTGGGCGGTACAGTCCCTAGTGGGCGCTGAAGCGTTTTAGGGGGCAAAGCGGGTTCAGAGGAATTGGGGAAGGGGTGTTCAGGCGATTATGGGTAGATGTCTCCTTAAAGAAGAAATTAATAATAAATTATTTTAAATAAATTATTTTCGTGATTTTGCGATTGAATAATCATTTAAAATTAGAATTCTGGATTTAAATTCATCTTATGCCCGTCTTACACGATCCATTGTTTATATAAATTTTCTATTTCATGCATATAATCATTTGAAAATTGACCATGTATTACAGAAATATATATCAATTTTCTATGTCAAGAGGAAATAGAGCATGTATATATGTGGGGATTGAGAGGGGGACGCTGGCAAACTGTTATAATTGGGGAGGAGGGTTTACAAAGTTTATGTTGTGCAAAGTGGGCATGGTCCGAAAAAGTTTGGGAACCTATAATCTACACCGACAGGCAACGCACTTGATTGATTGAAAGGTGTACTGAAACAACTAAAAAACAGTATGGAACGGAACGGATATGCAAACAAAGATCATAATATTAACAGCTTTTATGTCACAATAGTGTCAAGGGGTTGGAACAGCTAATTCAGTATGTCAATAAATATAGCGAAGATCAGACCTCACCCCCTTTTTAATACAAAGAAAACTAAATGTGTGCCCACCGATAAAACAAAATCTCAACCCCAAAAATTAACATCAATAATGAACACATTGAGAACGTCACATATTTTGAATATCTTGGCTCTATAATTAACAACAATGGAGATTGTGCGAAAGAAGTTAGAAGAATAGCAGCGACTATGAAGAAACTGTGGCACGACACAAGCAAAGAAACAAAAGTAAGACATGCATTTTCCTTGTGGCAACATACTGATGTGAATCGTGGATCATAAAACAAACATTAAAGAATAAAACTGAAGCTTTTGTATTGAAACAAGATGTTACATAAAAATTCTTAGAATATTCTGGACAGAGAAGAGAAAAAAACAAAGACAACCTACAAGACCTGCATATCGAAGAGCATTAGCTCATAAATAACATCATGTTCCGGAAGATAAAATGTTATGTTATGCGATCGACGTCATGGCACATTATGCATTCCCATTCGTGCTCTGTCCGCTGCAGCAGCCATCCCAAAGTCCATTTGCTCACAGTACCCATGAGAAGTTGATTACTATATCTTCTCTCTCTACCACGAAGACGACACTGTCTGGCATGTCTAGAACCTAATTCTCGAACTCGTTCTGAGACCCTCCCATGCCACACAATTGAGAGCGTGCCGCATTGTTTGCAAGAAAGTCAGCACGCACGTTACCCCGCACTCTAGCATGTATAGGCGTGTACAGCCAAGTCATTTTCTTGAGATGTAATCTCCAAATGATGTCCACCCATTCCACACGCAGACTTCTAGATCATTTGAAGCATATGATTGAAGCGTTTCAAGGCCCGTCTGCCCAGCGTGTTCGTAGCGCGTTGGACTACGGGTGACTATCCCTCTGTGTGCGCGGGTTCAATTCCGCGGGATGGCAGAAAAAGCCACAGATTCCCCAGATTTACGGTGTTCATGGCACCGAACCGAAGGGTTACGATGTCCATGGTACCGAGCCGAAGAGCTGAAAAGCTCAAGTGCTTCTGGATCGAAAAAAAAAAAGCGTTTCAAGAAGAAAGGGGCTAGTGACTCGGTCTATTAACCTCGACGTTCTGAGTTCGAATCACACTGCGGATAATTTGGTTGCAAATTGTTTCGCGTGGATTTTGACAAAAGGACGCTGCCATCACCGTTCAGAAAGCAATGGCAAACTACTGAACGTAATAATGCCTAGAAAAATCACAAACAGCGTTAAAAGCTGGGGTTGATTTACAAAGTCCTGTCAAGGATATGCAACGAACTTTTTTAACTGGTTTTTTTAAAAACTTTTTTTTTAAACTGGTTTTTTAAAACCTTTTTTAACTGTTTTTTAGTAAAACTTTTTAACTGTTTTTAGTCGGAGAAGACACACCTGTATAGTGAGGATCACTTACAAAAAGGGAAAGCAGGCTTTTACGCAAAAATACAATATGCACTGACTACGCCTGATTTCATTGCGGGCAAACACAAGAAGACGGATCATGCTAACGAGATTCCAAATACAATCTCTAACCAAGAACAGCTTGTACAGTGTCATGAAGAGAATATAAACACCATGACTAAAAGAGATGATGGAGATGGATCGGTCATATGATACGCATTTGTTACACACTGTCATGAAAACTGCACTGAGATGGACAACAGAGGGTATACGAAAATATGGAAGACCCAAACCTACCTGGAGGAGAACAGTAGATAAAGAACTGAAATAAGTTAATAACGGCTGGAATAGAATACAGAGGAATGTCAAGAATAGAGAAGAATAGTGTACATTTTTGATGTCATAAAAAGGGTTTAAAGCCAAAGGATCGACTGCATTGCACCGGGTTTTACCCCATATTGCTCGGTCCCTTTCAGCAGAAATGGCACGCCACCTGCCGAGAGTATTGCACAAACACGTAGCTCCAGCAACAATCCTAGGGGTCTCTGGAAAAACTGCACTCGTGAACATAACGGCGCTGTCCGGATTCGAACCAACGACATTCGACTCGCAAGGCAAAGTGCTTAGTCACTCAGCCACAGAGATGTCATAAGCGCCAAGGAAGTCACAGGCGAGAGAGAGAGAGAGAGAGAATGAGAGAGAGAAAAAGAGAGAGAAAATTAAATAAACGTCAAGCTGATAATGGTTTATTCCTCTCTGCTCCATGTAAAGCATAGAGCCTCAACAGACGTTCATCACTTTCCCCGGTCTCTGGTTGTTTACTTTATGGTCTCCCAGAATAGTCCGTTACTTCTCAGTTCCTCAAGAAGACTCCATCTCCAGGTCAGTGTAATACGTCCCCTTACTGTCTTCCTTGCGGGTTACACTCATTGTCTTGTCTAGTGACCTTCGACTGTGTCTTCTGTAGGGTATGCTCGACCCATCGCCATTTTTTCCACTTACGATATGTGTCATGTAATCCTGCCCTGTTCTTAATCCCCAAATCTGTGTTTGAAACTATGCCATACTGTCCCAGTCTGAGAGTACGTCAAAGACATTCATTTTATAACGGTGGTCAATTCCCCCTCTTCTTTTAACGCCCAATATCAACTACTTCTTCTTCTCGTCCGCCTGCTATAAATTCAGGCGTAAACAGGGCGTCCAGTACGGCACTTGTCAGATTTTTGCGTTTAGTTTTGCTTTCTCTATCAGTGTCACTCGCCATTCAGGCGAGCTTTTCCGACTTCAGAGGCATCGACCACTTGTTAACCACTCTGTGTGATCTGAGCCTAAGAGCTATTGTACGCTGTGCTAGTTATGCACCTACAAGTATGCCAGCGCATCCGATTTCTGCTACACTTTTTATTTACTAGGGTAGCTTCCTAGTTCCTACATCAGTCGCTTCTTACGACATGCCTTGTAGGCCACAGTGGTACTATTCTTTGCTTCCCTTGCGGGCCCCGGTACCATACGGACGGCATGGAGGTCAATAAAACCATTATTCATTAAAATCAAAATTGATTAGAAAGATTTTTTTAAAAGAAAATTCCTACCACATATTTTCACCATCTTCTAATTTACATTGGGGATCCTCGCCGATGCCGAGCACTGTCGCTGAGACCTTCCTGTGTAAAAAAGAGATCGGAACACACATGGTTACTCACCGAAGTGCAATGATGATGGCCTATCAATCAATCAATCAAACCATGTATTTACAGCATGACAGATCAGATTTCAAAGATCAATCAAATGATACAAGAGAAATATTTATAGTTCGTTCCAAAATTGGTGAACACACAACAGTTTAAATTGTACGAAATCTACAGGATGCATAACAGTAATTTTTTGCAGGCAGCCTTATATACCTCACGAATTCATGTTTACCTAATTGGTAGGTAGCTTGGTTGACGCAAAAAAGTTTTGTTATACAGGGTGTTCAAGATAAAAGCATCCCCACTAACAAATTAAAAGTGGTCAGGTACGCATTGCGCTCTGTATATTTACTATTTAAACCAGTTCTGACTAGCTCGTTCTTCGTCACCATTGTTCATCGCCCCTTCCCTAATCATAATAACACACCACAAAAAGACTTGCTCACTTGACCTATACTACGTCACAACTGAACCATCTAATTTTCATAAACATTTGCCAGATTGGTTCACTTGACTGGGCTACTTTTATCTTGAACACTCTGTATAATATTGCATAAGCACAACGAAATGATGATCGAAGTTTAGAATTTACAGTAATACACATAGTGGCGGCGAATGTTTGCAAAGGCGTATCCCTATTACATATTATAACAAGCAATGTGACATAGTGAACAAATGATACCTTCCACTTCTATCAATGAAAATAAATGGTGTGTGCACACGCCAATGAAAATCGTTCGGATACAGTGTGAAATAATTAATCAAACGGGATTCCCGATTTTCACTGTTGCTAAATTGCATGTTTAGCAAAAACTGCTTAATTACAGGAATACTTGACTAATGTACTGTTAAACTTCTACACGTATACCAACTCAACATCGCTGCTATTTTACTATTAACAAATAAGTAAAATCTTACGGCACTAAATGTTTCGGTGTACAAAAATACTTTCGAAGGTCGTCACTGTTAACTATAGAAAAATGTAAAAGAACAATAATTTATGTCAAGTGGCTGATTTTATTGGATGTAAGTGTGAAGCATGGACAGTTAATAAGAAAGTGACAAAATATACATGTGCTTCTGAATATAAGTGTTACAGAAGAGTCCTTCGTATATCACGTACAGAAATGAGAACAAATAGATATATCCAGAAAGAACTCAAAATCAAAGAAAACTGGCTGATGCTACAAAAAAGAAAGAGAAAATTGAGCATATAAAAAGACATGAAGGTCTGGAAAAGACCATCATAGAAGGAGGCATACCGGCAAAGAGAAGAAGAGGAAGACCACGATTCAGGATGTAACTGATGGTTTAAACATGACGGCTGCAGAGGCGGGACATTTGGCCTATGAGAGAGAAATTCCGGAGGACTGTTGGGGTGGCAAAGTTCTGCTCAGGACAAGCTATTTGATGATGGATGTTTTTTTATATCGGTCGGTAAAGATGAACAAATAATCAATACGATCATTGGAAGCCGCAGAGATGTGGTTTCACAGAACAATGTTGAAAACTCCACGGGCAGCGAAGAAAACGAGGTTTTAAATCAGGCATTCACACAAAGAAACTTTATCAAAATAATAAGAATCCGACAATCAAGGTTGTTCGGGCATATAATGCGAAGAGAAGATTTAGAACATTTGGTGACAACAGGTCAAATTCAGAGAAGGATAGATCTTGGTAGACAGCGGGAGAAGATGTTGGATGGCCTGATATCATGGTTCGACACAAGATCGATGTCAGAACTGATTACATGCAGCAAGCACAGAGTTGTGCAGAGACATGATCGCCTACACCGACAGGGCACTTGATTGATTGAAAGATGTTTACGAATTTTGGAACGCGCAATAGACGTAATTGTCAACAGAAATATCGTTTTGCATAAATGAGCCCAGGTCCGGTATACGATGACGCAAAACTGAATGGGATAGTTATTAGTGCGTCGCTGATTGACAGCTCAAAACATACTGACATAAAATCTTCAAGTGGCACAAGTTTAAGATCCGGTTACTGTAGGAGAAGGGATTATATGAGCGCTTATGAATAATAACAACTCCTCTCGTACCGTTATACGTTACATATGGCATGCAAGTAATTTCTCCATACCACTCTATCCTGGGCAACTCGCTCAATCTCCTCCATGGAACTGAGACCGATATTTCTTGCCTCTCTCAGCAAAGTTTGTTTCATTATCTCCTTAGGTGGACCTCTCTTTCTTGAACCCTTTGCATCCCACTTCAATGCCTGCTTTGATATTCATTGATCATTTCTTCTCAATGTGTGTGCAGCATATCTCTATCTTCTCCTTCTTATAACAGTTGTCACTAGTGGTTGACCAGACATTTCTCCTCAAGGTGTGCCCAACATTCCATCTTCTCTTTCTTATAACAGTTGTCACTAGTGGTTGACCAGACATGTCTCTGATTTCATCACTTCTGAATTCGTTCCATTTTATGCTCATTATTTTTCGCAGACATCTATTTTCAAATGCATTCAACTTGCTTTCTATATCTTTAGTCATTTTCCAACTTTCGCTGGCATATGTTAGGATTGATACAACATTTTCCAACTCTCACTGGCATATGTTAGGATTGATACAACATTTTCCAACCCTCACTGGCATATGTTAGGATTAATACAACATTTAATCATGAATGTACGTATGAATACAAGTAATCGTAGGACTTTGTGGCGTAGAGGTTAGGTGCGCGTCTCTCGTACCAAAGGTTCCAAGGTTCGTTCCTCGTGGAGCTATCTGGATATTTTTCAAGAGATCCCTGATCTCAGTGTAGGTGAGATCGAGTTTCTAGTCCTATCGAGACGTGGAGACGTATGATACAACGTATGTCTAATGTTCAATTTCAGCACGTCAAAGAATCCTTGGTAATTCAAAATATATACCAGCCGCTGCCCGGGCAAAATTCATTAGAAAATATTAAAATTCCACAAAAATATCTTTACAATCTTCAAAACGACATCTGGGACCCTCGCCGGTGCTAAGGAGTTCGTGCACTGCAGCCGAGATCTTCCTGTGTAAGAAAGAGATCGGGGCACACATGGTTACTCACCGAAGTGCAATGATGATGGTCCTATCAATCAATCCCGAAAAAATGGATTGTGCATTGAACAAGGCAGTCTTCTTTCCTTTCGTTCGCTTGAAATATTGTCTATATATCCAATGTTGTCCCTTGTATAAACTTCACTGTCTTTTGTAGCTCACACAGAGGTCAGTGTAGTTTTCTGTACAGCGCAGTCTAAATTCGAACCCCAAACCTTCATAATACAAGACAAACGCTTTGATTACTACGCCACACAGAACCAAGTAAACAGGAGAATATGAATGTCAGATTAAAGAGAAAAGTAATCGATATCGGTCATACTGTGAAAATGAATAACACTAGACAACTCTAGTGGTGACCCAGACTGAGTCGCAGATTCTAATTAAGTTCTCAAATTTGGGCAGGATTGGACATTATTGGTGCGGCTTGTAGCTTGGGCATTTGTTTGGACAGGAATAAGTCAGGAAGAATCAATTATTTGATGCTTCGATCTGCACCTAAACTACACCAAAAACAACATGCGATATACTTCTTTCTTTTTTTCTCCAATCCTGTTTTGTCTAACAGCGTCAGGATAAGAAGAGATTTCTAGAACGAGCCCTTTGTGTGCGCTTCATAAATAGTGTTTTTCATCGCCTCTGAGGTTCACCTTTTGCGTTGCCGGCCTTTTGCTTTGTATATATTGTATCGGAGTAACATTTCTCTTTGAGGTGCACTGTCTGTTGGTAATATGCTTATGTGACCGAACTATTTAATTTGTTGTTTCTTGATGAAGTTCAGTCTTGATGTTGTACCCACTTTTTCCCTGATGTCTTCATTTCTCTTTCTTCTTCTTCGCGTTCGTTCTTTACGATCAATTTTAATCATTCTTTGTGATATGTTTGATCTTTGCCAAGAACGTGTATACGTTGCACATTGGTTTGGTAGGTCCCTAAACGCATTGACTTCTGCACGTTTAGGACACGTGCATCCGATTTCAGCCAAACCTCCTTAGACGCATCTTACGACATGCGTGGCAGGTAACAGTGGTTCTTTTCTTTTCACCCCAAATTTGGGCCACGGTAACCACTCGGGTATCTTCATTTCTAAATTGGTCTCTTCTTTATGCGATATACTATCCCACATAAAAATCTTATTGATCGATTGAACCATCATCATTGCACTTCGGTGAGTAACCATTTGTGCTCCGATCTCTTACTTACACAGAAAGATCTCGACTGCCGTGCACGAACTCCGTTGCACCGGCGAGGGTACCCGATGTAACTTAGGGGTGGTGAAATGTGAAGGCATTTTGTAGGACTTTTATTTGTAATCCCTTTCTAATGAATTTTGCCCGGGGCAGCGGCTTTCCAGCCTGCTCTTCTCGATTTTGAACTGCCAATTGTTCTTTTATGTGCTCAAATTGAACACGTGACCAACGTTTTATCGTCCGTCTCCGATAGGACTTTGAGCTTGATCTCACCTACACTGAGAGCAGGGATCACTGGAAAATATTCCGATGGCTCCACGAGGGAGCGAACCGGTTACCTCTGGCGCGAGAGGGGAGCACCTAACCTCTAGGCTACAGAGATCAATAAAATCTTCAATATATGTCAAGCAATGAAGACACTCCTTCACAATTAGACCATTTCAGACACACTCTTCTTCTTCGCCTTCCTACGCTCTACCTCGACCACTTGTTAAACCACTCTGTGTGATCTGTATGTGATCTGAGTCTAAGAGCGATTGTACATTGTGCAAGTCATGCATCTACAAGTAGGTCAACACATCCGATTTTTGTGAGGCTTTTATTTACTAGAGTAGCTTCCTCAGTCGCCTCTTACGACATGCCTTTTAGGTCGCAGTGTTACTGTTCTTTGCTCCCCTTGCGAGACCCAGCAACACACAGGCGACACAATAATCTATACCATCCCACACAATAATCTATACCATCCCACACAATAATCTATACCATCCCACACAATAATCTATACTGTACCATCCCACACAATAATATATACCATCCCACACAATCTATACTGTACCATCCCACACAATAATCTATACTGTACCATCCCACACAACAATCTATACTGTACCATCCCACACAATACTCTATACCATCCCACACAATAATCCATACCATCCCACACAATAATCTATACCATCCCACACAATAATCTATACCATCCCACACAATACTCTATGCTATACCATCCCACACAACAATCTATGCTATACCATCCCACACAATACTCTATGCTATACCATCCCACACAATACTCTATGCTATACCATCCCACACAATACTCTATGCTATACCATCCCACACAACAATCTATGCTATACCATCCCACACAATAATCTATGCTATACCATCCCACACAATACTCTATGCTATACCATCCCACACAACAATCTATGCTATATCATCCCACACAATAATCTATACCATACCATCCCCCACCTCCTTACTCCTCTTGCCTTTCAAGCCCCTATTGGAGCATAGGCCCTCAACTAACTTATGCTAGTTCATGGTTAGCTGGATTTTGTAGATAATGTTTCTTTACCGGATAGGGTAGCCAGCCCCAAGCCGAACCCTACAACACTAGGGGGATATACCATCCCACACAATAACCTATTTTGCCGAAGGATTGACTTCATTGCATCAGGTTTTACCCACACAGCGTAGTCTATAGGGTAACTTCCCTAGGCCCCTGCATCAGTCGCCTTTTCCTTGTAGGTCACAGTGGTACTACTCTTTGCTCCCTTGTGGTGCCCCGGCACCAATCTCCACTAAGTTCAAGCTCAGAATAATCCGCTTAAATGTGAAATCTGCGCTGCAATGAAATCTTTGTCTCAAAGCACAGTCTGAGATCAAACTAGCATCAACAGCCACCTACGCACATAAAAATCCCACCTCTAGCACCTAACATTGGTTGAAATTTTTCTTCTTCTTCAAACGCTCCATATCGACCACTTGTTAACCACTGAGCCTAAGAGCGATTGTACGTTGTGCCAGTTATGCACCTACAAGTAGACCGTGCATTCGATTTCTGCAATGTTTTTATTTACTAGGGTAGTTTCCCTAGGTCCTACATCACTTGCTTCTTACGACATGTCTTGTAGGTTGCAGTGGTACTATCCTTTGCTTTCCTTGCAGGGCCCCAGCACCACATGGGTGAATGGTTGAAATGAGTGGTTATCTTCGGGCTACAAACTGGGAATTGGTTGAGATACCATCTGTTCAAAAGGTACAAGATAGGCCCTACAAACTTGCGCAGGATGTGTGTCTCTTTCAACTTAGTGATGCCACATATACATATCAGTATGGTTGATCTAGTACTTGTTATTTACTATTATCCACATGTGGAACTAGCAAGCTGACAGAGACATGCATCCTGCAAGTGTGTCCAACATACTATGAACGGAAGAAAACTGACGTGGCCAACCCTCATGTTAGTCACAAGACAAGCTATATGGAGATGTTCACAGACTCCAGTTGACCACTAACTACTTTAGAAGTATGGGGTCTCTGTGACTGAGTAGTTAGGCCCTTTACCTTGCGAGTCGAAGGTTGTGGGTTGAATCGAACCGCAGCCTTCTGTTCACAAGTGCAGTTTTTCCAGAGACCCCTAGGATTGTTGCCGGAGCTACGGAGTTCATTCTTTGTGCAATACTGTCGGCAGGTGGCGTGCCATTTCTGCGGAGAGAGACCGAGCCATATGGGGTAAAACCCGTGCAATGAAGTCAATCCTTCGGCTTTAAAACCCTTTAAAACTAACTACTTTAGAAGTATACAAGTCTACCTCAGTCCAAGACAACTATATGAAGATGTGCACAGACTCCAGTTGACCATTAATTACTTTAGAAGTATACAAGTTGATGTCAGTCCAAGACAAACTATAATAATAGCCGTCCATCGCAAGCGATAATGACAACAATCTCAGACGTGTACTGTTGCACCTCTCTGGTGTGTGCGGAGGTGACTGTAGAGTCCAATCCTAGAACAGAATCCCCGACCACAGGTGGGGCATACATGATCAAGGTTAGACATGTGCGTGTTGTGTGCTCTGTCTTTTCGCTGCTCGTTTTCTCTGTGACTCGACAATACGATGATTCTCAGCTATTCGGGTTCCTCTTTTGTTGTTACAGCGCCACATTTGGCGATCTTGCGCAAGGGATTCCCAGCACGTATTGTCTATATCGAAGCATTTCAGAGACCCTTTAAGAGTGTCTTTAAAGCGTTTTTCTGTCCACCAGCTAAACGTCTGCCCCCTTCAAGCTCGCCATACATCAACTGTTTTGGGGTGCGTTTATCAGGCATTCGAGCAACGTGACCGACCCATCTCAGTTGGGCCTTCTACAAACTATATGGAGATGTACACAGACTTCAGTTGACCACTAACTGCTTTAGAAGTATACAAGTCTACATCAGTCCAAGACAAACTATATGGAGATGTACACAGACTTCAGTTGACCACTAACTGCTTTAGAAGTATACAAGTCTACATCAGTCCAAGACAAACTATATGGAGATGTACACAGACTCCAGTTGACCACTAACTGCTTTAGAAGTATACAAGTCTACATCAGTCCAAGACAAACTATATGGAGATGTACACAGACTCCAGTTGACCACTAACTGCTTTAGAAGTATACAAGTCTACATCAGTCCAAGACAAACTATATGGAGATGTACACAGACTCCAGTTGACCACTAACTGCTTTAGAAGTATACAAGTCTACATCAGTCCAAGACAAACTATATGGAGATGTACATAGACTCCAGTTGACCGTTAACTGCTTTAGAAGTATACAAGTCTACATCAGTCCAAGACAGACTATATGGAGATGTATGTATATTCCAGTTGACCACTAACTACTTTTAAATATACAAATCGAAATCTGAAAATGTTGAAATAAGACACAAATATATTCATTAAGAGACATGAGAAAATCACAAACAATAAGAGATTGGAATCCTTTTACTTTATCTTCCTCACTTCCATCTTTTACCACATGTAAAGTGTTGATGAGAAAAGTAAATAGCTTTTGTCCATCTACGGTGTCTTTAAAACTGATGTTTACATGGTTTTAAAGCCAAACGATGCCCCTCTGCCCAGCGTGGTGTTCTTAGCACATTGGACGACGGGTGACAGGCTCACTATGAGTGCTGTTAAATTCCGTGGGCTGGCAGAAAAGCCACAGATTCTCCAGATTTATGATGTTCGTGGCAATGATCCGAAGGGTTACGATGTCCATGGCACCGAGCTGAAAGCTCAAGTGCTTTTGGATCTAAAAAAAAAGCCGAAGGATTAACATCATTGCAATGGGTTTTACCCCATATGGCTCGGTCTCTCTCCGCAGAAATGGCAAGTCACCTGTTGAAAGTATTGCACAAAATTCTGGGGTTTCTGGAAAAAATGCACTTGTGAACAGAGCGGCGCGTTCCAGATTCGAACCCACGTTCTTCGACTTGCAAGGCAAGGGCTTAACCACTTAGCCAGTAATTTCTATAAGGATGATGTGGGTGTTGCTTCATCTTTACGTTGTTTTCCCTTTTTGCTTTATCTTGCCTTTTTCCTATCCTGATTTGTCGTACAGCTTCAGCATAAGGAGATTTTTCGAACAGGCTTTTGTATGCGCTTCATAAACAGTGTCTTTAGACGCTTCTGTTATCTCTGAGTCCACCTTTTGCGTGGCCGGCCTTTTGCTTTGAATCCACTGTATCAGAGTAACATTGCTCTTTGTGGTGCGAAGTTTCTACTAAATTTTATAAAGTTCTTTGCTTTAAAGTTATTACATGTATCCAGTATCTCTCTGTGGAGGAACGTCTGGCCGAATGGATTATACTGCGGCTCTCTGTGGAGGAACGTCTGGCCGAATGGATTATACTGCGGCTCTCTGTGGAGGAACGTCTGGCCGAATGGATTATACTGCGGCTCTCTGTGGAGGAACGTCTGGCCGAATGGATTATACTGCGGCTCTCTGTGGAGGAACGTCTGGACGAATGGATTATAGTGTGGCTCTCTGTGGAGGAATGTCTGGACGAATGGATTATAGTGTGGCTCTCTGTGAAGGAACGTCTGGATGAATGGATTATAGTGTAGCTCTCTGTGGAGGAACGTCTGGACGAATGGATTATACTACGGCTCTCTGTGGAGGAATGTCTGGACGAATGGATTATACTGCGGCTCTCTGTGGAGGAACGTCTGGCCGATTGGATTATACTGCGGCTCTCTGTGGAGGAACGTCTGGACGAATGGATTATAGTGTGGCTCTCTGTGGAGGAATGTCTGGACGAATGAATTATAGTGTGGCTCTCTGTGAAGGAACATCTGGACGAATGGATTATAGTGTGGCTCTCTGTGGAGGAACGTCTGGACGAATGGATTATACTACGGCTCTCTGTGGAGGAATGTCTGGACGAATGGATTATACTGCGGCTCTCTGTGGAGGAACGTCTGGCCGATTGGATTATACTGCGGCTCTCTGTGGAGGAACGTCTGGACGAATGGATTATAGTGTGGCTCTCTGTGGAGGAATGTCTGGACGAATGGATTATAGTGTGGCTCTCTGTGAAGGAACGTCTGGACGAATGGATTATAGTGTGGCTCTCTGTGGAGGAACGTCTGGACGAATGGATTATAGTGGTGGCTCCCATGGAGACCCGGTTCAATTTTCAGACCAAGGATTTTTTTTCTGTTGTGGGCATAAATTAAAAATCCTAGCCTGAACAGTTTCGTGGCGACCGCAATAGACATGCTGCCATTAAATTCCTTAGGCTCTCATCTAACACCGCCCTAAAAGTAGGTACTACAGGAGTAAGGACAGTATCTGTGTCAGGAATTTTTTTTTCTGATCCAGAAGCACTTGAGCTGAAAGCTCTTCGGCTCGGTGTCATGGACATTGTAACCCTTCGGCTCGGTGCCACTAAATCTGGGGAATCTGTAGCTTTTCTGCCAGTCCACGGAGTTGAACCCGCACTTACAGAGGGCTAGTCACCCTTAGTCCAACGTGCTCCGAACACGCTGGGCATGTCAAGAAATAAAATTGTGTTCTTGTCAGATGCCCAAAGCATATGATTTGTTTCTCTTTAATGAATTCCATAACTTGTTTCATTTCAATCATCAACAAATAGTTTGTCCTGAGCAGAACTTTACCACTCTTACAGTCCTTCGAATTTCCTCTCTCATAGATCAAGTGCCCGCATGTGTGAGCGGTCGTGCTCAGATCATCAGTTACATCCTGAATCCATCTTCTGCCTGGTTTTCCTCTTTGCCAGTATGCTTCCTTCCATGATGGTCTTCTCCAACCTTTTGTATCTCTATATCTCCAAAAGACCTCAATTTTCTCAATCTCATTTGTAGCATCAGCCAGTTTTCTTTGATTTTGAGTTCTTTCCGGATAGATCTATTTCTTCTCCTCTCTGCTAATGACATACAGAGGACTAAAATGTAAATCCTTATAAGCAATCTTCACCATGATTAGTCCTGTCAATACGGATGATACAAGCATATCTGTCATCTATCCATCTCTGCTTCCCTAAAAGGAATATATATATATATCCCATACCGTTATATGTTACATAGGGCCTGCAAGTAATTTATCCATATCACTCAATCCTTCGAATACTCAATCCTCCCTAGCACCGAACACATCGAAAGACAACAAATGCAGTGGTTTGGATATTTAATGAGAATGAAATACAACCAACCACCAATAACAGCATACAATAAAAAGAGATTGGGTACTAGAGCTAAGGAAGACCAAGAAAAATATGGATAGACAATATCAAGACCACACTACATAAACACGGATATAACACAAGGGTGACTCATCTGGCCTAGAACGCAAATTAAAGCTCCCATCCCTACGCTTAACGGCAAGAGTGGACAGCCAACTACATCTTCCACCTGGGAATAGACAATAGACCCAATCCTTGGCAGTTCGCTAAATTTCTTCTATGGAATTGGGTCAGATATTTCTTGCCTTTTTCAGCGCTACGTTCATTTCAGTGTTCCCCTAAGGCGTCCTCTCTTTCTTGAACCTTTTGCCTCCCACTTCAATGTCTGCTTTGGTATTTTTTTATCATTTCTTCTCAAAGTGTGTCCAACATATCCCCATCTTCTTCTAATAACAGTTGTTACTAGTGATTGACAAATAATATTTTTTTTTTATACTGAGAGAAAAAGCCAAATTTCATGAAGGCGATGAAAACAAAACAAGTCACAAAATGGTTGAGTGTTCCATATCCGGAAGGGCATCACAAAAATTTGTACAGGCTGCTTGTACTTTTCATCTCAGATCATACACAGGCTATAATGAGTGGCCGAGAAGAGATCAATAAATTGGATGGCATTCAGTGTCAGAACGAATGGAAGATGTCTCGGAATCTCAAGACAGGCAAACATCATATTTGAGAGAAATTCAGATCTTCTTTTCTTGTTGTACGTACACTCCATATCAACAACTTGTTAAACCACACTTCGTGATCGGAGCCTGATTATTGTATGTTGTGCCAGTTATGTGCCTACAAGTAGGCCAGCACATCCGATTGCTGCGATGCTTTTTATTTGCTAAGGTAGCTTCCCTAGGCCCCTACCTTAGTCTCTACCAACATGCCTTGTAGGGCTACTATTATTTGCTCCCCTTGTGAGCATGGCAACACACAGGCGGTTTGTCCTATACGGTGTGGGTGACAAAATTCAAGAAACCAAAGTCACCATAAGAGCCGCCTGCGTGGTTACCAGGGCCTAAATTTGGGGTGTAAAGAATAGAACCACTGTTACCTGTCACGCATGTCATAAGAGGCAACAAAGGAGGTTTGGCTGAAATCAGATGCATGTGTCCTAAACGTGTAGAAGTCTATGCGTTTAGGGGCCTACCAAACCAATTTGCAACGTATACACGTTCTTTGCAAAGATCAAGCATATCACAAAGAGTGATTAAAATTGGTCGTAAAGAACGAACACAAAGAAGATCATAAGAGCCAAAATCCCAAGTATCAACGCCAAGTTGTAGAGAGCCCAAGTTAGATGGGCCGATCATGTTGCCTGCATGTGTAATAAACACATCCCACAATAGCTGATGTATGGTGAGCTTGAAGGTGGACAGATGTTCAGTTGGTGGACAGAAAAAAACGCATTAAAGATACTCTTAAATACTTGGATATAGACCCCATCTGCTGGGAATTTCTTGCGCAAGATCGCCAAATGTGGCATTGTAACAACACAAGATGAAGTTGCATAGCTGAGAATAATTGTGCTGTTGTAGTGTAGAGAAAGCGAGCTGTGCAAAAGGACAAAACACATGTCTAATCTTGATTATGTTTGCCTCAAAATTATGCCATGTTGCTTTTTATAATACATCTCTAAATCTTTCCCTCCCAATTATTCACTGTCTTCCTCTTTTTTTTTTTCCGATCCAGCAGCACTTGAGCTTTTCAGCTCTTCGGCTCAGTGCCATGGACATCGTAACCCTTCGGTTCGGTGCCACAAACACCGTAAATCTGGGAATCTGTGGCTTTTTCTGTCATCCCGCGGAATTGAACCAGCACACACAGAGGGATAGTCACCCGTAGTCCAATGCGCTATGAACACGCTGGGCAGACGGGCTGTCTTCCTCTTACATACCTACCCTCAATCTAATATTATTCCAAGCAACATGAAATAATACCCGACAGTGTAATTTCAATAAATTCAAAAGGTACTTAACAAAATACATATCCAGTATTTTTGCACAATTTTCTTTACTATATGGATCAGAATGCTGGAGAATGACAGAATGATGTATGTCCAAAATCTCCACCTTCAAAACAACTTGTCTGCGAAAGATCTTACGCATGTTCTGGCTAAATACAATCTCTAACCAAAATTCACTTACACAGTGTCAGCAAGAGCATATGAGCACCATCTTCCACAAGAGAAGCTGGAGACTGATCGGACCTGTTATACTTCTCTGCGTTCTTCACAGCCAATTTTATCATTCTCTTTGTGATATATAATTGATCTTTGACAAGAACGGGTTTTACGTTGACGATTATGCGCCTATGGTGACTAGGCCCGCCTACCAGATTTCAATCAGCTGTTTATTTACTAGTGTAGCTAGCCCTAGGGAAAGATCCATTCTGCCATATATTTTGGGCAGGATCTACGCCTTTTCGATCATCTTTTTGCAGCATATTTGGGCTTTGCGATCTACGCAAAACAGTGAGTTTCCACTGTGTGCTCTTTCTGACTTGAGGTCGTTCGGATTAAGAACACTTCACGGGCACATAAGCTTGTCCTGGGACGGCATCTTACTCGTATAACACACCGTCTAAAGTGTCGGCCTCCACCAATGTTTGGATCTGGACAGCCGGACATGTAATATGCACAGAGACTAACCCTGCCACAAAAAAAACTACACTAAGATGGAAACATGGAAAACCTGAAGGAGAACAGTAGAGGAGAACTGAAAGAAATGAATCATAGCTGGAACACAATACAGAGAATGGCCAAGAATAGAGAAGAATGGTGTATACTGTTGCTGCCCGAAGCGCCAAAGACGTCACAGGCTAGAGCGATCATGATTTCCAGTCATAACATCATAAAGCTGAACAACACGGTGAGTTGAGATCTTCTTCTTAAACTCCATATCAACCACTTGTTAACCACTGTGTGTGATTTGTATGTGACCTAAGCTTAAGAGCGATTGTACGTTGTGCCAGTTATCTGCCTACAAGTAGGCCAGCACATCTGATTTCTGCGATGCTTTTTATTTACTAGGGTAGCTTCCTAGGTCCTACATCAGTTCCTTCTACGCATGCCTAGTAGGTTGCAGTGGTACTATTCTTTACTTCTTGTGGGCCCCACCACATGGGTGGAGCTGAGATCTATATAACAGAATTCAATCATTGTTCTGGGAGTATGAGGCAGGATACGACCAAGCAAAGTAAGTAGGACATCAAAGAATCCTTGAACATGACGTTGGAGAACTTGCAAGAGTTCTTCAGGCGGAGCTGTGCTGAAAGAGGTTCTGCAAGGACATGATACTACTTGAGATCACTTATGAACACTGATCTGACAAAATCCACATTGATATTTAGATCAACTGATTCGCTTGTGTGGTGCTGGGGCCCAACAAGGGAAGCAAAGTGTAGTAACACTGCGACCTACAAGATATGTCGTAAGAGGTGACTGATTTAGGGGTCTAAGGAAACTACCCTAGTAAATAAAAAGCATTGCATAAATTGGTTGTGCTTGCCTACTGTAGGCACATAATGGCACAATGTACAATCGATCTTAGGCTCAGATCACATACAAACCACAAAAGTGGTTAACAAGTGGGCAATATGGAGCGTTCGAAAAAGAAATATTTTCAGCATATTCAATTATGAATAAGAAGGAAACTATTACAGAAAATAACTATCTTTGCTGTACTTTAGAATCGACATCTTCCTGAAAAGTTCCATAATTTATGATTGGTAAGATGAAGGAAATGATGTGTAGATTTGATTGAAGTAACACAGAACTTTAAAATTCAATCTCTATCTTGCTGCCGTATTTTTACTGTCGTTTAAAATTAACCCAAATGTACCCAAGTTGTCAGAACCATGTAGTTGTAGTGGAATGAACTGACTAGAGTTACTGAGTGTGTCATCAAGATATTGATATTCATAATTTTAGTAAACTCATAATTTAAATTGTATTATAAGATTGGTTAATAATCGTGCAAAGTTCATACTAGTACAGACACAGATAATAATCCTCCTAAATTAAAAACACACAGCAAAAAATGATTCAAAACTGACCCTGTAGTTAGTACCACCAAC
The DNA here is from genome assembly GCA_020796225.1 of Arion vulgaris. NCBI lineage: Eukaryota > Metazoa > Mollusca > Gastropoda > Stylommatophora > Arionidae > Arion > Arion vulgaris. The sequence continues at coordinate 3,093,915 of CM036776.1, forward strand.
CACGTTCAGTTCTGTTTTTATTACATTTTGAAAATGCTGACATCATAATTTTAAATTTTACACACGTCGAAACATATATAATATTTCTCACAACTTCACTTACCTTTTCATGAAAGACATAACTGGCTCTGTATCCCACATGCAGGCGATAATAAATTTTCAACTAAAGATCCAGAAAAGACGTGACGATCTGCCAAAGATAAACTTCTTCTAAAGTTGGGACCATGTCACACTCAACCGTAGACGACGACATATTGAAATTACTGATATTTATCATTTTAGATTCATCCAAATAAAATACACTGTAGTTTTCTGGTCATTTTAACTTAATCGGTGAAAGATATATCCATTCTGTTAAAACAACTAACTAGTAAACCTGAGATTAAGTTAAGAATAAGATATTTCTAGCCATGTTTCTTATCTGCTCCTCCAACCTGTAAGGCCATATTTACAAGTTTTCAAAAATCAATTCGCCTCAGCTGGAACTGGGGCCTTTTTTAAAAATCTCAACTTTTGTTAGTAAACCGAAACTCACAATCACTATTTATTACAATTATGTAAGGTTGATAAGTTATACTTCTTGGTATACTATACTACTTCTAAGCTAGACATTTTTAATTGTTGAATTCTGTCAACTAATATTTATTTTCTGTGCGGAAGAATATCAAAAACTCAATTTGTGACGTCATTTCCGATGTCGTCTGTCCTTGACCTACGGTCGAGTTTCTCGAACTAATTGGTTTCGGTTTCGAGTTTCCTGTTCCTCTGTGAATGCAGAAGGTTGGGAAACGTGGGGGATCAAAAGAAATCGTGAAAGACAGATAGAGAAACAGGGAATGAAGAGAATATGCGAAAGAGAAGATGTGAAGGCAGGAGAGTTCGAGACCGAACAAGGTAAAATCCATGCCATCTTCTTCTTCAGCGATCTCTGGTAATGCGCTTAATTTACTTTCTTCTTCTTTGTCGTCACACTGCTACCGGGTTGTTGCCCAGTGTCGTGGTTTTCTGTTTTTGTCTTGCGCTGTTCTGGTGGCTTGTGATTGTTATCTTTGCTCTTTCACAGGATTCTGCTACGCCATCTAACCATCTTTCCGTGGTCTTCCTCTTGCCTTCTTTCCCGATGTTCTGTTGTAGAAGACTCTGTATACTGTGGACTGCGGACCACAAACTGGAAGGTTAGCTTCAGGTCTGTCATGTTTCCCCAAAGCTTAGTTTTCAAGTCCACTGGGTGTGACCACGTGTTGCTTCTCATCTCACACAGAAGAGGACAGTCTTGCAGGACATGCGCCGGTGTATTGAAATTACACTTCTGCTTCTTCTTATGCGTTCGTCGTCTATGAGTTCAGGCGTTAGCCATGACGAATGGCATGGCTCTTCTGACTGATTTTTGCGTGAATGCCTGCTTCTACCAGTTGACTGGTGTCCCCCGCCATGCAGGCGGACCTTAGCCGACTTCAGAGGTAGATTACGCCTGCGGACACTGGTAGAGAGCTGTTTGACTTATTCCTAGTCTATGTAAGTGTTTGTTGAGTCTGCAGTGTCCGATATGTAGGCGAAATATAATGACCTGGTCTCAGTGGCGGCTCGTCATTAAGGGCCAGTGGGGCTGGGCCCCACCAACAATAATGTTTAACGTGTATTTATTATTTTATAATTAAAATATAAACTAATCCAAAATCATGATTATACCAAAAATGTGTGTCTGGCCCCACCAACAAAAATGAACACCAGCCGCCACTGCCTGGTCTGTTATGCTTAGATCTTTGATGAAGTCTTTTCCAATGTGCATCAACTTGAGAGATGCACCAAAAGTACACCAGAGTGGCAGAGTGACTCCCCCTTGACCTCCACATTATTGCTCACAGAATTCAAACTTAGGAGGTTCGATCATATCTAAAAATAAACGCAAACAAGGAACGCATTAAGAATAAATGGTATAGACTGAAGGGGAGAGATCATGGCTGAGCCAGACTGAAGACATTCTGAAGAAAATATGTGCACTTTCAGGAATTTAACCAGGGGAGAAATGGAGTGCTGTGCCACCTTAATTTCAAACTGCTTTCACAGTTATTATATTCATTAAGAAAAACTGAATAACAGGATACATTACTAATTAACGCGGAGGTTGAGACCCTCTTGAATAACAACAAAACAAAAGTAGTTATTTGCACCGACTGCTCAATCATTCACCATCGATGTGCGTGGACTTTTCGGCACTTTCAGCGGAGGAATAATAAGAGAGACCTGTGGGGCATACGTGACAACTACAAGCAATTTGCCATTGTAGAAGCGGCTGATTACAGAGGCGGTGACGTGGTTAGAATTTCATAAATAATCTCCAGATATATATATATATGGAACTGCAGTAAAACTATTTGATTGGCAAAACACGTAATTACAAAGTACTGTAGTTTTACATATTACAAAAACAATGACAAAATACAGCAACGTTTCGACCAACAAGGCCTTTATCAACAAACGAACAAACAGGAGTGACAAATTAAAATGAAACACAAATGGACGACCAAATACAAACGTATCTAAGGAAAATCTGGAATAAAAACGAATAACGAAATAAATGTAACACAAAAACACACATAAAACTAGAAATAGAAAGGAAAAGAAACAATGAAACATCTAGTAAATATATAACTTGAATACATGCAACATATACCCATATAGATTACAAAGCAGGGAAGAGAAAGTACTAAGAAGCATAAGAATGGAATATAACATGAATACATGCAACATATACCCAGATAGATTACAAAGCATGGGAAGAGAAAGTACTAAGAAGCATAAGAATGTAATACGTTGAGCCCGCGTGGTCGCAAGGTACCATACAAAGAAATCAACCGATTCTCCAGAGCAAATCGACTGCGATCATCCGAGGAACATGATCGGATGGCTGTGACCTGGACATCGTGAGCACCTAAATGGCCAGTGTCATTGAAATGGGTGGCTACAGGGTCACAGAGCATTGGCGTATGTCGCGTAAGTGTTGGGCGAATCGGTCACTGAGCCTCTTGCCTGTCTCGCCGATATAAGCCTTGTTACACCGCTTACAGATAATAGCATAGATAAGATTACGGGACTCGCATGTGAACCCATCGTCAATAAGAAACGTGCCTAAAGGAAAAGATACAGTACGCGTCTGTATCACATAAGCACACGTGTTGCAACGCCGACGACCACACTGGACAGTGCCAAAATGAGTCAGGATATTGGACTTAAGGCGACTGTGTACCAACAAATAATCTCGTGTTTTAATACTCAGTTACTCTATGAGCTTGATTCGTAAAATCGAAACAGGAATGGTGAGACGAAACTGGGTGGAGGTACTGGTACAGACGACTCTCTTGCAAACAGTGCCCCGACTCAAGTGGGCAGAAGTATGGACAGAGCTGATATCATCAATGCGGTACGCTCTCAATTGTGTGACACGGGCGGGTCTCAGACGCTGGAACGAGTTCCAGAATTAGGCGTTAAGTTTGGACATGCCAGACAGTGTCGTCTTCGTGGTAGAGAGAGAAGATATAGTAATCAACTTCTCATGGGTAGTGTGAGCAAATGGACTTTGGGATGGCTGCTCAAACGGATGACAGAGCACGAATGAGAATGCCCAATGTGCCATGACGTCGATCGCATAACATAACATAACTGGTACAGACAGTGATCAGATAATCGCCTTTATGTTTGTCCCTAGGCACGCAAGAGTAAGGAACGAGGTGATAAATTGCCTGGCATGGCTACAATATCAGAGGAAGCTGCAATGGGCCGAAATGATATTCTTAAAGCATTAAGAGAGTCTTCGCCCGAGTGGTTACCGGGCCCAAATTTGGGATGTAAGAATAGAACAACTGTTACCTGCCACGCATGTCGTAAGAGGCGACAAAGGAGGTTCGGCTGAAATCGGATGCATGTGTCCTAAACGTGTGAAGTCTATGCGTTTAGGGGCCTACCAAACCAATGTGCAACGTATACACGTTCTTGGCAAAGATCAAACATATCACAAAGTGTGATTAAAATTGGTATAAAGAACGAACGAAAGAAGAAGAAGAAGATTACTAACTCATCATCATCAAGTAGGATACCCCTTTCGGAACTTGGCTCCCATGACAACAGTCCTGAAAAACTCTATATTCTGTGCAAGTTGACCGGTGTCAGAAGCAGTCATTCTCAGATCGTCAATGACATCTTGCACCCACATCGTCTTCTACCTAACTACCAACCACAATTTTGAAATTCTTAATCCCCATTCCTCACCCACCCCTTTATCTCTCTCTCTCTCTCTCTCTCTCTCTCTCTCTCTCTCTCTCTCACACACTCTGCCCATTATTGGAAAAATGTCAGTGGACACCCATGCTTGAATTTCCCGCGAAAGCCTTGTCCAAATCTGATTGTATTGATCTAATTATAATGCCCAACTTGTTTCCACTTCCGCCAACGTAATTACTTCCCTTGACCATTTACCTGTTGCACGGACACAGCAATACCATCCTTTTGATCTCGCCGACCGTAGAAAACGTTGATATATCCTTAGTTTATCGTTATAAAAGACGGCTCGTTGGTTTTGAATGGATCCCTGGTTGTGTTCGTAATCACGCCCGTATTGCTGAGCTAGGCGATGGGTGTCGTAAGAAATGAGGGTAAGTGGTTCGAATCACGCCAGTTGTCTTGTTCAAGCCAGACAACTGTCACGGGTATTCCTGACCTAGATAAAAAAGGGATCTGGAAATTACAGATGTTTGATAGAACACTGCACGCTTTAGTTGCAATTTACTCAATTCTGTGAGTCTATGTATTTTTTGGTGAGAAATATTTATAATATTGATATTCCTTATTGTTAAACTGAATTTGTTGCATAATATAACTTCGAGTTAGCATGTTGTGTTGATTTTAAAATGAATTCGTCTATATACATCATTACTAGAATGCGAGGTCACGTGGTGTAGTTGGGGTTTGATTTCCCAATTCTTACCTGAGCCCGAAGGCCCAGTAGTTTATAGTTGGCTCTGTTCGAATCCTGTCTTTGTCTATTTGTTTTTCTAAGCTCTTAATATCTGTATACTGTTTATTTGTTGATAGCTTCCTTTGCTTCCTCTGGGGTTCTTGCAAAAACAAACTCCTTGTTCTCATCCTATCAAAGACATAGGCGTCCGACAGTAGAAAACGTTGACGTCGCCTTAGTCTATCGTTATCAAAGACATAGGTGTCCATACATTAAGGCAATAGGGGGTAAGTACCACCCCTGGAAAATTGATTTTTGATAGCATAGTTGTATGCGATTCTGGTCTTCTGCATTTCCGAGTAGTAAAATACCAATTACAATGGTTTTCATTAAATTTTCCCCATCCTGAAAACATTTGTGCGGATGCCCATGATCAAAGAATTCAAACGACAATGACCCCGCACAGAACCGTGCGGTATATTTTCTCAGTATGATGCAAGTCTTCGAAATGCCACCCTTAAATATTTTTTCTTTAAAATAACCTTCAATTGTAATTTTGATTTTGCTGCTTATACCGCCCCACATTATGGTGCCGCCTGATGCGGGCGCCTCACTGTATCATAGCACTGCACGGCCCTGACTCCGCAGCATCTGATTTGATTTTCCCCATCACTTGTTTTGCTTGAACTAGTGTCTTACAGAAGTCATGACAATAAGTAGGTCAAAAGGTCAACTAAATATACACGTGAATAATGTCAAAATACAACAGACTCCAGAATTCAAATATCTCGGGAGTATATTCACAGCAGATGGAAAGATGGACAGAGAAATCGAGACTAGATGCCAGAAGGCAAATGCAGTGACATACCAACTGCACCACTATTAAAACATCCAAGCATTAACATGGAGCAAACGACAACTGATAAACTGCATATTTATTCCAACTCTCTGCTATCAGTGCCAAACATGGCCCCTGACTAAGACACAGAAAGAAAGATTACAACATGTGAAATGAGATGTCTACGAAAAGCTGTCAACGTTACAAGGCGAGATAGAGTGAGAAACGAGAATATCGAAGCATCGTTGGTACTATACCATGCATACAGTACCTCGAGAAGCAAAGAATCAAGTGGTTCGGCCATCTAATGAGAATGGAACCACATTTACTACCATCACGTGCCTATAATAATCGACACTCAGGGCGCAGAGCACGAGACAGGCCAAGAACACGATGGATAGATAACATCTCAGAGTCCCTGCGAAAGCATGGACTGACAACGTCAAGCGCAACACACCTGGCACAAGATAGAAACTAACTCTCCACGCGCTTCACGCAAATGTGGTTAAGATAAGATAAGATAGGTGTTTTACTTGCATGATTAGAGATTGGAAAATATCATTTTTAATGCAATGTTTAAACGACTTATTGCTGTATTTTATTTTACTTTGATTTTAAAAAAGGGGCGGGTATGAGGGAATTTGTATGTGTGTGTATGTTTGTTTCTTTATTCCTCTCCGCTCCTCGTAGGGCATAGGGCTTAAACAGTTGTTCGCTACTTTTCTCGGTCTCTGCCTGTTTCTTTATCGCTCTATTGCTGCTGGCGTTGGTGTCAAGGACTAGTCAAGTGTTCGAGTCCGTGTTTTCCTGTTCGAAGCTCTTAATACCTGTTCTGTTCATTTGTTGATCATATCGTTACTCGTGTTCCTCTGGTTTTAAACCTTGTGTATCTTAGATTATTGACTACTTTGAAATTGTACATGTTTGTTATGTGTATAGTGTGATATTGTGTCTCTAATATACAGGCACAACTTAGCATGGCCTGGCAAACACTTTAACGACCCTACCTGATTGTTCTGTGTTGTAAAAAAGCGTCTGAAGACATTCCGTGAGTCATTTTGAATGCCATTGGTTTTACTAGACGCTCTATTGCTAGGCTGGCGATTGGGTCGAAGGACTAGTATGGTTCAGCCCGTGTTTGTCTCTTGTTTTCGAAGCTCTTGATACCTGTATCTGTTCATTTGTTGATCAGTTCTCAAGAAGACTTCGTCTCCATGTCCTTTAGGACCTCCCTTCCGTTTTCTGTGCGGATTCCACTCATGCCTGTCTCGCGTGTGTATGTGCTTTACTAAACTAATTTTGTTTAACTCAGAAAAAAAATATAGCTAATGGTTGACAAATCCATAATGGTGGAGCTGTAAAATTGTTAAACGGGCTGTAGAACCCCGCGGTCCGTAGGTTTTCCAACACTGCTCTATGTCATGGGATGCGACTATTATAATCTTAATTGCCTATATTTACTAACATATGTTGCCCCCGCATACGCAGTAGTAGATTGCCAAGAGAGATAACTTATGCATATTTGTGGAAACGAGATTAGAAGTCAATAATCAAGGGTGGCTGAGCGTAGAGGTTACGTGCTTGTCTTTCGTGTCAACGGTACAAGGTTCGTTCCCTCGTGGTGTCATCTGGATCTTTTTCAGAGATCCCTAGGATCTCAGTGAGATCGAGTCCTAGTCTATCGGAAACGGACGATAATACGGAGGTCCCGTGTTCAATTTGGGCGCGTAATAACCATTCTTTCTTTTTCTTTTGTCCTTCTCTGCTTTTTTGCCGCTAGGCGTACCAGGTTTAACTGATGATCGGTTTCCGAGATAATGCACGCTCGGTCGCTTGATATGTTGTGGTATTGTGGAGTTTTAAGATGTCTGTAACTCCATCAACCCATCTTTTTTTGGTCTGCCCTTTCCTCTTGATGATTCCATTTTCAGGTTGTACGCTCTTGCAACTGGTGTATTCGGGTTCATTCTGACCAAGTGGCCAATTGTCAGTTCAAAATCGAGAAGAACAAGCTGGAAAGCCGCTGCCCTATCAAAATTAATTAGAAAAGTTTTTAAATAAAATTGCTATAAAAATATTTTCACCATCTTCAAAATTACATCGGGGACCCAAAATTACATCGATGCTACGGAGAGGTGCACTGCTGATGAGATCTTTTATAAGAAGAGATCGTAGCACACATGGTTACTCACCGAAGTGCAATGATGATGGTACTATCAATCAATCAATTGGAAGTCAATACAACTGAAGATTAAAGGAAAGAATGCGGCGGTGAGGGGGACCTCTGTGGCGTAGAGAATAGTCCTCACTCACTTCTCGCTCCAAATGTCCCGGTTCGTTGACCGCATCGAGCGATCAGGATATTTCCCATAAACTCTGATTTAGTATCAAGCGAGATAGATTTCCTAGTTCTATCGGAGTCGGATGATAAAACGTGGTCATTGTTCAAGTTCGCCCGATTGTTACCGGGGCTCGCAAGGGGAGCAAAGAATAGTAACACTGCGACATATAAGGCATGTCTAATGAGGCGATTGAGGTGGGGAGCTTGTGAAGCTACCTAGTAATAAAAAGTGTAGCAGAAATTAGATGTGCTGGCCTACTTGTAGACGCATAACTTCCACAATGTACAATCGCTCGTAGGCTCAGATGACATAAAGATCACAAAGAGTGGTTTAACGAGTGGTCGACATGGAACGTTCGAAGAAGAAGAAAAAGCCCCTTTTAAAAGATAGTGATTAAACTTACCAATGCTAAACATAGACAATAATAAGAAACATACACAGAAAATAGCAACATGCGAAATGAGATGTGTCCGCAAAGTCACCAACAACACAAGAATTGACAGAGTAACGAATACCAGCATCATAGATAGCTTGGAACAAGACTGCACTTGAAGAAGAGCCGAAACAGAAGAGGCGGGGATCTGGACTATTGAACGGTATGAACAAACAAACGTGCACTATGAAGCATGGCAAGACATAACGGTGAGGAATGGTCCTGACGTGAACAAGTGCCAATTCGCCTCGTACCGCAAACAAGCTCCGAGCCCACATGTTCCATAAATTTAAAATTGGCACAACTAGCCTGTGCCCATGCAATATGGCAGACATGACGGCAGAACACGTCTTGCAAGACTGTCAACGTTTAGCAGGTAAAGGAAAGAGTACTGGCCACAACACACAGAGCTTCCAAAAGCTGTACGGAGAAACGGAGTCCCAAAAACAACAGTAAAATTCATGATAAAAATTGGTTCATCAGTTAGGCCGGAGCGCAAGAGAGAGAATACCAGCATCAGAGAAAAGGGTGGAACAAGACCGTGCTTGAATTATATAGCGAAGCAGAGAATGGAGTGGTTTGGCCACTTAGTAAGAATGCGAATAGACCAAACTGCCTATGAAGCTTTCCACAACAGAATATCAGGAAGGAAGGTGAGAGGAAGACCAAGGAAAATGTGGATAGATAACGTTGTTAAATTCTACAAGGACTAAGAAAACCATCACACAAGTCAGCAGAGAAGGCAAGACAAATACATAAAACCACGACACTGTGTTAACAACCTGTAACAGTGTGCTGACAAAAGTTGAATTCTGCAGGGACTAAAACCCATCACACAAGTCACCAGAGAAGCGTAAGACAAATACATAAAACCACGACACTGTGTTAACAACCTGGTAACGGGAAGTTGAATTCTGTCAGGGACTAAGAAAACCATCATACAAGTCACCAGAGAAGCGCAAGATAAATACATAAAACCACGACACTGGTTAACAACCTGTAACAGTGTGCTGACAAAAGAAAAGTTGAAGCTTAAACTCACAGAACAAGATTAATCAAATCTGGCTGTGTTTGACTAATTGCAATGCACAATGTTGTATCAAGATGAATACAAGGTTGTTGCGATACAGTATAAATAAGTTAAACGAGGTTAATCTTTCCTGGCAGGTACGACACTCTTTGTCCACTTTCCTTTCCTTGATTGGTAACATTGCCATTGTGTAAATTGTCATAGGGAAGGCGGTCGGTGTGCCTAGAGTTGGTTGCTTGCCTCTCGTGCGAAAACTACTTGATTCACCCCTCGTAGAGTCATCGAGAGGTAGATCGAGTTCCTAGTCCTATCGGAGACGGACGATAAAATGTAGGTCCTGTGTTTAAGTTGAGCACGTTAAAAGAACCATAGGTAGTTCAAATCGAGAAGAGTAGGCTGGAAAACCGCTTCCCGGAAAAAATTCATTAGAAAAGATTAAAAATAAAATTCCTCCACAAATATCTTCACCATCGCTCTAGTAGTTACTGGGGTCCAAATTTGGGGTGTAAAGAATAGAACCACTGTTACCTGCCATGCATATCGTAAGAGGCGACTAAGGAGGTTTGGTTGAAATCGGATGCACATGTCCTAAGCGTGTAGAAGTCTATGCATTTAGGGGCCTACCAAACTAATGTGCAACGTATACCCGTTCTTGGCAAAGATCAAACATATCACAAAGAGTGATTAAAATTGGTCGTAAAGAACGAACGCGAAGAAGAAGATCTTCACCATCTTCAAAATTACATCGGGGATCCTCGCCGGTGCTACGGAGTTCGTGCACTGTAGCTGTGATCTTCCTGTACAAGAAAGAGATCAGAGCACACATGGTTACTAACCGAAGTGCAATAATGATGGTACTATCAATCACTCACAAACTAGACTTGGTCCACAACCTGTTATATTTTTGACTGATGCAAAATCAGCACTCCAAGCACTCCAGTCCAGAAAATTGGCAGGTCTACAGACCAACCTGTCTAAACTGTCCAAGCAGCGAAGGGTCGTCTTGCAGTAGATACCCTCTCACTGTGGAATACCAAGAAATGAAACAGCAGACCGATTGGCCAAGGAAGGTGCTGCAGGAGAGCAACCGGATGTGTCAGTTACCTACCACCAAAAGAAAAGGATGATTAAATCAATGAGAAAGCCACAGATACCAACACAAGACGATTACTATAATATGAGCAGATTGGAACAAATTGTTATTCTGCGCCTTAGAACAGGACACAATCGACTCCGCAGCCACATGTATACAAAATTCAAGATTGGCAATTCAGCCATGTGTACATGTGGACAGGCACATCAGACTGCAGAAACATACTTCAAGATTGCCCCGAATATGATATACTGAGGCAAACTCGCTGGCCTGGAGAAACAACACTGCACAAAAAACTACACGGACCTCCGTGTGAGCTACAAACAGTGAAGTTTACACAAAAGACTGCATTGAATAACGAGACAATATTTCAAGCTACCGAAAGGAACGAAGGATAAGAGTCCTGAATTTGTGAACTACTGCTGCCTTGCAGTTTGATTGGGGACAATCAATGGCTTGCGCAGTAAACCGTTCACAAAACTGAACGGCCGGAAGACAAAATAGTCCACAAAAAGACAGGTTTTTCTGAACAGATGACGCTCAACAGCACGGGAGGGTGGGTCGTCTAAGGAAGGGTCACTACCCTAAAATAAAATAGCAACCTGCTGCCTTGCAGGTTAGCCTGGGACAGCCAAAAGCTGACGGAGAGCGAACCCAGTAAACGCTGGTTGAAATCACACAAATGGTACTGAACGATGTGACGAAAAACACGTTCTTGGCAAAGGCTGTTTATATCACAATAAGAATGATAACGGCAGAAAAAGAACGATCAAGAGAGAATTTGTGGAACGTTTAGACAAGGGCAGTAACAACGAATAAACTAGAGATAATAAGACACTCATTTGTTATGACCCTTGCCTCAAATAAATGTGACAAGTTGGAAATTCATAAATGATCACCTACTTCCAATGGAGGGATGTCGAACATATCTGGGAATCACCATGGACAGCAAACTAATTTAGAAAACACAGATAGACAATTCTGGAAAAGAGCAAAGCAGAGAATGGGGATCATGAACAAACTAGAAGAAACCATCTGGGGTTCGAATGATAGCATTCTGTAAAAATGAAACTCATAAAATCCAACCTAGGGGTTAGTGACTCGGTCTATTAACCCCGACGTTCTGAGTTCGAATCACGCTGCGCACATTTTGCTTGCAAATTGTTTCCGTTGATTTTAACAAAAGGACGATGGCGCCACCCGTTCAGAAAGCAATGGCAAACTACTGAACGTATAAGTGGTGCCTAGAAAATCAACGACTTGTTTACTGTGGTTGATGGCTACGTCCTTTGGGATATGCCACGATTTTCATTTTCAAAAGAGCAATCCTAGGGCAAGCTACCATAGTAAATAAAATGCTGGCACTAAATTGGATGTGTGGGTCTAGGCACCATAGGCGCATAATTTGGCATAACGTAAAAACGTTCTTGTCAAAGATCAATTATACAATAAGAATGATAAAATTGACCGCCAATAACGAACGCGAAGAAGAAGAAGAAAGAAGAGAAGGAAACAAATTTGACTAGTAAAGTTCAAAGTTCATATATGTTCATACTGTTTACAATATGTTTTCTTCTTCTTCTCTGCGTTCTCATTGATTGGATTTCGGATTCTCTAATAAAGGCAGCCGTCTGTCTCAGATTATCAGCCACGCCATACAGTTTGTCTTCTGCGTTCTCACTAGATTGGGATTTCGGATTCTCTAATAAAGGCAGCCGTCTGTCTCAGATTATCAGCCACGCCATACAGTTTGTCTTCTGCGTTCTCACTAGACTGGGATTTCGATTCTCTAATACAGGCAGCGTCTGCCTCAGATTATCAGCCACGCCATACAGTTTGTCTTCTCGTTCTCCTAGTTGGGATTTCGATTCTCTAATAAAGGCAGCCGTCTGTCTCAGATTATCACCCGCCATACAGTTTGTCTTCTGCGTTCTCACTAGATTGGATTTCGGATTCTCTAATACAGGCAGCCGTCTGCCTCAGATTATCAGCCACGCCATACAGTTTGTCTTCTGCGTTCTCACTAGACTGGGATTTCGGATTCTCTAATACAGGCAGCCGTCTGCCTCAGATTATCAGCCACGCCATACAGTTTGTCTTCTGCGTTCTCACTAGACAGGATTTCGATTCTCTAATACAGGCAGCCGTCTGCCTCAGATTATCAGCCACGCCATACAGTTTGTCTTGGACGCTGGTGTAAGTGGGCCACCTCTTCTCAAGTCTGCATACTGGAGGCAGTTCTGTAGGATATAATTCCTATGATTTCTGCTTCCCCGTTTGTTCCGATCTCTTCCCGCAGTAAGTTTTGTCCACCCTCGTGATGGTAAGTCTGAGATTCTTACTACGTGGCTATATCTCCGAGGCAGATTGGCGACCGTAGAATCCGTTATCCCATTCCTCATTGTGAGGGTGGTTGCACCATGTTATGCGCTTTACGGTCTGGTGCATCCATTTTCTGCATGCATTTGTTTCGGGTTAGCATTCCCTATCGGATACGTGCATCCGATTTCAGCCAAACCTCCTTAGCCGCCTCTTACGACATGCGTGGTAGGTAACAGTAGTTCTATTCTTTACACCCCAAATTTGGGCCCGGTAACCACTCGGGAGAGACAACATGTTAACATGGCTGTTCAATGCGGCAGTTGCGGGTGCCATGCGCCCGTCTCATAGATTCATATCACCTTATTTAACTCATTTTGTACAGCGCTGGTCTACAGATGTGAAGAATGATCTCAGCATTTTCTATTGCATGCCATCTTTTGCGTGGTCTTCCTCTTGCCTTGTACTCATTATACTTTTTCTGTGTGGCTCTCTGTGGTAGGCGATACCAGGGCATTCTTGTCAGGTGTCTAAACCATTTAATCTGTTGTTCTTTTATGAATTGCATGACTTGTTTCACATCCAGTCTCCTTCTGATTTCTTCATTTCTAATTTTGTCTCTTATTGTCACTTGTAAAGAATTTAAAGTCGAAGAATTGACTTCATTGCACCGGGTTTTACCCCATATGACTCATCCCCTCTCCGCAGAAACGGCACGCTATCTGCCGAAAGTATTACACATAGCACGAACTCCGTAGCACCGGCAACAATTCTATGGGTCTCTGAAATCAATGCACTCGTGAACAGAATGTCACTTTCGGATTCGAACCACGTCCTTGGGAATGCGAGACGAAGGCGTAACTACTTAGCCACAAAGACCCCCATGTAGACTTGGTACAATAATTAAACGAAACAACTTGACACTAACACTCTCACTACTCACAACCTGGCTTGAAATCACTCGTTTTGGACAGCTACAAAGAAATCCATAACCGAGCCTTAGATTAAGTTCATTATCTTACGCGAGTGATAAGAAAAACCAGTGTCGTATAACCCACATGCGAGAACTCATATTGCTCTACAGCTATAAATAATGGTGACGCGATTTTATTTTGTGAAATATTTGCACAACGTTTAAGGAGGGTCATGATGTTAAATACATTTCTGAATCTATTTTTATCATGATCATGTGCCGTGCCGGCTGGCGTAGGCGATAGTTAATCTCCACAAGCTTGTGTTTAATTACTACTACTACTGCTGGTACTACTACTGCTCTACTACTACCTGTACTACTCTGTACTGCTACTGACCTATACTCACTGCTGGTACTACTACTGCTCTACTGTACTGCTATACTACTGCTACTCGTACTACTACTACCTGCTGTACACTACTGCTCTACTACTACTACTACTGCTACTACTACTACTACTCTACTCACTACCTACTACTGCTACTACTACTGGACTACTACTACTACTATTCACTGCTACTACTACTACTGTTACTACTGCTGACTCTACTACTACTGCTTACTACTGCTTAATCTACTGCTGCTACTACTACTACTAGCTAATACTACACTAATTCTACTAATACTAATTCTACTACTACCAATACTACTGGTATTGCAGCTGCGACTATTACTACTACTGGTACTGTCGCTGCTACTATTACTACTACTATTACTACTACCACTACTATTGTTACTACTACTGCTACTACAACAATTGCTACTAATGTTGCTGCTCCTGCTGATACTTCTGCTACCACTACTACCACCTCACTATTACTCATACCAAACCCTCCCCACCAAAATGGTTTTAGAAAACCAGTATGAAAGGAAGCATCTCAGTAAAAAGAAAAGAGGAAGACCACGGAGAAGATGGACTAATTCGCATAACATGGCATATCAATTTTCATTTCTTTCCTTTCATGAAGATATTCATTGTTTTTTTATATTTTTCATAGATTCCTAGAATTGTTGCCGAAGCTACGTTGTTCGTGCTTATGAAATAAGAATACTCTCGCAGATGTCAGGCAGGAGAGGGATAGATATATACGAGATAAAACCCGGTTGCAGTCAAGTCTATCCTTCAGCTTTTAGACCCGTTTTCGTACCATTCCAATACATTGGCGAAGGCTGGTACTTTTAGGACGCGATTCTCCCACACGTATAGGACGACGTCAACATGTCTCAGAATGGTTAAGAATGTTCCTAGCCCGAAACGACCTCACCACAGTCAGAAAACGGCGGTAAATCCGATAGAGAAGTCTTATCTTATCTTAACCACATTTGTCGTGAAGTGTCGTGGGAAGAGTTAGTTTTCTATCTTGTGCCAGACGTGTTGCGCTTGACGTTTCAGTCCATGCTTTCGTAGGAACTCTGAGATGTTATATATCCATCGTGTTCTTGGTCTGCCTCGTGCTCTGCGCCCTGAGTGTCGATTATTGTAGACACGTGATGGTAGTAAATGTCGCGCTTCACTAATTATCTTATCTTATCTTATCTTAACCACATTTGCCGTGAAACGCCGTGGGAAGTTAGTTTCCCTATCTTGTGCCAGGTGTGTTGCGCTTGACGTTGTCAGTCCATGCTTTCGCAGGACTCTGAGATATTATCTATCCATCTTGTTCTTGCTACTGCTCTAACAATGCTCTTGTCGCCTCTGATAGTTCATTATATTGCACGCTAAAATGTGTTCCATTCTCACAAAATGGCTTGAACCAGTATGAAGTATGCATCTCGATGTAAGAGAAGGATAGACCAAAGAGGGCTTCTGATATTCTTCAATTTTCACTTCTTTCCTTCATGAAGTATCATGTTTTTTCTAGATTCTAATTGTTCACTAGTTGTTCTTCTTTATAAATATACTTTCGGCAGATGTTTCAGGAGAGAGGAGATTGGAGATAAAACGTGCAGTTTATCCCGTTTAGACGTTTGACTCCCAAATTTGGGAAGCTGGTCTTTGGATGTTTCTAATAGTGCGTCACAGTTAGATGGTATTTTCCTGCAGCTTCGAAACGCTATCCTAGAAAGCTTATCTATCTTCCCGTGAATTTCGTGGATTCATCTTTCCAGACGTTGCGCTTGAGATCCATGCTCCCGAGATTTTAATCCATCTGTTCTGAGTCTGTGTGTTTTGACCATTATTCACTGATGGTATAAATTTAGTTCACCTGATTATCACTGGCCGTAAAAGTTCCGAAGGTATGAGGGTTCATGACAAGTGGTTCGAACTACAGGTTTCCTGAAAAGATCACACTTGAAGGATCTAATCTTGAAGTACCTTTGAAATCGACCAAATCTCGCCTGCATGACGGGGGACACCAGTCAAATGGTATAAGCAGGCCTTCACACACAAATCAATCAGAAGCGCCATACCAAGCGTCATGGCGAACGCCTGAATTCACAGCGGGAGAAATCGAAGAAGACCAGGTAGAACAAATGTACAAATGTTTTTTAAATTTTTTATCCAGAAGCACTTCAGCTTTCAGCTCTTCGGCTCGCTGCCATGAACATCGTAACCTTTCGGCTCGGTGCCATGAACATAGTAAATCTGGATAACCTGTGGCTTTTCTACCAGCCCGCGGAATTGAACCGCACTCATCGGGTGCTTGTCACCCGTCGTCCAACGCGCTACGAAAACGCTGGGCAGACAGGCAAATGTACAATTCAAGAAATGTCTTCCATGAAAGATTTCATTCACGTTTGTGCTCCCATAACAAAGAAAAGTTACCTTATCTGAATGTCAACAAAAGTGGTGTAATATTAAACATCTCAACACTGACGGAGCAACAATAAAACATGATGGGTGTTTCATTTCCGGTAAAATAAAATTGACAGAGAAGTCTATAAATCTGTCTATTTATTCATTTCGGTTTATTACTGTTTCATTTATAGATTAATTGTGACACAGGATGATAAATCTCTTTATATCGAGAATCTAATTGTCCCTTTGCTTGTGTGTTTGTTATTTGTAATTCTATCGAAAATCCATGGGTGGAAAATGATTAATGTTGATGTACTTAAAGAGGTCAATGCATAGCCCTCACTTCCAACATCGGCAGTCATCAGTTCAAAATCGAGAGGAGCAGGCTGGAAATCGCCGTCCTGGCAAAATTTATTTGAAATATTATAAAATAAATTCCAACAAATATTTTCACCATCTTCAAAATTTCATCGGGACCCACGCCGGTGCTACGGAGTTTGTGCGCTGCAGCTAAGATCTTCCTTTGTAAGAAAGAGATCGTAGCACACAAGGTTACTCACCGAAGTGCAATGATGATGGTCCTATCAATCAATCAATCAAAGTACCAACTAACAAGTTAGTTTTCATTTTGCCCTCCCTGGAAAGTACTTATGTCGACGCCTATGTATGCGAGCTACAGCCAAATGTTTCTAGTTGCTAGAGACTAGCATGATATCATCCTCACCATCAATAAGTCGTTACGCCTTTGCCCGTAAAGCCGAAGGATTGACTTCATTGCACCGGTTTTACCCCATATGACTCGGTCCCTCTCCGCAGAAATGGTCCACCACCTGCCGAGAGTATTGCACAAAGCACGAACTCCGTAGCTCCAGCAACAATTCTAGGAATCTCTGGAAAAAACTCGTGAACAGAACGGCGTGGTCCGGATTGGAACCCACGACCTTCTACTCGCAAGGCAAAGGGCTTAACTACTTAGCCACAGCCACAGAGAACCCCGATTGTTTCCCACGACCCTTCGAAATGTTGACGGAGCTATTAAGTTCGTATTTTGTGTAATACTATCGGCAGGTGGCGTGTCAGTTCTGCGGAAAGGGACCGGGCCATATGGGGTAAAACGCGGTGCAATGAAGTAAATCCTACGGATGTAGATCCATTTAGCACAATTTCTGTACAAAACGTAACACTGAGACCACAGTTACAATACACAAATAATAATATATTTACTAGACTATTCTCGACTGTTCTCGACTGTTCTTGACTGTTCTCTACTCTACTCTACTCTCCTCTACTCTACTCTACTCTCTACTCTACTCTACTCTACTCTACTCTACTCTACCTCTCCACTCTACTCTACTCTACTCCTCCTCACCTCTCACTCACTCTACTCTACTCTACCTCCTACGCTACTCTACTCTACTCTACTCCACTCTACTCTACTCTACTCTACTCTACTCTACTCTACTCTACTCTACTCTACTCTACCTCCTACTCTACCTACTCTACTCTACTCTACTCTACTCTACTCTACTCCCACCCCCTCTCACTCACTCTACTCTCCACTCTACTCTACTCTACTCCTCTACTCCTACTCTACTCCACTCTACTCTACTCTACTCTACTCTACTCTACCTCCTACTCTACCTCCACTCTACTCTACTCCACTCTACTCTACTCTACTCTACTCCTACTCTACTCCTACTCTACTCTACCTACTCATCCTACTCTACTCTCTACTCTACTCTACCTCTCACTCTACTCTCTCACTCTACTCTACTCACCTACTCTACTCTACTCTACTCTACTCACTCACTCTACTCTACCTCCACTCTCACTCACTCACTCACTCTCTACTCCTACTCTACTCCTACCCCACTCCACTCACTCTACTCTACTCTACTCTACTCTACTCTACCTACTCACTCTACTCTACTCTACTCATCTTTACTCTTCTCTACCTTCTTTTACTTCTCTCTACTCTCTCTCTTCTCTCTCTACTCCTTTTGCCTATTTCTCCTCTCTCATTCTCCTTATCTCTCTTTCTCCTCTCTCTCTCCTCTCTCTCTCTCTCTCTCTCGCCTCACAACCTCAAGATAAATAGTTACATTTACAGTCCCTAAAAATGAACAATAACCTGGACATATTTTTCCATTTCTACAAATCTATTCGGAAATTGTCGCCAATCCAACCAAAACATACAAATACTAGTGGATCATAAAAATGTCAATCACATAACCCAACCAATCAACATGAAGAAATGGAGAAATTGCGAAGCGAATGGGCGGGACTTCGTTTGTACAGTAACAGGCGATGAGAACACGTCCTGGATTTCATGTTCCTATCATTTCTTTCCTTTGTTCACGTTGCAAACAAGAGTAATTCGCTTGAAACATTCCGAAATCTCAGAGGCTGGACTAAAAGTTTGTAATTCTGTGGTGTAGGAAACATGGAATGGACCGATGCTCTGGTTAACGAATGATTACTTCAAGAAAGAAGTTCAGAACTTCTCAGAGTGTTACTGGATTCTTTGAAAGGAGTTAGTGCTTATTTTTCATGTGGTTTGACTGGCCTACATGATCTGATACAATCAAAACAAGGTTCGTTCTTAAGTTGAACATCTTTTTAAATGGCTTAATTGATTGATTAATTGATTGATTAATTGATTGTTTGATTGATTGATTGATTAATTTGATTAATTGACTGATTAATTGATTGATTGATTGATCCTTCTTCTTCTTTGCATTCGTTCTTTACGACCAATTTTAATCACTCTCTGTGATATGTTTGATCTTTGCCAAGAACGTGTATACGTTGCACATTGGTTTGTAGGTCCCTAAACGCATAGACTTCTACACGTTTAGGACACATGCATCCGATTTCATCCAAACCTTCTTGGTCGCCTCTTACGACATGCGTGGCAGGTAACAGTGGTTCTATTCTTACACCCCAAATTTGGGCCCCGGTAACCACTCGGGCGATTGATTGATTGATTGATTGATTAATTGATTAATTGATTGATATGACCATTAACATTGCACTTGGGTGAGTAACCATGTGTGCTCCGACTTCTTTCTTACACAGGAAGATCTCAGCGGCAGTGCACGAACTCCGTAGCACCGGAGATGGTACCCAATGTAATTTTGAAGTTGGTAAAAATATTTATTATTTATTCTTGTTCTAATGAACAAGATTTAATCTGGGCAGCGGGTTTCCAGCCTGCTCTTCTCGATTTAGAGCTGTCAATGATTCTTTTACGTGTTCAAATTGAACAGGGGACTTACGTTTTAGTCCGTCTCCGATAGAACTAGGAGCAGGATCTCACTTACATTGAGATCGGGGATCTCTAAAAATAATAGCTGGCTCCATCAGGAAGCGAACCGAGTAGAAGAACGAGATGCGAGCACGTAACCCCTACGCCACATAGACTATAGATTCCCAAACATTTTCGGACCACCGCCCACTTTGCACAAAATAAACTTTGTAACGCCCCCTCCTCCACATTATAACAGGTTATCAACGCCCCTCCATATATACATACTCTATTTTCTCTCGACATAGAAAATTGATATATATTTCTGTAATGCTTGGTCAATTTTCAAATGATTATATGCATGAAATAGAAAATTGATGACAAAAATGGATCGTGTAAGACGGGCATAAGATGAATTAAAAATGCAGAATTTTAAATTTTAAATAATTACTCAATCGCAAAATCACGAAAATAATTTATTATTAATTTATTCTTGAAGGAGCCACCGACACCTAATCGCCTGAATTCTTCTGAACGCACTATCCACCCCCTAGAATGCTTCAGCGCCCACTGTTGGGCGGTACCCCACTTTAGGAAACACTGACACATACCATCTGAGAAGGATTTCTAGCGGATCAGGATGTTGTCCTTAGAAGGACTTTGTGTTGATCTAGTGTGTTGATCTAGTGTGTTGATCTAGTGTGTTGATCGAGTGTGTTGATCTAGTGCAGTGTTTCCCAACCTTTTTGTGCCATGCCCCACCAAATCCTTTCAAAAATTCGCATGCCCCCCCCCCCTTCCTATGTAACATATACAACAATTTTTATTTTCCAAAAATTGAATTGTTCACTGAAGAAACTTAAATGATAGGTTTTAGGAAGAAATCACTAGGAAATTGTTGAGCAAAAACAGTAAGTACATTTACAAAACATAAAATGGAGAACAGAAATTCAAGTACGATATTATTTTAATGATGTATTTTTCTATATTATTTTAATTATTAGTAACTATTTATTACTTACATTTAGTGAGATCCTTGCGATTGATAGATGCTGCAAAGAGGTTTTATGTTAGGTTCCAATTTAGTTAGCTTCAGTCTCGTCTCCTCGTTGTGTTACATCCATCCGATTCCATTTTTTTTTAAGCATCAAATCAGTTATGGCACTAAATCCACATTCAGCTAAATATGAAGATGGAAATATGAAGATGGAATAAGTTTTCTTGCACATTTGGTTGAATTTGTATATTTGATTTCTGTTTCCTCACAAAGTCATGCCGTCGCTCCTTTTATATTAAATAAAGTTTTAACTGACTCATCACTTTGCATTTCTGCGAGTTCCTCTTGATACTGCATATTTGAAATAGACAAATTCACTAACATTGACTGCAATCAATTTGTTTCAAATCAGAAAATCATTCTTTTAAATCAGCCGATAGAATTTTCAGATGATCGACAATAACAAGTATAGCGGTATCAGTCACTTCACATTTCTGGAACCAATGAAACTCTTCAAAATGTTTGTTGTAAATATATTTCTGACATAGTTCAATAAAGGTAATAAAACCAAATATCTGAGCTTTCCATCAACAGGAGTTTTATTCTTCCTTGAAGGTGGTTATTTAATATATTTTGTTTTTCAAAGATATCGGCTAGATAACTCACAAATGCTTTACTATCGACCGTTAACAGATACTTTATTTCAGGTTTGTCGCTTAAAAAATCACTAAGAGTATCAAATAGTTCCATAAATCTTGTCACGCAGTTCCCTTTCGAGAGCCATCTTACTTCAGTGTGAAGGAAAAGTCTCACATGGTCTGCTTTTGTTCTTAACAAAATAGCATGAAGAGACGCTCATATTTGGCATTAGCTTTAATAGCATTGATACACTTTATAACTGAATTTAGTACTTCATTTAGAACAGGCGAAATATTTTAGCTCAAATTTTCCTGTGAATAACACAATGCACAAAAAGCATTTCCGGATTCTCATCTTTCAGCAATTTTAAGCAGCCATTTTTCTTGCCTATCATATTATTAGTACCTGCGGCACAAGATGTTATATTTTTCATTGGTATATTTATGACATATAAGTAATTTTTTAACTTATTATATACACCTTTGGAGGTAGGGGTGTTTTCTAATGATTTACAGAACAACATTTCTTCATCAAAATCCCCATTATCAATATATCTTATGTAAGTTATCAATACTACTTATCGACACTGTCTCTTAAAGCTGATTCATCCATTTGCACTGAGAATTTTCTTATTTTCAGCTTTTAAACAGATGTATTTCAATATTTTCACTTATTTCGTCTATTCTATCGTTAACAGTATTGTTACTGAGGGGCATAGCTTTCACCTCTTTGTCATTTCTTTTCCAGAACCGTTTTAAGAAATGATGATATTGATGGTTTGATTAAATTCTCTCCTATAGCATGAATTTTTCCACATTTAGCAATGAGTAAGGAAATTTGATAACAAGCCTCAAGAGTACGATTGACAGTTGCAGTATGAGCAGTAACAGAGACTTTAATGTTGCTCTTTTTCAAATTGTGTCTTTAAAGTTTGAAAGTAATTCAAATTTGACATAATATGAGCACTATGTTTCGTCTTCAAAGGCTCTTCAAGACGACCTCGTTTTATTGATTCGTTGGTCAAGCATTGTTGGCGTAAAAGACATTAATGTGGAATACATTAATATAAAAATATTTCACATCAGGTGATATACGTTTGAGAAAATTCGAATATTGTAACATGACTATTTTGAAGGGAAAAAAATCATTAACAATATTTATACTCACATTTATGTGGTCAAATCTGCTGTTCTCAAAAAGTATGTGGTGTTCTCTTCTAATTAGCTCTGATAAATTCTAACCTCCAATAGTTATATCTTCTACGTGAAGCTCTTCGGTTCTCTTCTGCTTTTCTCGTATAATCTGGTATAACAGTCCTGTACTTTAGCTGTTCTGTGTCTAGTTCTCTATGTTTATTCTAGCTACCTCAAAGTTGTTCTGTATTTAGCTCTATATCTGCACTATTATTCCCTCTTCTTAAAGTCGCTCGTGTATATATATGGGTGAATATTCTATTACTTTACTATTCCAAAACTTTGTTTTCAGGACTAAGCTTTCCCACATCTGTTACTCTCTTTGAAAAGACTCATTTTACTTCGACTATCGACATTCTTCTGTCATTGTCTAAAATGTATGTCCCAACCACGCCTTCTCAATCTGTCGCTAAACATGGAAAAAAAGATGTCAAGGTATTCTACTGTAATCCATATATAAATGCTTCTTCGTTAACTATACAACTACAAAATGGTACTCTACTAAGGACACCTGTATAATCCAGCTGCACAGTGAGTATCCATTACTCTGGTAATCAAACTAATGGCCCATAACTTGTATTTGAGTCAAACCACCTTGATGTTTCTTGGTTTCTTTTCCCATCGTACCTAACATTCTAAGCCAAATCAAACTTCAGACCTGCTTTCTGTGGCGCAAATATGATATGCGTGGCTCTGTTCAATACTATTACATACTCAAGATTGCACTGTATAAACTCATTTTGGCCTTCATGAGAAGGTTGGCAAATGACGAACACATTACAGTTTTTAAAAAAATATGACTCGATTTTAACACAATAACACATGCTTTCCCGTTTTCAAAGCTTTGTTAAAAGGAGATAGAAATGTACCTAGATATAAGTACTTTCCACTTATTGAAAATTTGTTAAACTTCAGTAAAGTGATTGTGAAGCAACATTCTTCGTTTTTGTAAACAGACATCCAAAAGTCAGTATATCGGTTTTGCAACATCATAAACATTAGTTAAACTCCGAACGAGTCCATTGCCCACCTAAACGATGAAAATGCCCCCTGTGGGGCGTACGACCCACGTTGGGAAACAGGGATCTAGTGTGTTGATCTAGTGTGTTGATCTAGTGTGTTGATCTAGTGTGTTGATCTAGTGTGTTGAGCTAGTGTGTAGTATGCCTGACTCGTCTGTGTGTTGCCGGAGCTCTCATTGAGAGCAAAGAATAGTAACACTGTGACCTACAAGGCATGCCGTAAGAGGCGACTGAGGTAGGGGCCTGGGAAGCTACCTAGCTGTTTTTTTATTTTATCCAGAAGCACTTGAGCTTTCAGCTCTTCGGCTCAGTGCCATGGACATCGTAACCCTTCGGCTCGGTGTCATGGACATCGTAACCCTTCGGTTCGGTGCCACGAATATCGTAAATCTGGAGAACCTGTGGCTTTTCTTCCAGCCCCGCGTAATTGAACCGCACTCACAGAGGCTAGTCACCCGTCGTCCAACGCGCTACGAACACGCTGGGCAGGCCGGCAAGCTAACCTAGTAAATAAGAAGCGTCGCAGAAATTGGAAGTGCTGACCTACTTGTAGACGCATAACTGGTACAAAGTACCATCGCTCTCAGGCTCAGATTGTGCTCGATATGGAGCATTCGAAGAAGAAGTATACTGTCTTTGCGTCATATTCTCTCTCTCTTTCGCGATCACCGCCCAGACCGATGTACCAGACCTCCCCATAAATTCTATTCACGTGGAAATCTGATTCATGTAGCCTTGGCATTGGTGTGTTTTATGTCACATCTTCAGCACCATTTGGAGTTCTAGTGCTTATCCTTCGGCGATGTGTCCGGTTTCAGCCAGCGTTTACTTGGTTCGCTCTCCGTTCTGTAGCCATCTAGCGTTTTTACGGTGTGGGGTAGCTAGCACAACGTCCAAACCTCTATTCGCCTCTTACGACATGCGTGGCAGGTAACAGTGGTTCTATTCTTTACACCCAATTTGGGCCCCGGTAACGACTCGGGCGCCGCGTCATATTCAAGAATACTGTGAGAGTTCATCCATAGCCAACTATAACGTTATGGGCCTGCGGACTCTGGTAAAAATTATGGAAAATCAGACCCCAACCAGTCACGTGACTTCGCATTCCAGTATTGTTGTATATAGACGAATTAATTTTAAAATCAACACAAAATGTTAAATCAAAGTTATATTATCCAACAAGTTAAGTTTAACAATAAGGAATATCAATATTATGAATATTTTCACCAATAAATAACCATAGACTCACAGAATTGAACAAAATTGCAAACAAGCTTGCAGTGTTCTATTAAATATCTATATATTGCAGCCCCTATCTGAAAGTAGGTCAGTGGTTTTCCTGTCAATTATCAGGCCCAGTTAGAGTTGGCTTTGGTACATCGGTTGAGAAGTGTGATATTGTTAAGGAGGCCTTAATCCCCTCCAGTGGCGGCTCGTCATTAAGGGCCAGTGGGGCCGTGCCCCACCAAAATTAAAGTGTAACGTATATTTATTATTTTATACATTAAAATATATCCTAACCGAAACCATGTTTTTTCCGAAAATGTCTGTCTGGCCCCACCAACAAAAATTATCACGAGCCGCCACTGATCCCCTCCATAACAAACAAACAATGTAACAGTGTTACCTGCTGCTCGTGGTTTTGTCTTCTCTTCTGTAAGTGAAGGAAAATATCTCGTATATAATAATCCATGGCCTTTGATAACATACGACTGACGGGCACAGGTGAAATAAGACCACATCTGTAGCGTGATCCTCGCATTCCATTGTTCTTGTATTTTTAAAATTTTGTTCGATCCAAAAGCACTTGGGCTTTCAGCTATTCGGTTCGGCGCCATGGACATCGTAACACTTCGGTTTGGTGCCACGAACACCGTAAATCTGGGGAACCTGTGGCTTTTCTACCAGCCCGCGGAATTGAACTAGCACTCACAGAGGACTAGTCACCCGTAGTCCAACGCGCTACGAACACGCTGCTTGTATAAAGAATAATTCATTTTAAAATCAACATAACATGCTAAATCAAGGTTCTTCTTCTTCTTCTTTGCGTTGTTCTTTACGACCAATTTTAATCACTCTTTGTGATATGTTTGATCTTTGCCAAGAACGTGTATACGTTGCACATTAGTTATGGTAGGCCCTAAACGCATAGACTTCTACACGTTTAGGACATGTGCATCCGATTTTAACCAAACCTCCTTAGTCACCTCTTACGATATACATGGCAGGTAACAGTGGTTTTATTCTTTACACCCCATATTTGGGCCCGGTAACCACTCTGGCGAAATCAAGGTTATATTATACAACAAGTTAAGTTTAACAATAAGGAATATCAATATTATGAATATTTTTCACCAATAAATAACCATAGACTCACAGAATTGAGTAAAATTGCAAAAAACTTACAGTGTTCTATCAGAACATATAAAAGAACTCAGCCTCCATTAACTCTTTGTGGACCAGGAGTCACACTAAATTGCGTTTACTCTATAATGGCTTTTGCCCTGGTCACTAAGAGTTAAACAGAATTTTCGATTTTCCGTCCGAGCTAGCCGTCCTATGTTGCCGGGCAATAGATAATCTAAGAGAGGAACTTTTGTGTGTAGTTCTAAGAAAATATGTTGCATATAGAACTTTTGTTGTAGTTCTAAGAAAATATGTTGTATATAGAACTTTTATTGTAGTTCTAAGAAAATATGATGTATATAGAACTTTTGTTGTAGTTCTAAGAAAATATGTTGCATATATAATTTTTGTTGTAGTTCTAAGGAAATATGTTGCATATAGAACTTTTGTTGTAGTTCTAAGGAAATATGTTGCATATAGAATTTATGTTGTAGTTCTAAGGAAATATGTTGCATATAGAATTTATGTTGTAGTTCTAAGGAAATATGTTGCATATATAATTTTTGTTGTAGTTCTAAGGAAATATGTTGCATATAGAACTTTTGTTGTAGTTCTAAGGAAATATGTTGCATATAGAATTTATGTTGTAGTTCTAAGGAAATATGTTGCATATAGAATTTATGTTGTAGTTCTAAGGAAATATGTTGCATATAGAATTTATATTGTAGTTCTAAGGAAATATGTTGTATATAGAATTTATGTTGTAGTTCTAAGGAAATATGTTGTATATAGAATTTATGTTGTAGTTCTAAGGAAATATGTTGTATATAAAACATTTGTTGTAGTTCTAGGAAAATATGTTGAACATATAACTTTTGTTGTAGTTCTAAGAAAATATGTTGCATATAGAATTTATGTTGTAGTTCTAAGGAAATATGTTGCATATAGAATTTATGTTTTAGTTCTAAGGAAATATGTTGTATATATAATTTATGTTGTAGTTCTAAGGAAATATGTTGCATATAGAATTTATGTTGTAGTTCTAAGGAAATATGTTGTATATAGAATTTATGTTGTAGTTCTAAGGAAATATGTTGTATATAAAACTTTTGTTGTAGTTCTAGGAAAATATGTTGAACATATAACTTTTGTTGTAGTTCTAAGAAAATATGTTGCATATAGAATTTATGTTGTAGTTCTAAGGAAATATGTTGTATATAGAACTTTTGTTGTAGTTTTAAGAAAATATGTTGCATATATAACTTTATGTTGTAGTTCTAAGAAAATATGTTGTATATAGAATTTATGTTGTAGTTCTAAGGAAATATGTTGTATATAGAATTTATGTTGTAGTTCTAAGACAATATGTTGCATATATAACTTTTGTTGTAGTTCTAAGAAAATATGTTGCATATAGAATTTATGTTGTAGTTCTAAGGAAATATGTTGTATATATAACTTTTGTTGTAGTTCTAAGAAAATATGTTGCATATAGAACTTTTTTGTAGTTCTAAGGAAATATGTTGTATATAGAATTTATGTTGTAGTTCTAAGACAATATGTTGCATATAGAATTTATGTTGTAGTTCTAAGGAAATATATTGTATATAGAATGTATGTTTGTAGTTCTAGAAATTTGTTGTATATAAAACTTTTGTTGTAGTTCTAGGAAATATGTTTGCATATAGAACTTTTGTTGTAGTTCTAAGGAAATATGTTGTATATAGAATTTATGTTGTAGTTCTAAGGAAATATGTTGTATATGGTGGCCTCTGATTCATGAAGGTAAGGTTCTGAACATTATTATACACAAAATATCAGCTGGCACGGCACCTGATGATGATGAGCATTAAATAGATTTTAATGAATAATGTTATTTTCACTTATTGGTCGTTAGTTACTGAATCGATGTCACAGCACTCCGAGCAGACCAGTAGGTGCTCAGTATCCCCCAACAGATGTCGACGAAGGATATGCATATTGATGGTTCATGTAGCTCGTTGATTTTTGATGATTTTTTTCCGATCCAGAAGCACTTGAGCTGAAAGCTCTTCGGTTCAGTGTCATGGACATCGTAACCCTTCGGTTCGGTGCCACGAACACCGTAAATCTGGGAACCTGTGCTTTTCTGCCAGTCCGCGGAGTTGAACCCGCACTTACAGAGGACTAGTCACCCATGTCCAACGCGCTACGAACACGCTGGGCAGCGGGAAGCTCGTTGATTAAAACCCCGTATTTAACGTTTTAGTCCGTGAAGTGGCTAGTTGGTCATGTGTTACTACGAGAACGGTTTGTCAGGTGGCTTGTGGTATGTTATTAGTTAATGAATTTTTTTTTCCGATCCAGAAGCTTTTGAGCTTTTCAGCTCTTCGCTCGTCTCATGGACATCGTAACCCTTCGGTTCGGTGCCACGAACACAGTAGATCTGCAGAACCTGTGGCTTTTCTGCCAGCCCGCGGAATTGAACTGCACTCAAAGGGGCTTGTCACCCGTCGTTAAACGCGCTACGAACACGTTGGGTAGACGGGCAGTTAATGTAATATAGTTACTGCTTCTTCAGACAGAGAATATATTATTGTTTGGTTTTGCTTTCCAGACATATTTCTGAGACTTTGAAGACATCACCCAAGTTCCATGTATTTCTCAGACTACGATAGTAAGTATCTTCATTGTTCATTGTTCATTTGAGACAGGACCGTGCAGTGGTAGGATACAGAGAGGCGGCCGCATCAGGTGGTACCGTAAGGGGGCGGCATGGGTAGCGAAATCAAAATCAGAATTGATGGGTATTTTAAAGAAAAAAAAATTTAAGGGGCGGAATTTCGAAGATTTGCATCATACTGAGAAAATAAACCGCACGGTCCTGATTTGAGGATCATCTTCATCGCATATCGTACATGTCCATGATTGTTCCGATCTCCCCCAAAGCATATCTTTCAGTGTGTTTAGACACAGCAAACTATAAACTCATACGGCCGGCAGACCCAGGTAAAAATTCTAGGAAATCAGACCACAACCGTCACGTGATCTCGCATTCCAGTATTGTTGTATATAAACGATATCATTTTAAAATTAACACAAAATGTTAAATCAAAGTTATATTATGCAACAAGTTAAGTTTAACAATTTTTTTGTTTCTCCGATACAGAAGCACTTGAGCTGAAAGCTCTTCGGTTCGGTGTCATGGGCATCGTAACCCTTCGGCTCAGTTCCACGAACACCGTAAATCTGGGGAACCTGTAGCTTTTCTGCCAGTCCGCGGAGTTGAACCCGCACTTACAGAGGAATAGTCACCCGTAGTCCAACGCGCTACGAACACACTGAGCACGCGGGCAAGTTTAACAATAAGGAATATCAATATTATGAATATTTTTCACCAATAAATAACCATAGACTCACAGAATTGAGCAAAATTGCAAAAAGCTTGCAGTGTTCTATCAAACATCTGTAATTTCCAGCCCCTTTTCTGATCTAGGTCAGGAATCCCGGTCACTTGTCTGGCTTAGTTATCTAGAGTTGGCTGTAGATAGGGTCACAAATGAGGAACTTATGGAGAGAGCAAGACAGAATAGAGGGACTGAGATGGTAGGATAGGGTTACAAGTGAGGAACTCAGAGAGAGAAAAAGACATATCCTAGTTAACTTAAGAAAGGAAAGACGCTGGCTCTGAAAAGGGTGTACTTTGAGAAAACCCAAAGGGAATATAACATAAAGGACCAATTCCTGGAACCCAAAGGGTAAGTGAAAGAGAAGGCAGCTTAAGACTACATTAAGAGAAGATTTGGAGGCAGAGATTACGGATATACAGAAGAACTGAAAGGAACTACAGAAGGTAGCTAAAGATAGGAAGACTTGGCATGAGTTGGTTGAGGGGGCTACGTCCCAACAATCGTGTTTAAGGGCGTAAGAAATAAAAAACTATCTTCATTGAGGTAACTTTTCGCATCCACTGTATCCACATCGTTTGAATAATAGTTGCTCTTCTATGCTCTCTAATGTTTTTTCTTTTGTCACAACCAGGACCCCTGCAGGTAAAATGTGAGTCAGCAGAGCCCATGTTTTCAGGTAGTGTGTTGTTCCAGTTTAAATATACTAGAAAACAGTATCTCTGTTTGTCTGGCTGTTTGTCTGTCTGTTTGTCGGTCTGTTTGTCTGTCTGTCTGTCTGTCTACCTACCTACTTACTTACCTACTTACCTACTGTTTAACCGACCTACCTACCTAACTGTCTGTTTTCTGTCTGTTAGTCAGTCTGTCTGTCTGTTCGTCTGTCTACCTGTCTGTCTGTGTATCTACCGACTGACCGACCTACCTGTCTGTCTACCTGCTTGCCCACCAACCTGCCTGTTTGTATGCCTGTCTGTCTATCTGACTGCCTGCCTACCTGTTTGCGTGTGTCTTTCTGTCTGCCTATTTGTGTGTCTGTCTGTGTTTCTCCCTACTGACCGACCTTCCTGTCTATCTGGTTGACTTCTGCCTGTCTGACTTCTGCCCGTCTGTCTATCTATCTGACTGCCTGCCTACCTGTTTGCATGTGTGTATGTCTGTCTGTCTACCTGTTTGCATGTGTGTCTGTCTGTCTACCTGCCTACATGTTTGCATGTGTGTCTGTCTGTCTGCCTACCTGTTTGCATGTGTGTCTGTCTGTCTGCCTACCTGTCTGTGTGTCTGTCTGTGTTTCTACCGACTGACCGACCTTCCTGTCTGCTGTCCATCTGTCTGGCTGACTTCTGCATGTCTGACTACTGTCTGTCTGACTGTCTAATAACCTACCGACCGACCGACCTGCTTGTCTGCCTGTATATCGATCTATCATTCTATTTATATTGTCATTCAAGGTCTGGACTTTCTGCGAGTTCACGCTGGGATATCATCTCTTATTCTGGCTAGTGGACAAGACAGGGCATCTACCATGGGCGTGGCAGGATCACGTTTATCTCCTAGCAAGGAAAACCCTCTTCGAAATCGCTCTTCACCCACTCCTGGCAGCGCCAACACGGCTCAAACAAACGCTCCATCATTGAACCACATCTCAAACCACAACGCTGCCAACTATATACATAGCCCCAAACCAGAGAGTCTCAAACTGGCCCCTTTTAACTCTCTTCCTCCAAATCCTACCAGCCCAGAACACAACATATGTAAACTTATTGACTTTAAAGGAACTCAAATTGCAGCTTTTGTAATGAACAACAGGGAGCTGATCTGCCTGCCTCAAGCATTTGAGCTATTTCTCAAGCATCTTGTTGGGGGCTTGCATACAGTGTATACAAAGCTAAAACGTTTGGATATTACACCTGTGGTTTGCAATGTTGAGCAGGTACGGATTTTACGTGGATTAGGAGCAATACAACCTGGGGTCAACAGGTGCAAACTTATCTCGTGTTTGGAGTTCGACACTCTTTATGAGGACTGTACCAACTCCATGTGAGTATTCATCATCACCATCATCATCATCATCATCATCATCATCAGTGGCGGCTCGTGGTTATTTTTGGTGGTGGAGTCAGAAAAAATGTCGGAAAAATCATGGTTTTTAGGCTAGGTTTATATTTTAGTATTTTACTATTATTTGTCTATTCCGCGAAGTTATTCCCCTTTACTATAATGATTTGGCGCCGCATGCGCAAATAACAAACGGACAACGTTGCGCCAGGGTAAGTGAGCTGGCACTGATCAAGACCCTACTCCACCTCCTCGTGGTGACCCTGGAAATAGACAAAGATCATGTCTGGCTAAGTGGGTGAGGATCGAGAGAGAGCTACTCTGGTATAGGTAATAAAGCAAACGCAGACACGCCTCTTGGGTTCTAAATACTAGTAAATGCACGCATCTTCTGCCGATGTCTAATGAAAAAATTTGCATAAATGCAAAGCAAATGTAAGAGGTAACAACGTACGAGTCGCGTGTAAGCGTACACTCTCGTCCTGAATCAATGGTCAACCATAATTGCCAGCTTTCATTGCAAGAAAGCCGGGCACTCTCCCCCACGCACTGTAGGCAAAATGGTGAAAACTCATAATTCCTGGGGTTCAACAACAACTAAAATATATACCATATAACTAAGGTACAAAATAGATCCCTACAACCTACCGTTGACCACAGTCCTTCACCATGAAATAGCAAACAATAAAAACCAAAAAAACTTTGCTTTTCTTCACTGACAGTTAACCACGATTTTTACTAAACCACTTATTATTGAAAGTTCTCTTTTTCTTGTCATCTTGTTGCACATATACAAAGCTATTTGGCTGATGTGCACATAGCCGTTTAATTTCAAGCTTTTATTCTATCTTTAACGAAGGAAACGGATTTCGTAATAAATAATCCACTTGATTCATTTTGAATTTCGAGTAAGCTACAACTTCAAAAGTAGGTCACAGCTTGTCAATCGCAAACGAGTATGCGTTGTAGAAGACATTTGTATATTGAATACGAAACGGACGATTACCGTTAACGATTATAATAATAGTTAGTTACATATTTATATTAATGTATATCCTTTTCTACTATTTTATATATAATTTGTGATTCAATCGATAATTATACAAAGTACTATTTAATCAAGAGTCGTCGTTTAACTGTTAATTGGTTGATCGCGTAGGAACTTAGATCGCTTAGGAGCTTCCGGTGAATAAAAGGACATAAATTGTTTTGGCAATTATTATTAAAGGTAGCGGTCAAAGGTCGCAATGTTACATCGTCAGTAGAGAATTTTAAAACGACCCGATAAAACTTAGTGCGCTTATATATACGTCAAGCATTATAGAGAGAAGCTGAATTTGCGACCGTATATAATGAAATGAAAATCGTGGCATATCCCAAAGGACGTAGCCATCAACCACAGTAAACAAGTCGTTGATTTTCTAGGCACCACTTATACGTTCAGTAGTTTGCCATTGCTTTCTGAACGGGTGGCGCCATCGTCCTTTGTTAAAATCAACGGAAACAATTTGCAAGCAAACTGTCCGCAGCGTGATTCGAACTCAGAACGTCGGGGTTAATAGAGTCACAGAGTCACTAACCCCTAAGCCACAGACGCCACCGTATATAATAGTTTTTAAATAATAATGTTTATATATTATTATGATTGTTATATTATTATGATATAATATTTATATTTTAGTGTTAAATATTCAACTTTCAAAGTTAATCAGTGTCAAGTTAACTATAATAATTACGAACACATTTTACAAAAAATAATAAGTTTAAATAATAATGCATTGTGAGTCGAAGGTCGTGGGTTCGAGTCCGGACAGCGCTATTCTGTTCACGAGTGCATTTTTTTCAAGAGACCCCTAGCATTGTTACTGGAGCTACGGAGTTCGTGCTTTGTGCATTACTCTCTGTAGGTGGCGTGTCAGTTCTGCGGAGAGGGACCGAGCCGTATGGGGTAAAACTCGGTGGAATGAAATCAATCCTTCGGCTTTTAAAACCTTTCAACTAGTGGGTGACCAGATATTTTGGACAGAGCCCAACATGTCTTCATCTTCCCCTTTGTATAACAGTTGTTACTAGTGGGTGACCAGATATTTCTCTGATTTTATATTATTCTACTGCATTCTTTCTCTTTCTTTTTTTTCTTTCTCTCTTGTTTTCTTTTTTTCTTTCTTTTTTTCTTTCTTTTTTTTCTTTCTTTTTGTTCCATTTTCTCTATTTATGTCATTCTTTTCTTCTCTCTATCTCAATCCCTTCTTTTGATACATTTCTTTTTTCTTCCTACTGCTGTTACCTGTCCTTCGCTCTTGTCTGCCGGTGCTCGGAGCTTGTGCACTGCAGCTGATAATCTTTCTGCGTAAGAAAAGATCGGAGCACATGATTACTCACTCAAAAGAGGAATGATGATGGTCCAATTAATGAATCAATCAAGTCAATCAATCAATCATGTACTTAACTCGCCCGAGTGGTTACCGGGTCCCAAATTTGGAGTGTAAAGAATAGAACAACTGTTACCTGCCATGCATGTCGTAAGAGGCGACTAAGGAGGTTTGGTTGAAATCGGATGCATGTGTGCTAAACGTGTAGAAGTCTATGCGTTTAGGGGCCTACAAACCAATGTACAACGTATACACGTTCTTGGCAAAGATCAAACATATCACAAAGAGTGATTAAAATTGGTTGTAAAGAACGAACGCAAAGAGGAAGAAAATGTACTTAACTCTCTTTCTTTCTGTCTTTTCTTCCTTCTCGATGCCTACCC
Organism: Arion vulgaris; assembly: GCA_020796225.1. Classification (NCBI taxonomy): domain Eukaryota; kingdom Metazoa; phylum Mollusca; class Gastropoda; order Stylommatophora; family Arionidae; genus Arion; species Arion vulgaris. Next base: position 3,128,277 of record CM036776.1, read on the forward strand.
CTCATCATCTCACGTTTACTCTTTTTCTCTCTATTGTTTCTCTCCCTCTCTACTGTCTCTCTATCTATCTCTCTCTCTCACTATTTTTTTCTTCGAACCTTAGCACGTGAGCTGAAAGCTCTTCGGCTCAGTGCCATGGACATCGTAACCTCTTGGACTCGGTGCCACGAACACCGTAAATCTGGGAACCTGTAGCTTTTCTGCCAGTCCGCGGAGTTGAACCCGCACTTACAGAGGACTAGTCACCCGTAGTCCAACGCGCTACGAACACGCTGGGCACGCGATTGTCTCTCTATTTCTCTCATGTTTTCTCTCTCTATCTCTTTCTCTCTATTGTTTCTCTCTCTCTCGTTTCTCTCTCTCTCTCTCTCTCTCTCTCTCTCTCTCTTGTTTCTCTATCTCCCACTGTAAAAGACAGACATTCGAAAATCACCAAAAAACTGTTTATAAATAAAAGGTAAATATATATTTCTCATAAAATGCTAATTGTTCAAACAAAAAACGACAATTTAGCAGATAACCAAATTATACACCCGTCAAATTACCCTTATGCTCGATAGGAACCTCGCTGGCATCTTTATAGTCGTCCTTGGCACTTTAAAGACTATATCCATGTTCCCTGCAAGATTTCAGACATATGGAACCCTGGTTCCTATCTTTACCTAATTCTTTTATTTTTCGAAGAGGAAATAAACAGGACAGTATTGATGTATACATAGTCTGGATACTAGAATGTTGGTGCCGAGTCCCTTTTAGCAATATTAAAGTGTCATTGTCGGAAATCCTGCACGGTAGCAATGCCGGTTTCGATTATGTTCTTCGTTAAATTACAGCTAACCAAAGAGAATCCCAATTCGCTTACAGACTCCGGTCCCACCTTTACAACAAATTTAAATTGGCACAACTAGCCTGTGCCACAGAGGAAAGGTGGACATGACGGCAGAGCATCTACTGCAAGACTGCCCACTGCTAGAAGGCCTGAGAAAAGAAACCTGGCCGGAAAATGCCGAGATAAATGAGAAGCTGTACGGAGGGACGGAGTAGAATTTATGTGGAAATCTGGTACATCAGTCTAAGCGGTGATTTCGAGAGAGATATAATCTATTTAGTCTTTATTTCTTTCTTAATCTCTGTAATCTCATTTCTATAATCTCTGTAATCTCATTTCTATAATCTCTGTAATCTCATTTCTTAATCTCTGTAATCTCATTTCTATAATCTCTGTAATCTCATTTCTATAATCTCTGTAATCTCATTTCTATAATCTCTGTAATCTCATTTCTATAATCTCTGTAATCTCATTTCTATAATCTCTGTAATCTCATTTCTATAATCTCTGTAATCTCATTTCTTAATCTCTTTAATCTCATTTCTATAATCTCCATAATATATTCTTAATCATCGCAAGAGTTAGTCAATAATTTCTGTTATATTATCACTGGGCCGTCTGCCCAGCGTGTTCGTAGCGCGTTGGACTACGGGTGACTATCTCTCTGTGTGTGCGGGTTCAATTCCTCGGGATGGCAGAAAAGCCACAGATTCCCAGATTCACGGTGTTCATGGCACCGAACCGAAGGTTACGATGTCCATGGCACCGAGCCGAAGAGCTGAAAACTCAAGTGCTTCTGGATAGGGAAAAAATAAATAAATATTATCACTGGAGTGCTTTGGCTGAAATCGGATGCACATGTCCTAAACGTGTAGAAGTCTATGCGTTTAGAGGCCTACAAACCAATGTGCAACGTATACACGTTCTTGGCAAAGATCAAACATATCACACAGAGTGATTAAAATTGGTCGTAAAGAACGAACGCAAAGAAGAAGAAGAAGAAGAGAGTGCTTGACCGAATGAATGTGAATACGGCTCTCATTCTAGCGACCCGTGTTTAATTCTGTTTTAACTCTTGGTGGACCAGGGTAAAAGCCATTTTAGAGCAAAAACGCCACTTAGTGTGGATCCTGGCCCAGAATGAGTTAATTTACTTAGCATATATTTTTTTTCCTCTATAATTTTCATGAGAGCCGCGGTAGCGTAGTTGTTAGTGAACTCGCTTCTCAAGGCCGGTGAAATTTTTCCCGACCGCGACGGCTCTCAGGTCGACCCAGTCTCAACTGGGTACCAGACATGCTCTGGGAAAGTAAAGGCGACCGGCGTGATGCTGACCACATCACCCATCGTGTGCTGACGGTCAATGAATAATACAGGCCTAACACTGGATTGCCCTATATACCACGAGGTATGAAAGGGTTCCTTTACTTTTATAATTTTCATACATATATATATTTAATCTTTATTTTTTTATTTTCTTAATTTGGTCATTCATTTTTCTGCAGTTCCTTAAAATAAAATAAAAAATAAATTGTTTCTTTACCATCCAAGTAATAATAATAAGAATAATTCATCTCGAACCGTTATATGTTACATAGGGACTGCAAGCAATTTCTCCATACCGCTCTATCCTGGGCAACTCGCTCAATCTCCTCCATGGAACTGAGACCGCTATTTCTTGCCTCTCTCAGCAAAGTTCGTTTCAGGGTCTCCTAGGTCGTCTCTCTTTCTTGAACCCTTTACATCCCACTTCAATGCCTGCTTTGATATTCGTAGATCGTCCGAGTGGTTGCCGGGGCCCAAATTTGGGGTGTAAAGAATAGAACCACTGTTGCCTGCCATGCATGTCGTAAGAGGCGGCTAAGAAGGTTTGGCTGAAATCGGATGCATGTGTCCGATAGGGAATGCTAACCCGAAACAAATGCTTGCAGAAAACGGATGCACCAGGCCGTAAGGCGCATAACATGGTGCAACGACCCTCACAATGAGGAATGGGATAACGGATTCTACGGTCATCAATCTGCCTCGAAGATTTAGCTACGTAGTAAGAATGTCAGACCTACCATCACGAGGGTGGCCAAAACTTACTGCGCGAAGAGGTCAGCACAAACGGGAAGCAGAAATCATAGGAATTATATCCTACAGAACTGCCCCCAGTATGCCGACTTGAGAAGAAAGAGGTGGCCCACTTACACTAGCGTCCAAGACAAACTATATGGCGTGCCTGATAATCTGAGGCAGACGGCTGCCTTTATTAGAGAATCCGAAATCCCAATCTAGTGAGAATGCAGAAGACGAAGATATTCGTTGATCATTTCTCCTCAAGGTGTGTCCAACATATCTCTATCTTCTCTTTCTTATAACAGTTGTCACTAGTGGTTGACCAGACATTTCTTCTCAAGGTGTGTCCAACATATCTCTATCTTCTCCTTCTTATAACAGTTGTAACTAGTGGTTGACCAGACATTTCTTCTCAAGGTGTGTCCAACATATCTCTATCTTCTCCTTCTTATGACAGTTGTCACTAGTGGTTGACCAGACATTTCTTCTCAAGGTGTGTCCAACATATCTCCATCTTCTCCTTCTTATGACAGTTGTCACTAGTGGTTGACCAGACATTTCTTCTCAAGGTGTGTCCAACATATCTCTATCTTCTCCTTCTTATGACAGTTGTCACTAGTGGTTGACCAGACATTTCTTCTCAAGGTGTGTCCAACATATCTCTATCTTCTCCTTCTTATAACAGTTGTAACTAGTGGTTGACCAGACATTTCTTCTCAAGGTGTGTCCAACATATCTCTATCTTCTCCTTCTTATAACAGTTGTCACTAGTGGTTGACCAAACATGTCTCTCATTTTATCACGTCTCCTGAATTTGAACTTACCATCCAATGCTCTATAAATATCGGTACTTCCTGTTTGTGAATTTGTTTTAAAAACAAAAACTAAAAAAACTTATGATTATCGTATTCTGAAAAGCAATGGCAAACTACTGAACGTATAAGTCGTGCCTAGAAAATCAACGACTCGTTTACTGTGGTTGATGGCTACGTCCTTCAGGATAAGCCACGATTTTCATTTTTGTTCTGAAAAGTCTCAATTCAAATTTAAGTAATGCAAAATTATATTTCCCTTGCCATTAATTTCTTAGTTTTTATAAATGGTGATCATTTTAAGTTTGTTTTTATTAATCTTTCCTTTTTTCTTGTTCCACATTTTTTGATTCAATTAACTTAGATCATGAAATATAATTGCCGTTATTTGAGTCACATTTTTGTTTAAATATTTTTTTTTTATGTAGAGAAGGACAAATTTGTGGGAAAAATATTTTGAAAATATTTTGATTTTTTATGAGTTTTCCAATTTGATGAGCTGGTTTGTATAATTCAGGATTTCGACGTAATTTTTTTGAGGTCAGATACCTGGCGTTGCTAGGTTACAAACAGGTAAAAATGTGTGTTATGAATTCTGTTATAATAATATTCTATTGGAGTTGCTGCTATAGATCTTCTTCTTCTTCGAACGCTCCACATCGAAAGCTCTTTGTGATTTGTAGGTGATCTGAGCCTAAGAGCGATTGTATATTGTGCCAGTTATGCACCTACAAGTAGACCAGCACATCCAATTTCTGCGATGCTTTTGATTTACTAGGGTAGTTTTCCTTAGGTCCTACATCAGTCTCCTCTTACGACATGCCTTGTAGGTTGCAGTGGTACTATTGTGTGCTTCCCTTACGGGCCCCGGCACCCCATGGGTCATGAAGTTGGTAACTTGCTGCACTGGTGACCACTTGCCGGGGAAATTCCGGAATTAGAGGTCAGTATCGGTCAACATTTTAGGGTGTGCACACGGTACACAGTTGAACAAGAGAGAACTCTGTTTCTTTACTTGACGATCTAAATTACAAACACCTATGAAGTTGGAGTAAGGTTTAATTTAATTTGTTGTTTCTTGATGAAGTTCAGTACTGATGTTGTACCTACTTTTTTCCTGATGTCTTCATTTCTAACCCGATCTCTTCTTGTTACTCCCATCATTCTGCGTAGACACTTCTTTTCTTATATGTGCACACTTATATAGGATAATGTGGGAAGGAAGATTGTGTTGAATATTGATATTTTTAGGGTCCTAGTTTTACCCCATATGGAGTGGTATTTCACTGCAGAAAGGGTACGTCATCAGCCGAGATTATTCGACAAAGCACGAACTCCATAGCTCTGGCAACAATCCTAGAGATCTCTGAAAAAAATGCACCTGTGAGCAGAACGGCGCGGTCCTGATTCGAACCGATGACTTTTGGATCGTAAAGGAAAGTGCTTAATAACTTAACCACAATGAATGCTTTGCCCTGTAGACAAGCGTTATAAAGAGTACAAACAGTTAGCTCTAAAAAAAAGAGCTTTACTAAGACGTGTATTTTTGACAAACAGCGTCGTTTGTTGAACACAGAATAATCAAGTCAGATTCGATCGAATTATATTTGCACAAACATAAGCTTGCTATGCTAGTATATATGAGAAGAAACAACATCATACATACACACAAGTATCATCATCATCATTAGCCTCTTTGTCTCAGGAGACAATAGGTGTTGCGTCACATAGTATGTTCTGTGCTGAATCACAACGTTTCATGTGGCTGTAATGGCCTATTCTGGAGTGGCAATCCTTGCCACAGTTGCTGCAGGTAAAACTGGAGACTAGAGCCGATGCATGGGATGTTCTCTCTGCTCTCTGTTCTCTCTTTTGCCTCCACATGTGATGTTGTTTTTCTTTTGAGCCGCCCCTCACTGCCACTGCCATGCTTGCCTGTCTTTGGCCAGCCGCTCCCAGTGTTTTTTGTTTATGCCGCGTGAAGTTAGATCACGCTTGCAGGTCTAAAGTATACACATATAACATATATGTACACATTACTCATAGTACCTTCAAGTGAATTGTCGTTAGAAAAACTATCATTACTGCATGTTATATCGCTTTTTTAGGCATGTGTAGAACAAGTGGGGACATGAGCCTGTGGAATTTAAGAACGCAATGCTAGTGCAGTCGCCTCCATACTGTTTGAGTTAGGATTTTTGTTTATGCCCGACAAAAAAATTCCCTGGTCTTACAGTGGATTGTACCCGGGTCTCCAGCATTGAGGTCGTGCTCTAATCCATTCGGTCAGATCCTTATGTAAGAAGATAATAAAAAGCAGTTTTAACCCATTCGTTTCTCGAAGCCGATATACCGGCTGGCGGTATTTTTTAAGTTTACGCAAAGCCTGTATACTGGCTAATTTAGTATCATCAGGTGCGTGCCGGCTGGCGTAGGCGATCATGAATCTCACAAATCTCTGTCCTTGGTGTTTGCTATCAACTCAGATGTTGACGCTCTATCGTGCCATGAAGTCAGCCTATCCAAAATTTTCTCTCTCCTGTCTCGTCAACCCTCGATTTTACCGTTTGTCACAATGTGTTCTAAACCTCCCCTCCTCATCACATGCCCGAAAAATGATGACTGCTCTTTCTTATATTGATGATAAGCTTTCTCTGTGTCTTGACCTCATTCAGCACCTCAACATTAGTCATTTTAGCAGTCCATGGGATTCTCATCATTCTTCTATAAAACCATATTTCTGTGGCCCTCAGAGATTTTTCGATCTGTGTGTTCATTGTCCATGACTCGCATCCGTATGTCAGTATTGGGTTCTATGTAGCACTGAATAACTAGCATTCTGATCGGGATTGACAAGGACTTTTTGCAGATAATGCTTCTCATTTTCAGGAACGATGTTTTCGCTTGTCCTATTCTGCTCTTTATTTCTGATCGGCATCTGCCATCTGATGTTACCAGGACTCCGAGGTATTTAAATTGCTGCACTTGTCTTAGCTCAGTCCCATTTACTGTGATGGTGCATTTTGCCAAAGTCGGCTAATTTTGTATACATTGTGGAATATAAATGCGTCTGGAGATACAAAAAATTACGGACTGAATGGGTTGAGAATCCCAGAGAAAGCATCAGAGCCAATGAATATGATCAGTGGCGGCCCGTCTATAAGGACCAGTGGGACCGGGCCCCACCAAAATAATGTATAACGTGTATTTATTATTTTTAAATTAAAATATAGCAATCTAAAACCATGATTTATCCGGAAAAAAATGTCATGCCCCACCAACAAAAATGATCACGATCCGACACTGAATATAATTAATAAATAGACAATGAACAAGAAATAAGAAAGAGGATTTCATAGCAAAGTTATTTCTATGAAACATTGGAAGATGAGAAGCGGGGAACGTGTGGGAGAAAGACATGGAGATTGACAGGGTCATAACCTTTCACTTGTTCCAGGTTAAGAGACAAACAATGTATCTTAAAACATCAAACACTTCACCGGGATGGTTTGATGGGGAAGAGGGTGGGGAAAGAAGAGACACACGATCATTATGCTAATTTGTCAAAAGTGGAGTTTGTCTTGTCTGATGTTAACAAGGTGACAGTTTATTTAACGTTTAGTGTCTCTCTCTTTCCCTCTCTTATTTACTGATATCCTCCTTTCCTTCACTCTCCTGTTCTCTGTCTCTCTCCCATTCTCTCTCTCTCACTTTCTTTCTCTTCATGTCTAAGCCATTGCCTCGTCCTCTCTCTCTCTCTCTCACTTTCTTTCTCTCCTTGTCTAAGCCATTGCCTCGTCCTCTCTTCTCTCTACTTTCTTCTCTCTGTCACCATGTGTCTCTCCTCTCTCCCTCTTTTCCTTTCGCACTCTTTCAATCGCTTTCTTACTCTCTATCTCCCCTCACTCTATTCCCTCTCTCACTCTCTCCCTCATTCTCTTCCCTTTCTCACTCTCCCTCCCTCCCCCACTTCCCTTCCTCTATTTTTCTCTCTATCCTCACTCACTCTCCTTCCCTCGCTTTTCCTCTCTACCCTCTCTCACTCACTCACTCACTCACTCTCCTGTCCTCTATTTTAATCTCGCGCTATCTCACCCTCTCTACTCCCAATATCTCTATCTCTCTCACCCCTCTGTCACTCTCTTCCTCTCTCTCACTCTCTATCTCACTCCCTCTCTTTCTCCTCTCTCGCACCCTCCCTTCCTGCCTCACCGGAACCGCTTTGAAACCTACATTGGTCATACGTTCCACTTTTTCTGCGACACTTTTTATTTACTAGGATAGCTTCCCTAGGCCCCTACCTTAACCGTCTCATATGACCTGCCTTGTAGGTCGCAGTGTTACTATTCTTTACTGCCCGCCTGCCCAGCGTGTTCGTAGCGCGTTGGACAGCTAGTGACTAGCCCTCTGTGAGTGCGGGTTCAATTCCGCGGGCTGGCAGAAAAGCCATAGATCCCCCAGATTCACAGTGTTTGTGGCACCGAACCGAAAGGTTACGATGTCCATGGCACCGAGCCGAAGATCTGAAAGCTCAAGTGCTTCTAGATCGCTAAAAAAATATGTATATATTCTCTGCTCCGTTTGCGAGCCCTGACAACACACCGGCGAGAAGTTGCACTTCTCAGTACTCCCAAGCATACACACTGTAACACACACACACATGCACTCACTCACAAATGTTGTTTTACACAGAATCTAGTAGATGTCCTCAAAAGACCCTTGCTTTGTAGTTTTCCTCGTATGTTACGTACCACAGTGTCACGCGAGTTCACAAGGTCAAGCCCGGAGATCACACCCGTAGGTCACACCGAAAATACCGAATTAAGAACGCCTACTCTCTATCCCGCAGTGGACAACGAAGACAACAGAACATCCACAAAAGGATGGACAGCCTGAATGGGCCTTACTAACAACAGTTGAGACAAAAACACAATAAATAGTATTGGTGGACAGCAGAAAGAGAATTGTGTAGACCAGGGTTTCCCAAACTAGGATCAGCTAGATCCACGGGGATCCGTGAGGAACTCAAAGGGATCATCAAACTCTTGAAGAAATATTATGATCTTTGACATTTCAAACAGAAAAACAAATTTTTTTTCCAATCCAAAAGCTGAAAGCTCTTCAGTTCGGTGTCATGGACATCGTAATCCTTCGGTTCGGTGCCATGAACACTGTAAATCTGGGGAACCTGTAGCTTTTCTGCCAGTCCGCGGAGTTGAACCCGCACTTACATAGGACTAGTCACCCGTAGTCCAACGCGCTACGAACAAGCTGGGCACGCGGGCAAAAACAAATTATAAAAACAGTGGTAAACTAGTTTTGCTGCAAAATCAAAGGACTCACACCAGACCGGAGTCTAAATATCTGGCAGGATAAAACTAAACATCATTTGAAGTTTTCCGCAGTGTGAGAAATTGGAGCCAGCTTGACTGTTGGTGTAGTAATAACTCCATCGCTAGAAGATTTTCATATATACTTGGTGTTTGTAAAGTCTCACACCACTTCATACGTAGGTCAGTTTGAAAAATGTAGTACATGACGTCATCAAAAATGTGATAAAACAAGGTAGTGAAATTAGTCACAATAGTTACTGCTATGGTCTACTGTTGTTATTGGTAAACTAGAAAAAAACAAATAAAATATTCATTATAGCAAATGTTTGAAATATCCACCACAGGCTTCAAGATATGTCTGTACACATTTCTTCATATTGTCAAATATTCTTTCTTCAGTTGATAACACCATTATGGTTTGAGTGAAAAGAATGACCCCAGCAGACAACAGTCATTCACTGCATATTGTGTCACAATTGAGTATGGAACACATTTTTTGACGACGTCATGTACTTTGTTTTTTCACATTTGTTCAAGTGTTTTGAGACTTTACAAAAACCGTGTAGAAAAATGTGGGATCCGCTACTGCAAAATGTATTTAAAAGGGGGGTCAGCAGTAATGAAAAGTTCGGTAAATGATAAAGGCCTTTTGGTCGAAACGTTGCTGTTTTTCGTCACTGTCTCTGTATTTTGTAAAACTGTAGTATTTTGTTTCTTCGTGTCTCGCTATTTTACCAAGTTTTACTGCAGTCTCCCACTTTTTTTGGAAAAGTTTCGGAACCACTGATGCAGACAAAATGGAAAGCCGTCAAACGGAACTAATATTTGACTTCTCGATGGCTTCTAATGAATCAGAGACTTGTTTGTTCCTCCCACATCCCTATGCTGCACTGCAGAACCATTTATCACTAGCTGTATATTTGAAAAATGGAGTTGCCTGAACAATGCTTTAATAGTACAAAGGTTTGAGTACTGGAAAACAATATTAAGAGAGGCTAGTGCGGTTGAACTTAGTGTAAAGAAGGTCAGAGAGGTCATGGGAATATATATATAAAAATAAAAATAGGAGAAACAAGTAAAAAAAAAAGTACTGTATTTTAAAAAGTGCAAGTACTTTTTGTATTTTTACAAAGTGGTAGTATCTTCACATCTGATAGTAGACTGGACAGAGAGATCGAAACTAGAATCCAGCAAGCCAACACGTATCTTCACATCTGATAGTAGACTGGACAGAGAGATCTTCACATCTGATAGTAGACTGGACAGAGAGATCTTCACATCTGATAGTAGACTGGACAGAGAGATCTTCACATCTGATAGTAGACTGGACAGAGAGATTGAAACTAGAATCCAGCAAGCCAACATGTATCTTCACATCTGATAGTAGACTGGACAGAGAGATCGAAACTAGAATCCAGCAAGCCAACATGTATCTTCACATCTGATAGTAGACTGGACAGAGATTGAAACTAGAATCCAGCAAGCCAACATGTATCTTCACATCTGATAGTAGACTGGACAGAGAGATTGAAACTAGAATCCAGCAAGCCAACATGTATCTTCACATCTGATAGTAGACTGGACAGAGATCGAAACTAGAATCCAGCAAGCCAACATGTATCTTCACATCTGATAGTAGACTGGACAGAGAGATTGAAACTAGAATCCAGCAAGCCAACATGTATCTTCACATCTGATAGTAGACTGACAGAGATCAGAAACAGAATCAGCAAGCCAACATGTATCTTCACATCTGATAGTAGACTGGACAGAGAGATTGAAACTAGAATCCAGCAAGCCAACAAGTATCTTCACATCTGATAGTAGACTGGACAGAGAGATCGAAACTAGAATCCAGCAAGCCAACAACATTACATACCAGCTTACCCCAATTTTGAAACACCCAACAATTCCAGTAGAGACTAAAAGACAGATTATAAATTCAATCTTTATACCAACACTGTGCTATCAGAGCCAAACATGGGCACTGACAAAGAACAAGAAAGGAAAATTACCACATGCGAAATGAGATACTTGAGGAAAACAGTAAATAAAACAAGAAGAGACCATATAAGAAATGAGGAAATTAGAAGAACAGTCGGAACAACACCTGCTATTAGATTTATTGAAAAACAGAGACTCAAATGGTTTGGCCACTTGGTCAGAATGAACCCGAATACATCAGTTGCAAGAGCGTACAACCTGAAAATGGAATCATCAAGAGGAAAGGGCAGACCAAGAAAAAGATGGGTTGATGGAGTTACCAACATCTTAAAACTCCACAATACCACAGCATATCAAGCGACCGAGCGTGCATTATCTCGGAAACCGATCATCAGTTAAACCTGCTACGCCTAGCGGCAAAAAAGCAGAGAACAAAAGAAGAAAGAAAGAAGTACTTTTTAGGGCGGTCAGGGACTTATTCTCTAATTGTCTTTCTCTTTCTTCCTTATCTCTAATCCTGTTTTGTCTCACAGCGTCAGGATAAGAAGAGATTTATAGAACGAGCCCTTGTGTGCGCTTCATAAATAGTGTCTTTCGTTGCCTCTGTTATCTCTGATGTCCACCTTTTGCGTGACCGGCCTTTTGTTTTGTACCCATTGTGTTGAAGCAACATTGCTATTTGAGGTGCACTGTCTGTTTGTAATCTGCTTATGTGGTCGAACCATTTCATTTGTTGTTTCTTGATGAAGTCTGATGTTGTTTTCCTGATGTCTTCATTTCTCAACCAGTCTCTTCTTGTTACTCCCAGCATTCTGCGTAGAAATTTCATCTCTGTCGTGACTAGTTTTCTTCTATCATTTGTTGTCAGTGTCCAGGTTTGACCATTTCGCCACAGATACTACCGACTGAGTCAAAGGGTGTTATACTATTCTTCTTGTTCCCGCTGAAGTCTTAATAATCCTTTCTGGTTCCTACGAGGTAGGTCAAAATGCAGGTAGATAGATAACATACAAATACTACTTGAACAGTATGGGCTCACGACAACAATTTATGGCATAACTGGCGTAACGACGTTAACATTAAGCTTCCAACGCCACCTCCTTGTTAAAATAAAGCAAAAATAGTTAACTTTCTTTCTTTCTTTTTTTCCCCCTTACTTTCTCTCTCTCTCTTTTTCTTTCTTTATATCTTTCTGTCCTTTTAATTTTTTTTTTCTGTCTTTTTTTTCTCACTTTTCTCTTGTTACTCTCTATCGATTTCTTTCTTTTTCTATACTTTCTATTTTTTCTCTTTTTATATCTTTTCTTTCTTTTTCTTCCTTATTCGTTTTTTACTTTCGTCTGTCTTCTTTTTCTTTCTTTCTGTCTGTCTGTCTTTCTTTTACTTTCTTTTCTTCTGTCTTCTTTTCTTTATTCTTTCGATTCTTTCTTTCCCTCTCTCTCTCTTATTCTTACTATCGATCTCTCTTTTTTTCTTACTCAACTTTCCTCACTTTTTCTTTCTTACTTTTTACCTACCTCTTTCACTTTCTTTCTCTCTCTCTTTCTCTCTCTCTCTCTTTCTCTCTCTCTCTCTCTTCCTTTCTTTCTTTCTCGTTCTTTGTTTTCTCTTCCTCTATCACCTCTCTCTCTTTCACTTCTCTCTTTCTCTCTCTATCTCTCTCTCTCTCTCTCTCTCTCTCTCTCTTTCTGTCTATGTTTCTCGTTCTTTGTTTTTCTCTTCCTCTATCACCTTCTCTCTTTCTCTCTCTCTCTCTCTCTCTCTTTCTCTCTATCTCTATCTCTCTCTCTTTCTGTCTATGTTTCTCGTACTTTCTTTTTCTCTTCCTCTATCACCTTCTCTCTCTCTCTCTCTCTTTCTTTCTATCTTTCTCTTTCTTTCTTTCTATCTTTTTCTCTCTTTCTTTTTCTTTCGTTTTCTCTGTCTCACCTCTCCTTTATTTCCTTCCCACTTTCTCTATTTGCCGCTTTCTCGTCCTCTCTCTTCTCTCTCTCTCTTCTCTCTTCTCTATATTCGTCTCTCTTTCTTTCACACCCTCTCTCCTGTGCCTCCACCTCCCTTCTTCCTCCCCCCCTTCCCCCACCTTAATTTCTTCATACCGTGAGTAGGTTTAATAAAAGAAATATTTCCGTGTCCAGATTTCCCCATTTTGTACCATCTTCAAGCCAAATCGTTCTCAATTTAGCCATAACATGAAGAACACACGCACAGCGCTAGTTGCCAGATTGGAAATTAAGCCACTGTAACAGTATCACGTTTTATTACTGCGCCAAACTAAAATCATAAAGATGAATGAACACAACAAACACTCCAAACTGATTCTAAAACTATTATTCTGTGTCTTCAGATACCAATCAGTTGTGGATTCACAAATAAGTGTGAACTTTTCAACATCAAGAAGAATATTGTTCAGATCTTTTTTTTCCCCGCCCAATAAACTTCTTCTCCTTATCAGATAGTCGCTTATCTTCATGGGCGTTTACCTAATTTTTTCCAGGAGGGGACCACAATAATTAAAATATTTTAGAAGGTAGTATGATATAAGGAGAAGTGATGAAATCAGAGACATGTCTGGTCAACCACTAGTGACAACTGTTATAAGAAAGAGAAGATGGAGATATGTTGGGCACACCTTGAGGAGAAATGATCAACGAATATCAAAGCAGGCATTGAAGTGGGATGCAAAGGGTTCAAGAAAAGAGGTCGACCTAAGGAGACCCTGAAGCGAACTTTGTGAGAGAGGCAGGAAATATCGGTCTCAGTTCCATGGAGGAGATTGAGCGAGTTGCCCAGGATAGAGCGGTATGGAGAAATTACTTGCAGGCCCTATGTAACGTATAACGGTACGAGAGGAATTATTATTATTATATTATGATATAACTAAAATTTTCAGTAACCTTTTCAGACCTTGTGATTTGAAATCACTTCACATTTCTAGATTAGTGTGTAGGAGGTAGGTGAACCAATTCCGTTCCTCATGTGTGCAACGTCAAATGTGGGATTAAACCCACACCACTCTTTTATCCGAGTGGATATGAGAATGCTTATGCATTACGTTAATTCGTCTCAAAGTTGGTAGCTTGCGACACGGAAATTGAGATCAGATTCGCATAGTGATTGATTGATTGATTGATTGATATGACCATTGCACTTCAATGAGTAACCGTGTGTGCTCCTATCTATTTCTTACAGGAAGATCTCAGCTGCAGTGCACGAACTCCGTAGTACTGGCGAGGGTCATCGATGTAATATTTGAAAATGGTAAAATATTTTGTAGGAATTGAGTTTTATTTTTAGTCTTCTATGATGGATTTCGCTCGGGCTGAATCTTTCCAGCCTGCTCTTCTCGAATTTGAACTGCCACGGGTTCAGTTACCTGCTCAAATTGAACACGGGCCTACGTTTTATCAACCATCTCCGATAGGACTAGCAACTCGATCTCACCTACACTGAGATCAGGGATCTCTGACAAAATATCCAGATAGCTCCGCGAGAAAGCGAATTGAGTTTAAAGTGTTTAAAGCCGAAGGATTGACTTCATTGCACCGGGTTTTACCCATATGGCTCGACCCTCTCCGCAGAACTGACACGCCACCTGCCGAGAGTATTGCACAAGCACGAACTCCGTAGCTCCAGCAACAATCCTAGGGGTCTCTGGAAATTGAGTAGGTTCGCATAATAACTATTTAATCAAGAAAATATTTTTTCAGGGATCCCGCTTGCCCCCTCTTGCCATAACGTATCAACGCCCCTGCTTTTCTCAGTGTTACTCGATATGCCAGTGTGAACTCTCGTGTACTTTTATTGTGCGCTCATAATATTTCTAAACTTAATGGTTTCTTTATCTTTTTTTTTAATCTCTCACTTTGTCTCTTACCTGGCACCCCCTGCCTATTGGACCACCATGACAGTTAGATCAGATCAAGTGCCTCTTCGCACCGAATTTCATCTCTAGTTGTTGTTGGTTCAATTCCCCACCCGTGTGTTGCCGGGACCAGCAAATGGAGCAAAGAATAGTACCACCGCGACCTACAAGGCGTGTAGTATCGTAAGATGCGACTGATGTAGGACCTAGGAAGCTACCCTAGTAAATCTGCGTTCGTTCTTTACGACCAATTTTAATCACTCTTTGTGATATGTTTGATCTTTGCCAAGAACGTGTATATACGTTGCACATTGGTTTGGTAGGCCCCTAAACGCATAGGCTTCTACACGTTTAGGACACGTGCATCCGATTTCAGCCAAATCTCCTTAGTTGCCTCTTACGACATGCGTGGCAGGTAACAGTGGTTCTATTCTTTACACCCCAAATTTGGACCCCGGTAACCACTTGGGCGCGCTTGTAAATAAAAAGCATCACATAAATCGGATTTACTGGCCTACTTGTAGGCGCATAACTATCACAACGTACAACTGATATTAGGCTCAGATCACATACAAATCACACATAGGGGAAGACTGCAGTAAAACTTGGTAAATAGTGAAACACGTACAAACAAAGTACTATAGTTTTATAAAATACATAAACAGTGACGATAAACAGCAACGTTTCGACCAACCTATAATCGGTTTTATCCAGATTTCAACTACGTGGGTATTGGCGCATTTATGTTCATTAATGTGTCACTCCTTGTTCGTTGCTGATAAAGCTTGTGGTGAAACTGCTAGTTTATCTCTGTAGTATTTTGAGTGAAACACGTACAAACAAAGTACTATAGTTTTAAAAATACATAAACAGTGACGATAAACAGCAACGTTTCGACCAAACCTATATTATCTGGTTTTTATTCCAGATTTTCCTTAGCTACGTTGGTATTTGGTCGTCGATTTGTGTTTCATTTTAATTTGTCACTCCTGTTTGTTCGTTTGCTTGATAAAGGCCTTGTTGGTCGAAACGTTGCTGTTTATCGTCACTGTTTATGTATTTTGTAAAACTATAGTACTTTGTTTGTACGTGTTTCACTACAAATCACACAGATTGGTTTAACAAGTTCTCGATATGGAGCACTCGGAAAAGAAGGAGGAGTAGCTTCAATTACCAAGGAACTACATGTTTACATAGGTGTCTCCGTAATGTAGAAATTGTGTGATCGCACAGTTTATTTAGCGATTAAAACGTCAACGTTTTAAAGATGACGTTTTTACACTATTATGACGTTCGTGTCTCGTCCGGTTTAGAAACTAAAGCATGAAAGGTGGCCGCTTGTTTAAAGTTATCTAAATTGTCTGTTTAAAAATAAAGACAGGGCGGATGGTTTGAGATGTGATTCCCGCGTTTATATCTGGCAGACCGCCCGAGTGGTTACCGGGGTCCAAATTTGGGGTGTAAAGAATAGAACCACTGTTACCTGCCACGCATGTCGTAAGAGGCGACAAATGAGGTTTGGATGAAATCGGATGCACGTGTCCTAAACGTGTAGAAGTCTATGCGTTTAGGGCCTACCAAACCAATGTGCAACGTATACACGTTCTTGGCAAAGATCAACCATATCACAAAGAGTGATTAAAATTGGTCTTAAAGAACGAACGCAAAGAAGATTTACTAGGGTAGCTAGGGAATGCTAACCCGAAACAAATGCTTGCAGAAACAGATGCACCAGGCCGTAAGGCGCATAACATGGTGCAACGACCCTCACAATGAGGAATGGGGTAACGGATTCTACGGTCACCAATCTGCCTCGGAGATTTAGCCACGGAGTAAGAATGTCAGACCTACCGATCTTGATCTTGAATGGTCTTACATCCCAATAGTTTACTTTCCTGTAGGATTGTTCTTCGTAGGGTGGTCTTAAGTCTTCCACGTTGTCTTTTCCCACCAATAATAGTACCAATAACAGTACCAATAACAGTACCAATAACCACCAATAACAGCACCAATAACCACCAATAATAGTACCAATAACCACCAATAACAGTACCAATAACCACCAATAACAGTGCCAATAACCACCAATAACAGTACCAATAACCACCAATAACAGCACCAATAACCACCAATACAGCCCAATAACCACCAATAACCACCAATAACAGCACCAATAACCACCAATAACAGCACCAATAATCACCAATAACCACCAATAACAGCACCAATAACCTACCAATACCACCAATAACAGCACCAATAATCACCAATAACCACAATAACGCACCAATAACCACCAATAACCACCAATAACAGTACCAATAACACCACTAACAGATAAAAAAGAGATCAGGTACTAGAGTCAAAGGAAGACCAAGAAAAAAATGGATAGATAATATCAAGACCTCACTACGTAAACATGGATATAACACAACAAGGGTGACTCATCTGGCACTGGAGAGCAAATTAAAGCTCCCACTCCTATGCTTAACGGCAAGAATGGGCAACCAACTCCATCTTCCACCTGGGGGGAAAGACAATAGACAATGTACTTGGCTAATACTTTTTTATTTTATAAAACAAGTCTGCTGTGTCCATGGGCGTTCATCTGTTTAGGCAAAGTGCCACCCCAAGGGAAATGAGTTTTGGATAAAACAGTTTTATGTGGAATCTAGTATTCTCTATCTCAGAGTAGTAAAATTAACTAAAATAATTTGTATTCATTTTGCCCTCCCTGAAAAACATTTTGTACCATGTATATACATTAGCATAAGTGTACAGCAGGACTGTTGTTACAGTATTTGTGTTCATTTTCCACCTCCCTCGAAAAATGTATGTGGACGCCTATGCCTGTGTCTTTAAAATATATTTTTGTACTTGGGACGGAAGGAGATCTTTTTCTATGCTTTTTATTTACTAGGGTAGCTTATCTAGATGCATACCTTAGTCGCCTCCTACGACATGTCTTGTAGATCACAGTGTTACTATTCTTTGCTCCTCACGAGAGCCCAGGAAACAGACTAGCGTAACAAGTGGTCAATATGGAGCGTTCGAAGAAGTAGCAGAATGTAATACTAGAAAAACATCTGCGGAACCAGTGGCGGCTCGTCATTAAGGGCCAGAGGGCCGGGCCCTACCAAAAATAATATGTAACATGTATTTATTATTTAATAAATTAAAATATAACCTAACCCAAACCAATGATTTACACGAAAATTTGTGTTTGGCCCCACCAACAAAAACAATCACGAGCCGCCACTGTGCGGAACCATTCAATGACTTAAATAAAAACAACAAATTACTGAATTTAAAAAATAGTCGCGCAACAATGACCATTTTTAAAAAAAAACAGAAGTCGTTAAACAGATAACTTCTCGTTTTTCCATAGTATTGTTTTGTATCCTTGTCGCTGTTTTGAAATGTCCCTTGTAAATTGACGAATAATTTGTTAGTTTTGTTTCGTTTCGTTACACTCAGAAAAACGATACATTTTTAATGTAATTAAAAAATGAATTAAATCAAGCTATTCGTGACAAAGAAACAGCAATACACAAAAAACAGAAATAATTTGTTTAAAATGGACCTCTCTTCATTTTTTATTGCTTTGTATTTCTGTGGGAGGTGTTTTTAATTTTTTTGTCTTCATTTTGTCTTTTCTATACAGTTCTTGTTTCTGTTATCTTCATTTATCTCCTGTTATGTTATTTCTGTTGCTACTGGTCTTCAAAGAACAATTAAACTTCAAAGTATAAAGTTTAAAAACAAATATCGTTCGTTCTATAAAGATGTTTAAAAGATACGCAACTCTGGGTAAAACGGCTGCCTGATATTGCATTGTTTGTATTCCTCTTACGTTATACAATGGATAATGAAATTAAGAAGGACAAACTGGCTTTACAAAATTAAACAACTTAAACAGTATGGAACGGAACTGATAAGAAACAAAGATCAAATACAAAAAGCATGCATATTCCCAGTGGCAACTTGGGTGTAAGCATGGACATTTAATAAGGGAGCGAAAAAACAGACATGTGCTTTTGAATATAAGTACGTGTTACGAAATCCTCCATATCTTGGACAGAGAAACAAATAATCTACCCAGAAAGAATCAAAAACTCTGATGCTAAATAAGGGGTTTTGGATTGCTGAGGGCTGGAAAAACCTTGGGCTCGAAAATAGGAGAGGAAGCGGTAAGGTGTTCGGATTAATTACTGGTGCGACTGCGGGGACTTCTTTGGGGTATTAAAAGGACTTTTGGGAGGTGAAAAAGTTCTAGGACAACTATTTTATGATTCCCATTCCCCTTTCAATCTTTAGCAATACTGCCATCCTCTTCATTCTTTTTAAAATTTATCCGATCTTTTCCTTCTCCCTTTTGTAAAGTTCTTTAGGAAAGTCCTTTATGTTTGGGTTTTCCTTCGGTGTGATCGTCCCGTTGGTTGACGTGACAAGCCTCTGTAGTGCGGTTCAATTTCGCGGTGCAGAAAAACACAATTTCCCCCCCGTTTCGTGTTCTGGCACCCGGAAGTTGCGATGCCCATGGCACCGAAGTACCGCTCAGATGCTTCTGGATCGGAAAACCACAATCGTCTCTACCCTGGAAAACACAACATAAAAACGCCCTTTTTGAAATTTGCCTGCAAAATTTACTACCCTACATAACAAACAAAAGCTTCTTTCTGTTTGTTCGCCAACTTCTGATATAACCAAAAGGCTTCGTTCTGAGGTTCGTACCCTTCCATCTAAATACTAAAAAGTAGAAGGGCAAGTGCCACCCCAGATCTGGTCTTTTCCATTCTTTATTCAATATGTTCTTCTCTTCCTTCTCTTCTTTATTCTTCTTCTTCTTCTTCTTCTTCTTCTTCTTCTTCTTCTTTCTACTTCTTCTTCTTCTTCTTTTCTTCTTCTTTATTTTCTTCTCCCTTTTTTCCCTTTATTCTCTTCCACTTCTTTTTCTTCTTCTTCTATTTCTATTCTTCTAACTTCTTTTCTTCTCCCTTCTTTATTCTTCTTCTCTTCTTCTTCTTTTCTTCTTCTTCTTTTTTTATTTTCTTCTTCTCTTCTTTTCTTATTCTTCTTTTCTTTTCTTCTTCTTCTCTTCTTTTCTTCTTCTTCTTTTTATTTATTTTTTATTTTCTTCTATTCTTCTTCTTCTTTATTTCTTCTTCTACTTCTTTTTCTATTCTTCCCTTGTTTCTTCTTCTTCTTCTATTATTTTTTTCTTCTTCTTCTTCTTCTTCATTTCTTCTTCTACTTCTCTTATTCTTCTCTTCTTCTTCTTCTATTTCTTTTTTTTTCTTCTATTCTTTTATTCTTTTTATTTATTATTTTTTATTTTTTATTTATTATTCTATTTTTCTTTTATTTCTATTTCTTTATTATTCTCCTTCTACTTTTTCCCTTCTTCTATTCTTTTTCTTTTATACTTTTTAAATTTTATTTCTTCTTTTTTTTAATATTTCTTTATTTATTTTACTTCTTCTTCTTCTTCTTCTACTTTATTCCTTTATTTATTTTATTTTTTAAACACCTGCTTCTTTATTTTAAAACTTCTTATTTTTTTTTAACTTTTACTTCTACTTCTTCTACTTCTTCTACTTCTTCTACTTCTTCTTCTTCTTCTTTTTTCTCCTTCCCTTTTTCCTTTATTCTATAATTTTACTTCTTCATTCTTTTTTTTCTCCTTTACTTTAACTATTTCTATTATTTCTTTTTTTCTTTTATTCTTTTTTCTTCTTTTATTTTTTTTCTTCTTTTCTTCTTTTTTATTTTTTTTTTCTTTTATTCTTATTCTATTTCTTTATCTTCTTTTTCTTTTTATTTTTATTCTTTCTTCTTTTTTGCTTTTCTATTTTTACTTTTCTTTTTTTTTCCACTTTATTCTTCTTTTTTTTTTTTTTCTTATGTTTAATTTTCTTACTTCTTCTATTCTTCTTTTTTCTTTTTCCTATTCAACTTTCCTATTTCTTTCTTCTCTTTTTTTTTTTCTTATTTCTACTTTATTTTCTCCTTTTCTTCTCTTCTTCTTCTTTTCTCTTTTCTATTCTTCTTCTTCTTTTCTTCTTTTTTTTCTACTTCTTCTACTTCTTCATTATTATTTTTACATTTATACCTTCTTATTTCTTTTTCTTCTTTATTACTTTATTTTTTCTTCTTCTTATTCTTCTTCTAACTATTCTACTTCTTCTTCTTCTTCTTCTCCTTCTTTACTTCTCTTTTCTATACATTATTCTTCAGCTTCCTTTTTTTATTCTTTTTTTCTCTTCTTCTTATTTTTCTCTTTATTTTTTTTTTCAACTTTTCTTTTTTCTTTATTTTATTTCTTCTCTTTATTTTTTTCTTTATTATTATTCTTCCTTTATATATTCATATTATTACTTTTTATTTTTTTATTCTTTTTAACTTTTATTCTTCTTTTTTATTATCTTCTTCATTTATTCTTCTTCTTCTATTCTTCTTAACTTCTTCTTTTTTTTTATCTTCTAAACTATTTACTTCTTCTTCTTCTTTTTATTTATTTTTCTTCTTTATTATTTATTTACTTTATAATATTTATTATTATTCTTTTAGCTACTTTTACTTTTTCTTCTTCTCTTCTACCTTTTTTCTTCTTCTTTCTTCTACTTTTCTCTTCTATTCTTTTCTTCTCTTTTTATTTTTATTTTCTTCATTCTAACCTTTTTTATTCTTCTTCTTCTTTTTATTTTTTTTTTCTTTATTTTCTATTCTTCTTTTTCTTTTTTCTTTCTTTATTTTTCTTTATTTATTCTTCTTTTTTCTTTACTTCATATTCTTCTTCTTCTTCTTCTTCTACTTTTTTTTTTATTTACTTCTTTTTCTTTTTCTTCTTTTACTTTTTCTATTCTTCTTCTTCTTTTTTCTTTTTTCCTTCTCTTTATTCTTCAAATCTATATTCTCATTTATTTATTTATTTTAAACTTTTTATTCTTCTACTTTTATTCTTCTATTTCTTTTATTCTATTCTTTACTTCTTCTATTCTTCTACTTCTCTATTTCTTTTCTATTTTTTCTTCTTCTTCTACTTCTTTTTCTACTTCTTCTTCTTCTTCTACTTCTTCTTCTTCTTCTTCTACCCTTTTCTCTTTTCTACTTTTTTATTTACCTTCTTCTTCTTCTTCTTCTTTCTTCTTCTTCTTCTTCTATATTTTTCTATTCTTCATTTTCAAACTTTATTCTTTTCTTCTATTTTTTATTTTTTCATTCTTCTACTTCTTCTTTACTCTTTTTTCTTCTTCTTCTCTTCTTCTTCTTCTATTATTACTTCTTCTTTATTATTCTTCTTCTTCTTCTTCTTCTTATTCTTTTCTTCTTCTTTTTTATTTTCACTTTCTTTTTTCTTTACTTCTTCTACTTTTCTTTTTTCTTCTTCTACTTTTCTATTCTTCTTCTTCTTCTTCTATTCTTACTTCTTCTTCTTCTTACTTCTTCTTCTTCTTCTACTTCCTTCTCTTCTATTTTCTTTTTATTATTCTTTATTATTTATTATATGTTTTTCTGCTTCTTCTTCTTCTTTTTTTTATTCTTTTTTTTTTTTTTTTTTATTTTTTTCTCTTTTTCTTTTTTCTTTTCACTTCTTTATTTCTTTTCTTTATTCTTCTTTATTATATTTTTCTTCTTTATTTTCTTCTTTATTTATTTTTCTTCTTCTTTTCTTCTTCTATTTTTATTTATATTTTTTTCTTTTTTTATTTTTTGCTAAAACTATTTTATTCTTTTTTATTTATTTTTTTCTTCTTTTTTCTATTTTTTTTATTTATTCTTATTTGTTTATTCTACTTTATTTTTTTTTATTATTTATTTTTTTTTCTGCTTCTTTATCATTTATTTTATGCTTTTATTCTTCTCTTTTTCTTTCTTTATTTTCTTTATTCTTCTTCTTTACTTTTTAAAACTTTTTCTTTTTATTCTTTTTGTTCTTTTTTACTTTTTTTCTTTTAACTTTTTCTTCTATTTATTTTTCTTCTTTATTATTCTATTTATTTTCTTCTTATATACTCTGCTTTCTTTATTTTCTTCTTTTCTTTTTTTCTCATTATTTTCTTCTTCTACTTTTATTTACTTCTTCTTTTATATTTTTCATTATTCTTCTTCTTCTTTTCTACTTCTTTATTCTTCTTCTTCTTCTACTTCTTTTTTCTATTTTATTTCTTCTTCTTCTACTTTTTAAATTTTATTCTTATTTTTTTCTTCTTATTCTTCTTATTTTATTTTTACTTTATTCTTTTTTATTCTTCTACTTTTTATTTATTTTTTCTTCTTCTTCTTCTACTTCTTTACTTTCTTCTATCTTATTCTTTTCTTCTTCTTCTTTTTCTTCTTCTATTTTCTTTTTCTTCTTCTTTTTCTTCTTCACTTTTTATATTTCTTCTTCTTTTCTTCTTCTATTCTTCTACTTCTTCTTTTTTTTTTATTCTTTTTTTCTATTTTTCTTCTTATTATTCTTTATTTATTCTCTTCTTTTTTTATTCTTTATTTCTTCTACTTTTAACTTATTCTACTTCTTCTTCTTCTTCTACTTCTTCTTTTTATTTTCTTCTTCTCTTTTCTTCTTTTTCTTCTCTTCTTCTATTCTTCTTCTTCTTCTTCTTCTATTTTCCCCTCCTTCTACTTCTACTTCTTCTACTTCTTCTACTTTTTCCCCTTCTACTTCTTCTACTTCTTCTTTATACTATTCCCTTCTATTTTCTACTTCTTCTACCTTCTTCTTCAAACTTTTTTATTCTTTTTCTTTCTTCTTCTTTTTCTTCTTCTTTATTTTTTATTCTACTTCTTCTACTTCTTCTTTTCTTCTTCTTTTTTCTTCTTCACTTCTACTTCTTCTTCTTCTTCTTCTTCTTCTTCTTCTTCTACTTCTTTCTTCTTCTTCTTCTTCTTCTACTTCTTCTTCTTCTTCTTCTTTCTTCTTCTTCTTCTTCTTCTTTCTTCTTCTTTTTCCTTACTTCTTCTTTATTTATTTTTATTTTATTTATTTTTTTATTTATCTATTATTTTCTTTTCTCTTTTTTATTTTTACTTCTATTATTTATTTAATTATTCTTTTCTTTATTTATTTTTTATTATTTATTATTCTTTTTTCTATTTTTCTATTCTCTTCTTTATTTTCTTCTTTCTTTTACTTCTTTTTTATTTATTTTTTCTTTTTACTTTATTTTCATTATATTTATTACTTTTATTTATTTTATTATACTATTTTTATTTTTTTTTTCTTCTTATTCTTTATATCTATTTTTACTTCTTTACTTTTCTTTTCTATTTATTTATTTTCTCTTCCATTTATTTATATTCTTCTTTATTCTTTTATTTATTTATTCTTATTATACTATTTCTTTTATCCCTATAAGCTATTTATTATTCTATTTATTTTTTTCTTATTCATTATTATCATTATACTATCCTTATCTTCTATTATTTATTTATTCTATTTTTACTTCTTATTCTTCTTCTACTTCTATCTTCTTCTTCTTCTTCTTCTCTTCTTTATTCTTCCTTCTTCTTCTTCTTCTTTCTTTCCTATTTATTTCTACTTCTTCTTCTTTTATTTATTCTCTTTTTTACTTTTCTTCTTCTTCTTCTACTTCTTCTACTTCTTCTTCTTCTTTATTTATTTTTTTATTCTTTTTTTTTACTTTATTATTCTTTATTACTTTTATTTATTCTTTTTTACTTTATTATTTCTTTTATTCTTCTATTTTTATTTACTTTATTTCTATTTATTTTTATTTATTTTATTACTATTCTTTTATTTTTCTTTTATTATTATTTTCTATTTATTTTCTTTATTTTTCTTTTATTTTTTCTCTTTTCTCTTCTTTCTTTTCTTTCCTTCTTTTTCTATTTACTTCTCATGCATATTATTTTTTTTTCTTCTTCTTCTTCTATTTTTTTTTTTTATTTATTTATCTTTTTATTTTTATTTTTATTTTATTTATTATTCTCTTCTTATTTTTATTCTACTTCTCTTTTTCTTTTTTTACTTCTTTTAATTTATTCTTTTTTTTATTCTTCTCTTTTCTTTTCTTACTACTTTATTTTTTTATTTATTTATTTATTTATTTTATTATTTTATTTAAATTTTTTTTATTTATTGCTTTATTTTATTTATTTATTTTTTATTTATTTTTTATTTATATTTTCTTTTTATTTATTTATTTCTGCTTCTTTTTATTTTTTTCTTCTTTATTTTTCTTCTACTTTTATTCTTCTGCTTCAATTCTTTTTATTCTTTCTTCTTCTTCTACTTCTTTTCTTCTTTATTTTTTCTTTCTATTCTTCTTTGTTTATTTTCTTTTCTTCTTCTCTTTACTTTAATTCTTCTTTTATTCTTCTTCTTCTTCTTTATTCTTCTTCTTTTTCTTCTTTATTCTTCTCTTCTTCTACTTCTTCTTCTTCTTTCTTCTTCTTCTTCTTCTTCTTTTTTCTTCTTTTTCTTCTTCTTCTTCTCTTCTTCTTCTTCTTCTTCTTCTTCTTCTTCTACTTTTTAAACTTCTTCTACTTTTCTATTCTTCTATTCTTTATTCTATTTACTATTCTTCTCTTCTTTTTTTTACTTTTCTTCTTTTCTACTTCTTCTACTTCTTTTTTTTTTTTCTATTTATTTATTTTCTTCTTATTCTTTTCTTCTTCTCTTCTACTTCTTTTTTTTTTTACTTTTCTTCTTCTTCTTCTTTTTATTCTTTTTTCTCTTCCTTCTACTTTATTTTATTTTACTTCTTCTTCTTCTACTTCTTCTTCTACTTCTATTCTACTTCTTCTTCTTCTTCTTTTATACTTCTACTTTACCTTTTTTCTTCTTCTTTTTCTTCTTTTTTCTTCTTCTTCTTCTTCTTCTTCTTCTTACTATTTTTCCTTTTTCCTTTTTCTTCTTCTTTTTCTTCTATTCTTCTTTCTTTTTTTTTCTTCTTTTTCTTCTTTTTCTTCTTCTTCTTCTTCTTTTTTCTTCTTCTTCTTCTTCTTTTCTTCTTCTTCTTTTCTTTTCTTCTTCTTCTTCTTCTTCTCTTTACTTTTCTATTTTCTACTTCTTCTCTTCTATTTCTTCTTTTTCTTTTTCCCCTTTTCTCCTTCTCCTTCTTCTTCTTCTTCTTCTTCTACTTCTTCTTCTTTTCTTTTCTTTTTCTTTATTTCTTCATTCTTTTCTTCTTCTATTCTTTTTTTTTATTTTTAACCTTTCTTTTTATTCTTCTTTCTTCTTTTATTTTTTATTCTTTATTTTTATTTCTTCAAATTTTCTTTTTATATTATTCTATTTTTCCTACTTCTTCTCTTTTCTATTATAGCTTCTTCTTTATTTACTTCTTCTTCTTTCTACTTTTCTACTTCTTCTACTTTTTCTACTTCTTATTATTATTATTCTTCTTCTTCTATCTATTTTTTTTATACTTTATTTTTTCTCTTCTTCTATTATTCTATTTTTTTTCTTTTTTATACTTTTTATACAGCTATCTTCTTTAACCTACTTTTTCACCCTTCTTTTTCTTTATTCTTTCTTCTTCTTCTTCTTCTTCTTCTACTTCTTCCTTTTTATTCTTCTTCTTCTTCTTCTTCTTCTAAACTTTTATTTCTATTATTACTGTTTATTTATTCCTTCTTTCTTTATTATTTTACCTTTTCTTTCTTTATTTTTTTTTTCTCATTTTTACTTCTTCTTCTTCTTCTCTTCTTTATTTATTCTATTCTTCTTTTCTTTACTTCTTCTACTTCTTTACTTCTTTATTTTCTCCTTCTTCTTTCCTTTCTTTACTTTTTCTTCTACTTCTTTCCTTTTATTCTTCTTCTTTATTCTTCTACTTCTTCTCTTTACTTCTTCTTTTCTTTCTTCTTCTACTTCTTCTCCTTCTTATAGTCTACTGCTATTTTAATTTTATAGTATTATTATTTTTTATTCTTTATTTTTTCTTCTTCTTCTACTTATTATTTTTTCTCTTTTTATTCTTTTCTTATTTATTCAACTTTTTTTTTTTTTTTCTATTTTATTTATTCCTTTTTTATTTATTTTACTTCTTCTTCTACTTTTTTTATTTTGCTTCATATTCTTTTCTTTTCTATTTTTTTAAGCTGCTTTTATTTTTCTTTTATTCAAAGCTTCTTCATGCTAAACATTTATTATTTTCTTCTTCTTCTTCTTCTTTTTTTATTTTATTTATTCTTCTTTTTAACTATCTTTATTATTCTTTTTTTCTTTTTATTTTCTATTTTATTCTTTTTCCTTTATTATTTATTTATAGCTATTCTTTTTTACTTCTTTTCTTTTTATTTATCTATTCTTCATTTTCTATTTTACTTTTTCTTTAAAAACTGCTTTACCTTCTACTTCTTCTTTCCCTTTTCTTCTTTTTTCTTTTCTTTCTTCTTCTTCTTTTTCTTCTTCTTTATTTATTTTATCCTTTTACTTTTCTTCTTTTTCTACTTCTTCTTATTTCTACTTCTCTTACTTTTTCTTCTTTCTTCTTCTTCTCTTCTTCTTCTACTTATTTTCTTTTATTCTCCTTCTTCTCTTTTTCTCTTCTTTTCTATTTTTATTCTTCTACTTTTCTCTTCTTCTAACTTTTATTTTATTTTTTATTATTTATTTTTTCTATTTTTTTCTACTTCTTCTGTTTTTCTATTCATTATTCTTCTCTTTTTCTCATTTTCTTCTTTATTATTCTTCTTCTACTTATTCTTCTTCTATTCTTCTTCTTCTTCTTCTTCTTCTATTCTCTATTTTTTGCTTCTTCTAAATTTTATTCTTCTTTTCTTCCTTATTCTTTATAAGCCTTTTTTCCCTTATTTTCTTCCTTTCCTCTTCTCTTCTACTTATTCTTTACTTCTTCTACTTCTTCTATTCTATTCTTCTTCTTTTCTTCTCTTTTTTCCTTCTACTTTTCTTTTTTTCCTTCTCTTTATTTCTTCTACTTCTTTACTTCTCATTTATCTTCTTCTTCTTTTCTTTCTACTTCTTCTTTTTCTTCTTCTACTTCTTCTACTTCTACTTTTTTTTGCTTTTTTTCTTTCCTTCTATTTTCTATTCTTTATTTTACTTTACTTCTTTTCTTCTTCTTCTATTCTATATACTATTCTTCTTCTTCAACTCGACTATTTATTCTCTTCTACTTCTTCTCCTTCTTCTTCTTCTTCTACTCTTCTAACTTATATATTCTACTTCTTCTACTTCTTCTTCTTCTTCTTCTTCTTTTTCTTCTTCTCCTTCTACTTCTTCTTCTTCTTCTTCTTCTTTTTCTTCTTTCTACTTCTTCTTCTTCTTTTCTTCTTTACTTTCTCTATTATTTTTTTTTTCTTTTTGCTTCTTTTCTTCTTCTTCTTCTATTTTCTTCTTCTTTTCTTCTTTTTCCTTCTTTATTTAAACTTCACTATTTTTTTCTTCTTCTTCTTTTTCTTCTACTTCTTTTTTCTTCTACTTCTTTCTTCTCTTCTTCTTCTTCTTCTTCTTCTCCTTCTCTTCTACTTCTACTTCTTCTTCTTCTTCTTCTTTATTTTTCTTCTTTTCTTTTCTTTTATTCTTCTTCTTCTTCTATTTTCGAACGCTTCATATCGACCACTTGTACCCTTTTGCGATTTTATTTTGATCTGAACCTTAACGATTGCACGTTGTGCCAGTTATCCCCTACAAAAGGCTAGCACTCCAATTTCTGCAACGATTTTTTTTACTGGGTAGCTTCCATAAGTCCTCCCTCGGTCGGTTCTTACGACACCCTTTTGTAAGTCGAGTGTTACTTTCTTTGCTTCTTTGCAGCTCCGACCACGGACGACTGTTTTAAAATTAATTTGCCTCTCCTGGAAAAAAATTATGTGGACGCCCATGCGATATTTAATTTGATCTTTGATTGATCTATACTTATTGATTGTCTATATAATAATTGATCCCTTCTGCTTCCAGTGCTCGTCCTGGCCGACCAGCAAAACGTGTACACCCATCAATACCTGTGGATACAGATGTTTTGGACAACTTAGAAACGACAGTTGGAAATTGGTGGTGACTACCCATACGATCAGAGGTTTTACGGTAAATACTGTTTCAATGTTTTCCTACTACGTCATTGTTTAACCGATTTAAAGAAATAGAACGTAATTTGAAAAGATTACAGCAACACGTTGTTACCAGTGCCAACCTTGGTCTCTGACAGTAACACACCACAGAAAGCTTACTCCATGTTACCAGTGCCAAACTTGGTCTCTGACAGAAACACACCACAGAAAGCTTACACCATGTTACCAGTGCCAAACTTGGTCTCTGACAGAAACACACCACAGAAAGCTTACTCCATGTTACCAGTGCCAAACTTGGTCTCTGACAGAAACACACCACAGAAAGCTTACACCATGTTACCAGTGCCAAACTTGGTCTCTGACAGAAACACACCACAGAAGCTTACCATGTTACCAGTGCCAAACTTGGTCTCTGACAGAAACACACCACAGAAAGCTTACACCATGTTACCAGTGCCAAACTTGGTCTCTGACGAAACACACCACAGAAACACACCATGTTACCAGTGCCAAACTTGGTCTCTGACAGAAACACACCACAGAAAGCTTACACCATGTTACCAGTGCCAAACTTGGTCTCTGACAGAAACACACCACAGAGCTTACCATGTTACCAGTGCCAAACTTGGTCTCTGACAGAAACACACCACAGAAAGCTTACACATGTTACCAGTGCCTAACTTGGTCTCTGACAGAAACACACCACAGAAAGCTTACACCATGTTACCAGTGCCAAACTTGGTCTCTGACGAAACACACCACAGAAGCTTCACCATGTTACCCAGTGCCAGAGCTTGGTCTCTGACAGTAACACACCACAGAAAGCTTACACCATGTTACCAGTGCCAAACTGGTCTCTGACAGAACACACCACAGAAGCTTCACCATGTTACCAGTGCCAAACTTGGTCTCTGACAGAAACACACCACAGAAACTACACCATGTTACCAGTGCCAAACTTGGTCTCTGACAGAAACACACCACAGAAAGCTTACACCATGTTACCAGTGCCAAACTTGGTCTCTGACAGTAACACATCACTGAAAGTTTACACCATGTTACCAGTGCCAAACTTGGTCTCTGACAGCAACACATCACAGAAAGCTCACCATGTGTGAAATGAAATGCTTGAGGAAGACAGTGGGAGTCACCAGGAAAGATAGACTACGAAATGAGGACATCAGAAGCAGAGTGGGTATAGCTTCATGCACCGAATACATTGAAAGACAACAAATTTGCAGCATCTGTCAGTTTCTTTGATTTCGAGTTCTTTCTAGATAGATCTATTTGTTCTATTCTCTGTCGATGACATACGAAGCACTCTTCTGAAATATTTATATCAAATAGATATAGGTGAATATATCTATCAACTATCTGAATTACGACCCTCTCAATATAGGCGGAAAATCGATACAGAGCTTAGATACACAGACGATACAGTATTATATCACCAGCAAGAAGGTTTGGAAAACCTAATCATGACGACCAAGAAACATAGTGAGACCAACATCTATATTTGAATACACAAAAAACAAAAATCATATCAACTGACAAAGCAAAAGGCTCACCTAACATTCAAATAAACAATGAAGAACTCCAATGTGTAGAGAGCTACGAATATCTGGACTCAATAATTAACAATAACGGTGACAGCTCCAAAGAGATTTCAAGAAGATTGGCAATAGCAATCAAGAAGTTAAACGCAATGAAGAACATGTGGCACCAGGAAAATATTAAAATTAAAAATGTTGAGAGCATGCATTTTCCCAGTGCCTACTTATGGTTGTGAATCATGGACTATTACACAAAACACAAGAACGAAAATCCAGTCCTTCGAAACTAAATGCTACAGAAAGATCCTACGAATACCATGAACAGAAAAAAAGAAAGAACACTGATGTCCTGAAAGAACTAACTGTTTAAGAGAATTGACTGATAAACAACAGAAAAATTAGATACTTTGATCACATCAAGCCTGGAAAGAACAATATTAGAGGGCAGGATCCCAGGACGCAGAGGCAGACCAAGAAGAAGATGGCACAAGATATTAAAGAAACCATGAATATGACCATCGACAAGTGGGTGAACTGGCAAGAGACAGAGTGAATTTCAGATGTGCTGCAAAGAGAGCAGCGTCCTATAAAGGATACGCAACTTGATGATGATGATTAGATATAGGTGTTACAGAAGTCGATCTGAGAACCGTAACGATGGGCAAAAATTATACAACCTATATAAAAGTAAAAGTAAAGGAACCCTTTCATAATAATAATAATTCCTCTCGTACCGTTATACGTTACATAGGGTCTGCAAGTAATTTCTCCATACCGTTTTATCCTGGGCAACTCGCTCAATCTCCTCCATGGAACTGAGACCGATATTTCCTGCCTCTCTCAGCAAAGTTCGTTTCAGGGTCTCCTTAGGTCGACCTCTCTTTCTTGAACCCTTTGCATCCCACTTCAATGCCTCGTGGTATATAAGGCAATACAGTGTTAGGTCTGTATTTTTCATTGACCGTCGGCACGCGATGGGTGATGTGGTCAGCATCACGCCGGCCGCCTTTACTTCCCAGAGCATGTCTGGTTCCCAGTTGAGGCTGGGTCGACCTGAGAGCCGTCGCTGTCGGGAAAAATTCCACGCCTACTATGGGAGCTGAACCCGGACCACCAGCCTTGAGAAGCGAGTTCACTAACAACTACGCTACCGCGGCTCTCACGACCTATATGGTACATGAATATATTATTACAAAAATTAATGAATCTCCACGTTGATTTCTTTTCAGATGGCAAACCTATGATGAGCAGATTACCTAGTATGGGCTACTCTGCAATGCCCCAATTCTCAAATTTCTTTAGAATGCATCACCTAATGCAACCTGTGCCTATAGCCTCACCAATAGGACCAACACCGGAAGGATGTATGCTGAGACCAGACAGTGGAATGACAATATCTGGGATTATGCCCTCTCGGTGAGTCAGTTTATCTAATTAATTGATTGATGGATTGATTGATTGATTGATTGAATGATTGATAGGGGCATTATCATTACACTTTGGACGCCGGTGTGTTGCCGAGGCTTGGAAGGGGAGCAAATAATAGTAACACTGTGAACTACAAAGCACATAGTACGAGGCGTGTAGGTAGGGACCTAGGGAAGCTACCTAGTAAATAAAAACCTAGCTGAAATCGGATGTAGGTGTATAACTGGCGCAATGTACAATCGCTCTTAGGCTCAGATCACACAGAGTGGTTGAACAAGTAATCGATATGGAACGTTCGAAAAAGAAGAAGAAGTGGAAGGATTGCACTTCGAAAAGTACATCATGTGAGCACCAATCGCTTTTTTTTACATAGAAAAAAATCTCAGCTGTAGTGCTCAAACTCTGTAGCACCGGCGATGGTCCCCGGTGTGATTTGAAAAATGAAAATCGTGGCATATCCTAAAGGACGTAGCTATCAACCACAGTAAACGAGTCGTTGATTTTTAGGCACCACTTATACGTTCAGTAGTTTGCCATTGCTTTCTGAACGGGTGGTGTCATCGTCCTTTGTTAAAATCAACGGAAACAATTTGCAACCAAATTGTCCGCAGCGTGATTCGAACTCAGAACGTCGGGGTTAATAGACAGAGTCACTATTCCCTGCTGGAGAAAATTATGTAGGTATTACAAAAATCTTTCTAATGAATTTTGTATGGTGAGTCACTTTCCAGCCTGCTGTTTTCAATTTTGAACTGCAAAGGCTTATTTAGCGTGTTCAACTGGAACACGTGGCATACGTTTTATCGTCCATCTCCGATAGAAGTAGGAACTTGATCTCACCTACACTGAGATCAGAGAATTACAAAAATCTTGATGGCTCAACGAAGGAGCAATCAGCATATTTGAAACGAAAGGCGAGCAACTTGCAACTACGCCACAGAGACCACAAATTGGCGAATATGTTGTTAGGTTCATATTTTTCGTTGATCTACGGCATGCGGTGGGGGATGTGCTCAACATCTCCCAGTCACCTTTAACTCTCGGTGTTTCTCTGGTACCCAATTGAAACTAGGTCGACTTGGGAGTAGTTATCGGCAGAAAAAATGTCCACACTTAAATCCCATACACAGATAATCTTCTTCTTCTAACGCTCCGTATCGTTATTGGTTTCTAA
The DNA here is from genome assembly GCA_020796225.1 of Arion vulgaris. Taxonomy (NCBI): domain Eukaryota; kingdom Metazoa; phylum Mollusca; class Gastropoda; order Stylommatophora; family Arionidae; genus Arion; species Arion vulgaris. The sequence continues at coordinate 3,161,280 of CM036776.1, forward strand.
ACTCACATCATAGCCCACCAGGCAGACCAATAGGTGCTCAGTCTTCCAAAACAGATATCGAAGAGTATGCATACTGATGGCTCCCGTGGCTCGCTGATTAAACACACTCCTTATTCTGCCCCTCACGTATCCAATTCTACACGTACAACGGGTAACTCCAAACTGCCTAAATCGCTGGCTCGATTCAACATCTATTTTAGTGTCCTCATCCAACAGGCAGTCGTTAAGAAACAGAAAAACATCCCCTTATCCATCTTCAACTCCCCAACAATCGATGATGTTGATGCAAGCTCCGTATCGACCACTTAACCACTATTTGTGATTTGTATGTGATCTAAACCTAAGAGTGATTGCACGTTGTGCCAGTTATGTGCCTACAAGTAGGCCAGCACATCAGATTTTGCAACGATTTTTATTTACTAGGTAGCTTCCTAGACCCATACCCCAGTCACCCCTTACGACATGCCTTGTAGGTCGCAGTGTTACTATTCTTTAATTCCTTGCGAGCCACGGCAACATAAGAGCGAGATGGGCAATACAGGATAAATATACAGGGTGCTCAAGATACGTGCATCCCCATTCTTCTTCTTTTGTCGCCACACTGCTACCAGCTTGTTGCCCAGTGTTGTGGTTTTCTGCTTTTGTCTTGCGCTGTTCTGGTGGCGTGTGTGATTGTTATCTTTGCTCTTTCACAGGATTCTGCTACGCCATCTAACCATCTTTTCCGTGGTCTTCCTCTTGCCTTCTTTCCCGATGTTCTGTTGTAGAAGACTCTATAAACTGTGGAGTTTGGATGCATTCTTATTAAGTGGCCAAACCACTTCATTCTTTGTTTATCTATGTAATTCAAACACGGTTTTGTGCCAACTTTCTTTCTTATGCTGATGTTAGTGATTCTGTCTTTTCTTGTGTTGTTGGTAACTTTTCGCAGGCAGCGCATCCCCATTGACAAACTAAAAGTGGTCAGATACGCATTGCGTTCTGTATATTTACTATTTAAACCGGTTATGACTAGCTCATCCTTTGTCACCATTGTTCATCGCCCCTTCCAGCATCATAATTATACATCACACAAAAATTCGCATACTTGACCTATATTACGTCATAATTGAACCATCTCATTTTCATAAACATATGCCAGATTGAGCAAATGGACTTTGGGATGACTGTTGCAGCGGAGGACAGAGCACGAATGGGAATGCCCAGTGTGCCATGACATTGATCGCATAACATAACATAACCTTACCTGGCTACTTTTATCTTGAACATCCTGTATATATATATTTTAATTTCTCTTCTGAAGATCACGTGACGAAAGATTATCTGCGTCAGGAATGCACGGAGAATCGTCTAATTTGGAAGCAAGATGGCATCAAAGTTTACACGAAGCAGGATCTGGTAAGTTGCTTCTTTTCTAATCCCTAATCTCTAATCCGTAATCTCTAATCCTGTTTGATCTTATATCATCATCAACTATCTTGTCCTGAGCAGAGCTTTTCCACCCTAGCAGTCCTTCGGAATTTCTCTCCCTCATAAACTCTACAGCCTTCATACTCAAATCATCAGTTATACCAGTGGCGGCTCGTGTTCAGTTTTCTTGTGGGGCAGACACAGATTTTCGGAAAAATCATGGTGTTTGGAGTATTTACTATTATTTGTCTATTCCGGGAAGTTATTCTCCTTTCGATTATTGGTGGGGCCGGGCCCACTGGCCGTCAATGACGAGCGCCCTGAATTATACCCTGAATCCATCAGTTATACCTGAATCCATCCGTGGTCTTCCACTTCTCCTATTTGCCGGGATGCCTTCTTCCATAATAGCCTTCTCCCACCATTCGTATCTCTTTATATGCCTAAAATACTTCAATTTTCTCATTTGTATTTGTAGCATCATTTAATTTTCTTTAATTTTGAGTTCCTTTTGGATAGATCATCTATTTGTTCTCTTCTCTATCCAAGATATACGAAGAACTTCTTCTGTAACACTTATATTCAAAAGCACATATATGTTTTTCCACGCTCTATTAAATGCCCCATGCTTCGCACTCATACGTTATTATTAGAGAGTCGCGAAAAGACCGAAGAATATCCCCCTTATCCATCTTCAACTCCCCAACAATCGATGCTGTTAATGCAAACCTGACCGCTCTCTCATTACCGTAAACACCGGCAAGCCCAGGACGGTATATCCATGATTGCCCGTCTGCCCAGCTTGTTCGTAGCGCGTTGGACTACGGGTGACTATTCCTCTGTATGTGCGGGTTCAATTCCGCGGGATGGCAGAAAAAGCCACAGATTCCCCATATTTACGGTGTTCGTGGCACCGAACCGAAGGTAGATTATGGCACGAGGGCTACCGAAGAGCTGAAACTCAGTTCTGGATCGAAAACAAAACTTGTTTTAATTGAGTTTGTCATGAAATATGTATTTCCTCTAATTTCATTGCTTCAGTTGTCAATATTGTTCATATTATTTATTTTTTTCGTCCCTTCAACCAGAAGTTCATCTCGAACTGATTTTTGAATCTGTTCATTTTAATGCGTCAATTGAAATGAACTGGCAGTTGTGTATGTACTTAATTTCCTATACAGGCAGATTTTCCGATTTCAGAGGTATCACTTACGTCTGAGTGACCAGGACTAAAATGCGGACAGTGGTCGAACTATGGTCTCCAGCTAGCAGGCCGACTACTATCAACTACTCTGCAGTCCCATATTGGTTGCTAGTAAAGGCTCTACTAAACACTGTCCAATCTTCTTCAACTGGTTCTATATTCTTAGATAGGATAGCATCATCCTCGATGATACTTTTTTTTTTTCCCGATCCAGAAGCACTTGAGCTGAAAGCTCTTCGGCTCGTGTCATGGACATCGTAACCCTTCGGTTCGGTGCCACGAACACCGTAAATCTGGGGAATCTGTAGCTTTTCTGCCAGTCCGCGGAGTTGAACCCGCACATACAGAGGACTTGTCACCGCAGCCCAACGTGCTACGAACACGCTGGGCAAGCGGGTCTCGATGGTACGTAATAAATATGATTCTTGTCTGCAGACATAAGTTAATTTATTAACACTATGCAGATACGCCTCTATTACGCCGATACATGTTTAATATGATGTACAATTTACAGATACGCCTCTGACTCTGGAAATAAACGACCACAATAATGGCAATGAATTTGATGAATGCAGAAGTGATAGCGACTGTAATGTATGCGATGATAAAGGATCTAATAATAGCAGAAATGATGAAGGTAATTATACATATATATATATATACTCAGTGGCGGCTCGTCAGTAAGGACCAGAGGGCGGCTCCACCACAAATAATGTGTAACGTGTATTTATTATTTAATAAGATAAAATATAACCTAACCTAAAGCCATGATTTTCATGAAAATTTGAGTCTGGCCCCACCAACAAAAACGATCACGAGCCGCCACTGTATATATTCCTCTAGTATCGTTATACGTTACATAGGTCCTGCAAGTAATTTCTCCATACCGCTCTGTCCTGGGCAACTCGCTCGATCTCTGTCATGGAATTGATACCTATATTTTTTGTCTTTCTCAGCGAAGTTCCTTTCAGGGTTTCTCTAAGGTTTCCTTTCTTTCTTGAGCCCTTTGTCTCCCGCTTTGATATTCTTTGATCATTTCTCCTCAAGGTGTGTCCAACATATCTCCATCTTCTCCTCCTTATAACAGTTGTCACTAGTAGTTGATCAGATACTTCTCCTCAAGGTGTGTCCAACATATCTCCATCTTCTCCTCCTTATAACAGTTGTCACTAGTAGTTGATCAGATACTTCTCCTCAAGGTGTGTCCAACATATCTCCATCTTCTCCTCCTTATAACAGTTGTCACTAGTAGTTGATCAGATACTTCTCCTCAAGGTGTGTCCAACATGTCTCCATCTTCTCCTCCTTATAACAGTTGTCACTAGTAGTTGATCAGATACTTCTCCTCAAGGTGTGTCCAACATATCTCCATCTTCTCCTCCTTATAACAGTTGTTACTAGTAGATCTGATCAGGAATCAGCTTCTCCTCAAGGTGTGTCCAACATATCTCCATCTTCTCCTCCTTATAACAGTTGTTACTAGTAGTTGATCAGATACTTCTCCTCAAGGTGTGTCCAACATGTCTCCATCTTCTCCTCCTTATAACAGTTGTCACTAGTAGTTGATCAGATACTTCTCCCCCAAGGTAGTGATCAACTGTCTCCATCTTCTCCTCCTTATAACAGTTGTTACTAGTAGTTGATCAGATACTTCTCCTCAAGGTGTGTCCAACATGTCTCCATCTTCTCCTCCTTATAACAGTTGTCACTAGTAGTTGATCAGATACTTCTCCTCAAGGTGTGTCCAACATATCTCCATCTTCTCCTCCTTATAACAGTTGTCACTAGTAGTTGATCAGATACTTCTCCTCAAGGTGTGTCCAAGCATTCTCCATCTTCTCCTTCTTATAACAGTTGTCACTAGTGGTTGACTAGATACTTACAACGAAACGGTCGCACACTTCATGAGGACTGCGGGCTTTTGAGACAACGACATCGAGCATGACTATGGAGATCAACGCTGCCTCCAGGGCTCTGTCATGGGTGGCTGAGCAACAGGTACCCATACGATCATCATATCAGACTCGATGAGTATGCTTCAACTGATTGCATCTGGAAGTATGCGGTGGAATGGGTGAACAGCATTCGGTGATCACATCTCAAGAAAATGACTTGGCTGTACACGCCTGGACATGCTGGAGTGCGGGGTAACGAGCGTGCTGACTATCTTGCAAACAGTGCCCAACTCAAGTGGGCAGAAGCATGGACGGAGCCGATATCATCAATGCGGTACGCTCTCAATTGTGTGACATGGGCGGGTCTCAGACACTGGAACGAGTTCAAAAATTAGGTGTTAAGTTTGGACATGCCAGACAGTGTCGTCTTCGTGGTAGAGAGAGAAGATATAGTAATCAACTCTCATGGGTACTGTGAGCAAATGGACTTTGGGATGGCTGCTGCAACGGAGGACAGAGCACGAATGGGAATGCCCAATGTGCCTGACGTCGATCGCATAACATAACATAACATAACTTCTCCTCAAGGTGTGTCCAACATATCTCCATCTTCTCCTCCTTATAACAGTTGTCACTAGTGGTTGACCAGATACTTCTCCTCAAGGTGTGTCCAACATATCTCCATCTTCTCCTTCTTATAACAGTTGTCACTAGTAGTTGATCAGACATTTCTCTGTTTCAACATATCTCCTGAATCTTCTCCTTCTTATACGTGTCATGTGGTTGACAGAATCTTTTCAAGGTGTCAAAATTCTCCATCTTCTCCTCTTATAACAGTTGTCACTTTGACAAGATACACATTCAATTGCAAATTCTAATTTATCTTTAAACAGTAGCAACTTGTAGTTTCAGTTTCTCCGCTCAAAGTTCGTGCAAGATATCTCCATCCTCCTGTATAAAGTTGCACTAGTAATGATGATACTTCTCTCAATCCAACAATCTCAATCAATCATCACTTAAAATTTACTATATTACTGATATTACTCAATGTGTCACATGTCCATCTTCTTCCTATAGACAGTTGTCACTAGTAGGTTGACAGAATCAGACATCTCTCGAGAGTGTCAACATATCGCCATCTCTCGTCCATCTAATGAACTCAGATATGACTAGATCGTTGATAGATACTTCACCCAGGTGGTCAACATGTCTCTCTTCTCCTCACTTATAACGTTGTTAGTAGTGACAGAATACTTCTCCTCAATTGTAACATATCTCCATCTTCTCCTTCTTATAACAGTTGTCAATGTGGTTGACAGACATTTCTGATTTCATCATATCCTAATTCGTCTATTTGCGTCATTTTCGCAGACATCTATTTTCAAGCACATCAATTTCCTTCTAGGCATCTTAAGGTAATTTTCCAACTTGAACATAGAGACAACATTAAAATGAGGCAATTCTTAATTTAGTATTTAAACGTAGAACTTGCAGTTCAGTTTCGCCAGCATGACAAAGTTCGTGAAAAAGATATCAGATAACAGGTTATTGCCGAAGGCAATGATGAGTCTAACGATCAATCAAATCAAATCAATCAAGATCAACATTAAAAAAATTATTACGATTATATAACAAGCTCAGTTCTTCCATGGTAGACGAAAGCACATGAGGTTAACAATATAAAACAAACCAAATACAACATGGAACCCTTCTTGTCATCAATGGAAAGATATCAGACTGAATCTTGTGTGAGTTCAAGCGTGTATGCTCTAGTGGCCATCGGAAGAGTTGGAAGACGGTAGTGATTTTATCAATCTACCTTCTTATTGCAATGTGGCAGTGAAATAATGACAGGATAAACAATCGACAACGGATAAAACAATCAGACGGATAAAGCTGAACGGATATGTCAAGCAGGACAAGATAAACAGGCGGATAAACAAGCAGACAGGATAAAAAACTGACAACGATAAACAGTGACCGATAAAAGCATCCGTAACGAAACTGACAACGGATACAAGCATGACCGATAAACAAGCATGACCGGATAAACCGACTAACAAGCTGACAACGGATAAACGACTTAAACTCGCTGATAAAACTGACACGGAACAAGTCAAATAGTGACAGGAGCATATCAGATGCCGTAAATTGATGTTTTCAGATTCTGACCAAGGCCCTTACACGTACTTTTTGTTGTATTTATCTGAACTCACGTTTCGTTGTCCAGTTATGCGCATAAAGTAGGCCAGCACATCCGATGTCTGCGACGCTTTTTATTTACTAGGGTAGCTTCCCTAGGTCTGTACCTCAGTCGTCTCTTACGACAGACCTTGCAGGTCGCTGTGTTACTATTCTTTGCTCCCCTTGTGCGCCTCGGCAACATACAGGCTTGACATATACTAAACCCGTACACATTTTTTTTTCTCTATGGAAAATGTTGTAAACTCGAGGCTCGCCGGTAGACTGCGGCTGGCTGAGTAGTTTAATGCGACTCTTTCATTCCCTCTTTATTTGATAGCTGTTACATATTAAAGCTGTCCAGCTAATTAATGAGTTTGGAATATTACGTTGTACAAGAATTGGATTAATATTATGCGCAATGACTACGTTTTAATTCATAGTGGACATAAAAGGAGATCAGAAACAATATGTATTTCACAACTCTATAAAGAGCTGAGATAAGATAGCCACATAACATCAACTCTATAAAGAGCACAGATAAGATAGCCATACACCATCAACTCTATAAAGAGCTCAGATTAGATAGCCACACACCATCAACTCTATAAGGAGCTCAGAAAATATAGATACAAATCTTCACATATTAAAAGCGATCAGACTATATCAACTCTATACAGAGCCCAGATAATTTAGCCACAAACTATCAACTCTATACAGAGCCCAGATAATTTAGCCACAAACTATCAACTCTATAAAGAGCCCAGATAATTTAGCCACAAACTATCAACTCTATACAGAGCCCAGATAATTTAGCCACAAACTATCAACTCTATACAGAGCACAGATATTTACACAGAACATCAACTTTATAAAGAAATCATCAACTATAATAACCAAAAACCTAATCACAATATTCTCAGAGAGAGTCCATTTCCTTGCGTCTAATTCCCCCACAATATCGACTCTTTCTCTTACAAATCTCTAACTTCACCAGACATATTTACAAAAGAAAAGATTCGTTATCAACAGACACAGCCTATTGGCAGCTGACAGATACAATACTTACTTATTTCTCTCCGCTCCACGTGGAGCATAGGGTATCAACAGTTTTTCACCTCTTTTCCCGGTTTTCTAGCTGTTTTCATTATTGCTTTCCAGGATAGTCGAGTACCCTTCTATTCCTCAAGAAGACCTCATCTCCAGGTCAGACAGTTGCAATAAAGACATTTATTGTAGATATCACGAAGATTGACATGCCCTTTGAACCTTAATATTTACATAAATAATATTATTGTTCCCTTCAGTTTCTCAAGAAGACCTCATCTCCAGGTCAGACAGTTGCAATAAAGACATTTATTGTAGATATCACGAAGATTGACATGCCCTTTGAACCTTAATATTTACATAAATAATATTATTGTTCCCTTCAGTTTCTCAAGAAGACCTCATGTCCAGGTCAGACAGATGCAATGAAGAAATTTATAGCAGATCTCACGAAGATTGACATGCACTTTCAACCTTATTATTTACATAAATGAGAAAACTCTGAGAAAACTCTGAGAAATCATGAAGAGAAAACATTTACAAAGTTCATTTGAGGATCATCTTCATCGCACATCGGACATGTTCATAATTACTCCGATCTCCTCCGAAGCATGTATTTCAGTGTGTTTAGAATGGATGAGAGAAGACTCCTTACCAATCCCTCATATGGACACCAGAGGGAAAAAGAAAACGAGGAAGACCAAGAGAGACTCTGCGTAGAACCATCACCAGAGAAGGCTCAACGATGGGCCTAGTAAACATTAAAGACTTAAAACAAATAGCAACGAACCGCGAGACATGGAGAGCTATGACCTCTGCCCTATGCGCCGCCCACAGGCCCAAGAGGAAAGACTAACTAACTAAGACTAACAACTCCGTTCTGTGTTGATTGATGTATCTACTGGGGTTTCTCTCATGGTTTCCCCGTCTTGCCGCACCCATCGGTATGTATAACTGCGCAACCGAGACCCTGTATATTCCCAGTTTAAATCCACAGCTGTTTGTCCTCTCTCAGAGCACCGATGATATCACCACTCTCCCAAGAAAACCCACACTCGATTATTTACACAATGATAAATAAATCAGGCATGCATTACAGGCCTAACACTGTATTGTCCTATATACCACGAGGTATGAAAGGGTTCCTTTACTTTATACAAAGAAACCTTATCAAAAGAATAAGAATCAGACAATCAAGATTCTTGAGGTATATCATGCGATGCTGAGGCTTAGAATATATGGTGACAAGAGGTAAAATGCAGGAAAGGAGAGATCGGGGAAGACAGAGGGAAAACATGTTGGATGGCCTGACATCCTGGCTCGACACTAGAACGATGTCAGAACTGATTATATGCACCAGGCGGAGAGAGTTGTGGAGAGACATGATCGCCTACGCCGGCAGGCATGGCACTTGATTGATTGATAGATAAAACTTGAAGATGGAATGGAAAGGCTTTAAGAAAGAAAGGACGACCTAAGGAGACCTTGAAACGAACTTTGCTGAGAGAGGCAAGAAATATCGGTCTCTGTTCCATGGATGAGATTGAGCGAGTTGCACAGGATAGAGCGGTATGGAGAAATTGCTTGCATGTCCTATGTAACGGTACGAGAGGAATTATTATTATTAAAACATAAAAAATTATACTTGTCTCTTTCAGATAGCCGTTAATTTATATATATACACAGAGAACTGTGGGATAGGGCAGGACAACGGCAGGTAGAACAGGAGATAATGAGCAGAAGGTGGCGATGGATAGGACACACACTGAGGAAACTCCCTAACAGCATCGCGAGACAGGCTCTCCGATGGAACCCCCAGGGCAATAGAAGTAAGGAAGACCCAGAAACACCTGGAGACGGGAGTTAGAGATGGAACGCAAAAAACGGGGAGAGAGTGGCGAGATCTGGAAAAGATGGCCTTGGATAGGCGGGCTTGGAAGGCCTTGGTTGCGGACCTATGCTTCCCTAGGGGCGAAGGGTGAAGAAGATATATATATATGTATATATATATGGCCTTTTTCGTCTTTAAAGATGGTCAATTGGCAAGTGTTTTACTATGACAACTTCTGAGTTTTTGCTTGTCTCTCTTGTCGTTCAGCTCATACATAAGTCTCTTCTCAAAAGACTCTGCGCCCTTTCGTAATTTGGCTTTCCACACAACTCTGTCATCAGCTAGTTTTCCCATGTGCTGGGACCTATAGAAAAGTTTTTCATTGAGGCTTTGCAGACATCTTTATATCTGAGCAGTGGTCTGCCCTGGTGCCTCTTCCCTTCTGAAAGTTCACAGAACAACATTTGTTTTGTTCACAGAACATTTGTTTTGTTCACAGAACAACATTTGTTTTGTTCACAGAACAACATTTGTTTTGATATGCAGGGCCGTACCGTGCTATGATGCAGAGAGGCGGCCGCATTAGGCGGATCGTAATGGGGGCGGCATAAGCAGCAAAACCAAAGTTACAATTGAGAGTTATTTTAAAGAAAACAGATTTAAGGGGCGTCATTTCGAAGACTTGCATCATACTGAGAAAATATAACGCACGGTCCTGGTGGTATGCGACAAGTTTCCATTCTTCTCACATGCCCCAACCATCTTAGACATCTACCGCTAGCATTAATTTATACCATTTATAGAAATAATATATACATTTGGAAACTATAAATGGACTGTATCAGATGTTATTGTACGAAACTATAAAGGATCTAAATAAAATATGTTATGCGAAATATAAAGAGAATTATTTATAGATTCCATATGTCATACATTTATAGATGTTCAGAACATTTATAAAGACAGGTTCGGTTTTTCTACTTGAAAGATGGAAGACTTTTGGGTACGAGGACTCAATGTAAGTGGTTTGGACCACAGGTTTCCTGTAACGATCACACTTGAAGGATCTAATCTTTAAGTATCTCTGCGCCCGTCTGCCCAGCGTGTTCGTAACGCGTTGGACTACGGGTGACTATCCCTGTGTGTGCGGGTTCAATTCCGCGGGATGGCAGAAAAAGCCACAGATTCCCCAGATTTACGGTGTTCGTGGCACTGAACCGAAGGGTTACGATTCCATGGCACCGAGCCGAAGAGCTGAAAAGCTCAATGATGATCTCTGAACATGGCGAAGGCTCGCCTTTATGGTGAGGAAAACCAGTCAAATGGTAAGCAGGCCTCACGCAAAAATCAGAAGCGTCATGACTATCGCCTGAATTCCCAGCAGACGATCGTAGAAGAAGAGGACGAAGAGAAGCGCGTGTCTGTGAATAATATTTTAAACTTTGTTTTGTTGGGGGGGCAATACTTATGGTAAATCATTTGCACAAATTCCACCTTCTATTATTAACGCAACCCAGCATGGCGGTTCCGTGCTATGATACAGAGAGGGGCCGCATCAGGCGGTACCTTAAAGGGGGCGGCATAAGCAGCGTAATTAAATCACAATTGAAAGTTATTTTAAAGAAAAAACATTTAAGTGGCCGCCCGAGTGGTTACCGGGGCCCAAATTTGGGGTGTAAAGAATAGAACCACTGTTACCTGCCATGCATGTCGTAAGAGCGACTAAGGAGGTTTGGTTGAAATCGGATGCACATGTCCTAAACGTGTAGAAGTCTATGCGTTTAAGGGCCGACCAAACCAATGTGCAACGTATACACGTTCTTGGCAAAGATCAAACATATCACAAAGAGTGATTAAAATTGGTCGTAAAGAACGAACACAAAGAAGAAAGAAGAAGATTTAAGTGGCGGCATTTCGAAGACTTGCATCATACTGGGGAAATATACCGTACGATCCTGGACCTCGGTACTGTCAAACTCACTCTTAACACGTCAAATTTTCGTGCACTGCACCCGAAATATTTTTGTTCTTGTCATATCCAAATCTTTTCATTTTAGTCTCAAGAGCATAGAAATGAGAAATATTCTTTATTAGCATACGCATTCATTACGTATTATAGCCGTGTCATAATCATTCTTCGCAATTTTCCCCCACAGAAACAGATTTATGTTAAATGTGGTAACGACACTTGCTATAGATTTATGAACGTTTTCCGGAAATCGAATGTCTTGCAATGACGTTTTGAAGTGACGTGTTATTAGTCCTGGCATTCTTAACTGTTGTTTTTTAATTCTTGCCCCATTTTGTTTGTTTGCTGTTAATATCAGTTTGAGTTCTGTGTGACAGGGTTCTTAATTTATTTGCAGACGTTTGGGGTGTTGAATGAGATAGCCGTTTGATTTTGAAGTAGTGCTTAAAGTGAAGAAGTGTATTGTTGATTAGCGGGCACGGGCTTTTTTGCGGTTAAATGCTCGAAAATGGACAATGAGCAGAGCACAGATGCAAAAAATAACCACATCTCTCTGTCTCTCTCGATCTCCGCTAGACTGATGAACCAAATTTTATCATGAATTTTACTGTTGTTTTTAGTGACCTTGAAGGCATTGAGGTGGGATGCAAAGGGTTCAAGAAAGAGGTCGACCTAAGGAGACCCTGAAACGAACTTTGCTGAGAGAGGTCAGAAATATCGGTATCAGTTCCATGGAGGAGATTGAGCGAGTTGCCCAGGATAGAGCGGTATGGAGAAATTACTTGCAGGCCCTATGTAACGTATAACGGACGAGGGATTATTATTATTATTATTTTAGTGACCTCCGTACAGCTTCTCACGAAACTCTTGTTATCGTGCCAAGTTTTTTTCTCAGTGCTGCTAACCGCTGGCAGTCTTGCAATATGTGCTCTGCCGTCATGTCCACCTTTTCACAGTGACACAGGCTAGTTGTGCCGTCTACTACATTTAAATGCGATGCCTACGAAACGTTACCAACAACACCAGAAAAGACAGTCACCAACATCAGCATTAGAAAGAAAGATGGCACAGAACCTTGTTTGAATTACATTGAGAAACAAAGAATTAAACGGTTTGACCACTTAATAAGAATTTATCCAAACTCCACAGTATACAGTCTTCTACAACAGAACATCAGGAAAGAAGGCGAGAGGAAGACCACGAAAAAGATGGTTAGATGATTCCTGTCAAAGAGCAAAAATAATTATCAACCAAACCACCCGAACAGCGCAAGACAAAAACAGAAAACCATGACACTCTGAAACAGACCGGTAACAGTGTGACGACACAAGAAGAAAATAATGCTCGAAAATTGTCTTGTTTTTGGAGATTAGAGTTAGGTTTAAGCAAAAATAACAATCACAGGAAAAATCTGACCAGCAATGGCGGAATGCAGGAGGGCCATTCAGAGTCAGATCTGTTTGATTCTGAACACGATTTGCTAGTTCATTTCCGCCATGTTTGGTCGGTATTTTCCGGTTTCGTGTGCCGAGCTATGAGTTAGTGCTTGAGCAACGCTGTGAGCTATGACTGTTACATGGAATGCTTTTGCTGTGTCAACCGTGCGTTTGTTGTGTGTGTATTCAGAAAATGGCGGACAGCGGTTATGACGAATAAGCTCAAACTGCCGTATGCAGTTATATTGCGAGTGCAGAAAGTTGGATTTTGTCATGATTGATGTTCCCTTCGACAAGAATTGCAACTCAAGTGATGAACAGTTTTGTGTTGCTACATTAGCGACGGCCATATGCATTTTATGCGGAGCAGGTTTTTTTTGTGGCGGTACGCGGCTGTTTCATTCTGGTATTAGTTCACACAGGAAACGTTTCACAGTTGTTAGCATTTCGTGTGATATTCATTGGCACAGGAACGGAGCAATTATGGGATGACCCGTTGCAGTGAAGTTTGGAACGTACTTATGAACTATGAATTATGAACAATCACACAAGCCACCAGAACGCGAAAGACAAAAAGAAACAGACAGGCAACAACAGCGGGACGACACTGGGCAACAACCCGGTAGAGAGTGCTGAGTGACGACAAAGAAGGAAGAAGAAGAAAGAGTTAGGTTTAAGGCAATGGTTCTCATCCTTTTTCTGAATCATGTTTCCCAGTGGCGGCTCATCATTAAGGGCCAGTGGGGCCGGCCCCACCAAAAATAAGGTGAACGTGTATTTATTATTTTATACATTAAAATATAACCTAACCGAAACCAAGGTTTTTTCCGAAAATCTCTGTCTGGCCCCACCAACAAAAATTATCACGAGCCGCCACTGATGTTTCCCATTAACTCCTAAGATAACTTCATACTTCCTCTTTTCACCCGAAGCACAATAGTTAACCAAGTAAGGAAAAAAAATTACCTCCGAAGTCGGGACAGTCCGCCTTCATGGTGAGAGGCACTCATAAATCAGCAGGCGTTCACGCAAAAATCAGCCATAAGTGTCATCTCAGGTGCCATGTCTACACCTGAATTTATAGCAGGCGACCGCAGAGGAAGAAGATGAAGATGGACGACATTAAACAAAAATATGTATTTCAAAAAAAAAAGCATAAATAATTTTGGTGGAAAGTGGGCGAGCAATGGACCAGGCTGATATTATACATTTCCTAAGGGAGAGAGGATGTGTAAATGATTCAAGTGATGTTGGTGAATCTACAACACTAACCAGGCTACAAGAATTCCAAGTCAAGTATGATGTAGCTAGACAAGAGCACCTGTCTATTAACCCCGACGTTCTGAGTTCGAATCACGCTGCAGACAGTTTGGTTGCAAATTATTTCGTGCGGAATTTTACAAAAGGACGATGGCACCACCCGTTCAGAAAGCAATGACAAACTACTGAATGTAATAATGACTAGAAAAATCACAAACAGCGTTAAAAGCTGGGGTTGATTCGCAAAGTCCTGTAAAGGATATGCAATTAACTTATACTTTCTTTCTTTCTCGAATCCTGTATGCCTCACAGCGTCAGGTCAAGAAGAGATTTCTAAAACGGGCCTAGTATGCGCTTCGTAGATAGTCTCTTTCGTCGCCTCTGTTATCTCTGAGGTCCATCTTTTGCGTGGCCGGCCTTTTGCTTTGTACCCATTGTATCGGAGCAGCATTGCTCTTTGGGGTGCACTGTCTGATGGTAATCTGCTTACGTGACCGAACCATTTAATTTGTTGTTTCTTGATGAAGTCTAGTACTGATGTTGTACCCACTTTTTTTCCTGATGTCTTCATTTCTCAACCGGTCTCTTCTTGTTACACCCAGCATTCTGCGTAGACACTTCATCTCTGTTGTGACTAGTTTTCTTCTATTTATTAACTTATACAAGAGCACAATACTGGTAGCCAGAGAAGAATAGTAAATCAACAAAGAATCGGTGTCATTAGAGGCCACACGCTGAGAGGGACATATGAGGAAGAGATCGGGGCACTTATGGACTAATTGGTTTGACGTGCAGTGATGATGATCCGATGACTAAACGAAACTAAACTAATTTTGTAATTTTAATTCGGGTCGTTATTCACTATAGGGGTCTTTCTACTTTCTATTGCGTTGTATAAGTCTTTCACGCTTTTATCGCTAGTAAAGATTGTTATATATTGGTTATTGGTTACTAAACTGACGTCATTGCACTCCGTGCAGACCCATAGGTGTCTCCCCAACATATATCGAAGAGTATGCATACTGATGGTTCCTGTGGCTCGCTGATTAAACACACCTCTCACTCTGCCTCTCAGGCATCCAGTTCGACTTGAACAACGGGTAACTCCAAACTTCTTAAATCGCTTGATCGATTCAACATCGATTTTAGTTTCCTCATCCAACAGAGAGTCGCGAAGAGACCGAAGAATATCCTCCTTATCCATCTTCAACTCCCCAACAATCGATGCTGTTAATGCAAACTTGGCCGCTCTCTCATTACCGTAAACACCCGCATGCCCAGCACAGTATATCCACGTAAGCCTCTGGAGGTTAGAAACTTCTATAGACGACATCCACTCATACCGAAACCTGCCCTTCTGGATCTTGTGAAGCATCGACTGAGAGTCAGATACAACAACTGCCCCAGTAAATGAAGTCCCAGAAATTCAATGGAGGGCAGCAGTAACGGCCTCAACCTCCATCCTCATACTAGAAGTAGTTGTCCTGTATGTCCCACTTTGCTCTGCAACAACCCTACCATGCGCATTAGCCAAGACACCCCAGCCGGACTTCTCACAACGTTGAACCGACCCATCGGTATATACAACATCATCATCCCTTGCATTATCTTCTATCAGCTGCTTAATTGCGAGATCAGCCTTCATGTTATATATATATATATATATATATATATATATATATATATATATATATATATATATATATAGAGAGAGAGAGAGAGAGAGAGAGAGAGAGAGAGAAGAGAGAGATATGTTGTAGGAGATCGTGTGCGATTGCAGATCTGGTTGTTGTTACAGCATAGTAGATGTGAACTATCTCTGAGTGCAAGTTGTTACTGACATACACACGCTTTTCTTTTTCTTGTGTTGAGAACATGTTTATTTATTGATGTTGTCTGTGTTGTTTACAAACACGTCTGTTCCTGTTCAGTCTTTATACCGGTCTCCCTCTGTTGTCACTATCGTCGCTAAGCAGTCCTAACTAATCTACGTCAAACTAGTCTCGTTCTAGTGCTGCTATTCTCATCATAGTGCGCAGCTTTGGTGTCAAACCCTACGGTGTCTCCTTATACTCTCTAGCTCGTTTCTACTATCCTATCTACTTGTCTAGTATGAGGCCATCTGCCCCTGGTCAATAGCTGTATGCCCCCGGCATATCCATCCCCTCCAATAGATACTAGCAGAAGGATATCAATAGTT
Organism: Arion vulgaris; assembly: GCA_020796225.1. Lineage (NCBI taxonomy): Eukaryota > Metazoa > Mollusca > Gastropoda > Stylommatophora > Arionidae > Arion > Arion vulgaris. Next base: position 3,177,713 of record CM036776.1, read on the forward strand.
TATATATTCAATTCAATGTTAACATTTCTACGACCTTTTTTCCAGATCAAATCAGCGTAGAGCTAGTAAGAGAGAAAGAGAGATGTCAGGAACTGATGAAAACAATGCAGGAAGAAAGAAAAATGAGAGGTATGTACAAACTAACTTTTCTATTTAATGTATTAACTCCCACAATACGAGAAACCACATTCCAAACTGTTCTGGTAGTATCAATATTCCGACAATTCACCCCACAAATCACATACCAAACAAACACGTCACCATGAACACAAAAAGAGCAATGTTCAACACAATCTTTCCCCACATTATGTTACCAGTGCCAAACCTGGACACTGACAACAAATGATAGAAGAAAACTAGTCACGACAGAGATGAAGTGTCTAGCAGAATGCTGGGTGTAACAAGAAGAGACCGGTTGAGAAATGAAGACATTAGGAAAAAAGTGGGTACAACATCAGTGCTTTTCTTATTGCGTTCGTTCTTACGACCAATTTAATCACTCTTTGTTATATGTTTGATCTTTGCCAAGAATATGTATACGTTGCACATTGGTTTGGTAGGCCCTAAACGCATATTTTCTCACGTTTAGGACATGTGCATCCGATTTCAGTCAAACCTCCCTCGTCGCCTCTTGACATGCGTAGCAGGTAACAGTGGTTCTATCTACACCCAAATTTGGGCCCGTAACCCTCAGGCGACATCAGTCGACTTCATCAAGAAACAACAAATAAAATGGTTCGTCCACGTAAGCAGATTACCAACAGACAGTCGCCTCAAAGAGCAATGTGCCGATACAATGGGTGCAAGTAAAGGCCGGCCACGCAAAAGATGGACCTCAGAGATAATAGAGGCGACGAAAGACTGTCTACGAAGGCACACAGGACCGTTTTAGAAATCTCTTCTTGACCTGACGCTGTAAGACAAACAGAATTCGAGAAAGAAAGAAACATACCAAACTGTTCTGGTAGTATCAATATTCCGACAAGTCACCACAACATTATTCACAAGGTATTTTTGTTTAACGTCTGTAAGCCACAGGTTCCACAGATTCACTGTGTTCGTGGCACCGAACCGAAGGTTACGATGTCCATGGCACCGAGCCGAAGAGCTGAAAGCTCAAGTGCTTCTGGATCGAAAAAAAAACCCCAAAAACGTGAACCTGGGTTGATGTGAATTGCTATTGCTGTTCCGTAACGTGTCATATTGTTGTGGTGTTTTTTTCCTGGATTAGGGATTATTAGTGTCCTCAAATAGGATGGATAATTTAGTCCAACTATATACGTGTACATTGCTATTTGGGATATACCTTGTGGTGTACACTGGTGATTTTTACAAGGAGTTGACGACTAGGACTAGGCGGATCATTAGAAACGACAGCTGATGATACACCTGATACAGCTGATATAACTGATACACCTTACGCATGTCACCTGATGATACACCTGATGCTACACCTGATACAGCTGATGATACACCTGATGCTACGACAGCTGATGATACACCTGATACGCTGATGATACACCTGAGTGATACACCTGATACCTACACACTGATACAGCTTGAACACCTGATGTACACCTGATACAGCTGATGATACACCTGATACACTGATACAGTCGATGATACACCTGATACTGCTGATGATACACCTGATACAGCTGATAATACAGCTGATACAGCTGATGATACACCTGATACAGCTGATTATACAGCTGATACACCTGACACACTTGATACACCTGAAACAGCTGATGATACACCTGATACAGCTGATGATATACCTGATATACCTGATACACTGATACAGCTGATGATAACCTGATACAGCTGATATCACTGATGATACACCTGACACTTATAACCTGTACAGAGCTGATGATATACCTGATACACCTGATACAGTGATGATATACCTGATACACCTGATACAGCTGAACTGAAATACTATACACCTGATAACCTATACACCTGATACACTGAAACACCTGATATACCTGATACATCCGATACAGCTGATATAACCTGATACAGAGAGATATACCAGATAAGCTGATGATGACACCTGATTCATGCATGATGTATACTGAGAAGATAGTAATATACCAGATACAGCTGATTTATGGAATCCATGATACAAATGATGATAGTGATCACCTGAGTAAGAAATGATCATGAATATACCTGAATGATCAAGGTCAGAATGAATACCTGATAACTGAAACTGATGATATACCGATACACAGATACGCTGATACCCTGATACAGCTGATGATATACCTGATACAGCTGATGATACCTGATAACACTGATGATATACCTGATACAGCTGATGATATACCTGATACAGCTGATGATATACCTGATACAGCTGATGATATACCTGATACAGCTGATGATATACCTGATACAGCTGATGATACACCTGATACAGCTGATGATATACCTGATACAGCTGATGATATACCTGATACAGCTGATGATACACCTGATACAGCTGATGATACACCTGATACAGCTGATGATACACCTGATACAGCTGATGATATACCTGATACAGCTGATGATATACCTGATACAGCTGATGATACACCTGATACAGCTGATGATACACCTGATACAGCTGATGATACACCTGATACAGCTGATGATACACCTGATACAGCTGATGATATACCTGATACAGCTGATGATATACCTGATACAGCTGATGATACACCTGATACAGCTGATGATATACCTGTAGCTGATGATATACCTGATACAGCTGATGATACACCTGATACAGCTGATGATACACCTGATACAGCTGATGATACACCTGATACAGCTGATGATATACCTGATACAGCTGATGATACACCTGATACAGCTGATGATATACCTGATACAGCTGATGATATACCTGATACAGCTGATGATACACCTGTACAGCTGAATACACTGATACACCTGATACAGCTGATACACCTGATGCAGCCGATACAACTGATACACCTGATGGTACACCTGATACAGCTGATACAGCTGATGATACACCTGGCACAGCTGATACATCTGACAGAGCTGATGATACACCTGATGATACACCTGATGATACACCTGATGATACAGTTGCTATACCTGATACAGCTGATACAGCTGCTATACCTGAAACACCTCATACACCTGATACACCCGATACACCTACTATACGTGATACATCCGATACAGCTGTTACACTGACACAGAGGAGACGAGACAGAGAAGACGGAGAGAGACAATTTTAGACAGCTGACTTCGGCACAGTGCGTATCATCTGAGAAGATAGCAAATACCAGGAACAGAGATTTATGGAGATCCATAATTGTCTACGAGGAGAAGATGGAGATATGTTGGACACGACTTGAGAAGAAATGATCAATGAATATCAAAGCAGGCATTGAAGTGGGATCCAAAGGGTTCAAGAAAGAGAGGACGACATAAGGAGATCCTGAAACGAACTTTACTGAGAGAGGCAAGAAATATCTGTCTCAGTTCCATGGAGGAGATTGAGCAATTTGCCCATCATAGAACGGTATGAAAAAATGACTATGTAACGTAAAATGGTACGAGAGGAATTATTATTATAATCGTCTACGCCAGTCGGCACGGCACTTGATGATGATGATGACCTGATACACCAAAAAGAACACGACCTACAACAAAATAGTGATACCTTGAAACAATCTTGTATAAATCGTAACATATATATATATACACATGTCCTATTGTTGAATGTTTATTTACAGAGTTCTTCCAACGTCGAGCTCGTCGTTTGAAAAGAGCCTTACGATCTGAATCTGCGACATACACCGTAGCTCCTGCAGAGAACATGGACCAGCCAATGTCAGAATCGAATCCAGAATCGATTATTATTAGTGAACCAGGTAAATAAAGTATTAAGTTTATGTTAATGAACATTGTCAAACAACACAAGATTGATTGATTGATTGATTGATAGGATCAGACTCGGCTTGTCATTACGGGCCAGTAGGGCCCAGCCCCACCAAAAATATTGAGTAACCTGTACTTATTATTTTAGAAATTATTTGTTCATAATAATTACTTGCAACGTGATACTGATTCGCTTTGAAAGTTGGTATATAACTCTAAAATATCACACAGAGTATGAAATCTGAAATTCGGCATCTTTCCTACCTAATTAATATAGGCACCTGATAATTAAGGCCCAGAAAGGCCCGCCCACCAAACCAAAATGAGTAACGTGTACTTATTATTATCGAAATTATTTGTTCATAATTATTAATGTTAACTTGACGTGGATTAGCTTTGAAAGTTCAATATATAGCAATAAAATATAAATATTGTATCATAATAATATATCAATCATAATAATATATAAAATATCCTTATAAAAATATTATATACATTCTGAAATTCAGCATCTTCCCTTCTAATGCGACACGCCTATTGCAGTGCACTATTTTTCCGGTTGTTTTAAAATGTGCATATCTACAATGTAACATTGCGAACTCTGATCTTTGACCTCTACCTGCTATGATAAATGCCAAAACAATTACACAATTTTTACTAAAATGGTAGCTATATTCAGTAGTACGCGGTCGTAATCATCTACAGATATCACAGATAAACGAGGGTTCTTGATTAAATAGTCCGTTTAATTATCGATTTAATCTCGAATTTTAAATAAAAATAGTATACAATTATATAAAATAATATAAATAAGTAACTAACCATCATAGATTAAGATTAGTGTAAGGGAATTGCCCGTTGCATCAATCCATCTTGTCTTAATGGTCTACAGCAATTTTCTTTCGTACAGTTGGCGAAACACGTAAAAATTATGACAAAGTACTATAGTTTTACAAAATACAAAAACAATGACAATACACAGAAACGTTTTGACCAAATTGGCTTTATCAAGCAAAGATTCAACAGAAGTGAAGAATTACACTTTTTCACAGCACACTACATATGGAATACAACAATAAAATCCTTTCGTACAGTTCACAAGTTCACGGAGAAGATTATATATTACAAAATCACTTAATATGTATATAGTTGAGCTGGCCTCATTCGTAAATACGTGGTTTGTCATGCGGGTGACGCATGTTCAATTCACTTTACAGTCAAATTTTTAAAAATCTTCTGTAGGCGTGTCGTTTGATGTGTTCAAAATATTTAAGTGTCCTTGATTTTATGTTATTTAATAGCCAACTCTCTTTAATATCAAGCTGCTGCAGAACAGAAGCATTTGTTCTTTTTTTGAAAGGAGGAATAATTTCCTGGAATAGACAAATAATAGTATATACTTTTTAAAAAAAACATGATTTTTTCGAAAGCTTGTCTGACCCCACCAAGAAAAATGACAACGAGCCTCCACTGGATATGACTGACCATCATCATTGCACATCGGTGAATAACCATGTGTGTTTTCATCTATTTCTTACAAATGAAGATGTATTATCGATTTTCATTTTAGGACCGTTAGGGATTTATTATCTAATTGTCTTACCTTCATCTTTGTTCAAGGTCATTCTAGGGGGGAAGGACAATGAGAAAACGGATGTACAGGCGAGCAAGGCTACGATCAATGGGTCTTCTATGGACAAAAGCGGCAATATCAATGCTCTAAGAGAAAACATACGCTCTGAAGATTTCAACGAAGAAGATAAAGGTATTCTCTATCTCGGTTGCGCAAGTTGTGCATACCGATAGGTGCGCAAGAGGAAAACCCGAGAGAAACTCCAGTAGATACATCAATCAACACAGAGCGGGAGTTGTTAGACTAAACATACTGAGATACATGCTTGGGAGGAGATCTAAGCAATTATGGACATGTCCGATGTGCGATGAAGATAATCATCAAATGAACAATGAATCTCTAATCGTATATGTTATGTATTTAAAATGAGAATCATTATCTGCAACAAGTCCTTGTCAATCCAGATCAGAATGCTAGTTATTCAGTGCTACATAGAACCAATACTGACATACGGAAGCGAGTCATGGACAATGAACACACAGATCGAAAAATCTCTGAGAGCCATAGAAATGTGGTTTTACAGAAGAATGATGAAAATGACAAGGACTGCTAAAATGACTAATGTTGAGGTGTTGAATGAGATCAAGACACAGAGAAAGCTTATCATCAATATAAGAAAGAGACAGTCATCATTTTTCGAGCATGTGATGAGGAGGGAGGTTTAGAACACATTGTCACAACCGGTAAAATCGAGGGTAGACGAGACAGAGGAAGACAGAGAGAGAAAATTTTGGATAGCCTAACTTCATGGCACGGTAGAGAGTCAACATCTGAGTTGATAGCAAACACCAACGACAGAGATTTGTGGAGATCCATTATCGCATACGCCAGCCGGCACGGCACCTGATGATGATGATTATGATGCCGTTTAAGAAGTGAATTTCTGGTGTATCATGTGCTTGATAAAGACCTATTGTTCGAAACGTTGCTGTCTATTGTTATTGTTTTTGTACTTCGTAAAACTACAGTACTTTGTTTTCCCGTGTTTCACCATTACACATGAAGATCTGAGCTGCGGAGCACGAACTCCGTAGCACCGTTAAGGGTCTCTCGTGCAATTTAGAAGATAGTCAAAAATATATTGTTATATAAATTTTATTTTTAAATCTTTCTAATGAATTTTGCTCGGGCTCGGGATATCTGTGTCGTAGAGGTTAGCTGCTCGCCTCTCGTTCAAAAGGTACTTGATTCGCTCCCTCGTGAAGCCATCGGGATATTTTTCCATATATCCCTGATCTCAGTGCAGTGGAGATCGAGTTCCTAGTTCTATCGGAGACAGACGATAAAAATGTAGGTCCTGTTCCGTCCGTATTGTGGTGGGGCCGCAAGGGAAGCAAAGAATAGTACCACTGCGACCTACAAGGCATGTCGTAAGTTGCGACTGATGCAGGAGATAGGAAAGCTACCTAGTAAATAAAAATAAAAAGCATCGCAGAAATCGGATGTGCTGGCTTAATTGTAGGCGCATACCTGCCACAACGTGCAATCACTCTTAGACTCAGATCACATACAAATCACACAGAGTGGTCGATATGGAGCGTTCGAGAAGATGGTCCTATGTTTAAGTTGAGTAGTCAACGAACCCTTCTAAACAGATTAGAACAAATTGTTATTCTACGCCTGCGAACAGACGCAGTGATCTTTTTAAAAATTATTTCTTTTAACAGATTCTTCATCGACTGAGAAAACAGATTCAAGAAGGGATATGTTCTGCCCATTTCTCAGCCCTAACCGTACTACACCTATGTCAAGTTCTACCAAAACTTCTACTTCAAGTTCGATTCATTTAATTTATAACTCAATTAACTCTAGCGTCTAATTTACAATATTATGTGAAAGAAATATTTGTGGATAACTTGTGGTTTCAACCGTTAAACACATTAATTTCATCACCATCTTTATCATCGTCATTATCATCATCTTCATCAACATCAACTTCATCATCGTCTTCATTATCATCGCCATCATCATCTTCATCGCCATTATCATCTTCATCGTCATTATCATCATCATCTTCATCGCCATTATCATCATCATCAGCAGCATCACCTTCATCATCATCTTCATCAACATTATCACCGTCATCATCATCAGTAGTAACATCATCTTCATCTTCATCAGCAGCAGCATGATCATCATTATCTTTACAACATTATCCTCGTACTCATCATCACCATCTTTATCATCACCATCATCCTCATCTTTATCTTCATCTTCACCACCATCATCATCATCACCATCATTATCAACATCATCATCATCATCAGCATCATCATCATTAGCATCACCATCATCATCACTATTATCATCATCATCATCTACCCTGTCCCAACTTCGCTCCTTTAGCAGTAGTTACAACTGTCCTGCATGAGGTGTCCAGCGTTTGACACAAGTCATGCTCAACCCGTCTATTGATTGATTGATTGATTGATTGATAGAACGATCATCACTGCACCTAGTTTGATGTAAGACAGACACATAAACATTGGTCCCGTATTGCAGTGGAGAACGTTAAAGAACAAATGGGAGTTCAAATTCGAGAAGACCAGGCTGGAAAGTCGCTTCCAATGTAACATTCATTAGCAAGATTAAACAATAAAATTCTTACCAATTTTTTTACCATTTTCTAAATTGGGGACACTCGCCGGTGCGACGGAGTTCTTGCACCACCGCTTACATCTCCCTGTGTAAGAAAGAGATTGAAACCCACACGGCTACTTACTGAAGTCCAATGACGATGGTCCTATCAATCAATCACTCAATCAATGGATGATTGACATATCGAAAAGTGTTGGCTCCTAAATAACATCATGTCCTGGAGGATGAACTATTTTGGCCACGTTAGACATCACAGTGGTTTGGAGAGAACAGTAATGAAAGGCATGGTTCCTGGTGTACGAGGCAGGGACTACCAAGACGAAGGTGGCAGCAGAACATCGACAAAAGCTTGAATATGATGATGGAGGAGGCAGGAGAACTTGCTAGATACAAGTTTTTTTTCAGACGGGCTGTGATGAAAGTGACATTCCGCAAAGGACATGCTACTGCTCGAGTAATTGGTTACTTTGCCAACGTAACAGCACTCCGGGCATACTAATAGGTTATCAGTCTCCTCCAACAGATGTCGAAGGGTATGCCGCATACTGATGGATTCTGGTGCTCGCTGGTTAGACACACTTCTATCTCTGTCCCACCCTCGCCCCAGGCACCCAGTTCTAGGTGTACAAGGGGTAATTTCAAAATCTGTAAACCGCAGGATCAAGTCAATATTAATGTTAGTGTCTTCATCCAACAACAGTCACGAAGAGACCGAAGAGAATATCCTTCTTATCCATCCTGAACTCCCCGACCGCGACAGTCAATGCTGTGACATAACATGTAACGGATTGATTGATTGATTGATTGATTGATTGATTGGACCATCATCATTGCACTTCCGACCTCTTTCTCACATAGGAATATCCCAGCTGCAGTGCACGAACTCCTTAGCATCGGCGAGTGTCCCTGATGTAATTTTGAAGATGGGGAAGACATTTTTGTAGTAACTTTTATTTTTAACCTTTTCTAACGAATTTTGTCCGGGCAGCGACTTTCCAGCCTGCTCTTCTCGATTTTGAACTGCCAATGGTTCTTTTACGTGCTCAAATTGAACACGGGACCTACGTTTTATCGTCCGTCTCCGATAGGACTAGGAACTCGATCTCACGAACACTGAGATCAGGGTTTTCTGGAAAAATACCAAGATGGTTCCATGAGGGAACGAACCTGATACCTTTGTCATTGGAGACGAGCACTTAGCCACTACGCCACAAAGACACCCAATTTGTAATATAGCTTGTGAACTTATAATTTGTAACATGACTTGTAACTACTCCATAGAAAGTTAACAAACGTAACGTCAGCTGGCAGCTACATCGATGTCTTGTGACGAATCAAGGAAGGAGTAATTATAAATCCTCGTACTCCCCATGGAGCACGCCATAGAAAGACGCATAAGCAGCAGTGCACAAAGTGTTAGCCACAGCCCACTATAACTTAAACCGCTCCAGCTCACTCGAGAAATCGGAAATTCCCCTTCGGAGTTGGTTGGTTTTTACCGTGGGCCATTGTAACATAAGTTCGTAAGCTCAGTCAGACATTTCCGAATCTCGCCCGAGTGGTTACCGGGCCCAAATTGGGGTGTAAAGAATAGAGCCACTGTTACCTGTCACGCATGTCGTAAGAGACGACTAGGGAGGTTGGTCGTGGGGCTAGCTACCCCACACCGTAAAAAACACTTAATGGCTACAGAACGGAGAGCGAGCCGAGTAAACGCTGGCTGAAACCAGACACATCGCCAAAGTACCAGAGCTCCAAATGGTGCTGAAGATGTGACATAAAACACACTAATGCTAAGGCTGCATGAATCAGATTTCGACATGAATAGAATTTATGGGGAGATCTGGTACATCGGTCTGCGTGGTGATCGAGAGAGAGATTTCCGAATTTCTGTTGATGTGAGTTGACCTTTATATATGCTTGATGCCATTCTGCCCAGCGTGTTCGTAGCGCGTTGGACTACGGGTGACTATCCCTCTGTGTGTGCGGGTTCAATTCCGCGGGATGGCAGAAAAAGCCACAGATTCCCCAGATTTACGGTGTTCGTGGCACCGAACCGAAGGGTTAAAATGTATATGACACCGAGCCGAAGAGCTGAATAGCTCAAGTGCTTCTGGATCGGAAAAAAAAAATATATGCTTGATAGAACACTGTAAACTTTATTGTGATTCTAGACCCTTCTATAAGTCTTTGATTATTTATTGATGACAATTGTTAACAATGTAACAATTCCTTTGCATTAAAGTTTATTTGTAACATAATATAATCTTGACTTTTACTTCTTGTTTTTTTTAATGAAATCGCCGGTGTGTTGCCGGTGCTACATGGGGAGCAAAGAATAGTACCGCTGCGACCTACAAAGCATGTCGTAAGAGAACACTGAAGGCTGGTAGAAAAGCCACAGGTTCTCCAGATTTACGTGGCACCGAACCGAAGGGTTACGATGTCCATGGCACTGAGCTTGAAAGCTCAAGTGCTTCTGGATCGACAGAAAAAAAAAATCTTGGTTGCTCAAATTATGCATACCGATAGGTTCGACAGGACGGGAAAATCATGAAAGAAACACAAGTAGATACATCAATTATGATACAGAATACAATCAGATACAGAACGGGTGCTGTTACTCTCACCATCATCATGTTGCTAGTCTTGAGATTATTTGAGCAAAACAGCCAGAAGGAGGAAAGTCTGGCCTATTTAAAATGAAAATCGTGGCATATCCTTTATAGTACGTAGCTAGCAACGACAGTAAACGAGTCGTCGATTTTCTAGCCACCACTTATACGTTCAGTAGTTTGTCATTGCTTTCTGAACGGTGAGGTATATTTTTACAGTCCGTGAAAATCCAAGGGAACGTTCCTTCCTTTGCGTTCGTTCTTTATGACCAATTTTAATCACTCTTTGTGATATGTTTGATCTTTGCCAAGAACGTGTATACGTTTCATATTGGTTTGGTAGGCCCTCAAACGCATAGACTTCTACACGCTTAGGACACATGCATCCGATTTCAGCCAAACCTCCTTAGTCGCCTCTTACGACATGCGTGGCAGGTAACAGTGGTTCTATTCTTTACACCCCAAATTTGGGCCCCGGTAACCACTCGGGCGGCCAAGGGAACTAATTTGCTTCCAAACTTGCCCGCCGCGGATTTTGAACTAGATACGTTTGGGTTGTGATCGACTTCACTACCCCTTAAGCTACAGACGCTTACAGCTATTTATAGAACGCAATTTTGAAGGAATATCAAGATGGCAAAGTTTTCTCAGGCAAACTACTCGACACTACCTATATATTTCAAAGAAATAAATAACTTAACCCTTTAGCTGCTAAGGACGCATATATACGTTTTCCCCATTCACTTCTAAAGACGCATTAACACGTCTGTTATTATCTCTCCTCTGTGGGCTAGGGACGTGTTAACACGTCATACATTGCTACTGTCACTGCTATAGGCGTACATTCACGTTTGTGACCTAGAAACAAAGAGTAGCTATTTTTAGCTCAGCCTTCAGAAAGTATGTAACAGCTAAAGGGTTAAGTGCAGTGGCGGCTAGTGATAATTTTTGTTGGTGGGGACAAACAAAAATTTTCGGAAAAATCATGGTTTTGAGTTGTTATGTTTTAGTTTATAAAATAATAAATACACGTTACACATTCTTTCTGGTTGGGCCCGGCCCCAGTGGCCCTTAATGACGAGCCACCACTGCTTAAGTGTTTGTTTTAATATTTGGAATGCTGTATTGAAGTTTCATTTGTATTCAACCGAAATAATTTTGCTCCAACGTACAGAAAGAGTTGAAAACACACCAGATTGCATCTTTACCCCACGCTGAGCTAATTATGAATTATGCTTTAAAGCGCTCACAAACTTCAATAGTTTACAGTGCGCTGTTGAAATTGAAATATACACTTCAAAAAACTAATCATGAGCTATAACAGAAATCATTTGTGTTTTTTTTTATTTCAGCAGGCACTGGTATGACCCGGTGCTAATCTGAAGTCTGCGCCCCAGGGTGTAGTGGGGAGTTTCTTTAGAAGGAAGATAGTTAGCGGGGAGAAAGTTCGTATTTCGTTTTTAATACCTTGCATTGTTTTTAATATTCCGTGCACTATTTTTGATAGCAATCACAGAATGAAAACGAAAGGACAATTTTTTTTGGGGAAAAAGTAAGCGATTTTGAGAATGTATCATTGTCATCATTATCATCATCATCATCATCATCATTATTATCATCATCTTCATCATCATCATCACCTTCTTCATCATCATCATCATCACCATCTTCATCATAATCACCATCTTAATCACCATCGCCATCATCATTATCATCACTATCTTCATCATCATTATAATTATCATCATCACCATCATTATCATCACCATCTTCATCATCATCATCATTATAATTATCATCATCATCACCATCATCATCTTCATCATCATCATCACCATCATCATCACCATCATTATCACCATCATCACCATCATCATCACCATCATCTTCATCATCATCATCATCATCATCATCACCATCATCATCCATCATCATCACCATCATCATCATCATCATCATCATCACCATCACCATCTTCACCTCATCACCATCTCATCACCATCATCACCATCATCATCACCATCATCATCATCATCATCATCTTCATCATCATCACCATCTTCATCATCATCACCATCATCATCATCATCATCACCATCATCATCATCATCCTCACCATCATCACCATCATCATCACCATCTTCATCATCATCACCATCATCATCTTCATCATCATCACCATCATCATCATCACCATCACCATCATCACCATCATCATCACCATCATTATTAGTCCTCATTCCCCTAAAGGACACATAATGCGAAGACATACAAAAATTCCACTCAATAAAATGAGCAGTTATGATTTTTTTGTCTCTCTGTGTCTGTTTGCTTGTCTTAAGAGTGCGTTGTCGTTCCACTTACGCCCAAATGCAGTTTACAACAAACGACGGGTCACAGTGGTAGACCGTTACCTCCGATAAACAAACGGTCGGGGTTGGGGGGGTGACTCAGGTAAAAATTCTAGGAAATAAGGCCACAACTGTCACGTGATCCTCTCATTCCATTGTAGCGCCCGAGTGGTTACCGTGGCCCAAATTGGGCTGTAAAGAATAGAACCACTGTTACCTGCCACGCATGTTGTAATAGACTAAGGAGGTAAGACGCGGGGCTGGCTACCCCACACCGTAAAAACACTAAATGGCTACAGAACGGAGAGCGAACCGAGTAAACGCTGGCTGAAACCGGACACATCGCCGAAGGATAAGCTCCAGAGCTCCAAATGGTGCTTAAGATGTGACGTAAAATTCACCAATGCTAAGGCTGCATGATTCAGATTTCCACATGAATAGAATTTATAAGGAGATATGGTACATCGGTCTGGGCGGTGATCGCAAGAGAGAGAGAGAAGATTCAGTGTAGTTGTATTCATTAATTCACTAATCCATTTCAAAACAACACAACGCGCTAAATCAAGGTTATTTTATGTTACAAGTTAAGTTAACGCTAAGGAATATCAATATTATTAACATTTTTCACCAATAAATAATCAATCATGAGCGAACAGAATTGAGTAAAAAATTTCGAAAAATCTTACAGTTTTCTATCAAACATACACATAAACCAGTCCCTATCTAACGGGAATTTCCGATTTGTCGGATATGCTATTCAACGGTATATTATCGGGGGCTGTGGGTAGACTTATCATATGTCCCTGTCTGATAGGAACTGTACCGGTTTTAAGGTATGGTCCTGGTCAGTCTGTCATTGTGTTCCGGTTATTTTTGTAAAAAAAAGTGAGTGCCGAAAAGTTACGTTTTTGGTGTGCAAACTACGGCATATGAAAAAAGTACAAGTTAAGAAGAAAAACTGGTACAATTATTCAATCATTTTAAACGACTGTATGCTTACGGGGATCAAAGGGGGAGCAAAGAATAGTAACACTGCGGCATACCAGACATGTCGTAAAAGACAACTGAGGTAGGAGTCTAAGGATGCTACCCTAGTAATTTTTTTCCCGATCCAGAAGCACTTGAGCTTTCAGCTCTTCGGCTCAGTGTCATGGACATCGTAACCCTTCGGCTCGGTGCCACGAACACCGTAAATCTTGGGAACCTGTAGCTTTTCTGCCAGTCCGCGGAGTTGAACCCGCACTTACAGAGAACTAGTCACCCGTAGTCCAACGCGCTACGAACACGCTGGGCACGCGAGCACCTAGTAAATAAAAGCATCGCAGAAATCGAATATGCTGGGGCAAATTGTAGACGCATAACTGGTACAACGTACAATCGTTCTTAGGCTCGGATCAAATACAAATCACAAAGAGTGGTTTAACAAGTGGTCGATATAGAGTGTTCACAGAAGAAGATACAAACGTATATGTCATCTTATCCATTTCAAAATAATTACAAAAACACACCCAAAATTTACTGAAATAATGCTCCGTGTTTTTGGCTAAATGGCCAAAAATCATCCCGTTCTAAAAGAGTTAACAAGTGGTCGATATGGAGCGCTCGAAGAAGAAGAACTAGCGGTCCCTGAAATTATCAGTATACATATCCTTTGAAATTTGTGTAAGGAAACTGAGCATCTATTGGTCTGCCAGACGTATTTTGACTTCAGTTGTTCTTCGAAAGCACCATATTATGTTATGTTATGGTATGTTATGTTATGTTATGCGATCGACGTCATGGCACATTGGGCATTCCCATGCCTGCTCTGTCCTCCGCTGCAGAAGCCATCCTAAAGTCCATTTGCTCACCGCATCCATAAGAAGTTGGTTAGTATATCTTCTCTCTCTACCACGAAGACGACACTGTCTGGCATGTCCAAACTTAATGCCTAATTCTCGCACACGTTCTATAATCTAGTGTCTGAGACTTGCCCATGTCACATAATTGAGAGCGTACAGCATTGATGATATCGGCTCTGTCCATACTTCTGCCCACTTGAGTCAAGGAACTGTTTGCAAGAAAGTCAGCACGCTCGTTACCCTGCACTCCAGCATGTCCAAGCGTGTACAACCAAGTTATTTTCTTGAGATGTGATCTCCGTGGGAGAGATCGGAGCACTTATGTACTAATTTGTTTTGACGTGCATCCGTGTGATGGTGATGGTGATCCGACGACTAAATTAAACTAAAACTAAATCTCCGAATGATGTCCACCCATTCCACACACAGACTTCCAGATTCAATCATTTGAAGCATATTCATCGAGTCTGATATGGTAATTGTATAGGCTACCTGTTGCTCAGCCACCCATGACAGAACCCTGGAGGCAGCGGTGATCTCCATCCACTTGTCATTTTTTAACCACTGTGTGATGTGTATGTGATCTGAGCAATTGAACAATTGTACGTTGTGCCAGTCATGTGCCTACAAGTAGGCTAACAACCCGATTTCTGCGACGCTTTTTATTTACTAGTTAGTTTCCCCTAGGCCCCTACCTCAGTCGCCTTTTACGACATGCCTTGTAGGTCGCAGCGTTACTATTCTTTGCTCCAGGACCGTGCGGTATGTTTTCTCAGTATGATGCAAGTCTTCGAAATGCCGCCCTTAAAGCTTTTTTAAAAATAACCTTCAATTGTAATTTCGGTTTTGCTGTTTATGCCGCCCTCATTATGGTACCGCCTGATGCAGCTGCCTCTATGCATCATAGCACCACACGGCCCTGCTTTGCTTCCCTTGAGAACCCCTGACAACACACGTGCGGACTTCAGCTCAATAAACAATAATAATATCATGAACGGTTTGTCAAAATGGCCGCCGTGACACCAAAATGAGTTCCTTGACGTCACTATCTGAGATCAAAATGGAGTCGTCCTTAAAAGCCGCTTACACAATGGACAAATTTCAATCAATATGTTTGATCCTGTGATGGGATCTTTACAACCAAAGTTCTGTCTGTTGCGATGTTCTGTTTTCGTTCTTGAGGAAGCGGATATTATGGTTCTTGATGATATAGTTGCTGTTGTTGTTGTTATTGCTGTTGTTGTTGATAATGTTGCTATTACCGGGTCTCTGTGGCTAAGTAGTTAAGCCCTTGTCTTGCGAGTGGAAGATCGTGGATTCGAATCCAGACAGCACCGTTCTGTTCACGAGTGCATTTTTTCCAGAGACTCCTAGAATTAGTGACGGAGTTACGGAGTTTGTGCTTTGTGCAATACTCTCGGCAGGTGGTGTGTCATTTATGCGGAGAGGGACCGGGCCATATTTGGCAAAAACCCGGTGCAATGAAGTCCCTCCTCCGGCTTTAAACCCCTTTAAACTGTTGTGGCTTAGTGGATAGTGAGTCGGTCTATTAACCCCGACGTTCTGAGTTCGAACCACGTTGTGGACAGTTTGGTTGCAAATTGTTTCGCGTGGATTTTTACAAAAGGACGATGGTACCACCCGTTCAGAAAGCAATGGCAAACTACTGAACGTCATAATGCCTAGAAAAATCACAAACAGCTTTAAAAAGCTGGGGTTGATTCGCAAAAGTCCTGTAAAGGTTATGCAATTAACTTTCAGGCTGCATTAGCCAGTACACTGACCTTGCGTCACCTTTAATATATAGGTAGGACAGTATTTCGGCTGAGAAGGGTGAATAGGTTAATTTGTTAGATCAAGAGCTATATGACGTAGAGGTTACGTGCTCGTCTTTCATGTCAAGGATACCAGGTTCGCTCCCTCGTTGAGCCAACTAGATATTTTTTCAGAGATCTTTCTTCTTCTTCTTTGCGTTCGTTCTTTACGACCAATTTTAATCACTCTTTGTGATATCTTTGATCTTTGCCAAGAACGTGTATACATTGCACATTGGTTTGATAGGCCCCTAAACGCAGACTTTTACATGTTTAGGACACGTACATCCGATTTCAGCCAAACCTCCTTAATCGCCTCTTACGACATGCGTGGCAGGTAAAAGTGGTTCTATTCTTTACAGCCCAAAGTTGGGCCCTTGTAACCACTCGGGCGTAAGAGATCCATGATCTCAGTGTAGTTGAGATCGAGTTCCTAGTCCTATCGGAGACGGATAATAAAACGCAGGTCCCATGTTCAATTTGAACCCGTAAAAGAACCCTTGGCAGTTCAAAATTGAGAAGAGCAGGCTGGAAAGCCTCTGTCCGGGCAAAAATCACAATTAAAAAAATTTAAATAAAAATATTCCTACATAAATATCTTCACCATCTTTAAAATTCCATCGGGGGTCCTCGCTGGTGCTACGGAGTTCGTGCACTGCAGCTGAGATCTTCCTATATAAGAAAGAGATCGGATCACACATGGTTACTCACCGAAGTGAAATGATGATGATCCAATCAATCAAAGTATCAAATGTGAAGAGCACTTATATAAGAGACACGCTAAGAATGTGAAAAGCTCTTATTACGAGACAAATCTATGAATGTGCGTCTTTGACCGCAAGTCTGTTGACTATCTCAGAATGTAACCGATTTACCGGCTAACATGAGAACATATAGAATACACAGTGGCGGCTCGTGTTCATTTTTCTTGGTGGGGCCAAACACAAATTTTCGGAAAATCATGGTTTTTGGAGTATTTACTATTATTTGTCTAATCCGAGAAGTTATACCCTTTCGATTTTGGTGGGGCCGGGTCCCACTGACCATTAATGACGAGCCGCCCCTGAGAATACAGACAGTTCAATAGAAGTTGTGAGAATCTTCTTTTTGTTTCTTTTGTTGTCACACTGTTACCAGGGTTGTTGTCCAGTGTCGTCGTTTTCTGTTTTTGTTTTGCGATGTTCTAGTGGTTTGAGCGATAATTATTTTTTATTTTTTGAGAGATTTTTTTTTAAAACAATTTTTTCTTATGTCGTCACACTGTTACCGGATTCTTGTCCAGTGTCGTGGTTTTCTGTTTCTGTCTTTCGCTGGTTAGTTGGTTTCAAGTATAGTTATTTTTGTTTTTTGTTATTTTGATAGTTGAGAGAATAATGTTAAGAAATGTGAACAAGCTTCCAGAGATACGAACAAATTCTGGTTATAATGTTCAAACTGCGGTGATTAATGTTAGTGGAGATACAACTGTTGATATTACTGATGAAGGTGTTTCAACGGAACGCCGAGAGAGAACTTTGCATCTTAAGAATCAGTCTCATATTACAGGTATGTATTCATTTGTAGTTTTAAAAAAAAAATAGTTAACAGGAAATAATGTGATTTAATGTGTGAATGCTTCTATGCATGGGCGTCCACATACATTTATCAAGAAGGGGCCAAAATAAATTTGTAAAATTTTAGTTGATGGTTTAATAATAATAATAATTCCTCTCGTACCGTTATACGTTACATAGGGCCTGCAAGTAATTTCTCCATACCGCTCTATCCTGGACAACTCGCTAAATCTCCTCCATGGAACTGAGACCGATATTTCTTGCCTCTCTCAGCAAAGTTTGTTTCAGGGTCTCCTTAGGTCGTCCTCTCTTTCTTGAACCCTTTGCATCCCACTTCAATGCCTGCTTTGATATTCGTTGATCATTTCTTCTCAAGGTGTGTCCAACATATCTCCATCTTCTCTTTCTTATAACAGTTGTCACTAGTGGTTGACCAGACATGTCTCTGATTTCATCACTTCTTCTGAATTCTTTCCATTTTATATTCCATTATTTTTCGCAGACATCTATTTTCAAATGCATTCAACTTGCTTTCTATATCTTTAGTCATTTTCCAACTCTCGCTGGCATATGTTAGGATTGATACAATATTTGAATTGAAAATTCGTAATTTAGTTTTAATACTATATAACTTACAGTTCCATATTTTATTTAGACTTTTAAAAGCTGATGTTGCTTTGCCGATTCGTATGATAATTTCTTTTTTAACATTTCCTGTGCAATCAAAATTGATACCTAAATAGGTAGTTGATAGTTTACTACGGCGAAACTTCTGGGTAGAGGCTGGTTCGGTGCGCAGGCAATGGACTGAATCACTACAGCGTCAACAATTTGCAGAATTACACTTATCTTCGTTCTGAGTCATATGGGTGTCGTTGTCAATGAGAGAGCAGACAGGCTGGCTGACTCTGCTACCATATCAGAGGGCCAGCCAATAGATAGAGCTGATATTTTGAACGCCCTCATAGAGTGTGGCCGCCAAGAAGATTTTCATTTAAACCAATCCACGTCAACTACTAGATTGCAGGAGCTGGGATTGAAGATTGAAGTAGCAAGAAAAAAACAGCATACCAGGTACGTGACTAGGCTTATCAATCAAAATCGAACTGGAACGGTCAGTCGCTGGACTCTGTTGGAGATATTGCTAAGGAGATCGGAGCACCTATGGACATGTCCGGAGTGCAATGAAGATATTCCAAACTGAAACTGAATCAGTTTGTTCTCTTCTCTGTTCGTGATATACGGAGGACTCTCCTGTAACTCTCATATTATCTTATAAGTCTCTCTACCTAAGTGGTTAAATCTTTGACTTGCGAGTCGAAAGACGTGGGTTCGAATCCGGACCGCGCCGCTCTGTTTACGAGTGCATTTTCCCCCAGAGACCACTAGGATTATTACCGGAGCTACGGAATTAGTGTTTTGTGCAATACTCTCTGCAGTGGCGTGCCATTTCCACGGAGAGTGACTGAGCTAAATGTGGTAAAATCCGGTGCAATGTAGTCAATCCTTCGGCTTTAAAACTTATATTCAAAAGCACATATATATGGTTTTCTACTGTCTTGTTTTTTTTTGGTTTTTTCTGATCCAGAAGCACTTGAGCTGAAAGCTCTTCGGCTCGGTGTCATGTACATCGTAACCCTTCGGCTCGGTGCCACGAACACCGTAAATCTGGGAACCTGTAGCTTTTCTGCCAGTCCGCGGAGTTGAACCCGCACTTACAGAGGACTAGTCACTCGTAGTCCAACGCGCTACGAACACGCTGGGCGCGCGGGCGTACTGCTACTGTCTTGTTTAATGTTCATGCTTTACACCCATACGTTGCCACTAAGAATATAATGCCCTTTGTATTGTGATTTTTGTTTTCTCACCACTTCCATTTCATATTGTTTTTAGTTGTTTAAGCTTCTACAGTGTGTTCAACTTAAAAGCAGCCTATGAATGGAGCTAATCTGGCATATATGTATGGAAATGTGAAGGTTCAGTTATGACGTAGTATAGGTCAAGGTTGTGTGATGGTGTGTAATTGTAGTGTGGGAAGGGTCGATGAGCAAATGTGACGTAGGACGAGCTAGTCTGAACCGGTTTAAATAGTAAATAAACACAACGCGATAGGTTATATGGCAGCTTTCAATTTGTCAATGGGACTGCAATTATCTTGAACACCCTCTATAACGCGACGTTTGTTTTTATTTTGTGCTCGTTCATTTATTTTACGATTCAGATCAAACCACTCTCAAAATGGCGTCATCAGATATGTCAAAGACACACCACACAACCTCTCCGTCTGGTCTTAGAAGAGACGCTGCTGATGATGCTAGTTCTTCCTTGCAGTTTTATTATGCGGTGTGCAAAAAGATGCGCATTCTTCCTTTGAGGTCAGCGATGGCTTATTTAGTGCCTATATTTTAGCCCTTGTTATCCGTGTCGATTTTGTTGCTGTTGTAGATGTTGCTATTGTCGATGTTGCTGTTGTAGATGTTGCTATTGTTTATGATGCTTTTCTTTGTTGTGGTTGCTGCTAATGTTGATGTTTCTAATGCTTTTCTTTTAGTGCGGTACTGTTGTTGTTGCTGTTGCTGTTGCTATTGTCGATGTTGCTGTTGCTATTGTCGATGTTGCTGTTGCTATTGTCGATGTTGCTGTTGCTATTGTCGATGTTGCTGTTGCTATTGTCGATGTTGCTGTTGTCGATGTTGCTAATGTTTCTAATGCTTTTCTTTTAGTGCGGTACTGTTGCTATTGTTGTTGTTGCTGCTGCTGTTGTCGATGTTGCTGTTGTCGATGTTGCTAATGTTTCTGATGCTTTTCTTTAATGTGGTACTGTTGTTATTGATGTTGCTGCTATCGATGTTGCTAATGTTAGTCGCCGGTGTGTTGCCGGCTCTCGCAAGGGGAACAAAATAGCAACACTGTGACCTACAAGGCATGTCGTAAGAGGCGACTGAGATAAGGGTCCAAAGGAAGCTACTCTAGTAAATAAAAAGCATCACAGAAATAGGATGTGCTGGCTTACTATTAGGTACACAACGTGCACTCGCTCTTAGGCTCAGATCACATACAAATCACAAAGAGTGGTTAACAAGAGGTCAATGTGGAGCGTTCGAAGAAGTAGAAGAAGCTAATGTTAGTGGTGCTTTTCTTTGTATTGGTGCTGTTGCTGAATGAGATCAAGTCACAGAGAAAGCTTATCATCAATATAAGAAAGAGGCACTCATCATTTTTCCGATATATGATTGAGAAAGGGAGGGTTTTTTTCCGATCCAGAAGCACTTGAGCTTTCAGCTCTTCGGCTCGGTGCCATGGACATCGTAACCCTTCGGTTCGTTGCCACAAACACCGTAAATCTGGGGAACCTGTGCCTTTTATGCCATCCCGCGGAACTGAACCCGCACTCACAGAGGGCTAGTCACCCGTAGTCCAACGTGCTACGAACACGCTGGGCAGGTGGGCTAAAGGGAAGTTTCAAACCCGGTAAAATCGAGGGTAAACGAGACAGAGAAAGACAGAGAGAGAAAATTGTGGATAGCCTGACTGTATAACATGGTAGAGCATCAACATATGAGATGATTGCAAACGCCAAAGACAGAGATTTGTGGAGATCCATGATCGCCTACGCCAGTCGGCACGGCACCTGATGATGATGACTGTTGTTATTACTGGTTGTAATATTGTTAATGTTCTCCTGTTGATTATGTTCAAGCTTTGTTATTTTATCATTGTTAACCCACTATTATCATTGTTAACCCACTATTATCATTGTTAACCCACTATTATCATTGTTAACCCACTATTATCATTGCTAACCCACTATTATCATTGTTAACCCACTATTATCATTGTTAACCCACTATTATCATTGTTAACCCACTATTGTACGTAACATTTTTGCTATATTATATTAATAATAATTCCTCTCCTACCGTTATACGTTACATAAGGCCTGCAAGCAATTTATCCATATCGCTCTATCCTGGGCAACTCGCTCAATCCCCTTAGACTGATATTTCTTGCCTCTCTCAGCAAAGTTCGTTTCAGGGTCTCCTTAGGTCGTCCTCTCTTTCTTGAACCCTTTGCCTCCCACGTCAATGCCTGCGTTGATATTCGTTGATCATTTCTTCTCAAGGTGTGTCCAACATATCTCCATCTTCTCTTTCTTATAACAGTTCTCACTAGTGGTTGACCATTCTCTTATTTCATCGCGGACCTGAACAGAAAGAGGTGGGCCACTTACACCAGCGTCCAAGACAAACTATATGGCTTGTCTAACAATCTGATGCAGACGGCGTCCTTCATTAGAGAATCTAAAATCAAAATCTAGTGAGAACGCAGAAGAAGGAATCGTTCCATTTTATGTTCATTATTTTTCACAAACATCTATTTTCAAATGCATTCAATATTTTGCTTTGTTTACGTTCTATTCTATATTTCAGAAATGTAGCTTCCCAATTTGGACGTCAACACGTCTCTTTCAAAAATCTGACACTTACCACTGCAGACATGAAAGCTGCCTGTTTGGCCTTGCAGGTTTGTTTGTTGTATTTATTTGGTTGGCTGATTTATCATCTGTTCTTTAGTTTTGCTTTTGTCCTTCTCTGCTTTTTGCCGTTAATCGTAGCAGGTTTAACTGATGATCGGTTTCCGAGATAGTGCACGTTCGGTTGCTTGATATGCTGTGCACTTTTCTGCGTCTTTGCCGTTAATCGTAGCAGGTTTAAATGATGATCGGTTTCCGAGATAGTGCACGCTCGGTCTCTTCATGTACTGTGGTAATATAGAGTGTTAAGATGTCTGTATTACCACCAGTCCATATTTTTGGTCTGCCCTTCATCTTAGGTGTTTCGCCATTAATAATAATAATAATGCCTCTCATACCGTTATACGTTACATAGGGCAGGCAAGTAACTTCTCCATACCGCTCTATCCCGGGCAACTCGCTCAATCTCCTCCATGGAACTGAGACCGATATTTCCTGCCTCTCTCAGCAAAGTTCGTTTCAGGGTCTCTTTAGGTCGTCCTCTCTTTCTTGAACCCTTTGCATCCCACTTCAATGCCTGCTTTGATATTCGTTTATTTCTCCTCAAAGTGTGCCCAACATATCTCCATCTTCTCTTTCGTATAACAGTTGTCACTAGTGGTTGACTAGACATGTCTCTGATTTCATCACTTCTCCTGAATTCGTTCCATTTTATATTCATTATTTTTCGCAGACATTTATTTTCAAATGCATTCAACTTGCTTTCTATATCTTTAGTCATTTTCCAACTCTCGCTGGCATATGCTAGGATTGATACAACATTTGAATTGAAAATTCATAATTTAGTTTACTATATAACTTGCAGTTCCATATTTTATTTAGACTTTTAAAAGCTGATGTTGCTTTGCCAATTCGTATCATAATTTCTTTTTTAACATTTCCTGTGCAATCAAAATTGCTATCTAAATAGGTGAACTGTTTACATTGCTACATAGTTTTACTGCAGTATTTACTTATATTGATAACATAATTTCAACTAAAATAAGGAAATATATTACGTTACAGAATGAAACTCAGACATCCAGTATTGACATGACGGGTAACTTTATGAGCACCAGAGAGATGCACTATCTCTTGAAGTTGTTGACCAAGCTGGAGCATGTCTTCCAAATGGTAAGCGATTATAATTACACCTTTGGGGGTCTCTGTAGCGGAGAGTTTAGGTGTCCGTCTCTCGTGTCAAAGGTAACCGGTTCGCTCCTTCGTAGAGCCATCGGTATATTTCTCCAGATATTCCTGATTTCAGTGTAGGTGAGATCGAGTTCCTAGTCCTATCGGAGACTAACGATAAAAGTAGGTCATGTGTTCAATTTGAGCACGTAAAAAAAATCTTGGCAGTTCAAAATTAAGAAGAGCACACTTTAAAGCCTCTGCCCATTAAAGCCGCTGCCCATTAAAGCCGCTGCCCATTAATGCCGCTGCCCAGGCGAAATTCATTAGAAAAGATAAAAAATAAAATTCCTACACAAATATCTTCACCATCTTCACAATTACATTGGGAACCCTCGTCGTGGCTTCAGAATTCGTACACTTCAACTGAGATCTTCCTGTGTAAGAAATCGATCGGAGCACACATGGTTACTCACCGAAGTGCAATGATGATGGTTCTATCAATCAATTAATCAATCAATCAATCACAGTTTTCTGTAACATTAGACTTAGTGGGGGACTTTGTCTATTATTTCCTCATTTTTCTCCTTCTCTGCTTTCTCCTCTCATATTTCTTTTTATTTTTGTTTCCAGAGTCTCTCCAACAACTGCTTAAGCGGACAGGCAATGCTGAATCTGGGAACATTTCTTGAAATCTATGATTACATCACTAGGCTAAATTTATCAGGTAGGGTAGATCGATAGAGGAAGGTAGCGAAGAAGAGAGACAGAGAGAGAGAGAGAGTGGAGTGAGAAAGAGAGAGAGAGTGGAGTGAGAGAGAGAGAGGGTGGAGTGTGTGTGAGAGAGAGAGAGAGTGGAGTGAAAGAGAGAGAGTGAAGTGAGAGAGAGAGTGGAGAGAGAGTGGATTGAGAGAGAGTGGAGTGAGAGAGAGTGGAGTGAGAGAGAGTGGAGTGAGAGAGTGTGGAGTGAGAGAGAGTGTAGTGAGAGAGAGAGTGGAGTGGAGTGAGAGAGGTCGTGAGTAAGATGTAGTGAGAAATGGAAAAGATGCCCGCGTGCTAAATTTGTTCGTAGCGCTTCGGACGACGGGTGACAAGCCCCGTGTCAGTGCGGTTCAATTCCGCGGGCTGGCAGAAAAGCCACAGGTTTTCCAGATTTACGGTGTTCGTGGCACTAAACCGAAGGGTTACGATGTCCATGGCACCGAGCCGAAGAGCCGAAGAGCCGAAGAGCTGAAAGCTCAAGTGCTTCTGGATCGGACAAAACGAAAAGAAATTGAGATCATAGTTAGGGTTGGAGAGTTAGAAAGAGAGAAGGGTGTTTAGTCAGCGAGCCACAGGAACCATCAGTATGCATACCCTTCGAAATCTGTTGGAGAGGACTCTGTTAATGATGATGATGGTGGCGTCTGAGGCTTAGGGGATAGTGACTCGATCTATTAACCCCGTCATTCTGAGTTCGAATCACGCTGCGGACAGTTTGGTTGCAAATTGTATCGCGTGGATTTTACAAAGGACGATGGCACCACCCGTTCAGAAAGCAATGGCAAACTACTGAACAATGTCTAGAAAAATCACAAACAGCGTTAAAAAAGCTGGTGATGATTCGCAAAGTCCTGTAAAGGATATGCAATTTAATTTGTCCAGCGTGTTCGTAGCGCGTTGGACTACGGTGACTAGTCCTCTGTAAGTGCGGGTTCAACTCCGCGGACTGGCAGAAAAGCTATAGGTTCCCCAGAATTACGGTGTTCGTGGCACCGAGCCGAAGGGTTACGATGTCCATGACACCGAGCCGAAGGGTTACGATGTCCATGACACCGAGCCAAAGGGTTACGATGTCCATGACACCGAGCCGAAGAGCTTTCAGCTCAAGTGCTTCTGGATCGGGAAAAAAAATGATGATGATGATGATGATGATGATGATTGTATAGTCTAAAGAGCCCGAAAGATTGACTTTAATGAACCTGGGTTTTTTGTACCATTGATTGATTGATTGATTGATTGATTGATTGATTGAATGATTTAATAGGACCATCATCAATGCACTTCGGTGAGTAACCATATATGCTCCGATCTCTTTCTTACATAAGAAAATCTCCGCTGCAGTGCACAAACTCTGTAGCACCGGCAAGGGTCCCCGATATCAATTTTGAAGATGGTGAAGATAGATTTGCAGGAATTGTTATTTTAATCGTTTCTAATGAATTTTGACGGAAGCGGCTTTCCAGCCTCATTTTGAACTGAAGAAGGGTTCTTTTACGTGCTCAAATTGAACACGGGGCCTACGTTTTATCGTCCGTCTCCGATAGGACTATTCTCTTGATCTCACTTACACTGATATCAGGGATCTCTGGGAATATATCCCGATGGCTCCACGAGGGAGCGAACCTGGTACCTTTGGCAAGAGAGACGAGGACCTAACCTCTAGACCACATGTACCACTTTTCCAACTCAGTATTCCAAACTATACATTTTCTGGAGATTCCTGGAAGTCTTGGTGGTGCAACGAAGTTCGTGCTTTCTACAGAAATGCATCTCCTACCTCCTGCCAAGGGTGCTGTATAAAGTACGAGCTACGTAGCTCCACCAACAATCCTAAGGGTCTCCCGAAAAAATGAGCTAGTGAATAGGATGGTGAGGTCCTGTTTCGAACACACGAACTTTGAAACCTAAGACAAAGGCTCAACTACTTTAACCACAATGATGTCAGATGTTATTGTTATATAATCATTACTCCTCTATAGTGAGCTGCCCAAAAAAATCCACACAAAAAACAGTATTTTTTGCCTGTAGGTAAAAGTAAAGGAACCCTTTCATACCTCGCGGTATATAGGTCAATACAGTGTTAGGCCTGTATTTTCATTGACCGTCGGCACACGATGGGTGATGTGGTCAACATCACGCCGGCTGCCTTTACTTTTCCAGAGCATGTCTGGTACCCAGTTGAGGCTGGGTCGACCTGAAAGCCGTCGTGGTCGGGAAAAATTCCACGCGCATTGCGGGAGCTGAACCCAGACCACCGGCCTTGCGAAGCGAGTTCACTAACAACTACGCTACAGTGGCTCATTTTTTTTTGCCTGTGTAATAGAGCAATTTCAAACAGAAGCGCCTGGTCGAATGTATTAGAGCGAGCCTCCCATACGGAAGACCCGTGTTCAATCCACGGTAAAGCCAGAGCCAACTATAAACTACTGGGCCTTCGGCTCAGGTAAGAATTAATGGGAAATCAGACCCCAACTACACCACGTGACCTCGCATTCCAGTATTGATGTATATAGACGAATTCATTTTAAAATCAACACAAAATGCTAACTCGAAGTCATATTATGCAACAAGTTAAGTTTAACAATAAGGAATATCAATGTTATAAATATTTTCACCAATAAATAACCATAGACTCACAGAATTGAGTAAAATTGCAAAAAGTGTGCAGTGTTCTATCAAACATCTGTAATTTCCAGATCCCTTTTCTTATCTAGGTCAGGAATACCCGGCCAGTTGTCTGGCCTTGCTAGAAGCCTGGCTGTGGTAAAGCCAACGATTCTTTTTCTGTTGGGAACACTAAAGACAAATGATAACCTGAACCGTTTTGCGGGAATTGCTCAAGCCATACGGCCATTAAATTCCTCAGGTTCTAGCCTCTAGTCCCCCTGTGCTATGCCCCCATGTGCTATGCCCCCTGTGATATGCCCCCTGTGCTATGCCCCCATGTGCTATGCCCCCTGTGCTACGCCCCCTGTGCTATGCCCCTGTGCTTCGCCCCTGTGCTATGCCCCCTGTGCTATGCCTCCCCTGTGCTACGCCCCCTGTTCTATGCCCCCTGTGCTACGCCCCCACCCTGTGCTATGCCCCCCCTAAAAAGCGGTACTACAGGCAGTAACGACAGGGTGGTCTTTTTTCTTTTTTAAATACCACTTTTTATGACGGTGTAGAACAAGGAGAAGAGCCGTCGTATATCTTGGACAGAGAAGAGAACAAATAGATCTATCCAGAAAGAACTCAAAATCAAAGAAAACTGGCTGATGCTACAAATAAGAAGAGAAAATTGAGATATTTTGGACATATAAAAAGACATGAAGGGCTGAGAAGACCATCATGGAAGGAGGCATACCGGCAAAGAGAAGAAGAGGAAGACCACGGAGAAGATGGATTCAGGATTTAACTGATGGTTTGAACATGACGGCTGCAGAGGCAGGACATCTGGTCTATGAGAGAGAGCAATTCTGGAGGACTGTTGGGGTAGCACAGTTCTGCTCAGGACAAGTTATTTGATGATGAGAACAGGGAGGGAGGAAGGGAGGCATGAGCCTGGGGAATTTAATTACCGCATGGCTAGTGCAATCCCCGCAAAACTGTTCAAGCTATGTCTTTTCTTTATGCCCCAGACAGAAAAAAACATTGTATCGGTGAGCCTCCACCCTAATTCATTCGGCCAGATTCTCCTCAGTGAACAAAGATTAAAAAATAATACAATATTGACCTTCCTCAGGAAACAGCTTCACCGATCATGATGCTTATCCAGTCGCAAAGTTGTTGATGGTAAGTGTAAAACCGAATCATACACATACTTGGGAGAGCAATGTAGACAAGGTGGGTGAAACAGATAGAGATGTCAAAATAAGAATACAAAAGGCAAGACGATCTGTTATCTTACTAGGAAATCTATGAAAGTCTAAATAAATCAAGTCTAGAACAACAAAAATAGGAGTGTCTGGTCGAATAGTTTTTTTTTTTTTTTTTCCGATCCAGAAGCACTTCAGCTTTTCAGCTCTTCGGCTCGGTGCCATGGACATCGTAACCCTTCGGTTCGGTGCCACGAACACCGTAAATCTGGGGAATCTGTGGCTTTTTCTGCCATCCCGCGGAATTGAACCCGCACACACAGAGGGGTAGTCACCCGTAGTCCAACGAGCTACGAACACGCTGGGCAGACGGGCGGTCGAATGAGTTAGAGCGCGGCTCTCATGCTGAAGACCCGTGTTCAGTTCACGGTAAGGTCAATGATTTTTTTTTCTGTTGTCGGTATAAATAAAAAAAACCTAACCTGAACAGCTTGGCGACGACTGCACTAGCCATGCAGCCATTAAATTTCTCAGTCTCTGGTCCCACTTGTCCTACACCGCCCTAAAAAGCGATACTACAGTGTATGTGTGGGTGGATGGATATGCAGAATATGTAACTCCAATGTTAAAGCAGTTTTGCTGTATGGGTCAGAAACATTGAAAACTACTAAAACAATAACGCATAAATTGCAAACACTCATCAACTTGTGTCTGCGCAGAATAGAGGTACTGAGAAAGTATGAGATGGTAACAGCTGAGAAACTTATAGAGAAAATGAAAATCGTGGCATATCCCAAAGGACGTAGCCATCAACCACAGTAAACAAGTCGTTGATTTTCTAGGCACCACTTATACGTTCAGTAGTTTGCCATTGCTTTCTGAACGGGTGGCGCCATCGTCCTTTGTTAAAATCAACGGAAACAATTTGCAAGCAAACTGTCAGCAGCGTGATTCGAACTCAGAACGTCGGGGTTAATAGACAGAGTCACTAAGACAGATTACACTGAACGAAGAGGTTACAAAAAGGCGCTGGTGCTGGATAGGACACACTTTGCGGAAACCTAAGGAAATATAACAAGAAGGGTCCTTTCCTGGAACCCACAGAGACAGTGACAGACAGGAAGGCCTAGAAATACATAGAGACGAAATTTTTAGACAGAGATCAACAATATACAGAAGAGCTGGAGGGAGCTGCAGGAGATAGGAAGACCTGGCATGAGTTGGTTGAGGGTGTATTCCTCAATCGGGGTTAAAAAGGCAAGAGAGAGAAAGAGAGAGAAAGAGAGAGAGAGAAAGATATTACTTACTTTTTTGTTTTTATTTTGTTCACGCACTATGCAGCAAATTAACAAATATCTGGCAATCTCAAGATCTTAGTATATGCACAAAGTTAAATTATTTAGGTCATGTGTGATTCCTGTACTGACCTACGGTTGTGAAAGTTGGAAAACAACAAAGAAAATTGATAAGAAACTGGACAGCTTTGAGAATAAATGTCTACGAAAATTATTAAAAGTAAAATGGAGTGATTTCGTTTCTAACAACACAGTGAGAGATAGAACACACCAACAACCCATATCAAATATTATAAGGAAACGAAGGTGGAAATATTTAGGTCATGTTCTTAGATCAGACGAAAAGAGACTAAATCAACAAGTCCTTATGTGGTCACCAGTTGGGAAAAGAAAACGTGGAAAACCCAAGACCGCACTTCGAAGAACCATCCAACAAGAAAGTAAACTATTGGGATGTAAGACCATACAAGATCTCCAACTGCTATCAAAGAACCGCATCACATGGAGATCTAAAACCTCTGCCCTATGTGTTGCCTTTTGGCACGAAAGGAACAAACTAACTATGTAACATGACTTTGAAGATTTGCTATTCTTTGTTGATGCTGTTTACTCCCTCTAGGGCTGTATTTTCTAACGTGGTGTCAACGCCCCACAGAAAGGGGGATTTGATTTGAAAGGCTTTGGTGGGGCATGATACAAAAAAGGTTGGAAAACACTGCTCTAGTGTGCTAAAGACCATTGTGGCTGCCCCTCAACTTGATTCATTGTTTCATTATTATTTCCTTTTTCAATACCTCATCATCATCATCACATTGCTTGTCCTGAACAGATCTTTGCCACCTTAAC
The DNA here is from genome assembly GCA_020796225.1 of Arion vulgaris. Lineage (NCBI taxonomy): Eukaryota > Metazoa > Mollusca > Gastropoda > Stylommatophora > Arionidae > Arion > Arion vulgaris. The sequence goes on from CM036776.1 coordinate 3,208,374, forward strand.
AGTCCTTCGGAATCTCTCTCTCTCTCTCTCTCGTAGGCCATGGTTCGAATCCTGTGTTGACAAATTTTTTTTTTCCGGAAGCCCCTAATATTTGTTCACTGTCTAAAACTTAATAAATGTGGTTTTTTTTTTTTTTACAGAAAAGCTCCGCTCTCCGAACCTTGGTGCTTAGTCATAACAAGTTCAGAGAAGAAGGTGGAAAAATTATTGGACAAGCTTTAGGTAGTTGATCGTCAGGTGTCATTTGTATCGATCACTATTATATTTTATGTTGATTCTTAATTTTTGTGTCATTTAGCGTTGTGATTGTCATTTGCATTGCTGCCTGTCATTCATACTGTTTAGTTTTATTTATATTTTTGGTGTTATTCATATTTGTGGTGTTATTTATATTTTGGTGTTATTTATATTTTTGGTGTTATTTATATTTTGGTGTTATTTATATTTTGGTGTTATTTATATTTTTGGTGTTATTTATATTTTGGTGTTATTTATATTTTGGTGTTATTTATATTTTGGTGTTATTTATATTTTGGTGTTATTTATATTGTTGGTGTTATTTATATTTTGGTGTTATTTATATTTTGGTGTTATTTATATACTTTTGATGTTATTTATATTTTGGTGTTATTTATATTTTGGTGTTATTTATATTTTGGTGTTATTTATATTTTGGTGTTATTTATATTTTGGTGTTATTTATATTTTGGTGTTATTTATATTTTGGTGTTATTTATATTTTGGTGTTATTTATATATTTTTAATGTTAAATTATATTTTGAGTTGTTATTTAAAATATAGTAATGAATTTCAAAATGTAAAAAGACAATCTTGAATATAATATGTATAGAAAATGAAAATAGCTAAAACAAGTTTCAATTGAAAATAGAAAATTGTCTAAACATAGTTCTTCAATACATATAGTTCTTCAATACATATAGTTCTTCAATACATATAGTTCTTCAATACATATAGTTCTTGGCCAGAACACGAGTAAGATCTTTTGAAGACAAGTTGAATGGAAGATGGAGAGTTTGAAGATATCTTGTTCTGTCATTCTCCCTGATTCGTATAGTAATGTTGGTAGCAGGGGCGGCTCGTCATTGAGGGCCAGTGGGGCCCGGCCCCACCAATAATCGAAAGAGAGAATAACTTCCCGGAATAGACAAATAATAGTAAATACTTCAAACACTATAATTTTTCCGAAAATCTGTGTCTGGCCCCACCAAGAAAACTGACCACGAGTCGCCACTGGTTGGTAGTACACAGCTGCGGAATATATTAATCGTGGTTCTGATGTTGCATTGTGCTGATTTCATGACCCTCTGAAGGGTCAAAACATAGGTCATGTGTTCAAGTTCAACAATTGACAAATAGAAATAGGCTGCAATGTACCTGCCTGAAAAAAAGGTCATACAAAAATTCCAATAAAAATTATTACAAATATTTTCACCATTTTCAAAATTACATCAACACTCGCCGATGCTACGAAGTTTGTGATCTGCCGCTGGGATCTTCCTGTTTAAGAAAGTTATTTGAGCACACAAGGATATTCAATGAAAGGCAATGATGATTTTTAATCAATCAATCAATCAATCAATAAATAAACAATTTACATCTTAGATTTGGGCGGGAGACCGACCCAGCGCAAGGGTTGTCTGTTTTACAAATTTAGCAGATAAACAACCAACAAACATATTGTCATACAATTTAGCCACATGTTGCACAAGATATTTTTTATTGATGGTGTACAACGTTTAGTGTATGTATTGTAATTATTTATTTAAATAATACTTTTTTAAAAAAAACCAATATATATATTTTCGATCCAGAAGCACTTGAGCTTTCAGCTCATCGGCTCGGTGCTATGAATGGCGTAACTCTTCGGTTCGGTGCCACGAAAACCGTAAATCTGGATAACTTGTGGCTTTTCTGCCAGCTCGTGGAATTTAACCGCACTCACAGGGAGCTTGTCACATGTCGTCCAACCGCTACGAACACGCTGGGCAGGTGGGCTGAAAATATAAGTACAACCCCCTTCCACTTTCATCGTGCAGTGGATTTCAAAAAAATAAGAAGTTCAAAAATGTCAAACTAGCATATGTTGTACATATCACTCATAATTATAGCATGAACCTCCCAAAAATGTCTAACCTAGTTGGTTTTCTAGATATAGCTCTAGGAATGCTACCCGAAACAAATGCTTGCAGAAAACGGATGCACCAGGCCTAAGGCTCATAACATGGTGCAATGACCCCTCACAATAAGGAATGGGATAATGGATTCTACGGTCGCCAATCTGCCTCGGAGATTTGGCCACACAGTAGGAATGTCAGACCTGCCATCACGAGTGGAAGGGCAGGAATGGGGAAGCAGAGATAGTGGGAATTGTGTCCTACAGATCTGCACCCAGTGTGCAGACTTGGTAAGAGGGAGGTGGCCCACTTACACTGGCGTCCGGGACAAATTGTATGGCGTGGCTGATGATCTGAGGCAGACGGCTGCCTTTATTAGAGAATCTGAAATCCCAATCTAGTGAGAACGCAGAAGAAGAAGAAGATATATCTCTTGCAATATAACCCTTCCAAATAAAAGAAAAATTTCAAATTAGAACAGCAATATCTCTGCTTATATACAGTTTAGAAAAAAGTGGAGGTTCATGCTATAATTACGGATGATTTGAGTTTATTTTGTTGATTGAGACTGTCATATATCTTCTCAGCCGGAACCACAACGCTAGAAGACATTGATCTCAGCTGGAACCATCTGCGGCGGTGCGGCGCTGTAGGAATTGCTAAAGGGTTGCAGGTAATCTTTCTCACATTTTTTCATCCTCTTAAAATATTGACTATATTGTCAATGCTGTCTTTGCAGAAACTTCTCTGTCTTTTGTATTTTTTTCCCCGATCCAGAAGCACTTGAGCTGAAAGCTCTTCGGCTCGGTGCCACGAACACCGTAAATCTGGGAACCTGTAGCTTTTCTGCCAGTCCGCGGAGTTGAACCAGCACTTACAGAGGACTAGTCACCCGTAGTCCAACGCGCTACGAACACGCGGGCAAGAAATGTTTTGTGCCAACTTTCTTTCCTATGCTGATGTTGGTGACTGTCTTTTCTTTTGTTGTTGGTAACTTTTCGCAGGCAACGCATTTCAAATGCAGTTTTTTTTTGTGACTGCACTTTGCTCATTGTCCATGTTTGGCTCTGGTAACACAAAGTAGGTATGAAAATGCTGTTGATCATCTGTTGCTTAGCTATTGTAAAATCTTTGACTTGTTTTAATTTTCTGAGTTAGTGCCGCTAATGACTTGAATTTCTTTCAGACAAACAGGTCCTTACGTACAGTAAACCTGGCCTGGAACGGGTTCGGGTTTGAAGGAAGCGTTGCTGTTGGTGACATGCTTAGCTCTAATACCTCTGTACTAGAACTTGACCTATCCTGCAACAGAATCAACCCCCCGGCTTTACTGGAACTGCTTAGAGGAATCGCATCCAATAGGTCTTTGAGGATACTCAGGGTATGCCCTTGCAGTCTCCTTTACTCTTTCTATCTCTCTATTTTTCTCTATCGCTCTCTATCTCGCTATTTCCCTCTCTATCTTTCTTCCTTTCTCTCTCTGTCCCTATCTATCACCCTCTCTACCTCGCTCTTTCCCTCTCTTCTTCTTCTTCACCATTCAACTCCCAACGGAGCACAGGTCTTCAACAACTTTCTTCTATCTCTTCCTCTCTCCTGCCATCCCTTCCACTTCTTTCCATATTTTACCTATCCTTTTTCGTATCAGTATCCAGCTCTCTTCTCCAGATATGTCTAGGACTTTGCCTACTCCTCTTTCCCTGCGGGTTCCATCCCCTCTCTATCTTTCTTCATAGTGGGCGTCTGTAGCTTAATTAGTAGTGAGCTCTATTTTTTTGTCCTTTTCCGATACAGAAGCACTTGAGCTTTCAGCTCTTCGGCTCGGTGCCATGGACATCGTAACCCTTTGGTTCGGTGCCACGAACACCGTGAATCTGGGGAACCTGTGGCTTTTTTGCCAGCCCGCGGAATTGAACCCGCACACACATAGGGCTAGTCACCCGCAGTCCATCGCGCTACGAACACGCTGGGCAGGCGGGCAGTGAGCTCGATTAAAATCCAAGCATACCTGATTCAAACACCGCATCAGGCAGTTTAGAAGAAAATTCCTAGCCATGGATTTTTTCGAACGGTAAAAATAGACCGTTCAGAAAGCAATGGCAAACTACAGAACGTGCAAGTGGTGCCTAGAAAATCGATAATTCGTTTACTGTGAGTGATAGCGAAGTCATGTAAAGGCAGTGCCAACCATTATCTTTTCAAAAGGTAATAACCCTCAGATAGAGAAAATCTGCTGTAGACTGAAAGTCAAACACTGGATATGATTATGCAGTGGCGGCTCGTGATCATTTTTGTTGGTGGGGCCAGACACAATTTTTCGGAAAAATCATGGTTTTGGGTTGTGATATTTTAATTTATAAAATAATAAATACACGTTACACATTATTTTTGGTGGGTCCGGCCCCACTGGCCCTTAATGACGAGCCGCCACTGTGATTATGGGAAAGACTTCTTCACAGACCTAAGCAGAACAGACCAAGTCGTTATATGTCGACTTGTTACCGAGCACTGCAGACTCAACAAACACTTATATATACTAGGAATACGTCGAACAGCTCTCTGCCATTGTCAGCATGGGGAACAGATACCGGAACATGTTCTGCAACACTCTCAGTTATCAGTTATATGAGGACTATCATCATAGCACTCCGGACATGTCCATAGGTGCTCCGATCTCCGCCTCAGCAAATCCAGCAGCGTCCAGCGACCAAACACGCCAGTTCGATGTTGATTAATCAATCTCTTTGCATATTTAGTATGTCGTTCTTTTCGGGCTGCACCAATATTGACACCCATCTCTTTCAATCCGGTCAGCGAGTGGGATTCACAGCCCTGAAACTCCTCTGTTCGGAAAGACTCTCTCAGTGAAGAATGTCACTTCGATCCATTGCAGCTCCTCTGATATTGTAGCTAAGCCAGCCAATCTATCAGCTCGTTCATTACCCCTAACTCCTGCGTGCCCAGGGACAAAAATGAAGGTGATTTCTCTGATCATTGTCTGTACCAGTACCTCCACCCAGTTTCGTCTCACCATACCTGATTCGACTTTACGAATCATGCTCATGGAGTCACTAAGTATGAAAACACGAGAGTAATTGTGAGATGCCAACCAGTTCACCGCTTCCGTAACCGCCCGAACCTCCATTGTCAAGCTACTTGTGGTTGTTGCGTAGGCCCCATTGGCCTCTCTTATCACTGTCCTATCCTGTATGAGCTGATAAGCAGCTTGTGGCCAAACCTTGTTGACCTGAAAACTAAGCTTTAGGAAAATCTGACAGACCTGAAGCTGACTGTCTAGTTTGTGGCCCACAGTGGATTAAGTGGCCCACAGTGGCCCACATGGCCACAGATTGCCGAAGAAGATGATTACGAAGAAGAAGAAGAAGAAAAAGAAGAAGAAAGCAAGTGAACTTCTCCTCCCTCTGCAACCACAGCAAACTAAAGGAAGACCACGAAAAAGATGGTTAGATGGTCTAGTAGAATCCTCTCAAAAAGCACAAATAACTATCAACCAAGTCACGAGAACAATATTTAACTCTAATATTAAAGCAGTTCTACTGTATGGGTCAGAAACATGGAGAACAACTAAAACAATAGCGCATAAATTGCAAACATTCATCAACTGGTGTCTGCGCAGAATAGAGGAATAAGATGGTATGATAGGGTCACAAATGAGGAACTTATGGAGAGAACAAGACAGATTCCAGTGAACGAACAGGTTAAAAAAGACACTGGCGCTGGATAGGACACACTTTGCGAAAACCGAAGGGGAATATAACAAGAAGGGTCCTTGCCTGAACCCGCAGGGACAGCGAAAGAAGGGGAGGTCGAGAAATACATGGAGACGAGATTTGGAAACAGAGATCAACAATATAAAGAAGAGCTGGAGGGAACTGCAGGAGATAGCTAGATATAGGAAGACATGGCATGAGTTGGTTGAGGGCCTATGCCCCAATCCGGGGTAAAAAGGCAAAGAGAGAGAGAGAGAGAGAGAAGTCACGATAACAGCTCAAGACAGAAACAGAAAACTACGACACTGGGCAACAACCTGGTAACAATGTGAAGACAAGAAGAAGAAGAAGATTCTCCAGCCCACTCAAAGAAACATTTACAACTATTACTTTTGTCCCCGGCATTATGGTAAAAGTAGTTTATCATATGCCTCATCAAATGTTATTGGTTATTGGTTACTAAACTGACGTCATTGCACTCCGGGCAGACCTCTAGATGCTCAGTCTCCCCAACAGATATCGAAGAGTACGCATACTGATGGTTCCCGTGGCTCGCTGATCATCAAATGTATGTACGTGCTCACTTCAATCACATTTTTGTTTTTACCACCTGACAGATTGGACATAATCCAATTACATCAGCTTTCTCAAGCTTAATTCTGGCAGTGGTTAGAAAACACAGAGAGAGTGCACTGGAAAGTTTGGACATGACGGTAAGAAGATGGTTACACAATATTTCTAAATCGTATTTTGATTGATTGATTGATTGATTGATATGATCATTCCGAACAGAGGAGTTTCAGGGCTGTGAATCCCACTCGCTGACCGATTGAAAGAGATGGATGTCAATATTGGTGCAGCCCGAAAAGAACGACATACTAAATATGCAAAGAGATTGATTAATCAACATCGAACTGGCGTGTTGGGTCGATGGACGCTGCTGATTTGCTGAGGCGGAGATCGGAGCACCTATGGACATGTCCGGAGTGCTATGATGATAGTCCTCATATAACTGAAACTGATATGATCATCATCATTGCACCTCGTTGAGTAACGTGTAATCTGATCTCTTTCTTACACAAGATTTCAGGGCAGCGAGCGAAGTCCGTAGCTCCTGCGTAGGATACCGGTGATATTTGGAAGATGGTAAAGATTTTCTTTTTGGAATTTTATTTTTAATCTTTCTAATGAATGTTGCCCGGTCAGCGGCGTTCCAGCCTGCTCCTCTCGATTTTTGAACTGCCAACGGTTCTTTTGCGTGCTTAACTTGAAAACATGGCCATTGTTTTAATCGTCCGTCTCCGATATGACTAGGAATTCGACGTCATCTATACTGAGATCAGGGATCTCTGGAAAAATATCCAGATGGCTCTGCAAGGAAGCGAACCGAGTACTTTTGGTACGTGAGATGAGCATCTTACCTCCGAGCTACAGAGACGCCAGTTTTGAAAATTATTCTGTCTGTTTAGTAAAGCTGCAAGGCAAGCATTCGAAAACGTAATACTCCGCCGCAGCTTGCTAATCAGATGACCAGAAAGCTAGAGAGAAAAACCTTTGGAAACTCCTGGAAGTGCACTTTGTCGCTCTCTCTCTCTCTCTCTCTCTCTCTCGATCACCACCCAGACCAATGTACCAGTTCTCCCCATAAATTCTATTCATGTGAAATCTGATTCATGCAGCCTTAGCATTGGTGTGTTTTATGTCACATCTTCATTCCATTAGCATTGGTGTGTTTTACGTCACATCTTCATTCCATTAGCATTGGTGTGTTTTACGTCACATCTTCATTCCATTACATTGGTGTGTTACGTCCATCTTCAGCACCATTTGGAGCTCTGATGCTTATCCTTCGGCGATGTGTCCGGTTTCAGCCAGCGTTTACTCGGTTCGCTCTCCGTTCTGTAGCAATCTAGCGTTTGTTTACGGTGTGGGTAGCTACGCCCAACCTCTTTACTTGTCTCTTACGACATCCATGGCAGGTAACAGTGGTTCTATTCTTTACACCCCAAATTTGAGCACCGGTAACCACTGGCGAAAAATATATATTAATATATATATATATATATATATATATATATAATATATATATATATATATATATATATATATATATATATATATATATATCTGTATACAATCCTGTAAATATAGTCCTGTTTCTTTTTACTTCTTCTTCTTCTTTGTCGTCACACTGCTACCGGGTTGTTGCCCAGTGTCGTCACACTGCTACCGGGTTGTTGCCCAGTGTCGTCACACTGCTACCGGGTTGTTGCCCAGTGTCGTCACACTGCTACCGGGTTGTTGCCCAGTGTCGTCACACTGCTACCGGGTTGTTGCCCAGTGTCGTCACACTGCTACCGGGTTGTTGCCCAGTGTCGTCACACTGCTACCGGGTTGTTGCCCAGTGTCGTCACACTGCTACCGGGTTGTTGCCCAGTGTCGTCACACTGCTACCGGGTTGTTGCCCAGTGTCGCACACTGCTACGGTGTTGCCCAGTGTCGTCACACTGCTACCGGTTGTTGCCCAGTGTCGTCACACTGCTACCGGGTTGTTGCCCAGTGTCGTCAACTGCTACCGGGTTGTTGCCCAGTGTCGTCACACTGCTACGGTTGTTGCCCAGTGTCGTCACACTGCTACCGGGTTGTTGCCCGTGTCGTCACACTGCTACCGGGTTGTTGCCCAGTGTCGTCACACTGCTCCGGGTTGTTGCCCAGTGTCGTCACACTGCTACCGGGTTGTTGCCCAGTGTCGTCACCTGCTACCGGGTTGTTGCCCAGTGTCGTCACACTGCTACCGGGTTGTTGCCCAGTGTCGTCACACTGCTACCGGGTTGTTGCCCAGTGTCGTCACACTGCTACCGGGTTGTTGCCCAGTGTCGTCACACTGCTACCGGGTTGTTGCCCAGTGTCGTCACACTGCTACCGGGTTGTTGCCCAGTGTCGTCACACTGCTACCGGTTGTTGCCCAGTGTCGTCACACTGCTACCGGGTTGTTGCCCAGTGTCGTCACACTGCTACCGGGTTGTTGCCCAGTGTCGTCGTTTTCTGTTTTTGTCTTGCGCTGTTCTGGTGGCTTGTGTGATTGTTATCTTTGCTCTTTCACATGATTCTGCTATGCCATCTAACCATCTTTTCCATGGTCTTTCTCTTCTTTTCCATGGTCTTCCTTTCTTTGTATTGCTGTTGTAAAACTCTATTTAAAAAGCAGAAAAAACAACAACGATCATTTCTTTGTAACAAACTCTACAGGGTGTTGTTGTTGACAAAGAATTTGAGAAACTTCTGGAAGAAATTCAATGTGAGAGATTTCTTCTGGTTAACTATGAACTATCGCTACCGGTGAAAAAATTGTCACGAGAAGAAATGAGAGAAAGGATTGGACTCCCAAGTGCTTTTAATGTTGATCCCTTGAGGATGTTGTATTTGCTGAAGGTAAGTTTTTGTATTATCTTTTCGTCTATTTGTGCAGAGCCAACTCTAAATAACTAGGCCAGACAATGAATGGGGTTCCTGACCTAGATCAGAAATAGGGAACCAGAAAATTACAGATGTTTGATAGAACACTGCAAGCTTTTTTTGCAATTTTACTCAATTCTGTGAGTCTATGGTTATTTATTGGTGAAAAATATTATAATATTGATATTCCTTTTTGTTAAACTTAACTTGTTCATAATATAACTTCGGATTTAGTATTTTGTGTTGATTTTAAACTGAATTCGTCTATATACTTAACAATACTGGAATGCGAGGTCACGTGGTGTAGTTGTTGTCTGATTTCCCATAATTCTTACCTGAGTCCGAAGGCCCATAAGTTTATAGTTGGCTCTGATTGGTGTATACAGGCTCCACAGACTCCCGTGGATCTACTTTCCTGGTCATGAGGGTGTTTGCGGGTACGTGAGAGCGAGCAGGCTTGCATCGAAAGCATAGACTTTGGGGAAGTTTAGGATAGATAAAGTGGATGTTCTATAGATAAAGTGGATGTTCTATAGATAAAAGGGATGTTCTATAGATAAAGGGGATGTTCTATAGATAAAGGGGATGTTCTATAGATAAAGGGGATGTTCTTCTGTCTCTTGGCGACCTACTGTTGGAAGAGGATACTAAAATTTAGGTTGAATCAATAGAGCCATTTTGTAGGTTTGGAGTTACACGTTGCACAAGTAGAACTGGATGCTTGGGGGGCAGAGAGAGAACTGTGTTTAACCAGTGAGCAACAGGAACCCTTAGTATGCATATCCTTCAAATATGTTGGGAAGATTGAGCACCATGGTTGCCTGGTGGGTGTTGTCAGTTCGGTAACCATAAAATAACCAATGAATTGTTTTGATCATCACATCATCGACATCATCGACATCGACATCATCATCGACATCATCGCACATCATCGACATCATCATCGCATCATCGACATCATCGACACATGCATCATATCGACATCATTGACATCATCGACATCATCGACATCATCATCGACATCATCGACATCATCATCGACATCATCATCGACATCATCGACATCATCATCGACATCATCGACATCATGACATCATGACATCATCATCGACATCATCATCGACATCATCATCGACATCATCATCGACATCATTACGACATCATTGACATCATCGACATCATCTGACATCATCATCGACATCATCGACATCATTGACATCATCATCGACATCATCGACATCATGACATCATTGGATCATCATCTGACATCATCGACATCATCGCATCATCATGACATCATCGACATCATCGACATCATCGACATCATGACATCATTCGACATCATCGCACATCATCTGACATCATCGAACATCATCGACATCATTGACATCATGACATCATCATCGATATCATCGATCATTGACATCATCGACATCATCGACATCATCGAGTTCCATGTCAGCAGATCTAGGTTATAATCATGTTCTTCTGTCTCCTGCTCCAGCTATCTTTCTTCTTCTTTTGTCGTCACACTGCTACCGGGTTGTTGCCCAGTGTCGTCACACTGCTACCGGGTTGTTCCAGTGTCGTCACACTGCTACCGGGTTGTTGCCAGTGTCGTCACACTGCTACCGGGTTGTTGCCCAGTGTCGTCCTGCTCTGTTTGTTTGCCGTGTCGTGTTTCTGTTTGTTGCTATGTCTGCTGTAGTGGTGTTATTTTTGCTTTTAAAGATTCTCTATGCCATCTAACCATCTTTTTCGTGGTCTTCCTCTTGCCTTCTTCCCTGATGTTCTGTTGTAGAAGACTGTATACAGTGGAGTTTGGATGCATTCTTATTAAGTGACAGAACCACTTCATTCTTTGTTTCTCCATGTAATTCAAGCAGGTTTTCTGTCCAACTTTATTTCTTATGCTGATGTTGGTGATTTGTCTTTTCTGTATTGTTGATAACTTTTCCAGGAAAGCGTATTTCACATGTAGTTATTTTTTGTGACTGCACTTTGCTTAATGTCCATGTTTGGCTCTGGTAACACAAAGTAGGTATGAAAATGCTGTTGATCATCTGTTGTTTAGCTGTCAGTGAAATTTATGGGTGCCTTAACAATGGGGCCAGCTGGTAGGTTACAGCATTTACTTTTTATACTCTAACCTCTATCTCTCTAGCTATGAGTTCTGATATTGTTTTCTCTTCGTGCATGTGTTAAACTGTCTAGAATATTTTCTTCTATCGACGTCTATCTTTCGTTCCTTCTACCCGCGTTTTTCCATTAGAACTTTTGTAGAATAATTTATGATGCTCCTTCATCACGGGTGATGATGACCACACAATTTTCATCCAATGAAGATGTTAGTTGCTGTAGCTATGTCTTGTTTTGTGTGTGCGTAGATGACTAGTGAGCCCGATACGGTCTTGAAATGTTCTTGTACAGTGTGGGCAAGGTATACTTGCACTTGTGGGAAGTTTTACTGTCTTTCTATTTTGACGTTTTTGTTCCATCCGTGCTGTTCTACCTGCCTCGCAGTCGAAGAACCAAGACGTGCAGAGAAGATGCCCAGGCTGGTCTGTCTTGAGCAACATTCTCCCAGTTGGCGACACGAAGGATTTCATCGAGTTCTTGAGTGTCTTTGAATCGCTTTTTCTGACCTCCCTGTTAGCGTTTACCACTATGCAGCTCACCATAAATATAGGACCATCACCATAGCACTTCGATGAGTAGCCATGTGTGCTACGATCTCTTTCTTACAGAGTAAGATCTCAACGGTAGAGCACGAACTCCCTAGCACAAGGAAGGTCCCGGCGTAATTTAAAATACGGTAACAATATTTTGAAGGAATTTTAATTTAATCTTTTCTAATGAATTTTGCTCCGGCAGTGGCTTTCCCTCCTGGTCTTCTCGATTTTGAACTGCCAAGGGTTCTTTCACGTGCTCAAATTGAACACGGGACCTACGTTTTATCGTCCGTTTCCGGTATGACTAGGAACTCGATCTCACCTACACTGAAATTAGAGATCTCTAGAAAAGTATTCCAATGTCTCCATGAGGAGCGAACCGGGTACCGTTGGAACAGAGGCGATCACTAACCTCTACGCACGTAGATCCGTATCGCTGCAGTCTCTACTAATCTACTGTTCTTGCAATCGTTCGTTCAAAATGTGGATCACCTAGGTTTAATTTATATGCAATTATCTGATGGAGACAAGTAATTTTTGCATCGTCTTATATACCTCACGACGTGACGAATTCATGTTTAATTTCCTATTACATATTATAAAAATGAAAAATGACATTGTGAACAAATGATACCTTCCACTTCTATAAATGAAAGTAAATGTTGCGTACATACGCCAATGACAGTCGGTAGGAAACATTGTGAACTGATTATTCCAGGATTTGATTTTGACATGCACTGAATTGCATTTGGAACACGGAAATGCTTAGTTATAGACAAACTAGACAAATCGCACGGTAAAATTTCAACAAGTATACCAGATCAACATCGCATAAATTTAGTAATAACATATAATAAAATTGTTACAGAACTAAAGGTTTGGGTGGGCAAAAATACTTTTGGAACGTCGTCACTGTTACCTATATAAAAATGCAAAATCAAGAATTTCGTCAAGTGGATGATTTTATATCGGTCGGTAAAGATGATCACAAATTTTGGAACGAACTACAGTTATTGTCCATGATGTACTTACATATGTGAGAACTAGTTCTAAATATGATAATATGTCTGTACTTATTATTGAAAAACTGGACATGGTCGACACAAACGGTTTCAAAGTGACCCTTACCCTCGGTCCCTAGAACACGTTCTTCTAATATTACTGTACTCTTTCATGTCCAGTTATTTCAGAATAGTGTTTTTTTTTCATTTATTATTATTTTTTTCTGTTATGCATCGTCTTCTTCTTCTCTTCCACCATTTACTCCTTTATAGAAGTGTTAACGATAGAAGATAACTAGTCCCACAGAGATGAAGTGTTTACGCAGAATGCTGGGTGTAACAAGAAGAGACCGGTTGAGAAAGGAAGACATCAGGAAAAAGTGGGTATAACATCAGTACTAGACTTCATCAAGAAACAACAAATTAAATGGTTCAGCCACGTAAGCAGATTACCAACAGACAGTGCACATCAAAGAGCAATGCTGCTCCGATACAATGGGTACAAAGCAAAAGGCCGGCCACGTAAAAAATGGACCTCAGAGATAACAGAGGCGATGAAAGAGACTATCTACGAAGCGCATACTAAGGCCTGTTTTAGAAATCTCTTCCTGACCTGACGCTGTGAGGCATACAGGATTCGGGAAAAGAAAGAAAGAAAGATAGAAGTGTTGGGGGCGTAGTGATCTTGTGTGTGTTTGTTTTAAGGCACTTTGTAAGCTGATATTCATGTTCGTAAGGCTGTTCTTGATGCCGTCGCTCCATCTTTTGCGTGGTATTTCTCTTGCTTTGTACTCATTATGCTTTTTTATGTGTGACTCTCTGTAGTAGGCGATACCAGGACATTCTTGTCAGGAGTCCAAACCATTTAATCTGCTGTTCTTTTATGAACTGCATAACTGGTTTCACATCCAGTCATCTTCTGATTTCTTAAATTCTAATTTTGTCTCTTATTGTCACACCTGCAGCTCTTCTAAGACACCTCATCTCTGTCGTTATGATTTTCCGCTCGTTAGCTGCTGTTATTGGCCATGTTATGCATGTCTGCTATAATCACGTTTTGCAGGAAAAAATGAGGGCCTCAGATTTTTTTTACAAGATCAACAAAGACAGTGATGAGGGAGTCGAGCGTTCAGAACTGTACGCCATGTTTGATGTGAGTATATGCTGTAACTAGGTGAGTATTCGCTGTAACTAGGTGAGTATTCGCTGTAACTAGGTGAGTATTCGCTGTAACTAAGTGAGTATATGCTGTAATTAAGTGAGTATTTATTAGTGATATGCATCAACTACTTTCGAGTATGTGTAACTGTATCAATCAAGTGCCATGCCTGCCCGCGTAAGCGATCATCTCTCCCCACAACTCTCCCTCTCTCCTTGGTGCAGTTAATCAGTTCTGACGTCGATCTTGTATCGAACCATGATATCAGACCATCCAACATTTTCTCCCTCTGTCTTCCACAATCTCTCATTACCTGAATATTACATGTAGTCATCCCAGCGTGTATGTAGAGCATTGGACGACGGGGGACAAGCTCCCTGTGAGTGCGGGCTCAATTCAGAAAAGCGACAGGTTTTCCAGATTTACGGTGTTCGTGGCACCGAACCGAAGGATTACGACGTCCATGTCACCGAGCCGAAGAGCTGAAAAGCTCAAGTGCTCTGGATCAGAAAGAAAAATACCTGTAGTCACCAAATGTTCTAAACATTCTCTTCGCCCTAAGAACCTTGATTACTTACTTACTTACTTAATCCCGTCATGCCTAGTGACACATGGGGCTTCAGAAAGGACTTTCCATGCTCTCCTGTCCGTGCAACCTTCAGCGCAGAGCCCCACATCAGAGATGCGGTGCCCAGTTCCTCTTCCATCATGCGCCTCCATGTTGTCCGTGGTCTGCCTTTCTTTCTCTTTCCTTCTGGTGTCCAAGTGAGGGCTACCCTTGCAGGCATTTCTTGTCTCATTCTCATAACATGTCCGAGCCATTTCCATCTTCTCTTTTGAGTATGTCATTCATTGCCTCTTGTCTTGTATCTTGGAGTAGTTGGTTATTGGATATTTTTACTGGCCAAAAGATTCCCAAGATTCTGCGAAGACAAGAGTGAAGAACCTTGATTGTCTGATTCTTATTCTTTTGATAAGGTTTCTTTGTGTGCAGACCTGATTTAAAACCTCATTTTTTTTCTTCGTTGTGCATTGACATTTCAGCATTCTTCTGTAAAATCCCATCTCTGCGGCTTCCAATGATCGTTTTGAGTTAACTTAGAATATGAGTAACTACTCGTAAAATACCACAATCATAGTCGCGAAAAATAACTACACAGGAAACACGATACCTACATAAAGTACTAACACCAACATCAACATAAGAAAGAAATTTGGCACAGAACCTTGCTTCATCCGAGTGGTTACAGGGGCCCAAATTTGGGGTGTAAAGAATAGAACCACTGTTACCTGCCAGCATGTCGTAAGAGGCGATTAAAAAGGTTTGACTTAAATCGGATGTATGTGCCCTAAATGTATAGAAGTCAACCTGCTGCCTTGCATTGCGGCTGGGGACAGCCAAAAGCTAACGGAGAGCGAACCCAGTAAACGCTGGCTGAATCCGGACACATCGCCGAAGGATAAGCACCAGAGCTCCAAATGTCGCTGAAGATGTGACGAAACCCGGCCATGCTAAGGCTGCATGAATCAGATTTCCACATGAATGAAGTTATGGAGAGATCTGGTACATCGGTCTTTAGGTGATCGCGAGAGAGAGAGAGAACCTTCCTTGAATTACGCTGAGAAACAAAGAATGAAGTGGTTTGACCACTTAATAAGAATGCATCCAAACTCCACTGTATACAGGTCTTCTACATCAAACATCACGAAAGATGGTGAGAGGAAGACCACGAAAAAGATGGAAAGATGACACAGCAGAATCCTGTCAAAAAGCAAAAATAACATAACCCAAGCCACTATAACAGCACAAGACACTCGTTACTTTGAAACAAGTACTCGTTATGACCCAAGTCACTATAACAGCACAAGACACTCGTTACTTTGAAACAAGTACTCGTTATGACCCAAGTCACTATAACAGCATAAGACACTCGTTACTTTGAAACAAGTACTCGTTATTTCGCTGATATTAGACGTTCATCGCAAGAGATGATAACAGTCTCAGACGTGTGTAATTGCACCTCTCTGGTGTGTGTGTGGGTGGTGACCGTACCATCCATTCCTGGAAAGCAAACAATCTCCACAGGCGGGAAGTGAATTGCGTTCATACTTACACAAATTGTTTTCTTTTTTCGCCCGCTATTGATTCAGGCATAGTCATGATAATAAATTATCTCCCTATCCCCAAATTTATCTCAAATCTCCGTCTAAAGATAAATTATCTCCTTCTTCTTCCGTCTAAATTTCTCCCTTTTTAAGAAGATAAATTATCTCCTTCCTTTACCAATCTCCGTCTAAGATAAATTATTCTTCCCTTTCTTTTACTCACATCTCCGTCTAAGATAAATTATCTCCTTCCTTTACCAATCTCCGTCTAAAGATAAATTATCTCCTTTCTTTACCAATCTCCGTCTAAGATAAATTATCTCTTCCTTCCTATTCCAATTCTCAAATCTCCGTCTAGGATAAATTATCTCCCTTTCTTTACCTATCTCCGTCTAAGATAAATTATCTCCCTTCCTGACCTTTCTACTGCAGGAGTCTGGAATACCTGTCACAGGCAGTGTGATTGACAAGATTATGGAGTTCATGGACACAAACAAAGACGGAAAGATAGACATCAGGTTTGTTGTTAAGTTAGATTAAGTTAGCAAACACCAGAGATAGAGATTAGGGGAGACCCATGATCGCCTATGCCAGCCGATACGGCACCTGATGATGATGATGAAGTTAGTTGAAGAAACTATGGCATGACACAAGTAAAGGAACAGAAGTAAGGCTTCTGAGAACATGCATATTCCCTGTGACAACATATGGATGTGAATCGTGGACATAACACAAAAATTAAAGAACACAATTTTGACACCCTTGTTTTCCGGCGATGAATATGCTTCAACTGATTGCATCTGGAAGTATGCGTGTGGAATGGGTGGACATCATTCGGAGATCACATCTCAAGACATTGACTTGGCTGTACACGCCTGGACATGCTGGAGTGCGAGGTAATGAGCGTGCTGACTCTCTTGCAAACAATGCCCCGACTCAAGTGGGCAGAAGTATGGACAGAGCCGATATCATCAATGTGGTACGCTCTCAGTTGTGTGACATGGGCGAGTCTCAGACACTGGAACGAGTTCGAGAATTGGGCGTTAGTTTGGACATGCCAGACAGTGTCGTCTTCGTGGTAGAGAGAGAAGATATAGTAATCAACTTCTCCTGGGTACTGTGAGCAAATGGACTTTGGGATGGCTGCTGCAACGGAGGACAGAGCACGAATGGGAATGCCCTATGTGCTATGACGTCGATCGTATAACATAACATAACATGTAGTACGAGGCGACTGGGGTAGGGACTAGGGAAGCTACCCTAGTAAATAAAAGCATCGCGGAAATTGGATGTGATGATCTACTTATATGCGCATAACTGCACAACGTACAATCGATAGAGAGGCGAGAAAGATATATATATATCATCATCAAGGTGCGTGTCCTTTATAGGACGTTGCTTTCTTTGCAGCACATCTGAAATTCACTCTGTCTCTTGACAGTTCACCCACTTCATCGATGGTCATATTCATGGTTTCTTTAATATCTTGTAGCCATCTTCTTATTGGTCTGTCTCTGCGTCCTGGAACCCTGCCCTCTAATATTGTTCTTTCCAGGCCATCGTGACGCTTAATGTGATCAAAGTATGTAATTTTTCTGTATAGTATGTTGTTTATCAGCCAATTCTCTTTAACATTTAGTTCTTTCAGGACATCAGTGTTCTTTCTTTTTATGTCCATGGTATTCGTAGGATCTTTCTGTAGCTTTTAGTTTCGAAGGGCTAGATTCTTTCATATCTTTCTTCTTTTGTCGTCACACTGCTACCGGGTTGTTGCCCAGTCGTCTGTGGTTTTCTGTTTTTGTCTTGCGCTGTTCTGGTGGCTTGTGTGATTGTTATCTTTGCTCTTTCACAGGATTCTGCTACGCCATCTAACCATCTTTTCCGTGGTCTTCCTCTTGCCTTCTTTCCCGATGTTCTGTTGTAGAAGACTCTGTATACTGTGAAGTCTTTCATATAATTGCCTAAAATACTTTTCCTTCTATGAGAATACACTTTATTTCCCTTAAAATTAGCAATATTCATGTGGGTTTTTTGGGGGTTTTTTTTCCAGTGAGTTTCTACGAGGAGACAAAAGAATTAAGAATATCTCCCGTAAGCAAATCAAGGAGGAACAAGAGAGAAGAACAAAAGACACCAGTTATACCAAGTATTCTAGAACATTCCAGAAAGCTCATATAGACCCAATAACAAGTGCACTAAAGGTGAGCATTGTTATTTACTCACTTATTCCTCTACGCTTCTCGTGGAGTATAGGGATTCAACAGTTTTTCGCCACTCTTCTCGGTCTCTGGCTATTTTCTTGACGGTCTCCCAGGACAGTTGAGCACTTTTCAGTTCCTCAAGAAGACTTCGTTTTCATGTCTGTTTAGGCGTTCTCTTTTGGTTTTTCTTGCGGGTTCCACTCAAGTGCTTGTCTAGTGACACTCGACTATGTCTTACGTAGGGTATGCCCGATACTTCGCTATTTTTCCTCTTGACATGGGTTCCTGTCCCGGTTCTTTCCACAGAGTCTGTGTTTGCAACTCTGTCATACCATCTCAGTCTCTCTCTCTCTCTCAATCACCGCCCAGACCCATGTACCAGATCTCTCCATAAATTCTTGTATGTAGAAATCTGATTCATGCAGTCTTAGCATTGGTGTGTTTTACGTCACATCTTCAGCACATTTGGAGCTCTGGTGCTTATCCTTCAGCGATGTGTTCGGTTTCAGCCAGCGTTTACTTGGCTCGCTCTCCATTCTGTAGCCATCTAGTATTTTTTACGGTGTGAGGTAGCTAGCCCCACGCCCAACCTCCTTAGCCGCCTCTTACGACAAGCGTGGCAGGTAACAGTGGTTCTATTCTTTACATCCCAATATGGGCCCCGGTAACCGCTAAGGCGCTATCAATCAATCAATCAATCAATCTACATGTGATATATCTGTCCTTATTTATTCATCGACACAGGTTGATCCAAGTCCAACTCCAATGAGACAATCACGAAGACCATCTATCGTCAGAACACTTGATGCTAATGAGGACAATGATGACCAATTCAAGATCCCATAAAAATAACCGGCTAAAGTTTTGTTTTTTTTGTCAATAAATTATCTGGACGTTGACCACACTGTAGACTAGTGTAGACAGAATTAGTTTTGCAAAACTGTTTTCATATACTTGTCCACAATACTTTTTTTGTTTTACTCTTCAGAAAATATTCTACTATGAAAATAAACTTTTCGCTTCACAATTTCCCGATATTCATAGTTTTTTTTTCGTTTTCTTTATTGGTTCATTGAGTGTCTACGAGTGACCTACGTTTTATCGCACGTTTTCGATAGGACTAGGATCTCGATCTCACCTACACTGAAATATCCCGATGACTCCACGAGGGAACGAACCTAGTACCTTCGACACGAAAGACCATCACCTAACCTCTACGCTAGTTATGCTGGTAATATAAATCACTCAATCATTTAACTTCTTGTGCACCAAACGCCACACTACGCCGATTTGGGTTGGACACTTTTTTACCAGTAGCCACACTACGCGGATTTGGGTTGGACACTTTTTTACCAGTAGCCACACTAAAGGGTGTATTTATTCTAAAAACTAGCCCGCCTGCCCGGCGTGTTCGTAGCGCGTTGGACTACGAGTGACAAGCCCTCTGTGAGTGCGGGTTCAATTCCGCGGGCTGGCAGAAAAGTCACAGGTTCTCCAGATTTACGGTGTTCGTGGTACCGAACGGAAGGGTTACGATGTCCATGGCACCGAGCCGAAGAGCTGAAAGCTCAAGTGCTTCTGGATGGGACCAAAAAAATTTAAAACAAAAAAATTCTAAACTAATGGCTTGTAAAAACATGGACTGTGACCTGGTCCACTAAGAGTTAAAGAACACTTTTTTTCTGCGTTATATTTTATTCAGTATCAGACACAATAAATAGTGATATATAAATATACAATGTATTGTATTGTTGATATTACTATTACTATACTATTTATATCTTTCTGGTTATGATAAATCTCATCCTTTCTTGAGATTAACCCTTCCGTCCGTCTAAGCCGTTTACCAGGACGCAGAGGCAGACCAAGAAAAAGATGGCTACAAGATAATAAAGAAACCATGAATATCGTTTATCTATCTCCGTCTAAGATTATTAATTATCTCCCTTCCTTTACCTATCTCCGTCTAAGATAAATTATCTCCCTTTCTTTATCTATCTCCGTCTAAGATAAATTATCTCCCTTCCTGACCTTTCTACTGCAGGAGTCTGGAATACCTATCACAGGCAGTGTGATTGACAAGATTATGGAGTTCATGGACACGAACAAAGACGGAAAGATAGACATCAGGTTTGTTGTTAAGTTCATCGACGAAGTGGGTGAACTGGCAAGAGACAGAGTGAATTTCAGATGCGCTGCAAAGAGAGCAAAACATCCTATAAAGGATACGCACCTTGATGATGATGATGATGAAGCCGTTTCATTGGCTCTCAATACTTTTGAAGATGAAGCAATGAAGGAATACTGTCTAGTTCAGAGTCTAGTTCAGAGTCTAGTTCAGAGTCTAGTTCAGAGTCTAGTTCAGAGTCTAGTTC
This sequence comes from Arion vulgaris, assembly GCA_020796225.1. Lineage (NCBI taxonomy): Eukaryota > Metazoa > Mollusca > Gastropoda > Stylommatophora > Arionidae > Arion > Arion vulgaris. The sequence continues at coordinate 3,229,210 of CM036776.1, forward strand.
AGAATACATTGCAATATGAATGCGTCCTTGGGTAAAAAATAATTACGGAGCGAAAGGGTTAATAAATCGGAGATGGTGTCTTCTAGAAAGTTCCTATGATTTATTTCAGGGGTCTTAAGCGTGTGTGCTGTCTGTCTGTATGTACGTGTGTGTCTGTCTGTGTCTGTCTGTATGTGCGTGTGTGCTGTCTGTCTGTATGTGCGTGTGTGTCTGTCTGTCTGTCTGTGCGTGTGTGCTGTCTGTCTGTATGTGCGTGTGTGTCTGTCTGTCTGTATGTGCGTGTGTGTCTGTCTGTATGTGCGTGTGTGTCTGTCTGTCTGTCTGTGCGTGTGTGCTGTCTGTCTGTGCGTGCGTGTCTGTCTGTCTGTATGTGCGTGTGTGTATGTCTGTCTGTATGTGCGTGTGTGTATGTCTGTCTGTATGTGCGTGTGTGTCTGTCTGTCTGTATGTGCGTGTGTGTCTGTGTCTAAACTGATCATGAAGAGAAGAAAAACGAGGGGGGAAAATTAAGCTCTTTAGACATAAAAATCGCCTGCGCGTTTGATGAGGCTCGTAAGGGAGCAAAGAATAGTAACACTGCGACCTTCAAGGCATGTCGTAAGAGGCGACTGATGTAGAGACCTAGGGAAGCTACCCCAGTAAATAAAAAACATTGCAGAAATCGGATGTGCTGGCCTAGATTTAGGCGAATAACTGACACAATATACAATCGCTCTTAGGCTCACATCACATACAGATCCCAAAAAGTGATTTAACAAGTGATCGATATGGAGCGTTTGAAGTAGAAGAAAACATAAATATTAACTGTTTCTCCGAATTAGCTGTTTGGTGCATGCAAGGAGATATGCTCCAATTATGAGGCTGAAATTCATGCGATAGAAGCAGCTTTGTACCACCTGAAGACTGTTTTCAATGCCTTTCCATCCAAGGCACAAAACATCGTTATTTTCACAGATTCAATGTCTGCCTTTCAAGCTCTAGAAGATGGTGGACATTGTAAAGCTGAACTATCCCATATAGCCCTAGATATTGCCAGACTTGTTACATCACATGACATCAAAATAACTATGCAGTGGATCCCTGGACATTCAAACACACCTAGAAATGATAAAGCAGATAGGCTAGCCAAGAAAGGGTCAACACAGAAACAACCAATCGCAGCAACAACTCTCCATACAGCAAAGCAAATCCTAATGACAACAAATAAAGAAATTTGGCTGAACATATGGGCTATGGGAAACACAGGAAGAGAGGTGTACATCCATATGGCCAGCCCTAACGTTAATGACAACATCAACCACCTTACAAGAAGAGATCAGAGCACCTTTTTTAGACTTCAGACCCAACACATAACACTTAAGAATCACTTGAACAGAATTCATCCACAACACACTCCAGAGTGCCAACTGTGCGCACATCATCATGAAACCGTTCACCACCACCTTTTCAAGTGTCAAGCACTAGATGACATCAGAAAGACCCTCCCTTCCTCCAAGGCCAGATAAATGGAACACATTAAACGGAACAAAAGAACAACTTACAAACACATGCAGATACCACTACATAGCATTGGGCCGAAGGACAAAAGCTCAAGTGCTGCTGGATCATTGAAGAAGAAGAACTGTTTCTCCGGAGGAGAACGGTAAGAATCGTGTTTGGCCGGACAGATCAGAATACTGGAGAATAACAAAGCTAGATACGCCCAAGCTTTCCATCTTCCACACAACTTGTCTGATAACGCTCGTACGCCAGTTCTGGCCAAAAACTAACCAAGAGATGCTTGCACAGGGTCAACAAGAGAAAACAAGCATCTAAAAGAGACGCTGGAGATGGATCGGTCATGTGATACGCATGGAAACTAATTCTGACACGAAAACTGCATTCAATAGTCAGGCAAATACGCGGAAGATGTAAAAACCACTTGGAGAAGAATATTAGAACAGGAACTTAGAAAAAAATCAATCGCGTCTGGAACAAAATAGAGGATGGCCGAGAACAGAGAAGAATTGGGTGTATTTATTACTGTTCTAAGCGTCAATGGCGTCAACGGTTAATGCGATGAGAGAGAGAGAGAGAGAGAGAGAGAGAGACTGATATGGGGCACACGAAAAATAAGTAGGACTAAGGAAAATATGGATGAAAGATTGATTGATTGATTGATAGGACCATCATCATTGCACTCCGGTGAGTAACCATGTGTGCTCCGCTCCCTTTCTTATACAGGAAGATCTCAGCGGCAGTGCACGAACTCCGTAGCACTGGTGAGAGTCACGACGTAATTTTGAAGATGGTGAAGGATATTTTAGACGAATTTAATTTTTTATATTTTTATAATGAATTTTGCCCGGGCAGTGGCTTTCCAGCCTGCTCGTGGATGAAATATGTCATAGACAAGAGTTGAGTAAGACTGAGGTAGGCGTCGTATACCTTACCCAGGACAGAGAGAAATTTAGATCTGCTGTTCAGATCAATACTTGAGGATCTAAACTACAAGTACCTCTGAAGTCGAAGAAGGCTCGCCTGTATGTCGGGAGGGGAAAGAAAACACTGATTAAAAAGAAAAGCAAGCCTTCACGCAAAAATTAATGAAGAGAGCCATACCAGGCGTGCGTATGAATTCATAGTGGGCGAACTCAAGAAGAAGGAGGAGAGCTGCTGTCATAAGAAAACCAAGCTCCGAGCAGGACAAGCTACATGATGATGATGATGATGATGCAAGTGTCTATTCGTGTGTGCGTTTGTGCGTGTATGTGTGCGTACTTGATAACAGTTATCCGTTTTCTACTTATGTGCAGTAACGTCTCAAATATAGTGCCTTGCACATATTGTCAAAGAACAACATTGTATTCGTTACTAATGCCCCCAAGCTTCCCTCGTTGAAGCTACTCAGAATCAAAGTACCGTTTCTGCTGAGCACACCCCTTGCATTGAAAATATATCTCAACCTTCTTTCTCTGTAAGGCATTGAGAACACTTAATCACGCACTGGGTATGAGCAGGGCGCCCGCAAAAGTTGCACTTCATCCAGGATTGAACGGAGACTAATAGTCGCTTCCTGCAAAATGCACATTGGCTATCTTCCCGTGATGTTCCACACCTCTGCGACCTCAATCTTCGTGGGGCTCTCTCCTCAGAGAAAACTTTATACCCATGTCTTAATTTCTTTGCTGGCCTTCTCAACCGTTGGTACTTTCTTGACTTCAAGACATTTCGGTGAACTAAAGATTCATTTCGTGGTATTAGAAATCCATGTTTTCTGTTTCGAATAAACGGAGTCGTCGACATACATGTTGTTTTTGAAGTTGGGTAGCACCTACACACCCGGGGACTAGGACATGATGATGAGGATGTGCTGAAACCGATGTTGTTGTGTGACCTGCTTGGTTTTTCTTTAACCTGTTCTGAAAAGCGAATACCTGTACGGATGAGAATTGGAACATATTAATAAAAAAAATGAAAATCATGACATATCTTCACAGAACTTAACCATCAACCACAATAAACGTAAAAAGTAAGAGAAAGTAAAGGAACCCTTTCATACCTCGTGGTATTTAGGGCAATACGGCGTTAGGCCTGTATCGTTCATTGACCGTCGGCACACGATGGGTGATGTGGTCAGCATCATGCCGGCTGCCTTTACTTTCCCAGAGCATGTCTGGTACCCAAATGAAACTGGGTCGACCTGAGAGCCATCGCGGTCGGGAAAATGCGGAGTTGAACCGGACCACCAGCCTTGAGAAGCAAGTTCACTAACAACTACGCTACCGCGGCTCTCACAATAAACGAGTCGTTGATGTTCTAGGCACCATTTATACATTCAGTAGTTTTGCCATTGCTTTCGGAACAATGAGGTCTGTTTTTACATTTCTTTTCCATGGGAACGAATTTGTTTCCAAACTGACCGCCTCGGGGGTTTGAACCAGATCCGCTTTGGTTCTGATCGCGCTCACTATCGCTTAAGTTTCAATTCCAATGTTGTATCAATCCTAACATATGCCAGCGAAGTTGTATCAATCTAACATATGCCAGCGAGAGTTGTATCAATCCTAACATATGCCAGCGAGTTGTATCAATCTAACATATGCCAGCGAGAGTTGTATCAATCCTAACATATGTCAGCGAGAGTTGTTGTATCAATCCTAACATATGTCAGCGAGAGTTGTATCAATCCTAACATATGCCAGCGAGAGTTGTATCAATCTTAACATATGCCAGCGAGAGTTGTATCAATCCTAACATATGCCAGTGAGAGTTGTATCAATCCTAACATATGCCAGCGAGTGTTGTATCAATCTAACATATGCCAGCGAGAGTTGTATCAATCCTAACATATGCCAGCGAGAGTTGTATCAATCCTAACATATGCAGCAGGAGTTGTATCAATCCTAACATATGCCAGCGAGAGTTGTATCAATCCTAACATATGCAGCGAGAGTTGTATCAATCCTAACATATGTCAGCGAGAGTTGTATCAATCCTAACATATGCCAGCGAGAGTTGTATCAATCCTAACATATGTCAGCGAGAGTTGTATCAATCCTAACCTATGTCAGCGAGAGTTGTATCAATCCTAACATATGTCAGCGAGAGTTGTTGTATCAATCCTAACATATGTCAGCGAGAGTTGTATCAATCCTAACATATGTCAGCGAGAGTTGTATCAATCCTAACATATGTCAGCGAGAGTTGCATCAATCTTAACATATGCCAGTGAGAGTTGTATCAATCTTAACATATGCCAGCGAGAGTTGTATCAATCCTAACATATGCCAGCGAGTGTTGTATCAATCTAACATATGCCAGCGAGAGTTGTATCAATCTAACATATGCCAGCGAGAGTTGTATCAATCCTAACATATGCCAGCGAGAGTTGTATCAATCCTAACATATGTCAGCGAGAGTTGTATCAATTCTAACATATGTCAGCGAGAGTTGTATCAATCCTAACATATGCCAGAGAGAGTTGTATCAATCCTAACATATGCCAACGAGAGTTGTATCAATCTTAACATATGCCAGCGAGAGTTGTATCAATCTTAACATATGCCAGCGAGAGTTGTATCAATCCTAACATATGCCAACGAGAGTTGTATCAATCTTAACATATGCCAGCGAGAGTTGTATCAATCTTAACATATGCCAGCGAGAGTTGTATCAATCCTAACATATGCCAGCGAGAGTTGTATCAATCTTAACATATGCCAACGAGAGTTGTATCAATCCTAACATATGCCAGCGAGAGTTGTATCAATCCTAACATATGTCAGCGAGAGTTGTATCAATCCTAACATATGTCAGCGAGAGTTGAATCAATCCTAACATATGTCAGTAGAAGTTGTATCAATCTAACATATGTCAGCGAGAGTTGTATCAATCCTAACATATGTCAGCGAGAGTTGTATCAATCTTAACATATGCCAACGAGAGTTGTATCAATCTTAACATATGCCAATGAGAGTTGTATCAATCTTAACATATGCCAGCGAGAGTTGTATCAATCCTAACATATGCTAGCGAGAGTTGGAAAATGACTAAAGATATAGAAAGCAAGTTGAATGCATTTGAAAATAGATGTCTGTGAAAAATAATGAATATAAAATGGAAAGAATTCAGAAGAAGTGATGAAATCAGAGACATGTCTGGTCTTCTTCGAACGCTCCATATCGACCACTAGTCAACCACTCTTTGTGATTTGTATGTGATCTGAGCCTAAGAGCGATTGTACGTTGTGGAAGTTATGCGCCTACAAGTAGGCCAGCACATCCGATTTCTGCGACGTTTTCTATTTACTAGGTACCTTCCTAGGCATCTACATCAATCGTGTTACGACATGCCTTGAAGGTTGCAGTGTTACTATTCTTTGCTCCTCTTGTGACCCCGATAACACACGAACGAACGTCTGTTCAACCACTAGTAACAACTGTTATACGATGGAGACAATGGAGATATGGAAACCCTTTGTCTTGTGAGTCGAAGGTCGTGGATTCGAGTCCGGACAGCGTCATTCTGTTCACGAGTGTAGTTTTTTCCAGAGACCCTAGGATTGTTGCTGGTGCTACGGAGTTCGTGCTTTGTGCAATACTCTCGGCAGGTGGTGTGCCAGTTCTGCGGAGAGGACCGAGCCGTATGGGGTAAAACCCGGTGCAATGAAGTCAATCCTTCGACCTTTAACCCCTTTTTTATTCTCTGAGAAGAAATTATTAAAGATACTAACACAGTCAATGTAGTGGGAGGCAAAGCGTTCAAGAAAGAGAGGACACCGTATGAAGACCCTGAAACAAACTTGACAGACTGAAGTGAAAAATATAGGACTCAGTTCCATGGAAGAGAATGATCGAGATGTCCAGGACAGAGCGGTATGGAGAAATTACTTGCAGGCCCTATGTAACGTATAACGATATGAGAGCAATATATATATATATATAATACGCGATTATCGTTATGCGTAAGCGTTCGTCTATCGACTTGGACACAAGAGGGTTGTGCGTTCAATTCCCACTCAACATTCCCACGTGAGGAAAGGAATTGGCCTTTCTACCTTCAGCACACTAGGGTCTATAAATGTGAATTGACAGGAATTTCCTAACCTAAGATCTGAATAGGCTACGGACAATTATATAATATAAAACACCTTTATATAAAACACCTTTATATAATACACCTTTATACAAAACACCCGCCCGAGTGGTTACCGGGGCCCAAATTTGGGTGTAAAGAATAGAACCACTGTTACCTGCCACGCATGTCGTAAGAGGCGATTAAGGAGGTTAGGCTGAAATCGGATGCACGTGTCCTAAACGTGTAGAAGTCTATGCGTTTAGGGGCCTACCAAACCAATGTGCAACGTATACACGTTCTTGGCAAAGATCAAACATATCACAAAGAGTGATTAAAATTGGTCGTAAAGAACGAACACGAAGAAGAAGAAGAATACAAAACACCTTTATACAAAACACCTTTATACAAAACACCTTTATACAAAACACCTTTATACAAAACACCTTTATATAAAACACCTTTATATAATACACACGCCCGCCTGCCCTGCGTGTTCGTAGCGCGTTGGACGACGGGTGACAAGTCCTCTGTGAGTGCGGTTCAATTCCGCGGGCTGGCAGAAAAACCACAGGTTCTCCAGATTTACGATGTCCATGGCACCGAGCCGAAGTGTTACGATGTCCATGGCACCGAGCCGAAGTGTTACGATGTCCATGGCACCGAGCCGAAGAGCTGAAAGCTCAAGTACTTCTGGATCGGGGGAATATAATACACATATCTACTTCTTCTTCTGAGTTCTCACTAGATTGAGCACCCGAGAGGTTACCGGCGCCCAAATTTGGGGTGTAAAGAATAGAACCTCTGTTACCTGCCACACATGTCGTAAGAGACGACTAAGGAGGTTTGGCTGAAATCGGATGCATGTGTCCTAAACGTGTAGAAGTCTATGCGTTTAGGTGCCTACCAAACTAATGTGCAACGTATACACGTTCTTGGCAAAGATCAAACTTATCACAAAGAGTGATTAAAATTGGTTGTAAAGAACGAATGCAAAGAAGAAGACTAGATTAGGATTTCGGATTCTTTAATAAAGGCAACCGTCTGCTTCAGATTTTCAGCCACGCCGTACAGTTTGTCTTGGACGCTGGTGTAAGTGGGCTACCTCCTTCTTCTCAAGTCTGCATACTGGGGGCAGTTATGTAGGATATAATTCCTATCATTTCTGCTTCCACGCTTGCGCCGACCACTTCCCGCAGTAAGTTTTGGCCACCCTCGTGAAGGGCAGGTCTGACATTCTTACAGCGTGGCTAAATCTCCGAGGCAGATTGGCGACCATAGGTCCGTTATCCCATTCCTCATTGTGAGGGTCGTTGCATCATGTTATGCGCCTTACAGATTGGTGCTTCCGTTTTTTACAAGCATTTGTTTCAGGTTAGCATTCCCTAGCGGACACATGCATCATATTTTAGCCAAACCTCCTTAGCCGCCTTTTTTTTTTTTTTTCCGATCCAGAAGCACTTGAGCTGAAAGCTCTTCGGCTCGGTGTCATGGACATCGTAAACCCTTCGGTTCGGTGCCCCGAACACCGTAAATCTGGGAAACCTGTGGCTTTTCTGCCAGCCCACGGAATTGAACCCGCACTCACAGAGGGCTTATCACCCGCAGTCTAACGAGCTACGAACACGCAGGCAACTCTACGTTACAGACCCACTGAAAGCTGATGTAAAGGGTAATAACTCACTTGTATTTATCTGCCCTTCGTTATGTTTAACAGTCATTTTCGAGAAATCGTTACAGGGAATGTCTGAGTTGTCCCCCATGTCACTTTGGCTGCTAGTTCTCTTATCTCCATTTCTGCTTGTGTTTAGAACGACAGCGTCGTAGTGACCAACGTCTGGCCGTATCCTGGTGTAGCGTACAGCTACGGGGATTGACTGAAAGTAACAAATAACAGGAATACTCAATGAAACACACAAGAAATCATGTAATAAAATCCATTATCATCAAATAGCTTGTCCTGTTTTTGGGTGTGTTTTTTTTCGATCCAGAAGCATTAAGCTTTCAGCTCTTCGGCTCGGTACCATGGACATCGTAACCTTTCGGTTCGGTGCTATGAACACCGTAAATCTGGAGAAACTGTGGCTTTTCTGACAGCCCGCGGAATTGAACCGCACTGACAAGGGCTTGTCACCCGTCGTCCAACGCGCTACGAACACGCTGGGCAGGCGGGCGTGCTTGTCAGGTACAGGACTTTGCCACCTTATATCAAGAAATATTGGTCTCAGTTCCAGAGTTGCACAGGATAGAGCGGTATGGAGATATTACTTGTAGGCCCTATGTAGCGCATAACGATAGGAGAGGAATTATTATTATTACTAATTATTATTGTAAATGAAGGATCTAGTAAATGAAAGACACTTTAGTAAATGAAAGACACTTTAGTAAATGAAAGACACAGTTGTAAATGAAAGACACTTTAGTAAATGAAAGACACTTTAGTAAATGAAAGACACTTTAGTAAATGAAAGACACTTTAGTAAATGAAAGAAACAGTTGTAAATGAAAGACACTTTAGTAAATGAAAGACACAGTTGTAAGTGAAAGACACTTTAGTAAATGAAAGACACCTTAGTAAATGAAAAACACCTTAGTAAATGAAAGACACCTTAGTAAATGAAAAACACTTTAGTAAATGAAAGACACTCTAGTAAATGAAAGACACTTTAGTAAATGAAAGACACCTTAGTAAATGAAAGACACAGTTGTAAATGAAAGACACTTTAGTAAATGAAAGACACAGTTGTAAATGAAAGACACCTTAGTAAATGAAAGACACCTTAGTAAATGAAAGACACTTTAGTAAATGAAAGACACCTTAGTAAATGAAAGACACTTTAGTAAATGAAAGACACTTTAGTAAATGAAAGACACAGTTGTAAATGAAAGACATTTTAGTAAATGAAAGACACATTAGTAAATGAAAGACACTTTAGTAAATGAAAGACACCTTAGTAAATGAAAGACACTCTAGTAAATGAAAGACACTTTAGTAAATGAAAGACACCTTAGTAAATGAAAGACACAGTTGTAAATGAAAGACACCTTAGTAAATGAAAAACACCTTAGTAAATGAAAGACACCTTAGTAAATGAAAAACACTTTAGTAAATGAAAGACACTCTAGTAAATGAAAGACACTTTAGTAAATGAAAGACACCTTAGTAAATGAAAGACACAGTTGTAAATGAAAGACACTTTAGTAAATGAAAGACACAGTTGTAAATGAAAGACACCTTAGTAAATGAAAGACACCTTAGTAAATGAAAGACACTTTAGTAAATGAAAGACACCTTAGTAAATGAAAGACACAGTTGTAAATGAAAGACACCTTAGTAAATGAAAGACACATTAGTAAATGAAAGACACTTTAGTAAATGAAAGACACATTAGTAAATGAAAGACACTTTAGTAAATGAAAGACACCTTAGTAAATGAAAGACACTCTAGTAAATGAAAGACACTTTAGTAAATGAAAGACACGTTAGTAAATGAAAGACACAGTTGTAAATGAAAGACACCTTAGTAAATGAAAGACACAGTTGTAAATGAAAGACACCTTAGTAAATGAAAGACACTTTAGTAAATGAAAGACACTTTAGTAAATGAAAGACACTCTAGTAAATGAAAGACACTTTAGTAAATGAAAGACACCTTAGTAAATGAAAGACACAGTTGTAAATGAAAGACACTTTAGTAAATGAAAGACACAGTTGTAAATGAAAGACACCTTAGTAAATGAAAGACACCTTAGTAAATGAAAGACACATTAGTAAATGAAAGACACTTTAGTAAATGAAAGACACATTAGTAAATGAAAGACACTTTAGTAAATGAAAGACACCTTAGTAAATGAAAGACACTCTAGTAAATGAAAGACACTTTAGTAAATGAAAGACACCTTAGTAAATGAAAGACACAGTTGTAAATGAAAGACACCTTAGTAAATGAAAGACACAGTTGTAAATGAAAGACACCTTAGTAAATGAAAGACACTTTAGTAAATGAAAGACACTTTAGTAAATGAAAGACACAGTTGTAAATGAAAGACACTTTAGTAAATGAAAGACACCTTAGTAAATGAAAGACACTTTAGTAAATGAAAGACACCTTAATAAATGAAAGACACTCTAGTAAATGAAAGACACAGTTGTAAGTGAAAGACACTTTAGTAAATGAAAGACACAGTTGTAAATGAAAGACACTTTAGTAAATGAAAGACACTTTAGTAAATGAAAGACACTTTAGTAAATGAAAGACACTTTAGTAAATGAAAGACACTTTAGTAAATGAAAGACACAGTTGTAAATGAAAGACACTTTAGTAACTGAAAGACACAGTTGTAAATGAAAGAAACTTAAGTAAATGAAAGACACTTTAGTAAATGATGTATGTACCTGTGGATACCTGTCTTGTCCATACACTGTAATAACTCTCAGATTTGTATCCAAGACAATGATCTGTCTCTCTAGCACCATAGCCGCAGCGTTCAGCTCCAAATCTCCAGGCATTGTATTATATTTAGACATGGCTTCCAGTCGATCTAGAAACTTCTGGTAGCTCAGGCGAAATGGCTTGGATTGTATACAAGACATCAGTTAGATCATCTATCAAAACACTGGATTGTATCGTATGATTGATTGATTGATTGAATGATTGTTTTATGTTATAAGGAGCGTATGTGTAGTGTAGAGGTTAGGTGCTCGTATCTCGTGCCAAAAGGTACCAGGTTCGCTCCCCCGTGGAGTCATCTTTATATTTCTCCAGAGATCCCTGATCTCAACGTAGGTGAGACCGAGTGCCTAGTCCTATCGGAGACGGACGATAAAACGTAGGCCACGTGTTCAATTTGAGCCCGTAAAAGAACTCTTGGCAGTTCAAAATCGAGAAGAGCAGGCTGGATAGCCAAAGCCTGGGCAATATTCATTAGAAAAGATTTTTAAATAAAATTCCTACAAAACTATCTTCACCATCTTCAAAAATTACATCGGGACCCTCGCCGGTGCTACGGAGTTCGTGCACTGCATCTGATATCTTCCTGTAAAAGAAAGAGATCGAAGCACACATAGTTACTCATCGAAGTGCAATGATGATGGTCAATCAATCGATCAATCAAAGTTAAGTATAGCGATCGGCGTCATGGCACATTGCGCATTTTCATACAAGTTCGTTCCTCCGCTGCAGCAGCCATCCCAAAGTCCACTTTCCGATGGTACCCATGAGAAGTTGATTAGTATACCTTCTCTCTCTACCACGAAGACGATACTGTCTGGCATGTCCAAACGTAACTCCTAATTCTCGCACTTGTTCCAGTGTCTGAGACTCAACCATATCACATAAATGAGAGCGTACCATATTTATTATATCGGCTGTCCATACTTCGGCCCGCTTGAGTCTGGGCATTGTTTGCAAGAAAGAACGTTCGTTACCCTGCACACCAGCATGTCCAGGTGTGTACAGCCAAGTCAGTATCTTGAGATGTGATCTCCGAATGATATCCACACATTCCGCGCGCAGACTTCCAGATTCAATCATTTGAAGCATATTCATCGAGTCTGATATGATAATCTTGTGGGTTACCTGTTGCTCAGCCACTCACAAGAGAACCTTAGAGGCATCTCCATAGCCATGCTCGATGTTGTTGTCTCGAAAGCGCCGCAGTCGTCATGAAGTGTGCTTAAACACAGCCAACTCTAGATATCTAAGCCAAACAACTGACCGGGGATTCCCTGACCTCGATCAGTAAAGGGGGCTGAAAATTACAGATTTGTGATAGAACACTGCAAGCTTTTTGGCAATTTTACTCAATTCTGTGAGTCTATGGTTATTTATTGGTGAAAAATATTCATAATATTGATATTCCTTATTGTCAAACTTAACTTGTTGCATAATATAACTTCGAGCTAGCATTTTCTGTTGATTTTAAAATAAATTCGTCTATATACAGCAATATGTCTGCGAAAAATAATGAATATAAAATGGAACGAATTCAGGAGAAGTAATGAAATCAGAGACATGTCTGGTCAACCACTAGTGACAACTGTTATAAGAAAGAGAAGATGGAGATATGTTGGGCACACTTGAGGAGAAATGATCAACGAATATCAAAGCAGGCATTGAAGTGGGATGCAAAGGGTTCAAGAAAGAGAGGTCGACCTAGGGAGACCCTGAAGCGAACTTTGCTGAGAGAGGCAGGAAATATCGGTCTCAGTTCCATGGAGGAGATTGAGCGAGTTGCCCAGGATAGAGCGGTATGGAGAAATTACTTGCAGGCCCTATGTAACGTGTAACGGTACGAGAGGAATTATTATTATTATATACAGCAATACTGGAATGCGAGGTCACGTGGTGTAGTTGTGGTCTGATTTCCCATAATTCTTACCAGAGTCCGAAGGCCCATAAGTTTATAGTTGGCTCTGGCTGAAACCATAACAGTCCTAGACATTTCAAACTTACCTGATCAGCATTTATTAAACCATTCTCCAATTGAGAATAGAAATGAAGATTATCCAACATCAATCGAACAACCCTTGACCTCAGTATATCCGCTTCAAACGTCTCCTCAGCTGCGATTTCTCTACGTTCTAAACGACCACACGCATTTCTTCGACTCTTCTGAAGCTTGGGAGACTCAACTGTTACTAAACTCCGGAATAAACATCGTCCATCTCCTTCAACATGGATGACCTTCCCATTCAACCGAATATTGCTTCGTTCCCCACTTTTAGACGAAAATGATTCACTTAAATTGGTCTTCATATTGTCAAACGAAATATCCCGCGAAGTCAAATTAACAGATACTGGTAACTCCAAAAGGGAAGAACATGCATTCACAGATAAGGCTCTCATTTAAAACGAATTTTCCCCGATCTCAGATTTGAGCTTGCATCTTGGAAGAATTGCAAGTTCAACTTCGTGTCCAGAATTCTGTGCTAGTCAGAGAAACAGTTCTGTAGGCAGTTTTTATACGGGAGTTGGAAACGGGAGACATTTTGTTTCTGACTGTTACACCGTTCATTACTGGTGCGAAGAGGTGCAACACTGGCTAGGCTTATGTTGGTTACTATCGGATGATTGGCAAAACACGTAATCACAAAGTACTGTAGTTTTACAAATTACAAAAACAATGACAAAATACAGCAACGTTTCGACCAACAAGGCCTTTATCAAGCAAACGAACAACAGGAGTGACAAATTTTAAAAAACAAATGGACGACCACATACAAACGTTTCAGAATCGCTTATACTAAACTTCTTCTTCTTCGAAGGCTCCATATGATTTGTATGTGAACTAGCATAAGAGTGATTGTACTCTGTATCAGTTATGCGTCTACAAGTGGGCCAGCACATCCGATTTCTGCGACATTTTTCAGTTACTAGGGTAGCTTCCTTAGTCCCCTCTTATGACATGCACCTCGCAGTGGTACTATTCTTTGTTCCCCTTGTGTGCTATACTAATCAACTTCTGATGTGTATGGTGAGCAAGTAGACTTTGGGATGGTTACTGCAGTGAAGGACGGAACATGCATGGAAATACCCAGTATGCCATGATGTTGATTGAAAAACATAACACACATATTCTTTTATGGACATTGAGCAAAGCACAGTCACAAAAAAATTACATGTGAAATGCGGTGTCTGCAAAAAGTTACCAACAACACCAGAAAAGACACCAACATCAGCATAAGAAAGAAAGTTGGCACAGAACCTTGCTTGAATTACATTGAGAAACAAAGAATGAAGTGGTTTGGCCACTTAATAAGAATACAACCAAACTTCACAGTATACAGAGTCTTCTATAACAGAACATCAGGAAAGAAGGTGAGAGGAAGACCACGGAAAAAATGGTTAGATGGCATAGCAGAATCCTGTCAAAGAGCAAAAATTAATACTGAAGCCACCAGAAAAGTGCAAGACAAAAACATAAAACTACGACACTGGGCAACAGTGTGATGACAAAAAGATGGTTATATGACATTACAGAATCCTGTCAAAGATAAAAAAAACAATCACCCGAGCCACCAGAACAGCACAAGACAAAAACAGAAAACCACAACACTGGGCAACAACCCGGTAACAGTGTGACGACAAAAGCAGAAGAAGAGAAGGCAGGAGACACAGGTATATAAATATATTTCATGTTTATTAATAATCTTACAAATATCATACAGACAAAATCTGATCACATTTTTCTTCAATGTTTGCATAACAAGTGATCCCACACATTATTGTAAAGATAACAGTTATATGAAGCCATCATCAAAACTTTGATAATTTAGACATAAAAAATAGTCAGTATACATACATAAACATGGCCAATAACAGAAGCTAATGAGCGGAAAATCATAACGACAGAGATGAGGTGTCTTAGAAGAGCTGCAGGTGTGACAATAAGAGACAAAATTAGAAATGAATAAATCAGAAGGAGACTGGATGTGAAACCAGTCATGCAATTCATAAAAGAACAACAGATTAAATGGTTTGGACACCTGACCAGAATGCACATTGTAATAAAAGTAAATGGTCAGGAAGAGAAGACAGCAAAAGAAATGACAACAGATCAAGTACACCTACAACACTTATAAAAGTACAAGGTGGCAAAAAGCACACAAAGATCACTACTTCACCCCCAACACTTCCATAAAGAATTAATATGGTGGAAGAAGAAGAACAAGCACACACAAGATCACTATGTTTCACCCCCAACACTTCTATAAAAAGTAAATGGTGGAAGAGAAGAACAAGCACACACAAGATCACTACGTTTCACCCCAACACTTCTATAAAGAAGTAAATGGTGGAAGAGAAGAACAAGCACACACAAGATCTACTTTCAACGTTTCACTCCTGTTTACCCAACACTTCTATAAAGAAGTCAATGGTGGAAGAAAAGAAGAAGACATAGTCAGTTATTTCTTTCTTTCTTTCTCCAATCCTGTTTGCCTCACAGCGTCAGATCAAGAAGAGATTTCTAAACGGGCCCTTGTATGCGCTTTGTAGATAGTCTCTTTCGTCGCCTCTGTTATCTCTGAGGTCCATCTTTTGCCTTGCCGGCCTTTTGCTTTGTACCCATTGTATCGGAGCAGCATTGCTCTTTGAGGTGAACTTTCTGTTGGTAATCTGCTTATGTGGTCGAACCATTTAATTTGTTGTTTCTTGACGAAGTCTAGTACTGATGTTGTACCCACTTTTTCCTGATGTCTTCATTTCTCAACGGTCTCTTCTTGTTACACCCAGCATTCTGCGTAGAGACACTTCATCTCTGTCGTGACTAGTTTTCTTCTATCATTTGTTGTCAGTGTCAGTTATTTAAGTAAAGTAAAAGAAACCTTTCATACCTTGTGGTATATAGGGCTATACAGTGTTAGGCCTGTAATTTTCATTGACCGTCGGCACACGATGTGTGATGTGGTCAGCATCACGCAGGCCGCCTTTAATTCCCCACAGCCTGTCTGGTACCCAACTGAGGCTTAGTCGACCTGAGAGCCGTCGCAGTCGGGAAAAATTCCACGCCCACTGCGAGAGTTAAACCCAGACCACCAGCCTTGAGAAGCGAGTTCACTAACAACTACGCTACCGCGGCTCTCAGCCAGTTATTTGCATCAACTTAATCTATCCTATGTATTAATAATCTTTTTTCATAAGATCCCTAGGATTGTGGCTGGAGCTACAGAGCCTGTGCTTTGTTTCAGTTTGGAATATCTTCACTGCACTGCGGACATGTCCATAGGTGCTCCGATCTTTGCAATATTTCCAACAGCGTCCAGCGACTGATCATACCAGTTCGATTTTGATTGATGAGCCTACTCACGTACCTGTTATGCTGTTCTTTTCTTGCCACTCCAATCTTCAAACCCAGCTCCTGCAATCTAGTAGTTGACATGGATTGGTTTAAATGAAAATCTTCTTTGCGGCCACACTCTATGAGGGCGTTAAAAATAGTTCTATCCATTGGCTGGCCCTCTGATATGGTGGCAGAGCCACCAGCCTGTCTGCTCTCTTATTGCCAACGACACTCATGTGTCCCGGAACGAAGATAAGTGTGATTCTGCAAATTGTTGACGCTTGTAGTGATTCAGTCCATTGCTTTGTGCAACACTTTCGGTACATGACATGCCATGTCTGCCGACAGGGATTGAGCCATATGGGGAAACCAGCTACAATGAAGTCACCCCTTCGCCTGTATATAACAGCCTTTCATTGCAAGTGATGATGACTACAGTCTCAGATGTGTGCTGCTGCACCTCTCTGGTGTGTGCGGAGGTGACTGTAGAGTTCAATCCCAGAACACAATCCCCTACCACATGTGGGGCATACATGATCGAGGTTAGACATGTGGGTGTTGTGTGTTCTGTTTTTTCGCTCAGCCTGTATTTAATATATGTAATCACACACATATAAACATGCTCAAACACAATTAGAACAGCTATGCGGGGACTGCCTAGAGTAGTTGATAGTAGCTCGGCCTGCTAGCTGTGAGACGCCTCATAGCTCGGGTTTGAACCTACTGTCCGGCATTTGTTCGAGTCCCCTGGTTTTACTCAGGACGATAACGTGAGTACCTCTGAAGTCGGAGAAAATCTGCCTGTATGGCGAGGAATACTAATTACGAGTACATTGAGCACACGGCTGCCAGTGTAAGTAATTTACAATGTGCACGCTGCTGCCATTGTAAGAAATTGGAAAAACGGATTTTCTCGTAAAAATCAGTTTCAGAGATGAAACTTTGTCTGAGTTGAAAGCGGATGTGAAAAAAAAAAAGAACAGCTATGCAACTTTTCTCTCACACAACTAATGTAGCCATACAACTTCTCATACACACAACTAGTGTATCCATACAACTTCTCTCTTGCACAACTAATATATCCATACAACTTTTCTCTTACAAGAAATGTAACAATGCAATTAACCTTTATAAAATAAACATCAAGACTCATGATGATGATGGCTGTGGTAATGATCAGGATGATGATGATTATTGCTGTAGTGATGATCAAAACGATGATGATGACTGAGGTGGTTATGATGATAATAATGACGGTGATGGCAATTATAATTGCCTTCTTCATCTGCGTTCTCACTAGATTGGGATTTCGGATTCTCTAATAAAGGCAGCCGTCTGCCTCAGATTATCAGCCACACCATTCAGTTTGTCTTGGACACTAGTGTAAGTGGGCCACCTCTTTCTTCTTAAGTCCGCATACTGGCGGCAGTTCTGTAGGATATAATTCCTAAGATTTCTGCTTCCCGTTTGTGCCGACCTCTTCCCGCAGTAAGTTTTGGCCACCTTCGTGATGGTAGGTCTGACATTCTTACTGCGTGGCTAAATCTCCGAGGCAGATTGGCAACTGTAGAATCCGTTATCCCATTCCACATTGTGAGGGTCGTTGCACCATGTTATGCGCCTTACAGCCTGGTGCATCTGCTTTCTGCAAGCATTTGTTTCGGGTTAGCATTCCCTAGGCAATTATAATGAAAATGATTGTAGTATTTATAATGATAGTAAAGGAACCCCTTTTATTATACCTAGAGGTATATCGGGTAATACAGTATTAGACCTGTATTTTTCATTGACTGTCGGCACAAGATGGGTGATGTGGTCAACCTTTACTTCCCAGTGCTTTTGCCCTGGTACCCAATTGAGGATGGGTTGACCTGAGAGCCGTTACAGTAGGAAAAATATTCCACTGTGTCCCATCACTTGGAAAAAAATGCCACATCGATTCCCAACACACAGTCGGGCTATATTAAGTCTCGCTCTAACAACTACACCACTTCGACTCCCAACAAGCACTGGGACTAAATGAAGTCTTGCTCTAACAACTACACCACTTTGACTCCCAACAAACACTGGGACTATCTTAAGTCTTGCTCTAACAACACCCACCAGAACTATTTCAAAACTTCCAATCTCATTGAAGTCACAAATATTCATTGATATCAAATCCCTCCGTGGTCTGGTTTTCTGTAGGTATCAGTGGATAAGGTTCATCACTCTCTTCCTCTTCCTCGATTCGTCCAGCATCTGCTCGTCGCTCCTCATCGCTGTCGTCCGAGATCTGCAGATCATCATTAATATCTACTCCTCCATGAACTTGGGCACGGGCCTGTGCTGTAGCCAGCGTACTGTTCTTGAAGAATTCACTGGGATCAAAGCTGTCTCCTTCTTCTTCATACTGACCTGTTTCTTCGTAAGCTTCACCTGTGGAAGTATGAAGTCTCGATTACTACAAGGTGAAAATAGTAGGGAAATAGAGGAAATGAGAAGATGAGCAGAGAGTGGGTGTGTGAGTTACACTGATAAGGTTGAAATAGTAAGAATAAAGGAAATGAGAAGGCGCGACGCCACCGGGCCCAAATTTGGGGTGTAAAGAATAGAACCACTGTTACCCGCCACACGTCGTAAGAGGCAACTAAGGAGGTTTGGCTGAAATCGGATGCATGTGTCATAAACGTGTAGAATTCTATGCGTTTAGGGGCCTACAAACCAATGTGCAACGTATACACGTTCTTGGCAAAGATCAAACATGTCACAAAGAGTGATTAAAATTGGTAGTAAAGAACACAAAGAAGAATGATTTAGCCACATAAGCAGATTACCAACAGACAGTGCACCTCAAAGAGCAATGCTACTCTGATACAGTGGATACAAAGCAAAAGGTCGTCCATGCAAAAGGTGGACATCAGAATAACAGATACGACGAAAGACACTTCTTACGAAGTGCACACAAAAGCCCATTCTAGAAATCTCTTCTTATCCTGACGCTGTGAGACAAAACAGGGTCAAACCCGCTCAGAAATTCTTCTTTCTTCAATCCTGTTTTGTCTCACAGCGTCAGGATAAGAAGAGATTGCTAGAATGAGCATTTGTGTGCGCTTCACAAACAATGTCTTTAGTCACCTGTTATCTCTGAGGTCCACCTTTTGCGTGGCCAGCTTTTTGTTTTGTATCCATTGTATCGGAGCAGCATTGCTTGTTGAGATGCACTGTCGATTGGTAATCTGCTTATGTGGCTGAATCATTTAATTTGTTGTTTCTTGATGAAGTCCAGTACTGATGTTGCACTTTTTACTGATGTCTTCATTCTAAACCGGTCTCTTCTTGATACTCCCAGCATTCTGCGTAGACACTTCAACCCTGTAGTGACTTGTTTTATTTTATTTTTTCATGTCATCGTCCAGGTTTGGCACTGATAGTATAATGTGGGGACAAATATTGTGTTGAACAGTGCTCTTTTTTGTGTTCATGATGACATGTTTGCATTTAAAAATTGATGTCATTTGTCTTATGATTTGATTTGTTGCACCTATGTTAGATTTCATTCGTTATTCATCTGATAATAATAGCCATCTATCACAAGCGATGATGACAACCGCCTCAGACATGTGCTGCTGCACCTTTCTGGTGTGTGCAGAGGTGAATGTAGAGTCCAATCCTAAAACACAATCCCTACCACAGGTGGGGCATACTTGATTAAGGTTAGACATGTGGGTGTTGCGTGTTCTATCTATTCGCGCAGTTCTTTTCTCTGTGCCTCAAAGGCATGATGATTCTCAGCTATGCGAGTTTCTCTTGGGTTGTTACAGCGCCACATTGGGCAATCTCGCACAAAGGATTCCCAGCACATGGTGTCTATATCAAAGCATTTCAGAGACACTTTAAGAGTGTCATGAAAGCGTTTTTTAAAGTTTTATCCATCTACAAGTAAAATAACCGACAACACAAAATGTCAGTCAGACTTACCCATGTCATCATCATCTCCATTGTCAAAGTAGGACTGGGCATTCTCATCGTAGTTCTCCACCTCCATAGAAGCTTCCGCAGACTCATTCAGGTCACCTTCATCAACAAGAGGGAAAACAGACACATCAAAACTCACAAACATTAAAGTCTACATATATGATGATGATGTTTGCCCATCACAGGTGATGATGACAACACAATTTTCATCCAAGGGAATGTAGTTGCATTAAGTTTGTCTGTGTGTGTGCATAGATGACTAGTGATCCCGATACGGGCTTGAAATGTTCTTGTACAGTGTAGGCAAGGTATACATACTTGCACATACATTATAGGATACCCTGTGACCACTTAAAAAAACTTCTGGCTGTGCTACGGAGTTAGCGTGCACAGGTGCCGGAACCCGCCGTAGACCGGAATGACATTCTTAACGCACTGCGAGAGTCTTTTCGAACAGAAGAGTTTCAGGATTGCGAGTCCCACTCTCTGACCAGATTGAGAGAGATGGGTGTCAAGATTGGTGCAGCCGTAAAGAACGGCATACCAAATATGCAAAGATACAGATTAATCAACATCGGACTGGTGTGTTGGGCTGATGGACGCTGCTGGATTTGCTGAGGCGGAGATCGGAGCATCTATGGACATGTCGGAGTGCTATGATGATAGTCCTCTGATAACTTAAAAAAAACTAGAAATGTCTCATCAATGGTCATGATGCAAGTTTGTATAATAAAAAGTAACAACAAATAAAATAAATATTTTTAAAACTCTCGTTACTGCCTGTAGTACCGCTTTTTAGGACGGTGTAGGACATGTGGGAAGAGAGCAGGATGAATCTAATGGCAGAAACTGTTCAGGTTAAGATATTTCATTTATGCCCATAACAGAAAAAAATCCTTGACCTTACCTTGAATTTTTTTTTTCTTTCTTTCTTTCGTCCGCTTCAACTTAGCGAGTTTCATCTCTGAAACTGATTTTTGTGTGAAAATCCATTTTTCCAATTTCTTACAATGGCAGCAGCGTGCACATTGTAAATTACTTTACACTGGCAGCCATGTGCTCAATGTACTCGTAATTAGTATTCCTCGCCATACAGGCAGATTTTCTCCGACTTCAGAGGTACTCAATTTTCTCCGACTTCAGAGGTACTCACGTTATCGTCCTGAGTAAGACCAGGGACTCGAACAAATGCCGGACAGTAGGTTCTGACCCGAGCTATGAGGCGTCTCACAGCTAGCAGGCCGAGCTACTATATACCAAAAGGCAGTTCCCCTTACCTTGAATTGAACACGTGTCTCCCGCACTGGAGCCGCGCCTAATCTACTCGCCAGGCACTCCTCAGTTTGTAAACAGTTAAGAAACAACGCACCCATTCATAATTTTCTTAATGTTTATGTATTCATAAATGGATTCTTCTTCTTCTTTTGTCGTCACACTACCACCGGGTTGTTGCCCAGTGTCGTGGTTTTCTGTTTTGTCTTGCGCTGTTCTGGTGGCTTGTGTGATTGTTATTTTTGCTCTTTCACACGATTCTGCTACGCCATCTAACCATCTTTTCCGTGGTCTTCCTCTTGCATTCTCTCCCAATGTTCTGTTGTAGAAGACTCTGTATACTATGGAGTTTGGATGCATTCTTATTAAGTGGCCAAACCACTTCATTCTTTGTTTATCTATGTAATTCAAACACGATTACCAAATGGATTACCAATATGAAAAGAGTAGTCGGGGGATTTTTATTTAAACCAATCCATGTCAACTACTAGATTGCAGGAGCTAAGACTAAAGTGCCCAAAAAAGAATAGCACAACAGGTATATGAGTAGACTCATCAATCAACATAGAACTGGTATGGTTATTGCTGGACGCTGACCGATAGACATGTCCAGAATGCAATGAAGATATTCAGAGCGGGTTTTACACCACGCCCGGTTTGCATGACATGCACCGTGTTTTACCCCATATGGCTGGGTCCCTCTCTGCATAAACTGCAAGCCACCTGCTGAGAGTATTGCACAAACTATGAAGTGATGATGATGCAATGAGTAAACTAAACTAAAAAAGGGTGTCGCTTGTCGCCACATGATGAGACATACTGAGGAGAAGATCAGAGCACTTATGTACTAATTGGTATGAAGTGCAGTGATGGTGATCCGACGACTAAACTAAACTAAACTGAGAGACATACTAAGGAGATTGGAGCGCTTATGGACTAAATGGTTCAATGTGCAATGTTGATGATCCAACGGCGAAAACTAAACTGAGAGACATACTGAGAAGATCAGAGCACTTATGGACTAATTGGTACGAGTGCAGTGTGATGATGTGAGGACTAAACTCAATAAAACAAAGTTGAAAGACAAACCCAGTATTAAAAATGCAACGCTGAGAAAAAAGACAGACACAGAGTCTAAAATAAAAAGACATGGATATCGTAGTCTCAATGTAAATTGGGAAATTACATCAAATGCAATTTTGAAGACAAACCAAATAAAAACCAATAACAACAATTATGAAGTAGATGTATACCTATGTTATCCATGCTAGTCTCATCCTCATCGATCTCTTCCTCTTCTTCTTCTTCTCCATCTGAGAGGTGTAAATCTTTGGCCAACTCATCGTCATCTTCTTCTTCTGTATACATGTTTCTCTGAAAAGTACGAATAAATAATGAGAATGAGGTCAGAAGAAATGAAATCTAACAGAGCTTCATCAGATGTGTGTAGGGATCTACACTACATTCACATCTAGAATACTACATTCACATCTACCGCACTACATTCACATCTACCGCACTACATTCACACTACTACCACTACATTCACATCTACTACATTCACATCCACAACACTACATTCACATCTAAAATACTACATTCACATCTAAAATACTACATTCACATCTACTACACTACATTCACATCTACTACACTACATTCACATTTACAACACTACATTCACATCTAAAATACTACACTCACATCTAAAATGCTACATTCACATCTAAAATACTACATTCACAACACTACATTCACATCTACTACATTCACATCTACTACACTACATTCACATCTGAAAAACAGTCTACATTCACTGTGGAATTGAACCTAGACTAAAAAACATAAGAGACAAGTGCATTAACCACTATTCTATGGCGGTTCTCTTGTTCACTCACCCACAAGCGTTCCCCCACAAGTGGTCACCCACAAGCATTCCCCCACAAGTGGTCACCCACTAGCTTTCCCCCACAAGTGTTCCCCACAAGCATTCACCCACAAGTAGTCACCACAGCGTCCCACAAGCGTTCGAACACAAACGTTTACCCACAAGCATCTATAGACAAGCATTCATTGTCAATTTACACAGAAAAGAGTTCACCCACACGCGTCCACTGACAAGCAATCACCCACCATCTCTCCCCCCCCCAAACACAAAACTACAAACCTGATTACGCCGTATATTAGCTATACTGTCCTCATCTCCTTCGATATCAACAAACTCTGAATCAGATAAGCCATGGCCAGACTGTGGACACAGAAACAATGTATTGTCATGTTGTTACATTTCAAAACAAATTTGACTTTACATGTTGTGTGTTGTGTATTGTGCAGAGATGACATTCTTCACTTCTCTTGTATTCTTGCTTGATAAAGACCTTTTGTCAAACGTTGCTGTGTATTGTCATTGTTTTTGCATTTTGTAAAACTACAGTACTTTGTTTTTATATGCTTCGGTATTTCGATACAATGAATTGTTGTGATTATTTTTAACCCTTTCGCTGCTCAATACTTTCTGAAGGCTGAGCTAAAAATAGCTACTCTTTGTTTCTAGGTCACAAATGTGAATGTACGCCTAAAGCAATGACAGTAGAAATGTATAACATGTTAACACATCTTTAGCCCACAGAGGAGAGATAATAACAGACGTGTTAATGCATCTTTAGAAGTGAATGGGGAAAACGTATATATATGTCCTTAGCAGCTAAAGGGTTAAAACTTAAAGACAGATTATAAATGCAATCTTCATACCAAAACTATGCTATCAGTGCCAAACATGGATACTGACAAAAGAACAAGAAAGGAAAATTACCACCTGTGAAATGAGATGCTTGAGGAAAGCGGTAAATAAAACAAGAGACCATATAAGAAATGAGGAAATTAGAAGAACAGTCGGAACACCACCTGCTATTAGATTCATTGAAAAACAGAGACTCAAATGGTTTGGTCACTTGGTGAGAATGAAGCCAAATACACCAGTTGCAAGGGCATACATCCTGAAAATGGAATCATCAAGAGGAAGGGGCAGACCAAAAATAAAAAATGGATTGATGGAGTTACAGACATCTTAAAAATGAACAATATCACAAAACATCAAGTGACTGAGCGTGCACTATCTCGGAAACTGATAATCAGTTAAACATGCGATGCCTTACGGCAAAAAGCAGAAAAGGACAAAAAAATAGAAAGAAGACAATGAACTATGACCTAAGAACAATTTTTCAGGTGTCTAGTGTTATTACTGTTAAGGTTATCTAGATATTTTCTTGGAAGGTAGTCTGCCATTCCTTTCCTTCCTTCGAGTTCCTAAAACTTCACAATATCACAGCAGACCAAGTGGCCGAGAGCACGCACTATCTCGGAAACCGACAATCAGTTAAACCTGAGACGCGTAATGGCAAAAAGCAGAGACGGACAAAAGTAAAGATTTTTTTTAAAAATCATATGCTTGAGTATACTCCATTTGAGATGGTATGACAAGACCACAAACAGAGAACTGTGGGATAGGGCAGGACAACGGCAGGTGGAACAGGAGATAATGACCAGAAGGTGGCGATGGATCGGACACACACTGAGGAAACACCCTGACAGCATCGCGAGACAGGCTCTCCGATGGAACCCCAGGGCAATAGAAGTAAGGGAAGACCCAGAAACACCTGGAGATGGGAGTTGGAGATGGGAGTTAGAGATGAAATGCAAAAAAATGGGGAGAGAGTGGCGAGATCTGGAAAAGATGGCATTGGATAGGCGGGCTTGGAAGGCCTTGGTTGCGGACTTATGCTTCCCTAGGGGCGAAGGGTGAAGAAGAAGAATATGCCTGAGTGGTTTTCCGGGGGCCCAAATTTGGGGAGTAAAAAAATAGAACCACTATTACCTGCCATGCATGTTATAAGAGGTGACTAAGGAAGTTTGGCTGAAATCGGATGCACATGTCCTAAACGTGTAGAAGTCTATGAGTTTAGGGGCCTACCAAACCAATGTGCAACGTATACACGTTCTTGGCAAAGTTCAAACATATCACAAAGAGTGATTAAAATTGGTAGTAAGAGCAACGTAAAAGAGAAAAATCATATTGAATGATAGGACCATCATCATTGCACTTCGGTGAATAACCATGTGTGATCTGATCTATTTCTTACACAGGAAGATCTCAGCGGCAGCACACCAACTGAGCAGTACTAGCGAGGGTTCCCCGATGTCATTTTTGAAGATGGAAATTTTGTAGGAATTTATTTAATCTATTTTTGAATGAGTTTTGCTTGGACAACGGCTTTGCAGCCTACTCTTCTCGATTTTCAATTGCCAATGGTTCTTTTAAGTGCTCAAAGTGAACACTAAACCTAAATTTTATCGTCTGTCTCCGATAGAACTAGGAACTCGATCTCACCTACACTGAGATTAGGAATCTCTGGAAAAGTATCTAGATGGCTCCAAAAGGGAGCGAACTGAGTACCTTTGACACAAGAGGTGAGCATGTAACCTCTACACCGAAGAGACCCCCTGTTTATAAATTATTATCAAAATAATCCCCCACCTTTGAATACACCCTGCCTTCATGGAAGCTGGGCATGGCTGAGTTAGTATCATCCTCGGCCATGGTTGTGTTGTCTTTGGTGCCAATACTGTAGCCATCCAAGCTTTCTGTATCCGCACCTTTATTTGAGAAAGATAAATACACATAAATGAAAATCGTGGCATTTCCTTTGCAAGACTTCGCTTAACACATTCTTCTCCTTCTTCTTTGAATGCTAAATATATCTTCTTCTTCTTCACCCGTAGGGAAGCATGGTCCGCAACCAATGCGATCCAAGGCCATCTTTTCCAGACCTCTCTACTCTCTCCCCATATCTACCACTTATTAAACCACTATTTGTAATTTCTATGTGATCTGAGCCTAAGAGCGATTGTACGCTGTGCCAGTTATATGCCTACAAGTACGCCCGAACGTTCAATTTCTGGGATGCTTTTTATTTACTAGGGTAGCTTTCCTAGGCCCTATCTTAGTCGTCTCTTTCGACATGCCTTGTATTTCAGTGTTACTATTCTTTGCTCCCCTTGTAACAGATGTGCGAGACGCTTGTATAAATTCATCCTCCTGTGTTTTCTTTCTTTCTCGAATCCTGTTTGCCTTACAGCGTCAGGTCAAGAAGAGATTTCTAAAACAGGCCACTGTATGATCTTCGTAGATAGTCTCTTTCGCGCCTCTGTTATCTCGAGGTCCATCTTTGCGTGACCGACTTTTGCTTTGTACCCATTGTATCGGAGCAGCATTGCTCTTTGAGGTGCACCGTCTGTTGGTAATCTGCTTACGTGGCTGAACCATTTAATTTGTTGTTTCTTGATGAAGTCTAGTACCGATGTTGTACCCACTTTTTCCTGATGTCTTCATTTCTCAACTGGTCTCTTCTTGTTACACCCAGCATTCTGCATAGACACTTCATCTCTGTCATGACTAGTTTTCTTCTATCGCTTGTTGTCAGTGTCCAGGTTTGGCACTGGTAACATAATGTGGGAGAAAGATTGTGTTGAACATTGCTCTTTTGTGTTCATGGTGACGTGTTTGCATCTTAAAATTAGCGCCATTTGCCCTATCATTTGATTTGCTTTGTTGCATCTGTGTTGAATTTCATTAGTTATTCTTCCGTTTGTTGATCCTCCTGTGTATGATATGATAAACAAACCATGGGAAACCTGGTCACCACTTCAAAGAAGAATGGGTGTTAATTGAAAAATCCCTTGGAGTTGAAAGAACCACAACAATAGCAGCAGTTCTGGATGACATCCACACACTAAGGTAGGTTCAACAAATAAACAGTATTAAGAGCTTTCGAAAAAACATATTGACAAACACAGGATTCTCTCTCACGCGAGCTCGTTCTTAAGCCGTTTTTATCATTCAATTGTGATATATAAACAGCCAAACATCAGAACGTGATGTACGTTCACAGCCTTCAGTACCAATTGGAGCTCAAGTGCTTATCTTTCGGTGGTGTGTTCGGTTTCAATCAGCGTTTACTGGGTTCGCTCTCCGTTAGTCCTTTGCTGTCCCCAGCCAAAACCCACAAGGCAGCAGGTTGCTATTGTCTTTCAGGGCAGCGACCCGTAGACGACCTGCCCTGCCGGGCTGATGAGCGTCATCTGCCCAGAAACACAGGATCCAAACTACTTACCCTTATTTCTTACGACACCCAATGCCTAGCCTAGCCTAGCAATACAAGCGCCTTACAACACAACCAGCGAGCCATGTGTTTTGTCAATTTGTTTTTTCAGAAGCTCTTAATAATTGGGTGGAAGAAAGAAATGAGGGCAGAGAAAATCCTGGTGTGACAACATCAAGAGCTGGTCGGGCAGAGTTTCTCCACACTCGCCCGAGGAGTTGAAGACAGTGATTCATGGCGTGCTTTTTGTGCTATGTCTCCACAGTGACACCCTACGCCCTAAGGGTTATGGGCTTTATTATTATTATAATTTAATAATTCTACAGTTTATTTGTTGATCATATTCTTTGTTTCCGCTGCTTCCTCTGGGGTTCTTACAAAAAAACTCCTTGTTCTCGTCTCACACTAGTGTAGAAGAGAAACAGCTAAAGAAGGCCTTGTATCTGATTGATGACTGATTGGACCATCATCATTGCACTTCGGTGAGTAACCATGTGTGCTCCAATATTTTTCTTACACAGGAAGATCTCGGCAGCAGTGCGCAAACTCCAAAGCACCGCAGGGTCCCTGATGTCATTTTAAAGATGGTGAAATATTTTGTAGGAATGTTTATTTTTAATCTTTCAAATTAATTTTTCTCACGGGCACCGGCTTTCCAGCCTGCTCTTCTTGATTTTGAACAGCCACGGGTTCTTGTATGTGCTCAACTTGAACACGGGACCTACATTTTATCGTCCGTCTCCGATAAGACCAGGAACTCGATTTCATCTACACTGAGATCAAGGATCTATGGAAAAATATCCAGATGGATACACGAGGACTGTCATAGATTGGGTGATGTGTAAACAACGGAAGATAAGGCAAGAGGTATTAGATGGACGCTCACATTCACTCTGGAAGACCTAGATTTTGCAGATGACATCGCACTCCTATCTCATACACATAGAGATATCCAGGAAAAGACCTGCCGCCCTAACCAATATAGTGAGATGGTTGGGCTGAAAATAAATCAGAAGAAAACTGAAGTAATGACTCTGAACATAGCAACCCCAGCACCAGTCAAACTAGAAGGTAAAACCCTCCGAGATACAACCGCTTCACATACCTTGGAAGTGTTATTAGCAATGAAGGAGGCGTTGGATCTGACATTAAAAACAGACTGAGTAAGGTACGAAGTGCATTCATGACCCTTCAGACCGCCTGGAAATCTGCCCAATACAGCATCAGAACCAAGACTAGTATCTACAACAGCTGTGTGCTGTCAACATTGTTGTACGGATCGGAATGCTGGAGAATGACAGAACAGGATATGTCCAGACTCTCCACCTTTCATACAACTTGTCTGCGAAAAATCTTACGCGTGTACTGGCCGACTACTATCTCGAACCAAGAATTGCTTGCACGATGCCAACAAGAGAATATGGGCGCTATCATCCGAAGACGACGCTGGAGATGGATTGGATATGTGATGCGCATGGAGACTGGCTCTGACACGAAAACTGCACTGAGATGGACTCCAGAGGGTAGGCGAAAGCGTGGAAGACCCAAGACGACCTGGAGGAGAACGATAGAGCAAGAACTGAAGGAAATGAATCATAGCTGGAACACAATACAGAGGAAGGCCATGAACAGGGAAGAATGGTGTCGTTTGTTGTGCCCTAAACGCCAAGGGCGCAACAGGCTAAAGAGAGAGAGAGGATACACTAGGGAGCAAACTGAGTACTTTTGGAATAAGAGGAGGACACCTAACCTCCACACAACAGAATTGTGTATACAACAACAGAAACGTGTATACATAATCAAACTTAAAGACATGCAACAATACCTAAGACACTGCCATCGTCTCTGTTGAGGGAGGTTCCTGTCATACTGTCTGTATCAGCTGCATCAAGTGCCGCCTCCTGAGCAGCCCTGATATCTGCCTCCAGCTGTGTTATGTGCTCATCACTCTGTGGATAACAGTGTTAATAAACAAATCAGCGGATTGTGTGTGGATGAGGGGGCAACAATATCCAAATATAAGTGAAGAAAATTGTCAAACATCAAATGAAGCATGCTTTAACTCTTAGTGGACCAGGGCAAAAGTCATGTTTTTACAAGCCATTTGGTTTTAGAATAAAAACGCTCTTTAGTGTGGCTCCTGGTAAAAAAGGCATCCAACCCAAAGCCAGGTAATGTGGCGTTAGGTCTACAAGGAGTTAAGGCAAAGGCCTATGGCCGAGGCCTAGTATTGTTGTCATTTTTATTATTTAATTATTCATTTTTTTTGGGCTGATGTAATAATGTAGTGGCATCTGTGGCTTAGGGGATAGTGACTCGGTCTATTAACCCTGACGTTCTGAGTTCGAATCACGCATGGACAGTTTGTTTGCAAATTGTTTGCGTGGATTTTTACAAAGAATGATGGTACCACCTGTTTAGAAAGCAATGGCAAACTACTGAACGTAATAATGCCTAGAAAATCACAAACAGCGTTAAAAAGCTGGGGTTGATTCGCAAAGTTCTGGAAAGGATATGCAATTAACTTTTTATCAGTTATATGAGGACTATCATCACAGCACTCCAGACATGTCCATAGGTGCTCCGATCTCCGCCTCAGCAAATCCAGTGGCCCAACACACCAGTTCGATGTTGATTAATCAATCTCTTTGCATATTTAGTATGTTGTTCTTTTCGGGCTGCACCAGTATTGACATCCATCTCTCTCAATCTGGTCAGTGAGTGGATATAAAAAGTTTATAATTTTTTATGTAATACTATATAAACAGGTAATACATATAGTGAGCGTCTGTAGCTCAAGCGGTAGTGAGCTCGATCACGAACCCAAGCGTGCCTGGTTCAAACCCCACAGTGGGCAACTTTAGAAGCAAATTTGTTTCCGTGGATTTTTACAAAAGGTAAAATAGACCTCACCGTTCAGAAAGCAATGGCAAACTACTGAAGGTATGAGTGGTGTCTAGAAAATCAACGACTCGTTTACTGTGGTTGATGGCTGCGTCCTTTAAGATATGCCACGATTTTCATTTCATATACACAGGATGTTTATAAAGTTACTGTGCAGTTAATTTTGAAAATATTTCAGTAATTACGTACGTAATAATGAAAATTTACGTCATGATATTCTGAGTTGAATAATCCTGTGTGCAGCAGTAAAAACAAGCCGTTGTTATATTCACGATTTCATTGCTGAAAGGGCATGGTGTTAACCATTGAAAACAGAGTATTTTTTGTGGAACATGTCTTTCGTAATGGTGACAAATATACGGAAGAAGTAATTTGACAATATGTGCTGAAATTTCCAGACTCACAAGTCGTGTTCACAGCCACTTTACCGAATACAAGCCAGCCAAGAGCAGTAGTATCTAGATAAGCGGTTCCCAAACTGGGGTCAGCGGACCCCAGGGTTCGTGAGGTACTCACAGGGGGTCCACAAGTGATTGATGAAATATTATGATCTTTGACATTTCAAACAGAAAAATAAATTTTAAGCCTAATTATTTGCCTAACATTTTCTTAGTTTTTTTTATTAAAATGTTAAATTACAGACATTATTTACTATTGTAATACACAGATAATTAATTCCTGTCCATTTTTATATATAGAAATAGTTTGGGTGGCGGCAGTTAAATATATTTACGCCCAGTGGTTACCGGGCCCAAATTAGGGGTGCAAAGAATAGAACCACTGTTACCTGCCACACATGTCGTAAGAGGCGACTAAGGAGGTTTGGCTGAAATCGGATGCATGTGTCCTAAACCTGTAGAAATATATGCGTTTAGGGGCCTACAAACCAATGTGCAACGTATACACGTTCTTGGCAAAGATCAAACATGTCACAAGGAGTGATTAAAATTGGTCGTAAAGAACGAACGCAAAGAAGAAGAAGAAATATATTTAAAAGCGGGGGCCGCGGTAATGCAAAAGTTTGAGAATCGCTGATCTAAATGAATAACAACAGTCTACGTTACAATTTATTTAGGCGTCATTGAAAACCACATTTCTCGTTGACGTAGCGTAAATTTTACTGCATAGCGACATTATAAACGCCCTCTACGTGTCTTTGTTCACATTCGCCCAACATCATACATATCCTTGTGCTAATACTGACCTCTGTGAGTTCATCCTTCATGACCTCCATCAACTTACGAGCTGTGTTGGTCACTGCATGATCTGGTCCGTTATACTGGAGACTATTTGTATACAATAGTTCAGCATCTTCTATAAACTGATCCTTGCTATGATACTTATGTGTCTGTACATTCTGAAAATAGTGGATACACACATGGATACATTCTGAAAAATAGTGGATACAAACATGGATACAAATGTACATTCTGAAAATAGTGGATACACACATGGATACATTCTGAAAATAGTGGATACAAACATGGATACAAATGTACATTCTGAAAATAGTGGATACAAACATGGATACATTCTGAAAATAGTGGATACAAGCATGGATACATTCTGAAAATAGTGGATACAAACATGGATACATTCTGAAAATAGTGGATACAAACATGGATACATTCTGAAAATAGTGGATACAAGCATGGATACATTCTGAAAATAGTGGATACAAACATGGATACAAATGTACATTCTGAAAATAGTGGATACAAACATGGATACATTCTGAAAATAGTGGATACAAGCATGGATACATTCTGAAAATAGTGGATACAAACATGGATACATTCTGAAAATAGTGGATACAAACATGGATACATTCTGAAAATAGTGGATACAAGCATGGATACATTCTGAAAATAGTGGATACAAGCATGGATACATTCTGAAAATAGTGGATACAAACATGGATACATTCTGAAAATAGTGGATACAAACATGGATACATTCTGAAAAATAGTGGATACAAACATGGATACATTCTGAAAATAGTGGATACAAGCATGGATACATTCTGAAAATAGTGGATACAAACATGGATACATTCTGAAAATAGTGGATACAAACATGGATACATTCTGAAAATAGTGGATACAAACATGGATACATTCTGAAAATAGTGGATACAAACATGGATACAACTGTACATTCTGAAAATAGTGGATACAAACATGGATACATTCTGAAAATAGTGGATACAAGCATGGATACATTCTGAAAATAGTGGATACAAACATGGATACATTCTGAAAATAGTGGATACAAACATGGATACATTCTGAAAAATAGTGGACACAAACATGGATACATTCTGAAAATAGTGGATACAAACATGGATACATTCTGAAAATAGTGGATACAAACATGGATACATTCTGAAAATAGTGGATACAAACATGGATACATTCTGAAAATAGTGGATACAAACATGGATACATTCTGAAAATAGTGGATACAAACATGGATACATTCTGAAAATAGTGGATACATGCATGGATACATTCTGAAAATAGTGGATACAAACATGGATACAAATGTACATTCTGAAAATAGTGGATACAAACATGGATACATTCTGAAAATAGTGGATACAAACATGGATACAACTGGTTAAATATTTGAATGTCTCTGTGGCTAAGTGGTTACACCTTTGCCTTACGTTCAGAAAGTCGTGGGTTCAAATCCGAAACCCGCCATTTTGTTCATGAGCAGGAGCTATTGAGTCCTGCCTTGTGCAATAATTACGTCAGGTGACAAGTCATTTCTGTGGAGAGGGGCGGAGCTATATGGGGTAAAAACCTGGTGCAATGAAGTCAATCCTTTGCCCGCGTGCCCGTAGGACTACGGGTGACTAGTCCTCTGTAAGTGCGGGTTCAACTCCTGGACTAGAGAAAAGCTACAGGTTCCCAGATTTACGGTGTTCGTGGCACCGAGCCGAAGGGTTACAATGTCCATGACACCGAGCCGAAGAGCTTTCAGCTCAAGTTCTTCTGGATCAGAAAAAAAAAGTCAATCCTTTGGCTATGAGACGACAGAAGCAAGGGTCAGTAAACAAGAGCTGACCAATATCATACTCCCCTTCAAAGCGAAAACCTTGTTTGCATCAATACAGTCAGGCTAAACAAGTAGGCATCAAAGAAGGTTGGTAAACCTGGTCCTAAAAATAATGCGAGTAAAAAAAGTGGTATAGGGACGGATATAGTGAAGTAGATTTTTTTTTTTTAATCCAGAAGCACTTGAGCTTTCAGCTATTTGGCTCGGTGCCATGGACATTGTAAATCTGGTGAACCTGTGGCTTTTCTGCCAGCCCGTGGAATTGAGCCGCACTTACATGGGGCTTGTCATCCGTCGTCCAACGCACTACGAACACACTGGGCAGTCGAGCAGCGAAGTAGATAACATGCTTTTCTGGTAACCATACGCAGTGCTAATTCCATTGTTCAAGTTCAACTTAGTCCCAAAATGTTTTCTGTGTGCACACAGTTGAACTACAGGTTTCATGATCCTTTAGTTGGAAATCTAAATTACAATTACCTCGTAAGTTGGAGTAAGACTAGCCTAAATGGTGAGGGACACTGTTGATAAGGAAAGCTAGTCTTCACGCAAAAATCAGTCAGGTGGATTATTAGGTGCTCTGACTTTGAATAGATTCATAGTGACTTGACTTATTCCTCTCTTCATGGAGCATAGGGCCTCAACAGTTGTTTGCCATTCTTCTCGGTCTCTTGCTGTTTTATTTATGATCTCCCAGGATAGTCGAGCAGCCTTCAGTTCCTCAAGACTTCAGTTCCTCAAGAAGACTTCAGTTCCTCAAGAAGACTTCAGTTCCTCAAGAAGACTTCAGTTCCTCAAGAAGACTTCAGTTCCTCAAGACTTCAGTTCCTCAAGAAGACTTCAGTTCCTCAAGAAGACTTCAGTTCCTCAAGACTTCAGTTCCTCAAGACTTCAGTTCCTCAAGACTTCAGTTCCTCAAGACTTCAGTTCCTCAAGACTTCAGTTCCTCAAGACTTCAGTTCCTCAAGAAGACTTCAGTTCCTCAAGACTTCAGTTCCTCAAGAAGACTTCAGTTCCTCAAGAAGACTTCAGTTCCTCAAGAAGACTTCAGTTCCTCAAGAAAGACTTCAGTTCCTCAAGAAAACTTCAGTTCCTCAAGAAGACTTCAGTTCCTCAAGACTTCAGTTCCTCAAGAAGACTTCAGTTCCTCAAGAAGACTTTGTTTCCAGGTCTGTTTAAGGCATCCTAATTTTTCGTTTTCCTTGCAGATTCCACTCAAGTGCTTGTCTAGTGACACTCGACTGTGTCTTCCATAGGGCATGCCTGACTCATCAAAAAATTTTCTTCTCTTGACCTGGGTCATCATGGGTTCCAGTTCTGTTCTTATCCACAAGTCTGTGTTTGCAACTCTATCATACCATCTCAGTTTGAGAATCCGCTGAAGACTTCCGTTGACAAAGGTCTGGATATTATTTGTATTTAACTTAGTGACTCGCTACGCTTCCGAGCCATACAACACAGACTTCACATTTGATCTGAATATCTTGAGATTCATAGTGGGAAAACGGAAACCAAAAAAACCGCGTATAAGATTAATAAGATTAATAGAATAAGATTACAGCCTCGATGTATTCTGCATAACAACAAAACAAAGTAAGTTAAGTTTGGACATACCAGACAGTGCTTTCTTCTTAGTAACGAGAGAGAAGATATACTAATCAACTTCTCATGGGTACGGTGATCAAGTGGACTTTGGGATGGCTCCTGCAACGGAGGACGGAGCCCACATGGGAATACCCAATGTTCCATAGTATCGATCACATAACTTCTTCTTTGTGTTCGTTCTTCGACCAATTTTAATCACTCTTTGTGATATGTTTGATCTTTACCAAGAACGTGTATACGTTGCACATTGGTTTGGTAGGCCCTAACGCATAAACTCTACAAGTTTAGGACATGTGCATCCGACTTCAGCCAAACCTCCTTAGTCGCCTCTTACAACATGCGTGGCAGGTAACAGTGGTTCTATTCTTACACCCCAAATTTGGGCCCTGGTAACCACTCGGGCGGATCACATAACATTACATAACAAAACACATGTCCTTGTGAGGACTAAACAAAATGAAAGATATTCAAGTCGTGATCTGACCTTCAATAACGTTGACAAATCCATTGGTCGTTTGATGACTGTATAATAATCCTTGACTGCTTTCTTATTGACTGGAGTGTGGAATGGCCATGACTGAAATTTATAAATATAGTAAGGAGAAATAATTATATATTACAGCCGACAAACATACAGGGGGGATAATAAGACTAGAGAGCAGACACACTTTCTCTCTCTCTCTTTGCCTTTTTAACCTGGATTGGGGCATAGGACCTCAACCAACTCATGCCAAGTCTTCCTATCTCTAGCTATCCCCTGCAGTTCCTCCAGCTCTTCTTTTATTTGTTCATCTCTGCCTCCAAAATCTCGTATCCATGTATTTCTCGGCCTCCCTTCTTTCGCTGTCCCTGCGGGTTCCAGGCAAGGACCCTTCTTGTTATATTTCCCTCAGGTTTTCGCAAAGTTTGTCCCATCCAGCGCCAGCGTCTTTTTAACCTGTTCGTTCACTGGAATCTGTCTTGTTCTCTCCATAAGTTCCTCACTTGTGACCCTATCATACCATCTTATTCCCTCTATTCTGCGCAGACAGCAGTTGATGAATGTTTGCAATTTATGCGGACAAACATACAGGGGGGATAATTAGACTAGAGATCAGACAGACACACATACAGCGGAATAATGAAACTAAAGAGAAAACAATGAAGTAAAAGAAGAAAAAAAGGAGATAGAAGGAGGAGAAGAATATAAAGGACAAAAGAAAGTAGAAATCTAAGAAGAAGTAGACACAAAAAAGTAGGAAAAAAAAAACCCGATAAAATGGAAGAAGAAAATGTAGACGGCAATAACAAAAAAGTAGAAGAAGTTGAAGAGGGTTTAGTTAAAGTAAAAAACAAGAAGTAGAAAAGAAAAGACAGAACACGACAGAACAAAATTAGAAGAAAATGTAGAATTAACGGAGTTATTTTGTAAATTTTAAACAGTTAATTCAAGGGAGGTATAAAAAAATGATCCCAACTACTGTCAATAAATAAACATATATATATTATTATATACTAAATTGAAGTAAACTGGACAACCTAATAGAATAACAAGGTTGAAAAGTAGTAGAAGTCAAACAGTAGAAGTAAAACTAGAAAGACTTCTTATAAGGGAAGCAACTCTATGGCACAGTGTGCGGCTTAAAGCGTGGAAAGAGTTAAACAAAGAAGTAGAAGAAGGAAAAGTAGAAGACGAAGAAGTAGCCAAAAAAAAAAAAAAAAAAGCACAAACAAAGAAGATAAAGAAAATGAAGAAGGAAAAGTAGAAGACAGAAAAATCGTAAAAAAAAAGACAAAGAAGATAAAGAAAAAATAGAAGAAATGTCAGACGATGAAGAAAAGGTAGAAAAAAGTCAAAAACTAAGAAGAAAAAGAAAAATAGAAGCAGTCAAAGAAGATAAAGAAAAAAATAGAAGACAAAGAAGAAATAGAAGACAACGGAGAAGAAGAAGAAGCAGTATCTTACCGTTTCTATAGCTTTCATGGAGTGTATAACCTTCTCAAAGATGTATGATAAGGCAACTTGATCATTGTCATCCAGAAGTGGGTTGATGGCTTTCTAGTCTCATCAGCTTCTGTTCTTTCTGAAAGAAAATCAACGAGCTTGATCATCTTAAGAGTCTCACATACTGGTCCAAGTGCTATACCCAGCTACTATTTCCTCCAGCTGTTTGCTCCAGCTGCACTGTCCAGCTCATCATCATCAGGTGCCAGCCAGCTGCGTGAGGCGATCATGGATCTCCACAAATCTCTGTCGTTGGTGTTTGCTATCAACTGAGATGTTGACGCTCTACTGTGCCGTGAAGTCAGGCTATCCAAAATTTCTCTCTCTGTCTTCCTCTGTCTTGTCTACCCTCGATTTTACTGGTTGTCACAATGTGTTCTAAACCTCCCCTCCTCAACATATGCTCGAAAAATGATGACTGCCTTTCTTATACTGTCCAGCTGCTGATTCAGAACTGATTGATTGATTGATTGAACCATCATCATTGCACTTCGGTGAGTAACCATGTGTGCTCTGATCTCTTTCTTACACAGGAAGATCTCAGCTGCAGTGTACGAACTCTGTAGCATCGGCGAGGGTTTCCGGTGTAATTTGTGAAGATGATGAAGATATTTTATAGTAATTTTATTTTAAACATTCTTCATATAAATTGTGTCCGTGCAGCTGCTTTCCAGCCTGCTCTTTTCGATTTTTAACTGCCAGGGGTTCTTTTACGTGCTCAAATTGAACACTGGAACTACATTTTATCGTCTTCTGTCTCCAGTAGGACTAGGAACTTGATCTCACCTTCAGTGCGATCAGGGATCTCTGGGAAAATATCCAGATGGCTCCACGAGGGAGCAAACATGGTACCTTTGGCATGAAAGACGAGCACCTAACTTCTTAGTTTAGCTTCAACAGGAGTAGAGTTCTGACCACAGCTACGTTGAGATCAGGGTTTGAGGTAATTTTAAAGAAAACACCCCGAAGTGTAAAACTAAAAATTGTATGCTGTATGAAGAACACCCTCCTTTTCCCTGTGAGGTTCCCAGGGTAGCAGAGTATAGAACTACCGTCTTCTCTCACACGTCATACAATCTTTTTTTCGTATAATGATAATGGCCGGAGAATCAACTGGGTCAGGAATCAAACACTGTCAGTTGGTGCGCAGATTTCAGTTCCTGAACAATGCATATCGCCCGAGTGGTTACCGGGGCCCAAATTTGGGGTGTAAAGAATAGAACCATTGTTACCTGCCACGCATGTTGTAAGAGGCAACTAAGGAGGTTTGGCTGAAATCAGATGCATGTGTCCGCTAGGGAATGCCCATCCGAAACAAATGCTTGCACAAAACGGATGTACTAGGCCGTAAGACGCATAACATGGTGCAACGACCCCTCACAGTGAGGAATGGGATAACGGATTCTACGGTCACCAATCTGCCTCGGATATTTAGCCACGAAGTAAGAATGTCAGACCTACCATCACAAGGGTGGTCAAAACTTACTGCGGGAAGAGGTTGGCACAAACGGGAAGCAGAAATCATAGGAATTATATCCTACAGAACTGCCCCCAGTATGCAGACTTGAGAAGAAAGAGGTGGCCCACTTACACCAGCGTCCAAGACAAACTGTATGGCGTGGCTGATAATCTGAGGCAGACGGCTGCCTTTATTAGAGAATCCAAATCCCAATCTAGTGAGAACGCAGAAGACAAACTGTATGGCGTGGCTGATAATCTGAGGTAGACGGCTGCCTTTATTAGAGAATCCGAAATCCCAATCTAGTGAGAACGCAGAAGACAAACTGTATGACGTGGCTGATAATCTGAGGCAGACGGCTGTCTTTATTAAAGAATCCGAAATCCCAATCTAGTGAGAACGCAGATGACAAACTGTATGGCGTGGCTGATAATCTGAGGCAGATGGCTGTCTTTATTAGAGAATCCGAAATCCCAATCTAGTGAGAACGCAGAAGACAAACTGTATGGCGTGGCTGATAATCTGAGGCAGATGGCTGTCTTTATTAGAGAATCCGAATTCCCAATCTACTGAGAACAGAAGACAAACTGTATGGCGTGGCTGATAATCTGAGGCAGACGGCTGTCTTTATTAGAGAATCCAAAATCCCAATCTAGTGAGAACGCAGAAGACAAACTGTATGGCGTGGCTGATAATCTGAGGCAGACGGCTGTCTTTATTAGAGAATCCGAAATCCCAATCCAGTGAGAATGCAGAGGAACAATGCATACTATATTCTTTCTTTTTTCTTTTGTCCTTCTCTGCTTTTTTGCCGCTAGGCGTAGCAGGTTTAACGGATGATCGGTTTCGAGATAATGCACGCTCGGTCGCTTGATATGCTGTGGTATTGTGGAGTTTTAAGATGTCTGTAACTCCATCAACCCTCTTTTTCTTGATCTGCCCCTTCCTCTTGATGATTCCATTTTCCGGTTGTACGCTCTTGCAACTAGTGTATTTGGGTTCATTCTCACCAAGTGGTCAAACCATTTGAGTCATAGTTTTTCAATGAATCTAACAGCATACTATGTTAGCAAAACCTCAAATATGCTGCATTGAAAGATCATTAAAGGGTGCTTGCAATGTGTAAAGAACAACCTCACCAAAGGCAGGAGATCCGATAGAGAAGTCGAACTTCACTAATTAACATTGGCCATAAAAGTACCGATGGCACCGTACTACTCAAGGCAAGTGGTTCGGACCACAGGTTTCCTGTAACGATCACACTTCAAGGATCTAATCTTGAAGGATCTAATCTTGAAGTATCTCTGAAGATGGTGAAGGCTCACCTTTATGGTGAGGAAACCAGTCAAATGGTAAGCAGGCATCACATAAAAATCAGTCAGAAGCGTTATACCAGGCATCATGACTAACACCTGAATTCACAGTGGGCATTCGCAGAAGAAGTTAGCAAAACAAATAACTTCAAAAAAATATCTAACCTCAGCAAATCTTTTAAAACAGTGATCCAGCAAAGCTTGAGAACTTAATGTCAACAAATGATGGGCACCTGAAATAAACAGTGTCACATGATACATCTACATCCAACAAGATTGCATAACTTAACTTCTTGCAGACCAAACGCCACACTATGTGGTTTTGGGTTGGATGCCTTTTTACCAGGAGCAACAGTAAAGGGCATTTTTACAAAAGCTAACCAAGTACTGGGACAGTTAACATCACTGTTGTCACATAAAGAGATACCGCTAACCAAGTACTGGGACAGTTAACACCACTGTTGTCACACAAAGAGATACCGCTAACAACTAAAGCAAATCTTAAAAGAACGATTTTCTGGCCAACACTATGTTACCAGTGTCAAACATGGCCAATAACAGCAGCTAATGAGCGGAAAATCATAACGACAGAGATGAGGTGTCTTAGAAGAGCTGCAGGTGTGACAATAAGTCTGGCCAACACCATGTTACCAGTGTCAAACATGGCCAATAACAGCAGCTAATGAGCGGAAAATCATAACGACAGAGATGAGGTGTCTTAGAAGAGCTGCAGGTGTGACAATAAGAGACAAAATTAGAAATGAAGAAATCAGAAGGAGACTGGATGTGAAACCAGTTATGCAATTCATGAAAGAACAACAGATTAAATGGTTTGGACACCTGACCAGAATGCCCTGGTATCGCCTACCACAGAGAGCCACACAGAAAAAGTATAATGAGTACAAAGCAAGAGGAAGACCACGCAAAAGATGGAGCGACAGCATCAAGAACAGCCTTACGAACATGAAGATCAGCTTACAAAGTGCCTTAAAAAAAGCACACACAAGATCACTACGTTTCCTCTTCAACACTTCCATAAAGAAGTAAATGGTGGAGAAGAAGAAGAAGAAGACTAAAGGGCATTTTATATTCTAAAAACAAATGGCTTGTAAAAACATGGCTTTTGCACTGGTACACTAAGAGTTAATATAATCAAATATGGCTAGTATGAGAGAAGGCTGATAGTGAAAAGGAGACAGGAAGAATCAGCTGGGAAAACAAGAAAAGAAAACAAGACCAGCAAAAGAATACAAGACCAGCAAAAGAAAGGAAGACAAAGAAGGCAAGAAAATAGAGGACTAAAGAGAAGAGAACGATGAGAACAAAAATAGAACAAGATGTAAGATAAAAACAAAGAGAAGAAGAAGAACTAGAAGAGGAAACAAGAAGAATAAGAAGATGAAAACAGACAACAAAGAGGGATAAGACAGATGGTTAGGATTAATAGGTTGCATAATAGCAACTTGTTTATCTGTAAATAAGAACGCAAATTAGTGCTGTAATTAATACCAACGATAGAACAAAACTAGTCATGACAGAGATGAAGTGTCCGCACAGAATGCTAGGACATGGCCTCCGATAATATGCTAGGGGTGTATGCAACTTCTTGCTAGGGCTAAGACTTGAGAGAGACACTTGTTTATCTGTAAATATTAACGCAAATTGGTGCTGTAATTAGTACTAATGATCACCCGAGTGGTTACGGGGGCCCAAATTTGGGGTGTAAAGAATAGAACCACTGTTACCTGCCATTCATGTCGTAAGAGGCAACTAAGGAGGTTTGGCTGAAATCGGATGCACATGTCCTAAACGTGTAGAAGTCTATGCGTTTAGGGGCCTTCCAAACCAATGTGCAACGTATACACGTTCTTAGCAAAGATCAAACCTATCACAAAGAGTGATTAAAATTGGTTGTAAAGAATGAACGCAAAGAAGAAGAAGAAGAAGAAGAAGCAGGAGGTTTCTAGGCTGTATGATTTGCTGAATGAGTGGATTTCTGGGTTGTATGATCCACTGAATGGAGATTTTGATTTGTGCAATACTCTCGGCAGCTGGCATGTCATATCTGCTGAAAGGGACGGAGCCATATGGGGTTCAAACCCGGTACAGTGAAGTCAATCCTTCCGCTTTAGATTCTTTTAGACTATATATATGACCTTTTCGTCTTTACAGACGGTCAGTTGGCAAGTGTTTTACTGTGACAACTTCTGAGTTTTCGTTTTCTCTCTTGTTGTTCAGCTCATACATAGTCTCTTCTCAAAAGACTCTGCGCCCTTTCGCAATTTGGCTTTCCACACGACTCTGTCATCAGCTAGTTTTTCCCATGTGCTGAGACCTATAGAAAAGTTTTCATTGAGGCTTTGCAGACATCTTTATATCTGAGCAGTGGTCTGCCCTGGTGCCTCTTCCCTCCGAAAGTTCACATAACAACATTTGTTTTGGTATGCGATAAGTTTCAATTCTTCTCACATGCCCCAACCATCTTAGTCGTCTACTGCTGAGCACGCCCATGATGGAAGGCAGGTTTGCACGTTGCAGTACTTCAGAGTTGGTTATCTTGTCGTACCATCTGATGTTCACAATCTTGCGGAGACATCGAAGTTGAAAGATTTTAAGTCTCCTCTCGTGTCTTGAGTAGGCTGTCCATGTTTCTGAGCCATATAGTAAAGAACTAATTACACAGGCTCGATATATTTGAATCTTCGTCTGCAATATCAGTTTTGTGTTGCCCCACGCTTGCTTTGATAGTTTGCAGAATGTAGTAGCCGCACTCCCTACACAGCGTTGATTTCGTCATCAAGAGAAAGGCTGGCAGTGACCATAGACCCAAGATAGCAGAACTTTTGAACTGGTGTTAGATGGTTGCCATTTAAAGTGATATTTTAGACTGTATTACCCAGTATACATAGAGGTCTAATTGTATCGTAGTACATCCACTCCAGGATGCCGCCATCAACCAGAGTCATCAACTTTCTAGGCATCACTTATACATTCAGTAGTTTGCCATTGCTTTCTGAAAGGTGAGGTAGATTTTTACCGTTAGTAAAAATCCAAGGGAACTTATTTTTCTTCCAAACTGCCAGCTGTGGAGTTTGAACCAGGTACTCTTGGGTTGTGATCGAGCTCACTACCACTTAAGCTACAGTATGGGAGACATTGATAATAAGGAAAGCATGCTGTCACGCAAAAATCAGTCCGAAGCGTCATACCAGGTGCCCTGACTACTCCTGAATCCATAACGGGCGAACGCAAGAAGAAGACGAAGAAGCTACAGTAAAAAAAATAATTAAAGACACTTTCTACTGGTTATAATTATTGTGTTGAATCTCTCACCGTTATAAAGCTTGCTGTTCTCAACAATTTGTTGAAGGTCTGTTAGGAAATCCTCTCGAGAGCGATACCTCTTTTGTCTGACTTGCTGAAATAACACACAGAAATAATACCATGGTTAAAGCGATACAGTTCTTTCCATTCTCTAATTCTGTTTTACATCACAGTGTCAGGATAAGAAGAGATTTCTAGAACAGGCTTTTGTGTGCGCTTCATAAACAGTAAATTCAATGTTGTCTTTTCATGTTGTGTCTTCAATGTTGTATAAGTTTCAACGTCTTTGTTAGCTCACACAGAGGTCTGTGTAGTTTTCTGTCCAGTGTTGTTTCGTTAGACCAGTGAGTTTGCCTCAGTGTATCATATTCGGGGTAATCTTGAAGTATGTGCTCTGCGGTCTGATGT
Organism: Arion vulgaris; assembly: GCA_020796225.1. Taxonomy (NCBI): domain Eukaryota; kingdom Metazoa; phylum Mollusca; class Gastropoda; order Stylommatophora; family Arionidae; genus Arion; species Arion vulgaris. Next base: position 3,272,995 of record CM036776.1, read on the forward strand.
GCCTGTCCACATGTACACATGGCTGACTGGTCAATTTTGAATTTTGTATATATGTAACTGCGGAATCGGTTGTGTCCTGTCCTGAGGTATACAGAATAACAACTTGTTCTAATCTGCTCATATTATAGTAGTCATTTTGCGTTGGTAATGAGGGAACCCCAGCGAAACTCCCAACTGAAGTGCAGCTTTATAGAGGCAACTTATAGTCTAAACCAACGCTGTCCAATGTGGTATCCGCAGGTGCCATGGTGTCTGTGTAGTACATCCCAAGGGCCGATTTTTTTTTCCTCCGGCCTTAACGCTAATCAGAATTTTAAGAGAAAAAAAATGTGTTTCTAACAGTCACCTAACATCCAAATAAACAATGAAGAACTCCAATGTGTATAGAGCTACGAATACTTGGGCTCAATAATTAACAATAATGGTGACTGCTCCAAAGAGATCTCAAGAAGATTGGCAATAGCAATCAAGAAGTTAAACACAATGATGAACATGTGGCAAAGCATCAGCAAAATATTAAAATTAAAAATACCGAGAACATGTATTTTTTTCGCGGCTGTGAATCATGGACTATTACACAAAAAACAAGAACGAAAATCCAGTCCTTGAAACTAAATGCTACAGAAAGATCCTACGAATACCATGGACAGAAAAAAGAAAAGAACACTGATGTCCTGAAAGAACTAAATGTTAAAGAGAATTGGCTGATAAACAACATACTATACAGGAAAATTAGATACTTTGGTCACATCAAGCGTCACGATGGCATAGAAAGAACAATATTAGAGGGCAGGGTACCAGGACGCAGAGGCAGACCAAGAAGAAGATGGCTACAAGATATTAAAGAAACCATGAATATGACCATCGATGAAGTGGGTGAACTGACTAGAGACAGAGTGAATTTCAGATGTACTGCAAAGAGAGCAATGTCCTATAAAGGATACACACCTTGATGATGAGTAACAGTGTGATTGAGTTCTTTCGTAAGCAAAACATTTTTTTACTGTGCTTATCAGGTTTACATTTTCATCTGTCATTATTTTTATTCATGTTACTATTAACTCTCTGCCGAATGGTTGACCGGGGGCCAAATTTGGGGTGTAAAGAATAGAACCACTGTTACCTGCCACATGTCGTAAGAGGCGACTAAGGAGGTTTGGCTGAAATCGGATGCATGTGTCCTAAACTTGTAGAAGTCTATGCGTTTAGGGGCCTACCAAACCAATGTGTAACGTATACACGTTCTTGGCAAAGATCAAACATATCCCAAAGAGTGATTAAAATTGGTTGTAAAAACGACGCAAAGAAAGAAGAAACGATTGACTTTAAACAGAGATACAGAAATGCCTTGTCGAACATACCTCTCTCATTGACTGCATATCCATAGGTCGTTTAATAATCCTGTAGTAATCTGGTACTTCTTTGGGGTTGACAGGGAACAAAAATAGTTGGATCTGTAATGATATAGAAGAATGAGTTGGATCTGTAATGATATAGAAGAATGAGTTGGATCTGTTAATGATATATAAGAAATAATTGGATCTGTAATGATATAGAAGAATGAGTTGGATCTGCTAATGCTATAGAAGAAATAGTTGAATCTGTAATGATATAGAAGAAATAGTTGGATTTGTAATGATATAGAAGAATGAGTTGGATCTGTAATGATATAGAAGAATGAGTTGGATCTGTAATGATATAGAAGAATGAGTTGGATCTGTAATGATATATAAAAAATAGTTGGATCTGTTAATGATATATAAGAAATAATTGGATCTGTAACGATATAGAAGAAATAGTTGGATCTGTAACGATATAGAAGAAATAATTGGATCTGTTAATGCTATAGAAGAAATAGTTGGATCTGTAATGATAATACTTACATCAGGTAAACTTCTCAATTCATTTAGAATACTCTCAAATATAGATGACAATGTCACTAGAGGATCTGTCCTTCTGCGATTCGATGATTGATTCGGTTTCTGTATAAAGAAAAGATGCACTAGTCAAATATGTTAAATGATTGATAGGATCATCATCATAGCACTTTGGTGAATAGCCATGTGTGTTCTGATCTTTCTTACACAGGAAGATCTCAGCGGTGGTGCACGAACTCTGTAGCACTGGCGAGGGTCCCCAATGTAACTTTGAAGATGGTAAAGATAATTTGTAGAAATCTGGCCAGCAATGGCGGAATGCGGGAGGGCCATTCAGAGTCAGAACTGTTTGATTCTGAACACGACTTTGCTAGAGCATATTCGCCATGTTTGGTCTGGTATTTTCGGTTTCGTTTGCCGAGCTACTGAGTTAGTGCTTGAGCAACGCTGTGAGCTATGACTGTTACATGGAATGCTTTTTGCTGTGTCAACCGCGCGTTTGTTGTGTGTATTCAGAAAATGGCGGACAACGGTTATGACGAACAAGCTCAATCTGCCGTATGCAGTTATATTGCGGGTGCAGAAAGCTGGATTTTGTCATGATTGATGTTCCCTTCGACAAGAATTGCAATTCAAGTGATGAACAGTTTTGTATTGCTACATTAGCGACGGCCATATGCATTTTATGCGGTGCAGGTTGCTTTATGTGACGATGCGTGACTGTTTCATTCTGGAATTAGTTCACACAGGAAACATTTCAGTTGTTGGCATTTCATGTGATTTTCATTGGCACAGGAACGGAGCATTGACCACATTTGTAAAATAGCTAACACCAGCGAAGGAAACAACCTCGGAGAACTCTTAAATGAATTTCTTTTTGCAGGCGATCAGGCAATCATATCAACAACAGAAGAACAGCTACAACAACACATCAACAGACTCCAGTTAGCAAGTAACAAATACAACATGAGAATTAACATCGACAAAACAGAAGTAATGACATTCGCCAGAGAGGAAAACACTACCAACATCTCCATCGATAATCATCTACTAAATCAAGCAAAGATTTCACATACCTGGGGAGCATTTTTTCAGCAAATGGAAGAATAACATGAAATTCAACACAGATGCAACAAAGCAAATCAAATGATAGGGCAAATGGCGCAAATTTTAAGATGCAAACACGTCACCATGAACACAAAAGAGCAATGTTCAACACAATCTTTCTCCCCACATTATGTTACCAGTGCCAAACTGGACGCTGACAACAAGCGATAGAAGAAAACTAGTCACAACAGAGATGAAGTGTCTACGCAGAATGCTGGGTGTAACAAGAAGAGACCGGTTGAGAAATGAAGACATCAGGGAAAAAGCGGGTACAACATCAGTACTAGACTTCATCAAGAAACAACAAATTAAATGGTTCGGTCACGTAAGCAGATTACCATCAGACAGTGCACCCCAAAGAGCAATGCTGCTCCGATACAATGGGTACAAAGAAAAAGGTCGGCACGCAAAAGATGGACCTCAGAGATAACAGAGGCGACGAAGAGACTATCTACGAAGCGCATACTAGGGCCCGTTTTAGAAATCTCTTCCTGACCTGACGCCGTGAGGCATACAGGATTCGAGAAAGAAAGAAAGAAGAAAGAAAGGACGGAGCAATTATGGGGTGACCCGTTGCAGTGAAGTTGGAACCGTACTTATGAACTATGAATTTGTAGGAATTTTATTTTTAATATTTTCTAATGAATTTTGCCCGGGCAGCAACTTTCCAGCCTGCTCTTCTCGATTTTGAACTGCCAAGGATTCTTTTATGTGTTCAAATTGAACACGGGACCTACGTTTTATCATCCGCCTTGGATAGGACTAGGAACTTGATTTCACCTACACTGAGATAAGGGATCACTGACAAAATATCCTGATGGCTCCACGAGGGGAGAGAAAACCGTGTACCTGTGGAACAGGAGATGGGCACCTAACCCCTACGCTACAGAGACCACGGACAAGATTCACAATGACACTCAATGATTTTGGTCTCAGTCTTAACAAAACCACTGTGATGATGGTTCAGTAGGCAGAACCTCCACATATAAACACTCATGGCTACAAATTGGAAGTTGTAATTCGGTTTGTTCATTTCTGCAATCAGCGATGACCTTGCACTAGATACTGACTTACGCAGGAGAATTGGTATGGTCTCAACAACCTTAGATAGGTAAACTATACTCTCCAGTGCCCCCCTATATCAAGGTGAACAGTCGCCAGTGCCTCCTATATCAGGTGAACACAGTCCCCAGTGCCCCCTATATCAAGGTGAACACAGTCGACAGTGCCCCCTATATCAAGGTGAACACAGTCCCAGTGCCCCTTTATATCAAGGTGAACACAGTCCCCAGTGCCCCCTATATCAACGTAAACACAGTCCAAGTGTCCCTTTATATCAAGGTGAACACAGTCCCAGTGTCCCTTTATATCAAGGTGAACACAGTCCCCAGTGTCCCCTATATCAAGGTGAACACAGTTCCAGTGTCCCTTTATATCAAGGTGAACACAGTCCCCAGTGTCCCCTATATCAAGGTGAACACAGTTCCAGTGTCCCTTTATATCAAGGTGAACACAGTCCCCAGTGCCCCCTATATCAAGGTGAACACAGTCCCAGTGTCCCTTTATATCAAGGTGAACACAGTCCCCCTGCCCTCTATATCAAGGTGAACACAGTCCCAGTGTCCCTTTATATCAAGGTGAACACAGTCCCCAGTGCCCCCTATATCAAGGTGAACACAGTCCCAGTGTCCCTTTATATCAAGGTGAACACAGTATCCAGTGTCCCTTTATATCAACGTGAACACACTCACCAATGACCCTATATTAAGAACATCTCCTCAGTGTCCCTATATCAAGAACATCTTCCTTAGTGTCCCCTATATCAAGAACATCTTCCTTAGTGTCCCCTATATCAAGTAGAAAACACCTCCCTCAGTTTCCCCTATATCAAGTAGAAAACACCTCAGTTTCTCCTATATCAAATAGAAAACACCTCCCTCAGTGTCCCCTATATCAAGTAGAAAACACCTCAGTGTCCCCTATATCAAATAGAAAACACCTCACTCAGTGTCCCCTATATCAAGAACATCCTCCTTAGTATCCCTTACATCAAGTAGAAAACATCCTCCTCAGTGTCCCTATATCAAGTAGAAAACATCTGACTCAGTGTCCCCTATATCAAATAGAAAACACCTCACTCAGTGTCCCCTATATCAAGAACATCCTCCTTAGTGTCCCTTACATCAAGTAGAAAACACCTCCCTCAGTGTCCCCTATATCAAGTAGAAAACACCTCACTCAGTGTCCCCTATTTCAAGTAGAAAACACCTCAGTGTCCCCTATATCAAATAGAAAACACCTCACTCAGTGTCCCCTACATCAAGTAGAAAACACCCTCCCCAGTGTCCCTTATATCAAACATCCTCCTTAGTGTACCTATATCAAAGAAAACACCAACTTCTTCCTCAGTGTCCCCTATTTCAAGTAGAAACACCTCCCTCAGTGTCCCCTATATCAAGAACATCCTCCTTAGTGTCCCTTACATCAAGTAGAAAACACCTCCCTCAGTGTCCCCTATATCAAGTAGAAAACACCTCACTCAGTGTCCCCTATTTCAAGTAGAAAACACCTCAGTGTCCCCTATATCAAATAGAAAACACCTCACTCAGTGTCCCCTACATCAAGTAGAAAACCCTCCCCAGTGTCCCCTTATATCAAGAACATCCTCCTTAGTGTACCTATATCAAAGAAAACACCAACTTCTTCCTCAGTGTCCCCTATTTCAAGTAGAAAACACCCTCCCTCAGTGTCCCCTATATCAAGAACATCCTCCTTAGTGTCCCCTACATCAAGTAGAAAACATCTTCCCTCAGTGTCCCCTATTTCAAGTAGAAAACACCCTCACCCAGTGTCCCCTATATCAAGAACATCCCCTCAGTGTCCCTATATCAAGTAGAAAACACCCCTCCCCAGTGTCCCCCTACAACATTCATGTTACTTGATGGAGATAAATATTTTCTAAAAAACCAAAGAACATAACAAACATGTAATACTAACCTTGAGATAGTCACAATGTACTATGTTACTAACTCTACGCTTCTTCTTAGTCTCCACGGCTTGTTTGGGAACCTTCAGCACCAGCGACTTACGTCGGATGTTTTCAGCACTGAAAAGTTAAACATTTGGTAGTATGTGAACATTGAGAAAATATATGAGCATTGAGGCAGCATCAAAAAGTATATTAACTCTTTGTGGACCAGGACAAAAGAAATATTTTTACAAGTCATTTGTTTTTAGAATAAAAAATTTCCCGGAGACTGGGAAAATGCAGAGTAAACACTTGCAAATTGCCAAGTGCCGAAATGCCTCTGAACGGTTGAGAATACTCCTACTCAGGATAAACTCACCGTGGATAGAAAAGTATAGCCGATAATGCAAAGGTTTGACCTAAACATTGACTAAGGGCCATACTTTTCGGAAGCCGATCATCCTACACAGAGTGAGATGACGTCCAAGCACCATGGTTCAGATCAGACAAAATGCTACGGCAAATAGATGATCGAAAAGACATAGATCCAGGCCAAAATATACGGCAGAATGGATGTTACCTAGGGCTAGCAACCTAGTAAATAAACAGCTGGTTGAAACCGAACACACCACCGAAGGATAAGCACCTGAGCTCCAATTGGTACTGAAGGCTTGTGAACGTACACCTGTTCTTGGTGTTTGGCCATTTATATATCACATTAGACTGATAAAAACGGCCGAAAAGAATGAGCGAGAATAAAACTAAAAACTATTTTTAATGTGGCTCCTGGTAAAAAGGCATCTAACCCAAAGTCAAGGTTTGTGACGTTTAGTCCACAAAGAGTTAAACAGCAATAGACCGTTGTTGCATTTTGGAATATCTTCATTGCACTCAGGACAAGTCCATAGGTGCTCCGATCTCCTTCGCAATATCTCCAGCAGCATCCAGAGACTGACCATACCAGTTTGATTTTGATTGATGAGCCTCCTCATATACCTGTTGTGCTGTTCTTTGTGGGCCAATCTTCAATCTTCTATGTAAGAGACCAAATAATCCACCTTGCAGGTCGACAAGTGCCACTCTTGACAATCCTGAAAAGGCGTAAACTGGCATGGTTCGGGCATGTGATGAGACATAGCTCACTCTCCAAAATTATTCTACAGGGAGCAGTTGAGGGTGGAAGAAGACAAGGAGGGCAGAGAAAATCCTGGTTTGACAACATCAAGAGCTGGTCAGGACAGAGTTTCTCCACACTCGTCCGAGCAGTTGAAGACAGAGATTCATGGCATGCTTTTTGTGCTGATGTCTCCATAGTGACACCTTTACAATATAGTAATTGATGTGGATTGGTTTAAATGAAAATTTTCTTTGCAGCCACACTCTATGAGGGCATTCAAAATGGCAGCTCTATCCATTGGCTAGCCCTCTGATATGGTGGCAGAGCCAGCCAGCCTGTCTGCTCTCTCACTGCCAACAAAACCCAAATGCCCCGGACCGAAGATAAGTATAATTCTGCAAATTGTATGCATTCTTAATAAATGGCCAAACCACTTGACTCTTTCTTTCTCAATGTAATTCAAGCAAGATTTGCATGTTAACTAGAGTCTGTTAATGTGTTGCTGTTCCTCTGTTGTTGATATGACTGCCTGTTCATCTGCAAAAAGATTTTAGTTTAAGAGTTCCCAAGATTTTTCCTTCGCTGGTGTTAGCTATTTTACAGATTTGATCAATATATGTGATGAACAGCAGCGGTGATGATAGTATACATTCTTGTCTTCTTCTTCTTTGCGTTCGTTCTTACGACCAATTTTAATCACTCTTTGTGATATATTTGATCCTTGCAAAGAACGTGTATACGTTGCACATTGGTTTAGTAGGCCCTAAACGCATAGACTTCTACACGTTTAGGACATGTGCATCCGATTTCAGCTACAACTACCATACACTCTCATCACCTCTACAACTACCACACACTCTCATCACCTCTACAACTATCACACACTCTCATCACCTCTACAACTACCACACTCTCATCACCTCTACAACTACCACACACTCTCATCACCTCTACAACTAACACACACTAACCACCTCTACAACTACCACACACTCACCACCTCTACAACTACCACACACTCTCATCACCTCTACAACTACCACACACTCATCACCTCTACAACTACCACACACTCTCATCACCTCTACAACTACCACACTAACCCATCACCTCTACAACTACCACACTAACCCATCACCTCTACAACTACCACACACTCTCATCACCTCTACAACTACCACACTAACCCATCACCTCTATAACTACCACACTAACCCATCACCTCTACAACTACCACACTAACCCATCACCTCTACAACTACCACACTAACCCATCACCTCTACAACCACCACACTTACTGTTCTAATAAAGTTTTCGACATGATAATCTTGGTTCCCTCAACGTTGATGAGATCCTGATCGGCTGGTACATTTTTCTCCTCCTCCTCCTCCTGTTCCTCAGTCATGGCAACCTGGAGTGAGCCTGCCCCAGAACCCCTCATGTTGTACATAGGGCACTCCTTATTTGTCCGCATATGCCCTATCTGACCACATGCCCCACACTTCATCTGAAAAGGGAAAAAATAGCACTCTCTCAAATCTATGCCTGACTATGATCATGAGATGTTTGAGGAAAGCAGTAAATAAAACAAGAAGAGATCATATAAGAAATGAGGAAATAAGAAGAACAGTCGGAACAACACCTGTTATTAGATTCATTGAAAAACAGAGACTCAAATGGTTTGGCCACTTAGCGAGAATGAACCCGAATACACCAGTTGTAAGATGGTAAACCTGAAAATGGAATCATCAAGAGAAAAGGGCAGACCAAAAAAAAGATGGATTGATGGAGTTACAAACATCTTAAAACTCCACAATACCACAGTGTATCAAGCAACTGAGTGTGCATTATCTCGGAAACCGATCATCAGTAAAACATGCGACACCTAACGGCAAAAAGCAGAGAAGGACACAGCATATCAAGCGACTGAGCGTGCACTATCTCGGAAACTGATCATCAGTTAAACATGCGACACCTGATGGCAAAAAAGCAGAGAAGGACACAGCATATCAAGCAACCGACGTGCACTATCTCGAAACCGATCATCAGTTAAACATGTGACCTAATGGCAAAAGCAAGAAGGACAAAGAAAAGAAAGAAGAAGACTGGATCATGGTACAAAACGGAAAGAAAAGGAAGAAGACTGGATCATGGACTACAATCAGAATTGTGATAAACAAACATGACAAAGATATTTTATCAACAGAAAAATGTGAACATGCTATGTTATGCGATCGACGTCAAGACACATTGGGCATTCCCATTCGTGCTCTGTTCTCCTCTGCAGCAGCCATCCCAAAGACCACTTGTTCACCGTACACATGAGACGCCGATTAGTATACCTTCTCTTCTCTCTCTCTACCACGAAGACGACACTGTCTGGCATGTCTAAACTTAACTCCTAATTCTCACACTGGTTCCAGTGTCTGAGACTTGCCCATGTCACATAAATGAGAGCCTACCGCATTGATAACATCGGCTCTGTCCATGCTTCTGTCTGCTTGAGTCGGGGCATTGTTTGCAAGAAAGTCAGCACACTCGTTACCCTGCAGTCCAGCATGTCCAGGTGTGTACAGTTAAGTCATTGTCTTGAGATGTGACCTCCGAATGCTGTCCACCCATTCTATGCGCAGACTTCCAAAATGAGCTTTGTTATTACCATGAATAGTCAGACCCAGTTGTTGTGAGATTGGTTCTAGTTTAGTTGTTTTCTCTTGCATCTGTTTCAGTTTGGAATATCTTCATTGCACTCCGGACATGTCCATAGGTGCTCCGATCTTCGCAATATCCCCAACAGCATCCAGCGAATGACAGTACCAGTTCAAAGTCGATTGATGAGCCTACACATGAGGCTACCTGCTGTGCGGTTCTTTTCTGGCCACTCTAATCTTTAATTCTAGCTCTTGCAATCTAGCAGTTGACGTGGATTGGTTTAAATGAAAATCTTCTTTGCTGCTACATTCTATAAGGGCGTTCAAAATATCAGCTCTTTCCATTGCCTGACCCGCTGATATGGTGGCAGAGTAGTCTTCAGACTTAGAACGGGACACTGCAGTTTCAGAGCACACCTCCACACAATGGGTCTCAGGGACTCGGCAGCCTGCACCTGTGGAGCACCAAAGCAGTCCCCAGAGCACATCCTGCAAGACTGCCCTAGTCTGAGTAGTGAGAGAATGGAGATCTGGCCAACAGAAACAACACTACAAGACAAACTATGGGAACCGGTGAAGACATCAAGCGACGCCTGTTTATGACACATACGAGTAGTCGATAGCACAATTTGATCGCAGAAGAAGAAGGTGGCAGAGTCAGCCAGCCTGTGTGTCTCTCATTCCCAATGACACTCATGTCTTACATCTGCATATTGTCTAAATATTACTGTCATTATCAAATGAAATCTCAATACCTTGGATGCCTTGATCAACTGTTCTTTTCTTCTTTGGTTTTTTCTTGAGGTGTGTGAATGCTGGCTTCTCCTGATTTCTTGATTCTCCTAAGCTGTTCTTGTATTCTTACTCTTCCTTCTCATTTCTTCCTTCTGTTGATCATCCATGGCTGCAAACTGTTTACTATTGAGAGAAATGTAAAACTATAAACAAATATATTTAACAAAGCAGTGGAAAACATATATGGCTATTGAATATAAGTGTTACGGAAGAGTCCTTTGTATATTATGGGCAGAAAAGATAACAAATAGACCTATCCAGAAAGAACTCAAAATCAAAGAAAACTGTATAACTGTCGTTACTGTCTGTAGTACCGCTTTTTAAGGGCGGTGTAGTACAGGTGGGATGAGAGCCTGAGTAATTTAACGTCCACATGGCTAGTGAGAGCCGCCGTAGCGTAGTTGTTAGTGAACTCGCTCGCAAGGCTGGTGGTCTGGGTTCAGCTCCGCAATGCGGTGGAATTTTTCCAGACCGCGACGGCTCTCAGGTCGACCCAGCCTCAACTGGGTACCAGACATGCTCTGGGAAAGTAAAGGCGGCCGGCGTGATGCTGACCACATCACCCATCGTGTGCCGACAGTCAATGAAAAATACAGGCCTAACACTGTATTGACCTATATACCACAAGGTATGAAAGGGTTCCTTTACTTTACCTTTTACATGGCTAGTGCAGTCACTGCGAAGCTGTTCAGGTTATGATTTTCCATTTATGCCCCAACAGAAAATTCTTTGGCCTCACCGTGAATTGAACACTGGTCTCCTGCATAGAAGCCGGGCTCTAATCCATTCGGTCAGACGCTCCTAGTAAATGTTAAAGCCTAACTGGAAAACTGGATGATGTTACAAATAATAATGAGAAAATTGAAGTATTTTCCCGCCGCAGTGTTTGAATCATGTACTCTTGCGTTGTAATCGAACTCACTACCGCTAAGCCATAGATGGCTACATAATACAGGGTGTTCAAGATAATTGCAGCCCCATTGACAATTTGAAAGTTGCCAGGTACACATTGAGTTGTGTTTATGTACTATTTAAACCGGTTCTGACTAGCTTGTCCTACGTCACATTTGTTCATCGACCCTTCCCGCACTACAATTACACTCACACAACCTTGATCTATACTACGTCATAACTGAACCTTCTCATTTCCATACATATATGCCAGATAGCTCCATTCACGGACTGCTTTTAAGTTGAACACCCTGTATATTGGTTACAGTTATATAGTAACAAGTGCTGGAAAACAAACATCAATATCATACACAAGTTGGAGACATTCCAAAATAAATGTTTAAGAAGAATCCTGCAAATTTTCTAGCAAAATACTATAGCAACTGAAGAGCTTTTAAAACAAACTTTGCATTGTAGAAGACCATCATTAAAAGTTAATTGAACATCCTTTACAGGACTTGCAATCAACCTCAGCTTTTAACGCTGTTTGTGATTTTTCTAGGCATTATTACGTTCAGTAGTTTGCCATTGCTTTCTGAACGAGTGGTGCCATCGTCCTTTTGTAAAAATCCATGTGAAACACCTTACAATCAAGCTGTCCGTAAACCATCATTAGAAGATGAAGATGGAAGTGGATTAAGTATGTATGTTGTATGATTTAAAAAATGGTTTAAAAGCTGAAGGATTGACTTCATTGCACCGGGTTTATCCATACGGCTCGGTCCCTCTCCACAGAAATGGCATGCCACCTGCCGAGAGTATTGCACAAATCACGAACTCCGTAGCTCCAGCAACAATCCTAGGGATCTCTAGAAAAAACTGTACTCGTGAACAGAATGGCGCGGTCTGGACTGAACCCACGACTGCGACTCACAAGGCAAAGGGCGTAACCACTTAGCCACAGAGATCATGTTGTATGATAGTATGGACATTGGCTAGGACAGCCTCTGATGGACAGCAGATGGAAAAAAAAGATATGGATGTCCAAAGGAAAAACAGAGAAGAACTGTGAAAAGAGAATTGAAAGATTTTCGTCTGACATGGGAAAAAATTGGCAAAATACGTAATAACAAAGTATTGTAGTTTTACAAAATACAAAAACAATATACATTTTGTTCTTCCTATTCTTATCCTTATCTTAACACATTTGCTGTGAAGCGTCGGGGAGATTAGTTTCTATCTTCTGCCAGGTGTGTTGCGCTTGATGTTGTCAGTCCATGCTTTCGCAGGGACTCTGAGATGTTATCTATCCATCGTGTTCTTGGCCTGCCTCGTGCTCTGCGCCTGAGTGTCGATTATTATAGGCACATGATGGTAGTAAATGTGGTTCCATTCTCATTTTGTAAAACTACAGTACTTTGTTATTACGTGTTTCGCCATTCTACATAGTTTTACTACAATCTCCATCTATATTGAAACAATTGGTAGAAAGGTTACATATCTGCAACAATGGAAATCTCTTGTGAAAACCTGGAGTGACAAAGAAGAAACAAAGATGGTATTGATAGAACGAGTAAAATGTATGGATTATGAGATGACAAGAGAAAGAATTTATAAAATTTTGGATGTTTAAATTTTAGTCGCGGATCATCATCACTAGCATCGAGCCAATTAGTCCATAAGTGCTCGAACGCCCTCAGTATGTCTTTCAACGTGTGGCAACTAACGACACCAATTCTTTTTTGGTTTACTATTCTTCTTCATAGTGAACTCACTTCTCAAGGCAGGTGGTTCGGGTTCAACTCCCGCAGTGGACGTGGAATTTTTCCCGACTGTGACGGCTCTCTGGTCGACCCAGCCTCAACTGGGTACCAGACATGCTCTGGAAAAGTAAAGGCGGCCGGTGTAATGCTGACCACATCACCCATCGTGTGCCGACGGTCAATGAAAATACAGGCCTAACACTGTATTGCCCTATATACTACAAGGTATGAAAGGGTACCTTTACATTTTTTCTTTTACTTTTATTCTTCTTCAACTATCAATACAGTGCTCTTGTCTAGCTACACCACACTTGACTTGGTATTCTTGCAGACTGGTTAGTGTTATAGATTCACCACTATTACTTGAATCATGTACACGTCCTCTCTCCCGTAGGAAATTTATAACATCAGCCTGGTCCATTGCTCGCCCTCTTTTTACAGCCGCCATACCTGCAAGCCTATCAGAGTGTTCATTTTGTTTAAACAGATAATCTGGAAGATAATTGCCGTTGGTACAATTTTTGGATAAACTTACATGAAATTAGGATCTCTGGTTTGTCGAATCCTCAAGTAAGCATCAATGACAATAGGGTTGGTAACCATCTCGGAGCGTTGGTACTGTCGCCCTGTGTCATCGTGAAATGTTCTCACAATTTTCAACTTCCTGCCTCGATGTTGCTGAAAATACACACATAAATGTTACATCTAGCACAGCGCTTTCCCAAACTAGTGTCCCGAGGTACTCACAAGGGTTTTTCAAGCGCTTGGAGAAATATTATTATCTTTGACATTATAATTAGAAAATAACTTTTAAAACATATTTTTGTTTTTCTACTTCTTCTGCCCTTTATTCTTCTATTTATTCGAATTCCTTTTCTGCTTCAACTTTCTTTCTTCCTCTACTTTTGTTTTCTCACTTCTACTACTAATCCTTCTTTTCCTACTTCTTCTTCTACTTCTAGTTTCATGTCATTGGTCATGCTAGATCTTTAAGCTGTTCTGCATGTGTTATGCAGACAGCAAGTATCGCCTAATGACACTACACATACCATGGTATGTACCACCTAACAACAGCTCACATACCTTGGTATACATCACCTAACGACACTGCACATACCATGGTATTCATCACCTAACAACACTGCACATACCATGGTACACATCACCTAACAACACTACACACACCATGGTACACATCACCTAACAACACTACACACACCATGGTACACATCACCTAATAACACTGCACATACCATCATATCATCATCTTTATTGATACCAGTCCCAGATTTCGACTTCTTGTCCTTGCTGTCAGTAATATCCCCTTTCAGCATTCTCTGAAGTTCTCTTCTCTCAGCTTCCTCCTTCTCTCGCTCAACTGAAATACACACACACAAAATTTATTTACAAAATGACAAGGCCCAAGCTACCTGCTATGATTTTTTTTTATTGATTGATAGGACCATTATCATTGCACTTCATTGAGTAAAAATGTGTGCTCCAATCTCTTTCTTACACAGGAAGATCTCAGTGGCAGTGAATGAACTCCGTTGCACCGGTGAGGATTTTCGATGTAATTTTAAGATGGTGAAAATATTTTGCAGGAATTTTGTTTTTAAAATAATTTTCTAATAAATTTTTCTCGTGAAGCGGCTTTCCAGCCTGCTCTTCTCGATTTTGGACTGTCAATAATTCTTTCCTGTCTTAATTTAAACACGGGACCTACGTTTATTACATCAATTATTTTTGATTTAAAAAAGGGTTTTAAAGCCAAAGGATTGACTTCATTGCAATGAAGGGTTTTACCCCACATGACTCAGTCCCTCTCAGCAGAAATGGCACGCCAGCTGCCAGAGTATTCCCAAAGCACAAACTCTGCAGTTCCTGCAACAATTCTAGAGGTCTCTGGAAAAAATGCACAAGCGAACAGAACGGTGCAGCCCAGATTTGAACCCCCGACCTTCAACTCACAAGGCAAGGGCTTAATCACTTAGACACAGCTTGTACACACAAACTTCTGCTGCTTCCGCAACCATGTACACATAAACATCATCTTACACAGACACATAAAATTTACACAAACAAACATTACAACGGCTAAAAATGAATTTTTAACTCTGTAATGTCAAAGTCCAACTCAAAAGTTGGACTGCAGATAAGCTATGAAAAAAACATATATAATGAAGACACCTATGGCAAGTAATGCAGATATCACACTGGAAACTAAAATGATAAAAATAACAGAGCAGTTCACCTATTTAGGTAGCAATTTTGATTGCACAGGAAATGTTAAAAAGAAATTATGATACGAATTGGCAAAGCAACATCAGCTTTTAAAAGTCTAAATAAAATATGGAACTGCAAGTTATATAGTATTAAAACTAAATTACAATTTTCAATTCAAATGTTGTATCAATACTAACATATGCTAGCGAAAGTTGGAAAATGACTAAAGATATAGAAAGCAAGTTGAATGCATTTGAAAATAGATGTCTGCGAATAATAATGAATATAAAATGGAATTTAAATCAGGAGAAGTGATGAAATCAGAGATATATCTGGTCAACCACTAGTGACAACTGTTATAAGAAAGAGAAGATGGAGATATGTTGAGGCACACTTGAGGAGAATGATCCCAACGAATATCAAAGCAGGCATTGAAATGGATGCAAGGGTTCAAGAAAGAGGGTCGACTAAGGAGACCTGAAACAAACTTTGCTGAGAGAGGCAGAATATTGGCTCAGTTCCATGGAGAGATTGAGCGAGTTGCCCTGATAGGCGGTCATGGCAGAAATTACTGCAGGCCCTATGTAACTTATAAGCAGCCTGAGAGGAATTATTATTATAATGCAAGGTATATGTTATACTAGTACATTCAGTACTTTTGTTGTATTGTTGCTTGATAAAGACATTTTGGTGGAAACGTTGCTGTATGTCATTGTTATTGTCAAAACACAGCACTTTGTTATTACTGCTTCGTATTCAACATAGTTTTCTACACTCCATCTATATTGACACAAACAAACAGAGAAACAAACCTGTGTACTGGTTTTCTTGTTCGCCAACATGCTCTCTATATTTTTTCCCATCTCCTCAAAATCCGAGTCCTCTCCGGATGTTGACTCCTCATCTGTTGACAAAGTTTCAGTGGAAGCCAAAACCCTGGATAGAAAGTGGATAACAAAATCAATTTATTGAAAGTGGATAACAACTGATAACTGATGGGAAACCATGGAGAAGATGGATTCAGGATGTAACTGATTGTTTGAGCATGACCACTGCAGAGGAAGGACATCTGGCCTATGAGAGGAAGAAATTTCAAAGTACTATTAAGGTGGGAAAGTTCTGCTCAGGACAAGCTATTTTATGATGATAATGTGAAGCCTATACTCCACAGGGAGCAAGCAGGATTTAGTTCAGTGTAAAGAAAATTAGCCCACAGATTTGAACTCTTACCTATTCTGAAGATCAAATATTCTCTGGCACTCTTCTTTGTACCGTTCCATATGCTCTGCAGCCGAGTATCGGTTTCACGTGCAAACTTGACCCAACCTGAATAAAAAAATAACAGTATCTTATTACACTCTATGTGTCAAAAACAACTTAAGCTCGAGACCACAACATCAAGCATGTCTATGGAGATCGCAGTGGTTACCGAGGCCCAAATTTGGGGTGTTAAGAATAAAACCACTGTTACCTGCCACACATGTCGTAAGAGGTGACTAAGGAGATTTGGCTGAAATCGGATGCATGTGTCCTAAGTGTGTAGAAGTCTATGCGTTTAGGGGCCTATAAAACCAATGTGCAACATATCACAAAGAGTAATTAAAATTGATCGTAAAGAACAAACGCAAAGAAAGAAGGAAGACTGGAATCACTGTTGCCTCCAGGGCTATCTCGTGGATGGCTGAGCAACAGGCTACACATACGATTATCATATCAGACTCTATGAATATGCTTCAAAGCAGCATTTCTTAAACTAGGGTCCGCTGACCCCCGGAAGTCTGTGAGGTACTCACAGGGCATCCTCAAGCGCTTGAAGAAATATTATTTTCTTTGATATTGCAAACAGAAACTTTTTTTTCTTTTAATGTATACAAACAGCGGTAAACAAGTTCCTACGAAATCAAAGGACACAGACTAGGCCGGAATCTAAATGTCTGACAGTTTCCCTGCAGTCTGAGAACATTGTTTACTATTGTAACACGCAGATAATTCCTTCCTGTCCATTTTCAAATATAGAAACATTTGGGAGTCCACAGCAGCAAAATGTATTTAATAAGGTGGTCTGCAGTAATGCAAAGTTTGGGAACCGTTACTCCAAAGGATTCCTTCCTTCCTTTCGTTTGCTTGAAATATGTCTATATATTCAATGTTGTCTCTTGTATGAACTTCACTGTCTTTTGTAGCTCACACAGAGATCTGTGTAGTTTTCTGTACTCCAAAGGATTAAATCTGGAAGTCTGCGCATGGAATGTATGGAGAGCATTCAGAGATCACATCTCAAGACACTGACTTAGCTGTACACACCTGGACATGCTGGAGTGTAGGGTAATGAGTGTGTTGACTTTCTTGCAAACGATGCCCCGACTCAAGCGGACAGAAGTATGGACAGAGTCGATGTCATCAATGCAGTTGCTCTCATTTATGTGATATGCGCGAGTCTCAGAGACTGGAGCAGTGCGAGAATTAGAAGTTAAGTTTGAACATGCCAGACAGTGTCATCTTCGTGGTAGAGAGAGAGAAGGTATACTAATCAACTTCTCATGGGTATGGTGAACAAGTGGTCTTTGGGATGGCTGCTGCAGCAGAGGACAGAACACTGTGCCCAATATGCTATGATTTTATGTGTATAACATAAAACAACAATATATGGGTTGTTTTTCTTCCTAAATAATATCTCAGTGAAGCGTTGCAAGGAGATGTAAAGATCTTCTGTGCATCTTGTCTGATGCGATTTGTAAGTTGGTATTCATTTCTCTAAATTTATTCTTGATGCCGTCACTCCATCTTTTATGTGGTCTTCCTCTTCCAGTGTATGCATTATATTTTTTAAATTGATTGAGCGATTGTGTATTGTGCCAGTTATGCACCTACTAGTAGGTCAGCACATCTGATTTCTGGAACGCTTTTTATTTACTATTGTAACTTCCCTAGGCCACTACCTCAGTGACCTTGTAGGTCGCAGTGTTACTATTTTTTATCTCCCCTTGTAGACCCCGGCAACATACTGGTAATAGTTCATCTTAAAACAGTTCATCTTAAAACAGTTCATCTCTACGACCGCTCCATATCGACCACTTGTTACCACTCTTCGTGATTTGTATGTGATCCGAGTAGAAGAGCGATTGTACATTGTGCCAGTGAGCCTACAAGTAGGCCCCACATCAATTTCTGCTGCACTTTTTATTTACTACGGTAGCTTGCTAAGCCCCTATCTCGGTTGTCTTGTAGGTTACAGTGTTACTATTCTTTGCTCCCCTTGTAAACCACACAGGCGGTATCTCAATGAAGCATTGCAAGCAGATGTAAAGATCTTCTGTGCATCTTGTCTGATGCGATTTGTAAGTTGGTATTCATTTCTCTAAATTTGTTCTTAATGCCGTCACTCCATCTTTTGTGTGGTCTTCCTCTTCCAGTATATTCATTATATTTGTTTCAATGTGGCTCTCTGTGGTTGTGTGACTTCTTCTTCAACCGCTCCATATCGTATCACTCTTTGTGATTTGTATGTGATCTGAGCCTAAAAGTGATTGTATGCTGTACCAATTATGGGCCTACAAGTAGACCAGCGCATCCAATTTCTGCGATTCTTTTTATTTACTACTGTAGCTTTCCTAGGCCACTACCTCAGTCGCCTCTTACGACATTCCTTGTAGATCGCAGTGGTACTATTCTTTGCTCCCTTGTAAGCCCCGGCAACACATGGGCGACAAAACAGTTCATCTTAAAACAGATCAGACTACTGGGAAATTTGAAAAACTGAAGCAGCCTACCAGTGGTATCTTGCCCTTGTTTAGCCTGTTCCGTCGACATTGTTCGGACTACATCAATTACCTCCCATCTTGACAGCTTTTTGATCTGCAAAATTAACAGAGATATTTTAGAACAGCATATAAATTTGTCTGTGATCAATCATTAACTGATTGGCTCAGATAAGCTGCTAGGAACGCCACTATTTATTTGTTTTAGATCGAACTTTAAAAAAAAACTCATTTACCTGCAAAATGGTATATTACTCCTTGTAATGGCTGGCTAGTTGTGTTCGCAAGAACGCTCGTATTGCTAGGCTAGGCAATGGGTGTCGTAAGAAATAAGGGTAAGTGGTTTGAATCCTGTGTTTGTCTTTTTTGTTTTTTTCAGAAGCTCCTAATAATTGTACACTGTTTATTTGTTGATCATATTCTTTGCTTCCGTTGCTTCCTCTGTGGTTCTTACAAAAAAACTCCTTGTTCTCATTTTACTCCTACAAATCTGTTAATAATTAAGAAAACTCTAGCTTCTTCTTCTTGTTCGAACGATTCATATCGACCCCTTCTTAACCACTTTTTGTGTTTGTATGTAATCTGGGCCTAAGAGTGATTGTATGTTGTGCCAGTTATGCGCCTACAAGTTGGCCAGCACATCTGATTTCTGCGATGCTTTTAATTTACTAGGGTAGCTTCCCTAGGGCCCCTACCTCAGTTGACTCATGCCTTGTAGGTCGCAGTGTTACTATTCTTTCCATCCCTTAGGGGCCCCAGAAATACACAGGTAAAACTGCAGCTGAATTTATACATTACACCTGAAAATGAAAATCGTGGCATATCCTTTACAGGACGTAGCCACTAACCACAGTAAACTAGTCTTTTATTTTCTAAGCACCACTTATAAGTTAAGTAGTTTGCTATTGCTTTATGAATGGTGAGGTCTATTTTTATAATTTGCAAAAAGTCCACATAAACAAATTTACTTTCGAACTGCCGACCGCAGAGTTTGAACAAGGTATCCTTGGGTTCTGATCGAGTTCATTACGCTTAAGCTACATCACCGCATTGGGAAAATAGGGCCTAAATTTATTTCAGCCACAATCCGTTTTAAAATTCAGTAGCTAATCAGAACAAGAGCGAAAATCCAGTCCTTGAAACTAAATGCTACAGAAAGATCCTACGAATACCATGGACAGAAAAAGAAAAAACACTGATGTCCTGAAAGAACTAAATGTTAAAGAGAATTGGCGGATAAACAATATACTATACAGACAAATTACATACTCTGGCTACATCAAGCGTCACGATGGCCTGGAGAGAATAATATTGGAAGGCAGGGTCCCAGGCGCAGAGGCAGACCAAGAAGAAGATGGCAAAAGATATTAAAGAAACCATGAATATGACCATCGACGAAGTGGCTAGAGACAAAGTGAATTTCAGATGTACCGCAAAGAGAGCAATGTCCTATAAAGGACACACACCTTGATGATGATGAGCTAATCAGTTAAGTGCATTGAGGACAGCTCTGTTTGTTTTGTTTGTTTGTGCTTCGTTCTTAGCAACCAAGTCAACCAATTCATGATCTCTCTCTCTCTTGCGATCACCGCCTAGACCGATGTACCAGATCTCCCAATAAATTCTATTCATGTAGAAATCTGATTCATGCAGCCTTAGCATTGGTGTGTTTTACGTCACATCTTCAGCACTATTTGGAGCTCTGGTGCTTATCCTTCGCGATGTGTCCGGTTTCAGCCAGCGTTTACTGGTTCGCTCTCCGTTCTGTAGCCATCTAGTGTTTTTTACGGTGTGGGGTAGCTAGCCCCATGCCCAACCTCCTAAGTCATCTCTTACGACATGCGTGGCAGGTAACAGTGGTTCTATTTTTACACCCTAATTTGGGCCCGGTAACCATTCGGCCGATTCGTGATCTTTGTGGTTTGTGCTGAGAACGTGAGTATCTGAGAACGTGAGTCATCAAAGAGGCAAGTGACGCATCTGCAACGACTACCAGCAGCATGACTATGATGGTCATGGCGGTGACAAAATCCCTGGAGTGGCTACAGACAAAAACATTTACCCCTGCATGCATGCTCAGTGACTCGTAGCAATACAGGATTATATGACAATATCATCATCATCATCAAATAGCTTGTCCTGAGCAGAACTTTGCCACCCCAACAGTCCTCCAGAATTTCTCTCTCATAGGCCAGATGTCATGCCTCTGCAGCCGTCATGTTCAAACCATCAGTTACATCCTATACATGACAATATACAGACTGTATTTTCCAGATAAAATAATTCCAAAACAACACATACTAGAACATCACTGTGCAAACTGGATCAGAATTAATAGTTTTGGATTGTTTTTTTTTTAGGAAACAAGGAGAAGTTGTACATTCAATGGTAGCTGGTATCGAGAAAAGAGCTTGAGGTATAAGAAATAAAACTAAGGAATTAAAATTTATCATAGAAACACAGCTGTTACAAACTTATCCAACTGTAAATACACAAGTTCACTGTGAAAAACATAACGTTTAAATAACAGCAGACCTCTGGGCTGTACAATTTTATTTTTCCCTGCTATATTGTGTATTGTCTAGCTGTCTTTATAACAATTTAGAACAGTTATATACATATGTGTAATGTGTGTTTGTGAGATATCCTAGGTAAGCATTCTACATGTCAGTATGCAGTGGCGGCTCGTCATTAAGGGCCAGCGGGGCTGGTCCCCACCAAAAATAATGTGTAACGTCTATTTATTAGTTAATAAATTAAAATATAACCTAACCCAAAACCATGATTTTCCCGAAAATTTGAGTCTGGCCCCACCAACAAAAAGGATCACGAGCCACCACTGTCAGTATGTATATATGAGCAAGTATGTATGAGTAAATTATGAATTAAAATTGTGGGCTACATTAATCATGATTAATGCGAGCTAGCAAAATTGTATAATTATATTACAAATGTGTATTGTCAATGTTTGGAGATATGTATTCTTGTTTGAACTACCATTAGCAGTATATTAGCAGTATAGAAAGTATTATTGTGAAATTATAAATTAATTATGTTAAACATTACATATTTCATGAAGAAGTAAACTAGATCCGGTTATAAATTTATGGAAATATATGTGTAAATTTATGTTATTTTGATTAACATTTATACATATATATATAACATTTTGGTATGTTGAAATATGTTAAATATATATGCAATTTAATAGTAATTTTATCATAATTTTTTGTCTTTGACAGTTTTATGCTCTTAAAAATGACCAGATATAATGAGTTTTCAAATTGGTTTTTCGTCAGCTGATGACATAGTATTATTTGTCAACCATTGTGCCCCACGCTATAATTAAAATAAATTCTTTAAAATTAATTTATGCTTGAATTATTATATTCTAGAGTGTTATTATTTTCTCATTTCTATTTTAACAATTTTTTATCTTTCTTCTTGTTCATTCACAAAATCTCATTGCAATTAAGAATTCTAAATATATTTTAGATCTCAGTTCCCGCTCATGAACTACGATTATTTTTACTGTAACGTCATAAAATAAAATATTTTTCGTATCGATAACGTGTCAGCTTGTCATAGAATAGAACTAAACTTTGCCCATTTTTGTTACAGCATATTACTTCTGCAATGAATATTAACAACATACCCCATAAATGTAATTTGCACATCGTCAGCTAGTTAGAATGTGACTAGTTCATACAGATATAACTTCATAATTATATTATATAACAGACTGAAACTGCAATTTATTCTAGAGCTACATATGAAATTTGATTATATTTAAACGCAATAGAGTACAGTGTGTTTTTACATTAACAACAACCGGAATTGAAAGCGATATTTAAACCTACCGAAAAGTCGCCATTTTGTAACCTTGCACAGGAATGTAAACAAATGGGAATAAAGCGCAACAAAGGGACATAACTAAGAGAGTGCTACTGATACACTGTGTGTACAGCTAGCATTGTCTTACCTCAGACTCATGAACACCAAACTTGCGCAGCAACTGTTTAGCATCTTGCAAGTTGAGTCTTCTAAGATCTGCATCTGTTCCTGTCACAGTCTTCTTCACAGGTGTCTCTTTGGCTTCTTCTTTGGTGGTTGGTTTGTTAGGGACCTATAAAACAAACACACAAAAATGTTTACAAAGTGTCCCAAAAATCGTTGAACTTTTCATAACTTTCAGATAATCTACAAAGTGTCCCAAAATCTTGTCACCTTTTATAACTTTTGCTAGAAATCTACAACACAAACAGAAAACTGTCTACAAAGTGTCCCAAAAACAATATAATCTTTCAAAACTTTCAGAAAAACAAGGATGTATTCTTGTATCCACCCGGATGGGAAAATTGTGTACCTTCCAAAGTATCTACTGAAAGTCAGGCACAACCATGGCCACAGCAAACAAAATCCCAGAGAGCCACTGTCATTCAGCAGAAATGACCTTACACTCCACCCTCATACTAGAAGTAGTTCCTTTCTGCTCTGCAAGGACCCTACCATGAGCGCTAGCTAGGAAACCATAGCCTGACTTAACACAATGCAGACCAATGCGACCTACAATGCATGTTGTAAGAGGTGACTGATGTAGGCCCTAGGAAGATACCTAGTAAATCAAAAGCAGCACAGAAATCGGATGTGCTGGTCTACTTGTAGGTGCATAACTGGCACAACGTACAATTGCTATTAGGCTCAGATCACATACAAATCACACAAGTGGTTGACAAATGGTCAATATGGAGCATTTGAAGAAGAAGAAGCATAAGAAGTAGTAGCTAATGCGCCCGAGTGGTTACCAGGCCCAAATTTGGGGTGTAAAGAATAGAACCACTGTTACCTGCCATGCATGTCGTAAGAGGGGACTAAGGAGGTTTGGCTGAAATCGGATTCATGTGTCCTAAAGTGTAGAAGTGTATGCGTTTAGGGGCCTACCAAACCAATGTGCAACGTATACACGTTCTTGGCAAAGATCAAACATATCACAAAGAGTGATTAAAATTGGTTGTAAAGAACGACGCAAAGAAGAAGAAGAGTAGCTAATAATTTTTAAATTATTTCTTTCAGGCTGACATATATACTCTCCTGTTCAACAATATTTTTTGCTGGAACTAACTGGGATACTACAAATTCAAACACTGCATCATCTAAAAGGGTTTTAAAGCCGAAGGATGCCCGTCTGCCCAGCGTGTTCGTAGCGTGTTGGACTACGGGTGACTATCCCTCTGTGTGTGCGGGTTCAATTCCACGGGATGGCAGAAAAAGCCACAGATTCCCCAGATTTACGGTGTTCAGTAACTGAACCGAAGGGTTACGATGTCCATGGCACGAGCGAAGAGCTGAGAAGCTTAAGTGCTTCTGGACCGAAAAAATAAAAAGTCGAAGGATTGACTTCAAGGCACCAGGTTTTACCCCATATGACTCGGTCCTTCTCCACAGAAATGGCACGCCACCTGCCGAGAGTATTGCACAAAGCACGAACTCTGTAGTTTCAGCAACAATCCTAGGGGTCTTTGGAAAAAACTGCACTCGTGAACAAATCGGCACTGTCCAGATTCGAACCCATGACCTTCGACTCGCAAGGAATGGGGCTTAACCACTTAGCCACAGAGACTCCCAACTGCATCATCTATTGCTCATAAATACCACATATTACTAGAAAAAAAAGCTAACAGTATAGAGTAGAATAGAAAAAAGATATAGAAAACAAGTTGAATGCATTTGAAAATAGATGTCTGCAAAAATAATGAATATAAAATGAAACGAATTCAGGAGAAGTGATGAAATCAGAGATATGTCTGGTCAACCACTAGTGACAACTGTTATAAGAAAGAGAAGATGGAGATATGTTGGACATACCTTGAGGAGAAATGATCAACGAATATCAAAGCAGGCATTGAAGTGGGATGCAAAGGGTTCAAGAAAGAGAGGTCGACCTAAGGAGACCCTGAAACGAACTTTGCTGAGAGAGGCAGGAAATATCGGTCTCAGTTCCATGGAGGAGATTGAGCGAGTTGCCAAGGATAGAGCGGTATGGAGAAATTACTTGCAGGCCCTATGTAACGATACGAGAGGAATTATTATTATTATTATTATTATTATAGAGTAGTGTAGACTGAAATATCATGGAAAACATTAAAAAGGAACACACTAGTTCAAATTAGGTTTTAAGGTACAGGTGGCCAGGGTTCAAAGGGTTAAACAATACATATTTCATGAAATGTAAACCATACGGTTATAAATTTATGGAAATATACGTGTAAATTTATGTTATTTTGATTAACATTTATAAATATATATATAACATTTTGGTATGTTGAGATATGTTAAATATATATGCAATTTAATAGTAATTTTATAATAGTTCTTTGTCTTTGACAGTTTTATGCTATTAAAAATGACCAGATATAATGAGTTTTCAAATTGGTCTTTCGTCAGCTGATGACATAGTATTATTTGTCAACCATTGTGCCCCATGCTATAATTAAAATAAATTCTTTAAAATTAATTTATGCTTGAATTATTATATTCTAGAGTGTTATTATTTTTTCATTTCTATTTGAACAATTTTTCATCTTACTTCTTGTTCATTCACAAAATCTCATTACAGTTAACTTCAATTAAGAATTCTCAATATATTTTAGATCTCTGTTCTAGCTTACACCATGAGCTAAGATTATTTTTACCGTGACGTCATAAAATGAAAAAAAAAATATTTTAGTATCGATAATGTGTTACCTTGTCAAAGAACTAAACTTTGTACATTTTCGTGGAAGCATATTTCTTCTACAATGAAGATTAACAGCGTACCCCATCAGTGTAATTTGCACATTGTCAGCTAGTTAGAATGTGACTAGTTCATACAGATATAACTCCATAACTGTATTATACAGGGTGTTCAAAATAAAAGTAGCCTGTCAAGGAAATCAATCTGGCATATATTTACGGAAATGAGGTTAAATTATGATGTGATATAGGTCAAGTACGCAAGTATTTTGTAATTATGGCGCGGAAGGGCGATAAACCAATGTGGCGAAGGATGAGCTAGTCAAAACTGGTTTAAATAGTAAACAGACAAAACGCAATGTGTAGCTGGCAACTTTTGATTTGTCAATCAGGCTACTTTTATCTTGAACACCCTGTATAACAGACTGAAACTGCAAATTATTCTAGAGCTACATATGAAATTTGAATATACTTAGACGCAATAGTGTACAGTGTGCTTTTACATTAGCAACAGCCGAATTGAAGCGATATATAAACCAACCGAAAAATCACCATTTTGTAACCTTGCATAGAAAAATGTAAACAAAGGGGAATTAAGCACAAGGGCTATAACTAAAAGATCGCTACCGGTACGCCATGAGTAATATAATCACTGAATATTCTAGCTACCTTAATGTATGAAAATCCTTCTCCACATCCTGTAGGATCTGCTAGTCCAGTCAGTTGTAGCAGACATTTTCCCTTCATGGCAGCGATGTATGCCCTGTAGGTATTCCATGGTGCTGCCCGTATCTGGCAAATTAGAAACATATACATATATGTAAACACACACATATTTATAGAAGGGTTACGATGTCCATGGCACCGAGTCGAAGAGCTGAAAGCTCAAGTTGAAAATGTGTATAGGTGAGAATATGTTTAGGTGAGAATGTGAACAGGTGAGAATGTAAACAGGTGAGAATGTGTACAGGTGAGAATGTGTACAGGTGAGAATGTGAGGTGTGAATGTGTACAGGTGTGAATGTGTACAGGTGTGAATGTGAGCAGGTAAGAATGTGGACACCTACGTTTTATTGCCCATCTCGGACTAGGAACTCGATCTCACCTACACTGAGATCAGGGATCAAAACCAACACAGACATATAAAAGTGAACATTTATTTTTACTAATAATAATAATAATAATAATAAAAACAAACCTCATCGTCAATCTTAGTCTGAGTGTCTTCTTCATTTTCTTCTTCAGGAGAAAACAGGGACTTCTCTCCATAGCCAGCATCCTGCAATAGACAAATGAACATTGCACTTAAACAATAAAATATCAATTTGATAAAGTGCTTCCCACCAAAGACAGAATCCTGCATCAGACAAATCAACATTGCCTTCTTCTTCACCACTGGTCCCTAGGGAGGCATAGGTCCGAAACCATGGTCTTCCACACTCTCCTATCTAAGGCCATCTTTTCTAGATCTCCACCTTCTCCCATTTTTTTGCATTCAGTCTCCAACTCGTTACCACAGCATATCAAGCAACCGAGCGCGCTCTCTCTCTTTCTCTCTCTCTGAAACGATTATCAGTTAAACCTGCTACACCTAATGGCAAAAAGCAGAGATGGACAAACAAACAAACAAAAATAATGATTTCTCTCTTGTGAGCGATCACCGCTTAGACTGATGTACCAGATTTTCTCATAAATTTTATTAATGTGGAAATCTGATTCATGCAGCCTTAGTATGGGTGTGTTTGTCACATCTTTAGCGCCATTTGGAGCTCTGGTGCTTACCCTGCGGCAATGTGTCCGGTTTTAGTCAGCATTTACTGGTGGGTTCGTTCTCCGTTAGCCTTGGGCTGTTCCCAGACTGCAAGTTGCTATTTTCTTCTAGTGTAGCTACCCTTAGACCCCCCCCACCCCTTCCCAGTTCTTGAGTGTCATCTGCCCAGGTTACCAGTCTTTTTTAGACAACTTTGTTTGCCTGCCGTCCAGTTTTGTGTACGGTTTGCTCTGCTAGCTTTTGATTGTCCCCAATCGAACTACAAGGCAGTAGTAAAATAATGATTTTAGGTGTCTATGCTGTTTCTTCAAGAGTGTTAGTTTATTGGGAATGCCCAATGTGCCATGATGTCGATCGCATAAACTAACACAACTGTTCACTACCACGAAGACAACTGTCCACCATCGCAAGCACAACCACATGTACCTACCTTAAGTCTCTGTTCTGCTGTGATCAAACTGTACCAGGCACAGCACTGTTCAGGTGAGACCATTGATCTGATTTCTTCCTCTGTTGGAAGTCTGAAATCTGGTTTGAGTACCCACCAATTGGAATCCATTCCTGTTTGATAATAATCGTATAATAATTATGGCTCCAATAGGTTCATGTTTAGTTTTAATTTAGTCTTTGGATCATCATCACTGCAAATCGAACCAATTAGTCTATAAGTGTTCCGATCTTATCCTTAGTATTTTCTCACGTGTGGCACTAACGACAACAGTTTTTAGTTCTAGTTTAGTTGTTAGATCATCATCACTGCACATCGAACCAATTAGTTCATAAGTGCTCCAATCTCTTCCTCAGTATGTCTCTCAGGGTGTGGCGGCTAACGGTACTAGTTCTAGTTTAGTTGTTAGATCATCATCATTGCACATCGAATCAATTAGTCCATAAGTGCTCGAATCTCATCCTTAGCATGTCTCTCGGCATGGGGCAATTAATGACACCAGTTCTTAGTTTAGTTTAGTCGTTGGATCATCATCACTGCATATCGACAATTAATCCATAAGTGATAAAATCTCATCCTCAGTATGTCTGTCAGCGTGTGGCGACAAACAACACCGGCGGTTTTTTGTTGGTTTACTATTCTTCTTTTGGCTACCAAGCAAAGTGTTCTTGTCTAGTTACATCACACTTGACTTGGAATTCTTGCAGTTTGTTTAATGTTGTAGATTCACCATTATTCTTTCTTTCTTTCTTTTCTTTTGTCCTCTGCTTTTTTGCCGCTAGGCGTAGCAGGTTTAACTGATGATCGGTTTCCGAGATAATGCACGCTCTGTCGCTTGATATGGTGTGGTATTGTGGAGTTTTAAGATGTCTGTAACTCCATCAACCCATCTTTTCTTGGTCTGCCCCTTCCTCTTGATGATTCCATTTGCAGGTTGTACGCTCTTGCAACTGGTGTATTCGGGTTCATTCTGACCAAGTGGCCAAACCATTTGAGTCTCTGTTTTCAATAAATCTAATAGCAGGTGTTGTTCCGACTGTTCTTCTAATTTCCTCATTTCTTATATGGTCTCTTCTTGTTTTATTTACTGCTTTCCCCAGGCATCTCATTTCGCATGTGGTAATTTTCCTTTCTTGTTCTTTTGTCAGTGCCCATGTTTGGCTCTGGTAGCACAGTGTTGGCAGAAAGATTGAATTTATAATCTGTCTTTTAGTCACTACTGGAATAGCTGGGTGTTTCAAAATTGGGGTAAGTTGGTATGTAATGTTGTTGGCTTGCTGGATTCTAGTTTCGATCTCTCTGTCCAGTCTACTATCAGTTCACCATTATTACTTGAATTATTTACATGGCCTCTCTTCCTTAGGGAATTCAGAAGATCATGGTTCATTGCACGCCGCTTTTACAGCAGCCATACCTGCAAGCCTATGGCGCATTCATTTCCTCTTATACTTGCATACCCTGGCATAAAATAAAACTGGTTTTTGTTAGCATTAAAGAAGAAGAGGAGGACCATGGATTCAGGATGTACATGATGGTTTTGAACATGACGGCTGCAGAGGCAGGACATCTGGCCTATGAGAGAGAGAAATTCCGGAGGACTGTTGGGGTGGCAAAGTTCTGCTCAGGACAAGCTTTTTGATGATGATGAGACCTTCTCAGCGACTCCAACCAATGGAAGTGTACATGCATTAATCAACTAAAGTAACAAGTTTGATTTTCACAGGTAACTAAAGTTACATCTAAATACAGATGTGACAGGTATATGTCGTTACCTGTTCGTTTAAAATCAGCACACAGTTTAAGCCGTTTTCGGATGCTGCTTTCAGAATGTGCCAGAAATGCTTTCTTGATGTCCTCCATCTTAATTCTACGAGGATCATCCTTGCTTTTCCAGAATAATCTATAAATAAATACCTGACGGAAACAGAACAAACATATTAGACATGTGACCTAGCAACTTTCTTATGGGTAATAAATGGCTACCATCGAGTGATTACTGGGTCCCATATCTGGGGTATAAAGAATAGAACCACTGTTACCTGTCATGCATGTTGTAAGAAGCAACTAAGTTGGTTGGGAGTGGGGTTAGCTACCCCACTCCATAAAAAACAAACCACTAGATAGCTACAGAAACCACAACCAAAGGAAATTCATAGCTCGCCACCAGAGGAAGAAGAAGTACCCTGCAAGGAAGGACCCATGAAGCGACCCGGTAAAATCTCAAAGGAAATCAGGCTTCTGACTCACCTTCTTTTAACCTGGAGGAGGAAGTTGGAGACAGAATGCAAGAAAGGAAGAAGAGCGTGGAGAGATCTGGAAAATGGTCTTGAATAGGAGGGTTTGTAAGTCTTGTGGCGGACCTTTGCTTCTCTGGGGGGCAAAGGGTGATGAAAAAGAAGTAGAACATCAAATGGCTACAGAAGTCACAATTTCCAGTTCAAAGTGGATCCAATTAGTGGTGTAGTCATAAATTAAATATTACAGGATCGATTTAGAAACTGTATCACCTGTGTGGTGCTGAGGGCCGCAAGGGAAGCAAAGAATAGTATCACTGCGTGATCTACAAGGCATGTCGTAAGAGCGCTAACTGATGTAGGACCTAGTGAAGCCTACCCTTAGTAAATATAAAAAGCATAGTAAAGAAATCGGATATGCTGTACCTACTTGAGGCTTAATAGACTTGGCATAACGTACAATCGCTCTTAGACACAGATCACATACAAATCACACAGAGTGGTTAAAAGTGGTCGTATGGAGCATCTGAAGAAGATAATGTTGATTAATCAATCTATTTTTTGCAATTCTGATGTGTCGCTCCCTTCGGTCCGTACCTACATCGACATCCATCTCTCTCAATCTGGGCAACCCTGAAACTCCCTTGCTCTGAAAGACCCTCTTAGTGCAGCAAGAATGTTACCTCGGCCCACCGCAGCCCCCTCCGATATCATAGCAATGCCAGTCATTCCCCCAGCTTGCTGACCACCCCCGATCTCTGTGTGCCCGTAACTAAAATGAAGGCGATTTCTCTGATCCCCGTCTATACCAGTACCTCCACCAAGTTTTTTTTTCTCCTGTCAATAGTATTCTGAGTAATCTTCTGTAGCCCTTGCATTCTTCTTCTTTTTCTTTTGTAGTCACACTGTTACCGGGTTGTTGCCTGGGATGGCA
Organism: Arion vulgaris; assembly: GCA_020796225.1. Taxonomy (NCBI): domain Eukaryota; kingdom Metazoa; phylum Mollusca; class Gastropoda; order Stylommatophora; family Arionidae; genus Arion; species Arion vulgaris. The sequence goes on from CM036776.1 coordinate 3,304,268, forward strand.
GTTTTTCTATTTCTGTCTTGCTCTGCTCTAGTGGATGTGTGATAGTTATTCCAAAACAATTGCACTGAAAGGAATTAATGGATGTATCAGCAGTTTTATCATTAATCCATGCCTCCTAGGGTAAGCAGCCCTAGTAAATAAAATACTGGTGAAGCTGGATGTGCTGGCCTAGTCACCATAGGCGCATATATTAGAACGCATAAAAAAACCACTCGTCATAGGCTGTCTATATATCACAATTAGAATGATCAAAATAGCAGTAAAGAATGAATTATGAAGACGCAGAATCCATGCCTAAAATATATTTGGAAATCGTGGCATATCCTTTACAGAGCTTAGCCATCAACTACAGTAAATGAGTGGCTGATTTTCTAGACACTACTTATACGTTCAGTAGTTTGCCATGACGGGAATGCTATAAAAGTAATAAAAAGAAAAGTGACAATAGCTTTGCAAAAATTAAAAGAATTAACTAACCTATGGAAGGGAACTGACATAAGAACAAAAATTATGTGTTTAAGAGCTTGCGTTTTTTCCTTGGCAACATATGGTTGGGAGACAAAAAACATTGGCAAAGCTGCAAATAAGATCATTTATGCTTTTGAATGCAAATGCTACAGAAGAGTACTTAGAATATCACGGACAGAGAAAAGAACAAATGCTTCTGTTCTGCAACATCTTGATATTAAAGAGAGTTGGCTATTAAATAGGATAAAAACAAGGAAAATTAAATATTTCGGACACATCAAACGACATGATTGCCTAGAGAAGATAATTTTGGAGGGAATGGTGGTTGGAAGAAGAATGAGAGGAAGACCTAGAAGACGATGGGTGCAAGATATCACTGATGAACTGAGAATGACTGCTGCTTACGCCGGTCAACTTGCACAGAATTGAGTTTTTCATGACTGCTGTCACAGGAGCAAAGTTCCAGAAGGGACAAGCTACTTTATGATGATCATGGGGACTGTTCTGGAAGGGACAAGCTACTTGATGATGTTGATGAGTTTGCCACTGCTTTAACGGTGGGGTCTAATTTTACTACTCGTAAAAATCTACGGACAAAATTTTGCTTCCAAATTGCTCAGAGTTTAAACCAGGTATGCTGGGTTGTGATCGGGCTCACTAAAACAAATTTAAAAACAAAATCTTGATCAACTACTAATCTCCTCGGAAAAAATATATTTACCTGCAGAAAATCTCGGACAAAGTTATTGGCCCTCTTAGAATTAGGTCCTGGTACTTCCATAAGTGGACCCTGCTGTCCGACTGTGTAAATCGTCTCAACGTCACGTATAAAATAACTGCAAAAAAAAAGGATAAGACTAAAATGTTGAAGATGAAATATGTTTTTTAAATTCTTTGTTCCTTCTGTTAGAAAGTAAATTTATATCTTCTTGTTCTTCAAACACTCCATATCTACCACTTGTTAAACCACTCATTGTGATTTGTATGTGATCCGAGCCTAAGAGCGATTGTACATTGTGTCAGTTATGCACCTACAAGTAGGCCATCACATCCGATTTCTGCAACGCTTTTTATTTATTAGGGTAGCTTCCTAGGCCTCTACCTCAGTCGCTTCTTACAGCATGCCTTGTAGGTAGCTGTGTTACTATTCTCTGCTCACCTTGTAAGTGGCGTAATTAGGGATATCTATACTAGCATATACACAAAAATTAGGTTACAAATTAGGGTGTGCCGCCCGCTCGAGTGGTTACCGGGGCCCAAATTTGGGGTGTAAAGAATAGAACCACTGTTACCTGCCACGCATGTCGTAAGAGGCGACTAAGGAGGTTTGGCTGAAATGGGATGCACATGTCCTAAACGTGTAGATGTCTATGCGTTTAGGGGCCTACAAACCAATGTGCAACGTTTACACGTTCTTGGCAAAGATCAAACATATCACAAAGAGTGATTAAAATTGGTCGTAAAGAACAAATGCAAAGAAGAAGAAGAACACATTGTAACAACTGGTAAAATCGAGGGGAGATGAGACAGAGAAAGATAGATAGATAAAATTTTGGATAGCCCGACTTCATGGCATGGAAGAGCGTCAATATCTGAGATGATTGCAAACATTAGAGATTTGTGGAGATCCATGATCGCCTATGCCAACCAGCACAGCACCTGATAATGATGATGAGCACAAAGAGTCATTAAACTGGTTGATAAGAACAAAAGGAAGCAAATATGAACGAACAGCCTCACCATGGCTAAAAAAACAAGGGAAAATGTAAAAGCTTACCATCTTGTGTAAGGCAAAACATTGGCAAAGGCCGACACTTTTCGAACGTGATTATCCTACATGTGTCCCAAGGTGGTTGAGAATGTTTTTTATCTTGAATGCCTTCCCCACAGTCAGAAAATGGCAGGAAAGCCAATAGAGAAGTCGAACCTTCCCTAGTGGTCAATGTTATAGAAGTCCTGAGGGTACCACATGTGGACCACGAACTTCCTGTAAGCTCACGGCAAGTGGGTTGGACTACAGGTTTCCTGACCACAGATCCCAATTGAGGATCATCTACTTCTTCTTCGAATGCTCTATGTCGATGACATGTGTGATTTGTATGTGATCTGAGCCTAAGAGCGGTTGTATGTTGTGTCAGTTATGCACCTACAAGTAGGCCATGACATCCGATTTCTGCAACGCTTTTTATTTATTAGGGTAGCTTCCCTAGGCCCATACATCAGTCACCTCTTATGACATGCCTTGTAGGTTGCAGTAGTACTATTCTTTACTTCCTGTGCGGGTCCCGACACCATACGGGCGACTTAAGGATTTAAACTTCAAGTACTTACATAGTCGGAAAGGTTCACCTGCATGACGAGGACAATCATAAACGGTAAGCAGGCTTTCATGCAAATATAAGTCAGATGTGCCATCACATGTGCCATAGTTACACCTGAATTCATAGCAGGCAAAAGCAGAAGAAGAAGAACAAACAAACTAAAATTACAAGTACACCTGAGCTTACCCATGTCTGGTTCGGATAACAAGAAAATCAGTTTGTGGTACCATGTGCTCATAGACGGGCGACCTAAACATATTGTTCTCAAGGGCCTGTTGGCAGTTTCCAGGTTTCAGAGCTCCGATAAATGGTGATGTATGTGCATATGCCAGCTCCCCATGCTTGAAGCTAGGTGGGTTTGAATCCTTGCCAGGTTTCTACAAAATATACAATCCCATTATGAATATATTTGCTCAAGATAAATCGAATATAAATCAAAGATGAATCGGATGGTACATTTAGACATTTTTTATTTGTTCACCCATTATTCAGGCATACTCTAATATGTAGACCACGCTACATAAACATGGATATAACACAAGGGTGACTCATCTGGCCCTAGAACGCAAATTAAAGCTCCCATCCCTACGCTTAACGGCAAGAGTGAACAGCCAACTCCATCTTCCACCTGGGAATAGACAAATAGTCTAATATGGCACCTCTGAGTGATTTTTGCGTGAAGGCTAGCATCCCTTATCATCAGTGACCCTCGCCAGCCAGGTACACTTTATTTTGACTTGGTTGTAAGAGGTGGTCACAGAGGTGGTTGTAATTTAGATTCCAAGTAAAAGATTAGATTGATTGATCGATCGATAGGACTATCATCATTGCATTTTGGTGAGTAACCATGTGTGCTCTGATCTCTTTCTTACACAGGAAGATCTCAGCTGAAGTGCACGGAACTCTGTAGCGCCGGCAAGGGTCCCCGATTTAACTTTGAAGACATTTTGGTAGGAATTTTATTTTAACTCTTTACTTCTAATGAATTTTGCCCGGGCAGCAGCTTTTCAGCCTGTTCTTCTCGATTTTGAACTGCAATGGGTTCTTTTACGTGCTCAAATTGAACAAGGGACCAACGTTTTATTGTCCATCTCTGGTAGGACTAGGATCTTGATCAATGAGATCAGGATCTCTGAAAAAATATCCAGATGGCTCCACGAGGGAGCGAACCTGGTACCTTTGGCATGAGAGATGAGCACCTAACCTCTACATCACAGAGCCCCCCTGTGTTGAGAAAAACGTGTTGGCCCCAACATTAGTCTCGAACCCTGGACTTTGGTTACTAGTGAAGCATTTATTGACTTCGCTATCGCCTCCCCACATTTATATATCATTTCTAAAAGCTGAAAAATTGCAGATTCTGCTTTCAAGGGGATATCTATAGTATTGAGGATACTTCTAAAGTAGGAGAAGGCACGGTTGTATGGTGGGCGGCACTGATCTTCTTCTTTGCGTTGTTCTTTACGACCAATTTTAATCACTCTTTGTGATATGTTTGATCTTTGCCAAGAACGTGTATACGTTGCACATTGGTTTGGTAGGCCCCTAAACACTTAAGACTTCTACACGTTTAGGACATCTGCATCCAATTTCAGCCAAACATCCTTAGTCGCCTCTTACGACATGCGTGGCAGGTAACAGTGGTTGTATTCTTTACACCCCAAATTTGGGCCCCGGCAACCACTCGGGCGGCGGCGACACTGATAATAAGGAAAGCAGGTCTTCCCGCAAAAATGGCATAGGCACCATGACTGTGCCTGAATTCATTGCAAGGAAAAAAATATTAAAAACAAAATCTTGATCAACTACTAATCTGCCAGAAAAAAAACTTTCAACCATCAAGATCTGAAAACAAAATTTTCGAACCCTTTTGTAGTAATTCTTGATCTTAGATGCCATCCCAACCTGCATCATGAGGGGAGCGTATTCCTCTGCAAACTCTGCAAGGATGAGTTCTCCATCCATGCCAGTCAGATCTTGGGGAGTCCTCATAAAGAAAATCTCTCCGCCACCAAAAGCTTGCCTCTCTTGATCTCTAATCTGAAGATTAGAAAAGATAATAGCTATCTAAACTCAGGATCTGCAGGTTAAATCATGTAAGTTGAAGGTTACGTTATTTAAGATGAAGGTTAAGTTATCTAGGTTGAATGTTAAATTAATCTAAATTGAAGGCTAAATTAATCGAAATTGAATGTTAAATTAATCTAGTTTAAAGGTTAAATTAATCTAGGTTGAAGGTTAAACTATCTGAGTAGCCAGGTTGAAGGTTGAATTATCTAGGTTGAAGGTTAAATTATATGAGTTAAAGGTAAAAATTATATAGGTTGAAGGTTAAATTATATGGGTTAAAGGTTAAATTATCTATTGTTACTATTTAGGTTGAAGCTTAAATAATCTAGGTTGTAGTTTAAATTATCTAGGTTGAAGGTTAAATTATATAGGTTGAAGGTTAGAATATCTAGGCTGTAGTTTAAATTATCTAGGTCGTAGTTTAAATTAATATAGGTTGAAGGTTAAATTATATAGGTTGAAGGTTAAGTTATCTTGGTTGTAGGCTGAAATGTCTACAAAGCGAGTGCACTAATGAAGCGAGTAAGAATGTAACGTGTAATGAATGTCATCAGGTATCAGTGACCTACCTTAGCTTTCCTCTTAATAACCTTGTTTAAGCTGTGGACTGGGTGAGGTCCAAAGGTGGACAGAGGGCCATGAGAGTACTTCTTGAGAGGGGGTCGATGGAATGTTCTCAACTTGCTTGGACCCATATGTGTGGGGAAAAATGGCTGCCGTAGTTCTGCTGCAGGTGTGGAGTGCTGAGGAGGATCAAAATAAATTCATGAAAAATTCATTTTTATTTAAAAAAATTTCTACAAAATATGTTTGAACTCGATATCAACTACATTGATATCAGGGATCTCTGATAAAATATCCTGATCACGCCACACAGGAAATGCAACGAGTACCTTTGGAGCAAGAGGCAATCACTTAACCTCTACACCACAGATACCCAATATAATTTATGATTGATTGATAGGACCATCATCATTGCACTTCGGTGAGTAACCATGTGAGCTCCCATCTCTTTCTTACATAGGAACATCTCAGCTGCCGAGCACGAACTCCGTAGCACCAGCGAGGGTCCCCAAAGTAACTTTGAAAATTGTGAAGATGTTTTGTAGGAATTTTAAAATCTTTTTTGCTAATGAATTTTGCCCGGGCAGCTGCTTTCCAGCCTGCTCTTCTAAGTTTGAACTCCAAGGGTTCTTTCACGTGCTCAAATTGAACACGGGGCCTACGTTTATCATCCATCTCCAATAGGACTAGGAACTCGATCTCACTTACACTGAGATCAGGGATCACTGGAAAAATATCCTGATGACTCCACGAGGGAGCAACCTGGTTACCTTTGGTACGAGAGGTGTGCACCTAACCTCTGTGCTACAGAAAATATAAATGAATATATCACGAAATATCAAGAGAATATATAAAAAAATATCACGAAATATCACAACAATTTTTGTCCTGGCACATTAGTTATGTAGTAGATACTGTCTCAATGTGGAATACCAGGAAATGAGAAAGTAGACCAAATATAGGTCAAGGTAGGTGAGGTTTCCAACCTGCAGAGGCTGACATGGATCTACTGTCCTGGACATGTGAGTGTTTGATCAATCAGATAGCTGACAGGCTTGCTCAACAGCTGTTGATTGTCGCGAGCTGAGGATGGATAAGAGGGTTTTAAAAGGTTTTAAAGCCGAAGGATTGACTTCATTGCACCGGGTTTGACCCCATATGGCTCGGTCCCCCTCCCAGAAATGGCACGCCACCTGCCGAGAGTATTGCACAAAGCATGAACTCCGTAGCTCCAGCAACAATCCTAGGGGTCTCTGGAAAAAGCTGCACTCGTAAACAGAACGGCACGGTCCGGATTCAAACCCACGACCTTCGACTTACAAGGCAAAGGGCTTAACCACTTAGCCACAGAGACCCCCAAAGGGGATAAGAGGGATCCTCTTCAGTCTCTTGGCGACAGCCAGTTGGATGAGGACACTCAAATTGATGTTGAATTTATCCAGTGATTTACTCCGATACAGCGGATACAAAGCAAAAGATAAATCTCAGAAATAACAGAAGCGGTGAAAAACACTATTTATAAAATGCACACAAAAGCTTGTTCTAGAAATCTCTTCTTACCTGACGCTGTTGGGCAAAACAGGATGAGAGAACAGAAAGAAGAAAAGGAGATACACATTGTACAAATAGAACTGGATGTTTGAGGGCAGCGTGAGGAGTTTGTTTAACCAGCGAGTCACGGGAACCATCAGTATGCATACCTTTTGGCATCTGTAAGGGGAGACCTGTGGCTTAGCGGTAGTGAGCTTGACCACAACTCAAGAGTACCTGATTCAAACTCTGCTGCGGGCAGTTTGGAAGCAAACTTGTCCCCTTAGATTTTTTATAAACGTTAAAAATAGATCTCACGTTCAGAAAACAATGGCAAACTACTGAATGTATATGTAGTGCCTAGAAAATCAACGACTTGTTTACTTGATGGTAAGGTCCTGTAAAAATATGTCATAATTTTCATTTTTAAGGGAGACAGCATCTCTCTCTGTGGCTAAGCCCTTTGCCTTGTGAGCTGAAGGTCTGGGTTCCGAGTCTGGACTGCGCCATTCTGTTCACGAGTGCAGTTTTTCCAGAGACCCCTAAGATGTGCTCTGGTGCTTGTGCTACGCAAGGGCGGCCATTCTGAAGACGGCAGGGGTTAAACCCGTGGGCAATTTGGTTAACCTTAATTCTAGACAAATTATACCAGTTAGGCTTCTAGGCCTGTCACAGTAGCTTTAGAATTTCCCAGATGGGTCACTATACCAATATCGCTCAGCCTGTCACAGTAGCTTTAGAATCTCTAGATGGGGCAATTATACCAATCCTGCAAGGCCTGTCCAAACTTGATCTCAGATGGTCACATTATCCAATCGTTTGCAGCCTGTCACAGTAGCTTTAGAATCTCCTAGATGGGTCACATTATACAATGTGGCTTGCAAGCCCGTCACAGTACAGAATCTTAGATGGTCAAATTTTACCATGTCGGCTCAGCCTGTCAGAGCTGAATCTCCTAGATGGACATTATCAATGGCTTGCAGGACTGTCACAGTAGCTTTAGAATCTCCTAGATGGGTCACATTATACCAATGTCGGCTTGAGGCCTGTCAGTAGCTTTAGAATCTCCTAGATCGGTCACATTATACCAATATCGGCTTGCTAGGCTTGTCACAGTAGCTTTAGAATCTCCTAGATGGGTCACAGGTGCACCAGCTATCACATTCAGGCTAGGATACACAAATCCCATCCAAAAGACAACTGAAAACTGACTTCAGTTAGAGACCGGCTGAAATGACCAACAGACAGTGCACCTCAAAGAGCGATGTTGCTCCGATACAATGGATACAAAGCAAAAGGCTGGCCACGCAAAAGATGGACTCAGAGATAACAGATGAAAGACACTATGAAGCGCACACAAGGACTCGTTCTATAAATCTCTTATCCTGACGCTGTGAGACAAAACAGTATAGGAGAAAAGAAAACTGAGCACCTATGGGTCTGACTTAAGTGTTGTGCCCGTCGGCTCAGTAACCAATAACCACACACAAAAGGAAAACTTACCTGAATGACAGAACTCCCAATGTTGGGTCTGAGAGCATTCTCCATCTGTTTGGGACTGTAGTATTCATCATTTGACAGATTGAAATTGTCCTTGGCATTCACTGCTGATGGTACCTGTAAAAATGAAAGGTTTGCATAAACAGGTTTGTATATGTTAATTTGACATAAGAAATATTTTAGTCTTTTACAATCTTTACTTCCTGTGTTGACTGGATGTGAAACCAGTCATGAAATTCATAAAAGAACAACAGATTAAATGGTTTGGACACCTGACAAGAATGTCCTGGTATCGCCTACCACAGAGAGCCACACAGAAAAGTATAATGAGTACAAGGCAAGAGGAAGACCACGAAAAGATGGAGCGACGGCATCAAGAACAGCCTTACGAAAATGAATATCAGCTTACAAAGTGCTGTAAAACAAGCACACACAAGATCACTACGTTTCACCCCAATACTTCTATAAAGAAGTCAATGGTGGAAGAGAAGAAGAACAAGCACACACAAGATCACTACGTTTCACTCCCAATACTTCTATAAAGAAGTCAATGGTGGAAGAGAAGAACAAGCACACACAAGATCACTACGTTTCACCCCAATACTTCTATAAAGAAGTCAATGGTGGAAGAGAAGAACAAGCACACACAAGATCACTACGTTTCCTCCCCAATACTTCTATAAAGAAGTCAATGGTGGAAGAGAAGACAAGCACACACAAGATCACTACGTTTCCCCCCAATACTTCTATAAAGAAGTCAATGGTGGACAAGAAGAAGAACAAGCACACACAAGATCACTACGTTTCCCCAAAATACTTCTATAAAGAAGTCAATGGTGGATGAGAAGAAGAACAAGCACACACAAGATCACTACGTTTCCCCCCAATACTTCTATAAAGAAGTCAATGGTGGACAAGAAGAAGAACAAGCACACACAAGATCACTACGTTTCCCCAATACTTCTATAAAGAAGTCAATGGTGGAAGAAGAAGAACAAGCACACACAAGATCACTACGTTTCCTCCCCAATACTTCTATAAAGAAGTCAATGGTGGAAGAGAAGAAGAACAAGCACACACAAGATCACTACGTTTCCCAATACTTCTATAAAGAAGTCAATGGTGGAAGAAGAAGAACAAGCACACACAAGATCACTACGTTTCCTCCCCAATACTTCTATAAAGAAGTCAATGGTGGACGAGAAGACAAGCACACACAAGATCACTACGTTTCCTCCCCAATACTTCTATAAAGAAGTCAATGGTGGAAGAGAAGAAGAACAAGCACACACAAGATCACTACATTTCCCCCAATACTTCTATAAAGAAGTCAATGGTGGAAGAGAAGAACAAGCACACACAAGATCACTATGTTTCTCCCCAATACTTCTATAAAGAAGTCAATGGTGGACGAGAAGAAGACAAGCCCCACAAGATCACTATGTTTCTCCCCAATACTTCTATAAAGAAGTCAATGGTGGACGAGAAGACAAGCACACACAAGATCACTATGTTTCCCTCCCAATACTTCTATAAAGAAGTCAATGGTGGAAGAGAAGAACAAGCACACACAAGATCACTATGTTTCTCCCCAATACTTCTATAAAGAAGTCAATGGTGGAAGAGAAGAACAAGCACACACAAGATCACTATGTTTCTCCCCAATACTTCTATAAAGAAGTCAATGGTGGAAGAGAAGAAAAAGCACACACAAGATCACTATGTTTCCCCCCAATACTTCTATAAAGAAGTCAATGGTGGACGAGAAGACAAGCACACACAAGATCACTATGTTTCCCTCCCAATACTTCTATAAAGAAGTCAATGGTGGAAGAGAAGAAAGCACACACAAGATCACTACGTTTCCCCAATACTTCTATAAAGAAGTCAATGGTGGACGAAGAAGAACAAGCACACACAAGATCACTGTTTCCCCAATACTTCTATAAAGAAGTCAATGGTGGACAAGAAGAAGAACAAGCACACACAAGATCACTACGTTTCCCCCCAATACTTCTATAAAGAAGTCAATGGTGGACAAGAAGAAGAACAAGCACACACAAGATCACTACGTTTCCCCAACACTTCTATAAAGAAGTCAATGGTGGACGAGAAGAACAAGCACACACAAGATCACTACGTTTCCTCCCCAATACTTCTATAAAGAAGTCAATGGTGGAAGAGAAGAACAAGCACACACAAGATCACTATGTTTCTCCCCAATACTTCTATAAAGAAGTCAATGGTGGAAGAGAAGAAGAACAAGCACACACAAGATCACTACGTTTCCTCCCCAATACTTCTATAAAGAAGTCAATGGTGGAAGAGAAGAACAAGCACACACAAGATCACTATGTTTCTCCCCAATACTTCTATAAAGAAGTCAATGGTGGAAGAGAAGAACAAGCACACACAAGATCACTATGTTTCTCCCCAATACTTCTATAAAGAAGTCAATGGTGGACGAGAAGACAAGCACACACAAGATCACTATGTTTCCCCCAATACTTCTATAAAGAAGTCAATGGTGGAAGAGAAGACAAGCACACACAAGATCACTATGTTTCTCCCCAATACTTCTATAAAGAAGTCAATGGTGGAAGAGAAAAAGAACAAGCACACACAAGATCACTACGTTTCACTCCCAATACTTCTATAAAGAAGTCAATGGTGGAAGAGAAGACAAGCACACACAAGATCACTATGTTTCTCCCCAATACTTCTATAAAGAAGTCAATGGTGACGGAAGAAGATATCCTGTGATACCCTTTTAAGGCGGTGTAGTACGGGGAGAACAGATGGGACATGAGCCTGAGAAATTTAATGGTAGCATGGCAAGTGCAGTAACTACAGAACTGTTCTTCTTTAAATGCTCCCTATCGACCACTTGTCAAACCACTCTTTGTGATTTGTGTGCGATCTGAGCCTAAGAGCGATTGTACGTTGTGCCAGTTATGAGCCTACAGTAGGTCAGCATCATCCGATTTCTGTGACGCTTTTATTTACTAGGTAGCTTCCTAGTCCCCTACCTCAGTCGCCTCTTACTACATGCCTTGTAGGTTGCAGTGTTACCTTCTTTGTCCCCTTGCGGCCCTGGCAACACACGGGCGTAGGAAGAATAAGGAGGATGTTTTTCTGTCTCTTTGCGACCAACTGCTGGGATGAGGGCACTAAAATTGAAATTTTAATCAATCCAGCGATTTCAGAATTTGGAATAACATATTGTACAAGTAGTGCTGGATGCTTGAGGAGCAGAGAGAGAAGTGTGTTTAACCAGCGAGCCACAGAAACCATCAGTATCCATACCCTTTGACATCTGTTTGGGGAGAATGGGCACCTATGGGTCTGTCCAGAGTGCTGTGACTTCAGTTCAATAACCAATAACTAATAATAAAACAAATAATATCTCAAATTACCTCATCTTTCTCATCACTACCATCTTTGAGAATGCCTGCTTTCCCAAGCAAAATTTTACTCTTTCTCAAGCTCTCCTGAAAATGAAACATATTATTGCTGTATTATTTGACGACTTAAAACATAGACACATGAAAAATTATATTTTACAAAATTAAACCATGCAAAACAAAAAAAATTGAAGAAAAAAATTCATAAAATTGTGGGCTGGAATAGCTGCATAGTTCTAGGGTTCATTCTGATATAGTTCTGGGGTTCATAATGGCACACAAGTTGTTCCAACACAACAGTGTAGAGCAGAGTTTCCCAAACTGGGAACTGCAGACTCCCGGGGGTCTGTGAGGTACTAACAGTGGGTCCTCAAGCACTTGAAGTAAATATTATGATCTTTGACAGTATAAAAAGAAATTTGAGAAACATGTATAAAAACAGTGGTAAACTAGTTCCGCTGCGAAATCAAATCAAAGGACCTGGACCAGACTAGAGTCTAAATGTCTGACAGGACAGAATGAAAGATCATTTGAAGTTTCCAGCAGTGTGAGAAATTGGAGCCAGCTTGACTGTTGGTGTGGTGTAATAATAACTCCATCGCTAGAAGATTTTCGTATATAGACACTTTTGGGGGTCCACGTAATGCAAAGTAATGCTAGTGTAGTGTAGACCACATAGAACGGAGTTTTAACACAGTCTTCACTATCATAACGGGGACTGCCTAGAGTAGTTGATAGTAGCTCGGCTCTAGCTGTAGACGCCTCATAGCTCGGGTTCGAACCTACTGTCCGGCATTTGTTCGAGTCCCTGGTCTTACTCAGGACGATAACGTGAGTACCTCTGAAGTCGGAGAAAATCTGCCTGTATGGCGAGGGAATACTAATTACGAGTACATTGAGCACACGGCTGCCAGTGTAAAGTAATTTACAATGTGCACTGCTGCCATTGTAAGAAATTGGAAAACGGATTTTCACGCAAAAATCAGTTTCAGAGATGAAACTTTGTCTGAGTTGAAAGCGGACGAAAAAAAAAAAAAAAAAACTATCACTAACATGACAAATACACATATACAACCTTCTCTTTCTTGGAGCCTGTATCTTGTTCCTGATGCTGGTTCGGATCTACGTCATCTGGAATCTCCAGTATTATGTTCTCATCGTTTGCATCCAGGGTTAAAACTTTTGGACTTGGTAAAAAGTCCACACCCTGTAAATAGATAATTCATATTAAGTACATGCATAATAATAATATATGGAAACAGGAAAATGTGGGTACAACATCAGTACTAGACTTCATCAAGAAACAACAAATTAAATGGTTCGGCCACGTAAGAAGATTACCAATAGACAGTGCACCTCAAAGAGCAATGCTGCTCCAATACAATGGGTACAAAGAAAAGCGGCCACGCAAAAGATGGACCTCAGAGATAACAGAGGCGACGAAAGAGACTATCTACGATTCGCATACAAGGGCCCGTTTAGAAATCTCTTCTTGACCTGACGCTGTGAGGCAAACAGGATTCGAGAAAGAAATAATAATAATTCCTCTCGCATCGTTATCGTTACATAGGGCCTGCAAGCAATTTCTCCATACCGCTCTATCATGGGCAACTCGCTCAATCTCCTAAGCACATGCATGTTTAAACACACCAAGGCCTCGTTCTGTCATGTATAGAATATGCATGTGCTATCTTAACGATTAGTCCTACGCAGATAGTGAGACTGGAAAGAATTCAGAATGAGGCTATGGCATCATTCTGGGATGCACCAAAGATACACCAGGAGTGTCTATGAGATTCCTTCTTGACCTCCCCACTATTGCTCACAGAATTGAGACTGAGAGGGTTCCATCTTATCTTAAAATCAACGCAAACAAAGACCATCCCTCCATGAAGAACTCGGTAAGGAGAAAGGTTGTAGACTCAAGAGAGGCAGATCATGGCTGAGTCAGGCAGAAGGTACCCTTGGGAACATATGTGAACCTTCCGGAATCGAACCAGGAGAGGAATGGATCGCTGTGCCACCACAATTTCAGACTGCTTTTACAGTCATTACATCCATTAAGAAAAACTGTGAACAAAATAATCCATCACTAGATCAACGCGGAGGCTTGAGGCTTTCTTAAAATGACCACGTCAATGAAACAGATGCAGTAATCTACACCGATGGTTCAGTCATTCGTCAACAACGCTGTGCGTGGGCCTTTTCTGCACGCTCAGGAGGAAAAATAATAGGAGAGGCCAGTGGGGCCTACGCGACAACCACAAGTAGTTTGACGATGGAGGTACGGCGGTTACAGAGGATGACGTGGTTGGCATCTTATGATTTGGGCGTGTTTTATACTCAGTGACTCCATGAGTATGATTCGTAAAGTTGAAACAGGAATGGTGAGACGGAACTGGGTGGAGGTACTGGTACAGACAGGGATCAAAGAAATAACCTGCATTTTTGTCCCTGGACACGCAGGAGTCAGGGTAATGAACGAGCTGACAGATTGGCTGGTATGGCCACAGTATCCGAAGGGGCTGCAATGAACCGAAATGACATTCTTAACGCACTGAAGTCTTTTTGAACAGAGGAGTTTCAGGTTGCAGTACCACTCGATGACCAGATTGAGAGAGATGGGTATCAAGATTGGTGCAGCCCGTAAAGAACAGCTATACCAAATATGCAAAGAGACTGATTAATCAACATCGGACCGGCGTGTTGGGCCAATAGAGCTGCTGGATTTGCTGAGGCGGAGATCGGAGCACCTATGGACATGTCCGAGTGCTATGATGATAGTCCTCTGATAACTGGTGTATAAACACTTTTACAAAGATCAATGATAAACAAAAATAAAATTTCCATAGCCTTTTCAATATTAGGTATGAAATACCTGTCACTACCTATTTCTGGTCCCTAGTGCACAAGAAGGTGCGTCTGTGGCTTAGGGGATAGTGACTCGGTCTATTAACCCCGATGTTCTGAGTTCGAATCTCGCTGTGGACCGTTTGGCTGCAAATTGTTTTGCGTGGATTTTTACAAAAGGACGATGGCACCACCCATTCATAGATCAATGTCAAACTACTGAACGTAATAATGCCTAGAAAATCACAAACAGCATTAAAAGCTGGGGTTGATTCACAAAGTCCTGTAAAGGATATGCAATTAACTTTTAGTGCACAAGGAAGGAGGTCAAATTCCTTTAATTTTGTATGGAACTAAACCCACAACCTGCTTGTGTTCGAGTCATGGCGAATGCTTATGCAATATGTTTCTTCTTCGCGCGACCGCTGCATATCAACCACCGCCCGTGTGGTTACCGGGCCTAAATTTGGGGTGTAAAGAATAGAACCACTGTTACCTGCCATGCATGTCGTAAGAGGCAACTAAGGAGGTTTGGCTGAAATCGGATGCACATGTCCTAAACGTGTAGAAGTCAATGCGTTTAGGGGCCTACCAAACCAATGTGCAACGTATACATGTTCTTGGCAAAGATCATGTTAAAATTGGTGGTAAAGAACGAACGCAAAGAAGAAGAAGATATCAACCACTTGTTAACCATTCTTTGTGATTTGCATGTGATCTGAGTCTAAGAGCGATTGTATGTTGTGCCAGTTATGCGCCTACAGTAGGCCAGCACATCCGATTTCTGCTCTGCAATGTTTTTTATTTACTAGGGTAGTTTTCCCAGGTCCTACATCAGTCACCTCTAACGACATGCCTTGTAGCTCACCGTGGTACTATTCTTTGCTCCCTTGCGGTCCCAGCATCACACAGGCAAACAGGACGATTCAGAAAACCCTGCAGCATCAACAATAAGCAAAGTAAACTAAGCATTTGCCATGTGTAAAAAACATATGGAGCTCAAATGGACTTGGTTTGAAGATGAAACTGAAGCACAATTCTTAGAATATTGCTATGTAATCATCATCATCATGATCATCATAAAATAGCCTGAGCAGAACTTTGCCACCCCAACAGTCCTTTGGAATTTCTCTCTCACATAGGCCAGATGACCCATCTCTGCAGCCGTCATGTTAAAACCATCAGTTACATCCTGAATTCATATTTGAATTAATCTTTTCCATGATCTTCCTCTTCTCCGGTATGCCTCCTTCCATGATGGTCTTCTCCAGCCCTTCGTAATGTGGCGAGTGCTTTAATTACATTGAGAAACAAAGACAAAAAGACAAGACAGATACAGACAAACAGAGATTAGGATTAAATTCCTTTAGATTATATAAAATAAGATAGGTATATATATAATAGACAGACAGAGAGAAAGAGAGCTACACAGACACATACTTACTTGAGCATCCCAGATAATGTCCTGCTCCCAGTTCTTGTAGATAAGAGCTTCATTTTCAACAGGAAATATGGAGTACCATTCCCCATCCCTGCCTGGTTCAGAATCCACTGAAAAAAAGACTTCAAAAGGTTATTAGCTTAGCCTTCTCTTTAGTCGCGGATCATCATCACTGCACATCGAACCAATTAGTCTATAAGTGCTCCGATCTTTTCCTCAGTATAGTCGTCTGATCCTCATCACTGCATATCGAACCATTTAGTCCATAAGTTATCCGATCTCCTCCTCAGTATGTCCCTCAGTTTAGTTTAGTCGTCGGATCATCATCACTGCATATCAAACCAATTAGTCCATAAGTTATCCGATCTCCTCCTCAGTATGTCCCTCAGTTTAGTTTAGTCGTCTGATCCTCATCACTGCATATTAAACCAATTAGTCCATAAGTTATCCAATCTCCTCCTCAGTATGTCCCTCAGTTTAGTTTAGTCGTCTGATCCTCATCACTGCATATCGAACCATTTAGTCAATAAGTATCACAGTTCTCATCAGTATGTCCTCAGTTTAGTATTATCATTAGGGATCATCATCACTGCATATCAAACCAATTAGTCCATAAGTTACATCAATCCTCTCAGATGTCCTCAGTTTAGTTTAGTCAGCGGATCAATATCACTGCATATCGAACCATTTAGTCCATACGTTATCCAATCTCCTCCTCAGTATGTCCCTCAGTTTAGTTTAGTCGTCTGATCCTCATCACTGCATATCGAACCAACTAGAACCAACTGGTTAACAAGTGATCAACATGGTTTGAAAAATGTCAATAGATTGAGCAATAAGATAACATTTATAGTATTATCAATATAAGGGAAGACTGCAGTAAAACTATGTAGCAATGGCAAAACACATAAAAATAAAGCACTGTAGTTTTACAAAATACAAAAACAATACACAGCAATGTTTCGACCAAAAGGCTTTTATCAAGCAAAGGATAGAAATTAAGAGAAGAAATTCAGACTTCATATACCGCAGACATAACATATACAATCAGACAATCTTCTTCTTCCTTGTTCGCCCGCTGTTAATTCAGGTGGAAAGTCATGACGACTGGCATTGCGCTTCTGACAGATTTTTGCGTGGGCCTATATTACCCTTTTACAGGCATCCCTCAACTATATGGACAGCCTCACCGACTTCAGAGGTAATTTAAGATTAGATCCTTCAAGAGTGATCGTTGCAGGAGACCTGTTGTCTTTGTAACTCTTTCTCAGTTAGTGAAGGCATAACAGGTGACTTCTCTATGCTTTCGGCTTTCTGAGATCGTTCTGTACGCACGTAAGATAAACACTCTTTAATCATCTTTTTGCAAATCAGACAATAAATCCCCTTTTTTTAAAAAAAATCAATGTCTTTACTGCATATGTTTCCACTTTTTTAGGGCAGTGCAGGACAGAGGAAACATGAGCCTGAGGAATTTAATGGCCATATGACCAGTGCACATGCTGCGAAACTGTTCAGATTAGGATTCTTTCTGTATACACTGGACGGCCAAAACAATCATTGGTCTTACATGGGATCAAACTCAGGTCTCCTGAATGATAGTCCGTGCTCTAATCCATTCTACCAGACGCTCCTCATATCCCTAACGGCCCTAAATATTATTTGTATATGTGCTTGATTTTTTTTTTCCCATCTAGAAGCACTTGAGCTTTCAGCTCTTTGGCTCGGTGCCATGGACATCGTAATCCTTCGGTTCAGTGCCACAAACACTGTAAATCTGGAGAACCTGTGGTTTTGCTGCCAGCCCGCGGAATTGAACCGCACTCACAGGAGACTTGTCACCCGTCATACAACGCTGGGCAGTTGGGCATATTTGCTTGATAAAGACCTTTTGGTCTAAATGTCGCTGTATATTGTTTTTGTACATGTAAAACTAAAGTAAACGGAAGAATAACTAACGAAATCCAACACAGATGCAACAAAGCAAATCAAATAATAGGACAAATGACAGCAATTTTGAAATGCAAACATGTCACAATGAACACAAAAAGAGCATTGTTCAACACGATCTTTCTCCCCACATTATGTTACAAGTGCCAAACCTGGACACTGACATCAAATGATAGAAGAAAACTAGTTATGACAGAGATGAAGTGTCTACGCAGAATGCTGGGAGTAACAAGAAGAGACTGATTTAGAAATGAAGACATCAGAAAAATGTGGGTACAACATCAGTACTGAACCACATCAAAAAACAAAAAATTAAATAGTTCGGCCACGAAAGCAGATTACCAACAGACAGTGCGCCTTAAAGAGCAATATTACTTCGATACAGTGGATACAAAGCAAAAGTCCAGCCTTGCAAAAGGAGGACCTCATAGATAACAGAAGAGATGAAAGACACTATTCATGAAGCATATTCAAAAACATGCTCTAGAAATCTCTTCGTATCATGACAATGTGAGACAAAACAGGATTGGAGACAAGAAAATGAAACTACAGTACTTTTGTTTGTACGTGTTTCACCAACATTTATAGTTTAAAAGCCAAGGATTGACTTCATTACACCGGGTTTACCCCATATGGCTTGGTCCCTCTCCGCAGAAATAGCACACCACCTGCCAAGAGTATTTCACAAAGCACGAACTCCATAGCAACAATCCTAGGGGTCTGGAAAAAATGCACTCGTGAACAGAGCGGCGCGGTCTGGATTCAAACCCACGACATTCGACTCACAAGGCAAAGGACTTAACCATTAGCCACAGAGACCCCTTTATAGTACTATAAAAGACACACTTATAGTGGTAACCACTCGGGCGTACTAACATATATATTGGATGTGGTAGTGACGAATGTCAGACACAATGTAGCTTGGTTTACCTGGTTTTGATAAAATAGACTTTGATCTTTGCAAAAGTCCGGACTGAGATCGAGCTGAAATTGAAAACATATTAGTCACAAATTTGAACAAAATGTGCAACATTGAAGTAAAAAAAAAATATGTCTATACATGCTTATGAGCTATGGAAGGAGGCATCTCAGCAAAGAGAAAAGGATGACTCTGGAAAAGATGAATACAGGATGTGATGGATGATTTTGCATGATGGCTTCAGAAACTTGGTCAGAAACGAGTTTTTTTTTTCTTCCAGGGTAACTTAGAGCAAATATTAAACTTGGTTTCAATTCTACTTTAGTAAAATATGCACGATGATATGCATTGGTTATCGTTTACACTTCACTTTTAAGTAGTTTCTGGTAAATATAAATGTTGAATAGGAACGGAAAGTAATGGAAAAGCAATGATGACGTACTTGTCATTCAAGTGACACGCCAGTGTGGTGCTGGGGCCCACAAGGAAAGCAAAGATTAGTATCACTGCCGCCCGAGTGGTTACCGGGCCCAAATTTGGGGTGTAAAGAATAGAACCACTGTTACCTGCCATGCATGTCGTAAGAGACGACTAAGGAGGTTTGGCTGAAATCGGATGCATGTGTCCTAAATGTGTAGAAGTCTATGAGTTTAGGGGCCACCAAACCAACGTGCAACATATATCGTGCACATTATATACGTTCTTGGCAAATATCAAACATATCACAAAGAGTGATTAAAATTGGTCGTAAAGAACGAACGCAAAGAAGAAGAAGAGTACCACTGCAGTCTACAATGCATGTTGTAAGAAGCGACTGATGTAAGCCCTAAGGATACTACCCTAGTAAATAAAAAGCAGCGCAGAAATTGGATGTGCTGGCTTATTTGTAGGCGCATAACTGACACAGCGTACAATCGCTCTTAGGCTCAGATCACGAACTAATCACACAGAGTGGTTGACAAGTGGTCAATATGGAGCGTCCAAAGAAGAAAGAATTCAAGTGACGTGTTTCATCCATGCAATAAGCCATTTTGTGCAATCAAATGAAGTTTTGTACGCAATCAGTTCAAGCAAAACTACTTCGCCAACAACAAGAATAAATCTCTCATATGATATGTTTACTTCCCAGAGTTTTCTGGCACCCAATTTAGACTGGGTAGACCTGAGAGCTGTTCGATAGGAAAAATTTTTCACTCCCACCGTTGAATTGAACCTGACTCAAGCACATAGAGTTTAAGGAGTTTAATAAAAGCGCAGAAGGATTGACTTCATTGCACCTGGTTTTAACCCTATATGGCTCAGCCCTCTCCCAGAAATGGCATGTCACCTGCCAAGAGTATTATACAAAGTACGAATTCCGTAGCTCCAGCAACATTCCTAGGAGTCTCTGGAAAGAAATGCACTTGTGAACAAAATGGTACGGTCCAGGTTCTCTCTCTCTCTTGCGATCACAGCCCAGACGATGTACCAGATCTCCCATAAATTCTATTGATGTGGAAATCTGATTCATGCAGCCTTAGCATTGGTGTGTTTTATGTCACATCTTCAGCACCATTTGGAGCTCTGGTGCTTATCCTTCGCGATGTGTCCGATTTCAGACAGCATTTACTCGGTTCGCTCTCCGTTCTGTAGCCATCTAGTGTTTTTTATGGTGTGGGGTAGCTAGCCCCACGGCCAACCTCCTTAATTGCCTCTTACGACATGCATGGCAGGTAATAGTGGTTCTATTCTTTACACTCCAAGTTGGGTCCCGGTAACCACTTGGGTGAGGCCCGGATTCAAACCCACAATCTTCGACTCACAAGGCAAGGGCATAACCACTTGGCCAAAGAGACCGCCAAAGAAGTGAGCGCAACCAACCACTGCACTGTCACAGCTCTCATTAACTCTTTGTTTCTTAAGGTAATTCAAGCAAAACTACTTAGCTAACGACAAGAACAAATCTAATTTAGTAGAACTTACATTGAGCAAATGTTCTATTGTTAGTACTTGGTACCCAACCAGCAAAATCAACATTCTTTTTGTGTTCCTCCAGAACTCGTTGTTTTGCCTCATCCCCATCCCATATAATCTTGTCTTCCCATCTTTGCTGAGTGACCATCAGATACCGATCATAGTCCAGGTTTCTGTCCATCCGATCGGACTCTTCATCCTCCCATCTTTTGTTTTCATCCTGTAGAGAGAAGCGTCAATTGATAGAATGAGAGTTATACTGTGCTACATAGAACCAATACTGGCATATGGATGCGAGTCATGGGCAATAAACAAACAGATCGAAAAATCTTGGAGGGCCACAGAGATGTGGTTTTACAGAAGAATGATGAGAATCCAATGGACTGCTAAAATGACTAGTGTGAAGTGTTGAATGAGGTCAAGACACAGAGAAAGCTTATCATCAATATAAAAAAGAGGCAGTCATCAATTTTCTGGCATGTGATGAGAAAGGGAGGTTTAGAACACATTGTAACAACTGGTAAAATCGAGGGTAGACAAGACAGAGATAAAATTTTGGATAGCCTGACTTCATACACAGTAGTCAACATCTGAGATGATAGCAAACACCTGAGACATAGATTTGTGGAGATCCATGATCGTCTACGCCAGCCGGCATGGCACCTGATGATGAGAGAGAAGCGGTGATGAAGAAGAAAAACTGTTATGTACACTAATGAAGACATAGAAAACGTAGCATATTTTGAATAGCTTGGCTCTATAATCTACAACAATGGAGATTGTACGAAAGAAGTTAGGAGACTAGCCATGGCTTTCGAGAGGGTGGTCAGCATCAAGAAACTATGGCACGACGCAAGGAAAGAAACAAAAGTAAGACTTCTGAGAACATGCATATTCCCTGTGACAACATATGGATGTGAATTGTGGACCATAACACAAACATTAAAGAACAAAATTAAAAAAAGTTAGAAGACTAGCCATCGCTTTCCGGAGGGTGGTCGCATGAAGAAACTATGGCAGACACAAGCAAAAAAATAGAAGTAAGGCTTCAGAGAACATGCATATTCCCTGTGACAACATAATGATGTGAATCATGGACCATAACACAAACATTAAAGAACAAAATTGAAGATTTTGTAACAAGGTGTTACAGAAAAGTTCTTAGAACATCCTGGACAAGTAGATAGAAAAACAGACATTCTACAAGACCTGCATATCAAGGATCATCGGCTCATAAATAACATTGAGTCTCGGAAGATGAAATATTTTAGCTACGTTAAATGTCACAGTGGTTTGGAGAAAAATAGTAATGGAAAGCATGGCACCTGGAGTACAAGGCAGGGGAAGACCAAGGCGAAGGTGGCAGCAGGACATCAAAGAATGCTTGAACATGATGCTGGAGGAGGCAGGAGAATTTGCTAGTGAAAGAGAGTTTTTAAGGCTGGCTGTGATGAAAGTGATGTTTTGTAAGAGGCATGCCACTACTTGAGAGAGAAGCAATGAGATTTAGTTATTGATATTAGGTATATTCCTCCCCGTGAGGCCATTACCTTCTAGTGCATGGTTTGCATGCACCATTGATACAGTGGGCTAGGATGGCAGAAACATATTTAAAGGGTTTTAAAACCGAAGGATTGACTTCACTGCACCGGGTTTTATCCCATATGGCTCGGTCCCTTTCAGCAGAAATGGCACGCCAAGTGCCGAGAGTATTGCACAAAGCACGAACTCTGTAGCTCCAGCAACAATCCTAGGGGTCTCTAGGCTCTAGAAACTTATGTTCTGCCAGGGTCATCCAGATCACGGAGGAGGGGTCAGACCAAATATTGCCTCCTGGTCCTTTAGGTTGGTGGTGTGGCTTGAGACCAACAATCCCATCCTGTAAAAAAATCGTTACGTTACAGAAACAGTTGTTTCTGGCACGAAGGGTTGGAGAAGATGATTATGGAAGGAGGCATCCCTGCAAAGAGGAAAACCTCACAGAAGATGGATTCTTCTTCTTCTGCATTCTCACTAGATTGGGATTTCGGATTCTCTAATAAAGGCAGGCGTTCCTGACCTCTGATTATAAAGCCACGGCATACAGTTTGTCTTCTGCATTCTCACTAGATTGGGATTTCGGATTCTCTAATAAAGACAGCTGTCTGCATCAGATTATCAGCCACGCCATACAGTTTGTCTTGAACGCTGGTGTAAGTGGGCCACCTCTTTCTTCTCAAGTCTGCATACTGGGGGCAGTTCTGAAGGATATAATTCCTATGATTTCTGCTTTCCCGTTGTGCCGACCTTTTTCCGCAGTAAGTTTTGGCCACCCCCGTGATGGTAGGTCTGACATTCTTACTGCGTCGCTAAATCTCCAAGGCAGATTGGCGACCGTAGAATCCGTTATCCCATTCCTCATTGTGAGGGGTCGTTGCCCCATGTTATGCACCTTACGGCCTGGTGCATCCATTTTTTGCAATCATTTGTTTCGGGTTAGCATTCCTAGCGACACAGGCATCCGATTTTAGCCAAACCTCCTTAGTTGCCTCTTACGACATGCGTGGCAGGTAACAGTGGTTATATTCTTTACACCCCAAATTTGGACCCCGGTAGCCACTCGGGCGAGATGGATTCAGGATGTAACTGATGAATTTGAGCATAACTGCTGCAGAGGCAGGACATCTAGCACATGAGAGAGAGAAATTCTGAAGGACTGTTAGCGTGGTAAAGTTCTGCTCAGGACAAGCTATTTGATGATGACTTACCGACTTTAACTTGAAGCCATACTGGAAACTTTGTCCAGCTTCATCCACTCCAAGATAATCGTACCAATATCTAGCAGGACCATACCGCCACGGAGCCACATCCATATCCTGATCTGTATCCATAATATTAGAATGTCCTCGACTTGAGTACAGATCCAGCGGTCTTTTGAAAATATCCTGAGAGATAAACATGTCAGATTTATTCAAGAATCATATAAGTTGTTTTTAAAATACAGAAAAGACAATATCAACATGATTTTTAACATGCGATCACCACTGATTTTAGATTCTCTATCTCACAGTTACCGCTTAGACTAATGTACCAGATTTTCCCATAAATTCTTGTCCTATTCATGGGGAAATCTGATTCATGCAGCCTTAGCATGGGTGTGTTTCGTCACATCTTTAGCGCCATTTGGAGCTCTGGTACTTATCCTTCGGCGATGTGTCCGGTTTTAGCCAGAGTTTACTGGGTTCACTCTCCGTCAGCTTTGGGCTGTCCCTAGCTGACCTGTAATGATTTTAGACCGAGGTTATGGTTACTGAACTGAAGTCATTGTTTTAATCGTTTGAAATTCTAACCAGATATGTTTAATCTGGAGAACAAGCTACATTGTAGCATGAAACATGTATGGACATGGCGGCTACTGTGTGAGGATGTTGCTCTGGAGAACTGAACTTCAATAATAAATCAGGCCAAATTTAATCAACCAAAAGACAATCTGACCAACAAAAAATTCTACTTAGTGATTACTGCCAGATTCTGAAATAAAAAAGACCAAATTTAATCAACCAAAAGCCAACCTGGCAAAATCAAACTTTAGCTCAGTGAATACTCCTGCCAGATTCGGAACTTTTTCACCTTTCAACTCCCAAAAGAGCAGAGATCGTCAAAAAACTTCTTCCAGCTCTTCCTCTCTCTGGTCATTTCTTCCAATTATTTCCATGTCTTGCCTATCCTTTTAATATCAGTCTCCAGCTCTCTTCTCCAAGTATCTCTAGAGCTTTCTCTACTCCTCTTTCCCTGTGGGTTCCAAAACAGTCCTGTCTTGCAAGCCCTCCAGTTGGTCTTCTCAATGTATGTCCTATCCATCACCAGCATCTCTTCCTTAGCTCTTTCTCCACTGGTATCTGCTTAGTTCTTTCTCTAGAGTTCATTGTTCATAATCTTATCATACCATCTCGCTCCATCTATTCTATGTAAACATCCATTTACGAAGGTCTGTAGTTTCCTGGTGGTTTCTTTTGTTGTCCTCCATGTTTCCGAGTCGTCTTCTTCTTCTTCAAACGCTCCATATTGATTACTTGTTAACCACACTTTGTGATTTGTATGTGATCTGAGCCTAAAGAGTGATTGTACATTGTGCCAGTTATGCGCCTACAAGTAGGCAAGTACAACCAATTTCTGCTACATTTTTTATTTACTAAGGTAGCTTTCCTAAGCCCTTACCTCAGTCATCTCTTGCTCTCTCTTTCCATCTCCAAAAGGACTAAAAGATCTCTCTCTCTCTCAATCACGGCCCAGACCTATGTACCAAACCTCCCCATAAATTGTATTCATGTGGAAATCTAATTCATGCAGCCTTATCATTGGTGTGTTTTACGTCACATCTTCAGCATCATTTGGTGCTTATCCTTCGGCGATGTGTCCGTTTCAGCCAGCGTTTACTCGGTTTGCTCTCCGTTCTGTAGCCATCTAGTGTTTTTTACGGTGTGGGGTAGCTAGCCCCACTCCCACCTCCTTAGCCACCTCTTTCGATATGTGTGGCAGGTAACAATGGTTCTATTCTTTACACCACAATTTGGACCACTTGGGCGAGTCGTCTCTTACAACATGCCTTGTAGGTTGCAGTGCTACTATTCTTTGCTCCCTTGAGAGCCCGACAACACCCTGGCGATTTATTAAATCAAAAAATTAAAACAATTTTTAGGTTTTTTTTTTTTATTTAAAAAAAAATTGTACATATTTACCTCATCGTCTTCCATTAAGTCCTCTTTTCTGGGAAGTCTCCCAAAATTCAACTTTAGATCTAACTGCAAGTCATTTTCTTTCACCTCAACACCATCTTCTAATTTTAAATCTTTAACATGCCCGGCTTCAGAATCATCTTTGTCATCAGAGTCTTGTTTTTCTTTCGGTGTCTTTTCAACATCATCTTTTTCCGAGACCTCTGTTCCTTTATCTTTCCCGCCTTTCTTATCCTTACCATCTTTCTTCTTACTCTCTAGCTTTCGTTTTTCTTCCTCTTTTCCATCTTTCTTATCGTCCTCTTCTTTCTTTTTCCGTTTTTTTCTCCAGATGTGTGGGCTGTGAGCTGGCCTAAATAATCTTGAGAATCTCAGAACCTGTAACAATAAGGTACAACAAATGAATTAGTAGGTATTTTCTTTCTTTCGTCGATCACCGCTAGACTGATGTACCAGATTTCCTCATAAATCTTATTCATGTGAAAATCTGATTCATGCAGCCTGAAGATGTATGTTTCGTCACATCTTCAGCGCCATTTGGAGCTGTGGTGCTTATCCTTGACGATGTGTCTGGTTTTAGCCAGCGCTTACCGGGTTCGCTCTCCGTCAGCCTTTGGCTGTCCCCAGTCAACCTGTAAGGCAGCAGGTTGCTATTTTCTGTTAGGGTAGCTACCCATACACAACCTTCCCTCCCGGGTTGTTGAGCGCCATCTGCCCAGGTTACCAGTCTTTTTTCGGACTACTTGGTTTGCCTGCCGTCAAGGTTTGTGTACGGTTTGCTCCGCTAGCCTTTGATTGTCCCCAATCAACTACAAGACAGTAGTGGTTCTTTGCGAGGGGAAACATGGTTATTGGTCTCTGGATGGAGACCCCATCTTCGAGGCTCGCCACCATTTGTCCACCTCTCGTTTCTTTTGGGTGCCCCTTCCTGCTTGTGCCCTTGTCCAACTGTGCCCGCTCCTTTTCTCTTCGTCACTTGTGTTCGCATTGTTCTACTGGGCGACACCTGACCCATTTCTATCTCACTGTGCAGAGTTTATCACCATTCGGTAGGTGACGTTTGTACTGGATTCAAGCCTCTGCTGGGTGTTCCAGTTTTTCTGCACATTTGGATGGTCTGCTCACCCCTACGCTTGTCACGCCTTTTGTCACTACTTCATCAGCATCAAGCACTATACAAGCACTCTAACCACTTGGCTAGAGTTTTAGAAGATAATTGAACGTAAATAATAAACAACTATTTGTACATCACAACAGCTCACCTGGCCATGTCTAAATTCTGGGAAAAGCGAAGTGACATCAACATTTGCCAGCTCTGGTGGCATCATATCTGCTAGGGGTGTATGCAACTTCTTGCTAGGGCTAAGACTTGAGGGAGACACTTGTTTATCTGTAAATAAGAATGCAAATTAGTGCTGTAATTAATACCAACGATAGAACAAAACTAGTCATGACAGAGATGAAGTGTCCGCACAGAATGCTAGGACATGGCCTCCGATAATATGCTAGGGGTGTATGCAACTTCTTGCTAGGGCTAAGACTTGAGAGAGACACTTGTTTATCTGTAAATATTAACGCAAATTGGTGCTGTAATTAGTACTAATGATCACCCGAGTGGTTACCGGGCCCAAATTTGGGGTGTAAAGAATAGAACCACTACTACCTGCCACGCATGTCGTAAGAGGCGATTGGGGAGGTTTGGCTGAAATCTGATGCATGTGTCTTAAACATGTAGAAGGTTATGCGTTTATGGGCCTACCAAACCAATGTGCAACGTGTACACGTTCTTGGCAAAGATCAAACATATCACAAAGAGTGATTAAAATTGGTCATAAAGAACGCACGAAAGTAGAAGAATACTAATGATAGAAGAAAACTAGTCACGACAGAGATGAAGTGTCCGCACAGAATGTTAGGACATGGCCCCCGATAACCTTCGGCTAGCAGGCTCAGGTAAAAATTCCAGGAAATAAGACCACAACCGTCGTGTGACCTGGCATTCTAGTATTGTTGTGTGAAGACTTCATTCATTTGAAAAACAACACAACATGATAAACCAAGTTTATAATATGTTACAAGTTAAGTTTAACGCTAAGGAATATTAGTAGTATTAACCATCTCGATCCGGAAACGAAAATCTCCGGGATTTTGTTTATATAGTACTCCCTCCCAAACACGAAAATACACGACTTTTTTAACTGTCAGTTTGTAACTCGCTTTACGTTACAACTAATCAACCAATTTTATAACGGACTTTTGCATCCGGGCATTTACTAACGGAACTACTTTCTTTTAGTCTCTGGACCCGCTACTGAAAGGTTGTGTATTTTATCTTCAATTTTTTAATCGTCAGTAAAAATTTCAAAAATTTTCTGAAAATGGCTGCGAATTATGGCGATGATAGTGACAGCTCTGATATATCTTTTCACAGACATTTCATCGAATTAGAAAAGGATACTCGTGTTATTGATGTGGAAAGTGACATAGATGTCCCTTTCTCTGATTCAGACCACGAGGCTTCAAGTTCTGATGAAGAGACCGTTAATTTGCCGGTTTTTAACTGTGATCGTTGGTGTGATGCCACCTCCCCAGTTGAAGTCGAGCCATTTGTAGAAGACTGTGGGCCTGTGCACGTCTTAGATGTGAATGCTGATCCATTTGATTATTTTAGCCTGATAGTTAATGAGGACTTCTATCAGTTAGCTGTTGATCAGACCAACTTGTATGCCGTCAACGTCCGGGAATCACAGGCAATGCTGATAAGTACTGGGTACCTGTAATGCCTTCTGAGATCTCTGTCATATTGCACATCAATACTTGATGGGCATTGTGTTTTGCCACAGTACAAATGTCTGGAGCACAGATGTCGATTGAATCAAGTAGGTTTAGAATGTAGTCAGAAACAGATTTGCTAAAATTCCTCAGTACTTTCACCTGAATGATCTGAGGAATCAGTTCCTAAAGGCCATAGGAACTACTACCGCTGTACAAGTAAGACCTTTCCTTGACATGGTGAAAAGGAACATAGCTTCATGTTATCGCCCTGGCAGAGATATAGTGTTGATGAAGCTATGATTCCTCACTGGTGTCTTAACTTCAAACAGTATATCAAGGTAAGCCCAACCCTTGGGGAATCAAGGTCTGGTGTGCAGCGGACTCGATTACAGGTTACCTTCTAAACTTCTGGTGCAGAACAGAAATGCACCTGATGGCAGCAAGAAACGCCCCAGGGAAAGCGTGTATGGGTGTAACATTTGCCAGATACATTTTCTGCAAAGGCGAATGTTACTCAAGTACCATTCAGCCTGATATATGACATTTGGTGAGTACACTGTCTTGAACTTCGAGTCAAATTTTTCCACCAACTTCTACTGCATTTTTAATCATTCTATTTTATGTATTCATTTTAATTTAGTTTCCTTTAAACTATGTCCATTTTCTTGTTCACTGACACAAATTTCAGTGTCCTATGGTCAATAGTTTTTTGTATAATTTTTTAAAAAAACATGCTGTGGAATGTCAGTGAGTTATTTCTTGCTGGATTTGAAGTGATTTGGGTAAATGGTAGGGTCAAGGGTTAACAATTTCCATCAATAAATAACCATAACTCAAAGTATTAAGTAAAATTTCAATAAAGCTTACAGTGTTCTATCAAACATATATAAAAGCCAGCCCCCATCAACAGGAATTTCCGATTCGTCTGCTAAGCTATTCAGCCTTCTGTTACCAGAGCTACGGCTAGGAGTATCAAAAAAGAGACCTATTTAGAAATGAAGACATCAGGGTAAAAAGTGGGTACAACATCAGTGTTAAATTTCATCAAGAAACAACAAATTAAATATTTTGACCAGATAGGCAGATACCAACAGACAGTGTGCCTCAGCTGGTAATGCTATTCAGATATATATCTACATAATACTAATGAACTAACTTTTATGACAAATGTCGGACATCTGCAAGCATTTGTCGTTACCTGAACTATTTCCACTTTCCGTAACGTTGATGCTGATTGGTTGAGTTGGACATGGCAGCCACGAAGGAGGAGGCATCAACTTTTTATCATCATCTGCAGCTGGATGCCCGTATTTTTCCTGCGAATCTGAGAAGTGAAAACATGTTTATATAAGGTTATGGTATAAGGACTTAGGTGGCGTCTGTGGCTTAGGGGATAGCGACTCAGTCTATTAACCCCGACGTTCTGAGTTTGAATCACGCTGTGGACAATTTGGTTGCAAATTGTTTCGCGTGAATTTTTACAAAAGGACGATGGCACCACCCGCTCAGAAAGCAATGTCAAACTACTGAACGTAATAATGCCTAGAAAAATCACAAACAGCGGTTAAAAGCTGGGGTTGATTCGCAAAGTCCTGTAAAGGATATGCAATTAACTTTTTTATAAGGACTTAACATGTTGGAGACATTTCAGAATAAAGTTTTTGGCCAAATACCATAACAAATGAGGAGCTTTTGAAACGAACAGACTGTGCATCCTTGGAGACCATCATTAAGAGACGAAGATGGAGATGGTTTGGACATGTATGTCATATGCCAGTGGTGACATTGACTAGGACAGCTCTCAGATGGACAGCGGATGGGAAGAGAAGACCTGGACATCCAAAGGAAACATGGAGAAGAACGGTGGAGAAAGTTGAAGGTGTGTGGCCTGACGTGGGAGACGGTTGGTAGAAAGGTAGCAGAACGGCAACAGTGGAAGTCTCTTGTGGAAGCCTTATGTGTCAATCGGGACACGAAGAGGATATAGACAGATAAAGACTTAATGACTATTCGGTATAAGCCTTGTTATGCAGTTTAAAAACTAAATTACGAATTTTCAATTCAAATGTTGTATTTTTTTTTCGTCCGCTTTCAACTCAGATGAAGTTTCATCTCTGAAACTGATTTTGCGTGAAAATCCGTTTTTCCAATTTCTTACAATGGCAGCAGCGTGCGCATTGTAAATTACTTTACACTGGCAGCCGTGTGCTCAATGTACTTGTAATTAGTATTCCCTCGCCATACAGGCAGATTTTCTCCGACATCAGAGGTACTCACGTTATCGTCCTGAGTAAGACCAGGGACTCGAACAAATGCCGGACAGTAGGTTCGAACCCGAGCTATGAGGCGTCTCACAGCTAGCAGGTCGAGCTACTATCAACTACTCCTACTCTAGGCAGTCCCCCAAATGTTGTATTAATTCTAACATATGCCAGCGAGAGTTGGAAGATGACTAAAGATAGAGAAAGTCAGTTGAATGCATTTGAAAATAGATGTCTGCGAATACAATTACATTTTGATGTATATTACTACTGATACCTTTAGTAATTTCAATGTCATCGTCATCCACTGTTTCCGTGATGTCAGAAAAGTCTATAGCTGATGGGGACTTTTTGTTATAATCTGAAAATATATCAAATTTAAGAGTTTTGAAATGGAACAAAATGTTGAATAAAAAGCAACAAATAAAAGAAGTGATTGGTTATTGAATCGATGTCATAGCACTCTTGGCAGACCCATAGGTGCTCAATCTTCCCTAGCAGATTTCAAAGAGTATGTATACTGATGGTTCCTGTGGCTCACTAGTTTAACGGACTCCTCACTCTGCCACACAAGCATCCAGGTTTACTTGTAGTTGCAGTTTCAGTTTGGAATATCTTCATTGCACCCCTTATCCATCCTTAATTTTCCGACAATCAATGCCTTTCTTCATCTTCTTCTTCGAACCGTCCATATCAACCACTTGTTAAACCCCTTTTTGTGATTTGTATGTGCTCGGAGCCCACGAGCAATTGTACCTTGTGTCAATTATGCGCCTACAAGTAGGCCAGCACATCCTATTTCTGGGACGCTTTTTATTTACTAGGTAGCTTCCTATGCCCCTACCTTATTTGCCTCTTACAACATGCTTTGTAGGTCGTAGTGTTGCTATTCTTTGCTCCCTTTGAGAGCCCTGCTAACACACCGGTGAATCAATGCTTTTATTGCAAGCCTATTCGCTCTCGTTGCTGCAAACAATTGCAAGTCCAGAACAGTAGATCCACATAAGCCTCTGGAGGTTGGAAACCTTTACAGACTACATCCACTCATTCCGCAACCTGCCATTCTGGATCTTCTAAATCATCGACTGAGAGTTAGATACAACAACGGTCCCAGTAAACATGGCCGAGTCACAGAAAGCCACAGTAGTAACAGCCTCAACCTAGATCCTCATACTGGAAGCAGTTGTTCTGTATTCTTCAAAGAGGGTAAAACAGCTATAAGAATAAAGCAATATGTTTGAAACAATGAACGGGAGAAAAGAGAAATAGTCGGTTATTTAAGTTAAGAGTTATTTAATTTGTTTACTGAACCGAAGTAAGAAACAAAAGTAAGACTTCTGAGAACATGCATATTCCCTGTGACAATATATCAATGCGAATCATGGACAATAACACAAACATTAAAAACAAAATTGGAGCTTTTGAAACAAGGTGCTATAGAAAAGTTCTTATGCCCGTGTGCCCAGCGTGTTCGTAGCGTTGGACTACGGGTGACTAGTCCTCTGTAAGTGCGGGTTCAACTCCGCGGACTGGCAGAAAAGCTACAGGTTCCCAGATTTACGGTGTTCGTGGCACCGAGCCGAAGGGTTACGATGTCCATGACACCGAGCCGAAGAGCTTTCAGCTCAAGTGCTTCTGAATCAGGAAAAAAAAAAAAAAAGTTCTTAGAACATCCTGGACAGAGAAGAAAAGAAATAAAAACATCCTACCAGACCTGCATATCAAGGAGCATTGACTCATAATCAACATCATGTCCCGGAAGATGAAATATTTTGGCCACATTAAATGCCACAGTGGTCTGGAGAGAAAGGTAATGGAAGGCATGGTTTCTGGAAAACAAGGCAAGGGGCGACCAAGACGAAGGTGGCAGCAGGACATCAAAGAAACCTTGAACATGACGTTAGAAGAGGTCAGAGAACTTGCAAGAGACAGAGAGCTTTTCAGGCGGGTTGTGATGAATGCGACGTTCCGCAAGGGACATGCTACTACTTGACTTGACCGACTTCATAACACTTAAAGACTCATAGGCGCTCAGAGTCCCCCAGCAGATGTTGAATGGTATGCACGTTAATGGTTTCTGTGGATGAGCAACTGCAGTACATTTCCTTATCAACCTCTAACAACTTTACACCACACTAAGTGCATCGAGAAAGAAGGCGAGAGGAAGACCATGAAAAGATGGTTAGATGGCATAGCAGAATCCTGTGAAAGAGCAAAAATAACAATCACCCAAGCCACCAGAACAGCACAAGACAAAAACAGAAAACCATGACACAGGGCAACAACCCGGTAGCAGTGTGACGACACTGGTCAACAACCCGGTAGCAGTGTGACGACACTGGGCAACAACCCGGTAGCAGTGTGACAACAAAAGAAGAAAAGTAAACTGACAAAAATTAGTTTTATTTTTGTGCCAGGGCATGCAGTTGTACGGGTAAATGAACACGCCGATAAGCTTGCAGGTGTGGCTGCTGTACAAAGCGGACGAGCAATGGACCAGGCTGATATTATAAATTCCCTGCGGGAGAGAGAACGTGTACATGATTCAAGTAATAGTGGTGAATCTACAACACTAACCAGATTGCAAGAATTCCAAGTCAGGCGCGGTGTAGCTAGACAAGAACACTATACTGGTAGCTAAAGAAGAATAGTAAACCAACAAAGAACCGGGGTCGTTAGTCCACACACGCTGAGAGACATACTTAAGGGGAGATCGGAGCACTTATGGAATAATTAGTTCGATATGCAATTATGATGATCCGACGATGACGCAACTAAAAGGAAAGTATAGGAACCCTTTTTCATACTTCGAGGTATTTTGGGGAATACAGTGTCGGACCTGTATTTGTAACAGTAAGAGGCCCATAAGAGGTGCAATTGGAAATATAAATATTACAAAGTACAAAACCAATATACAGGTGACATTGATAAAGACCTTTCGGTCAAAATGTCGCAGAATATTGTTTTTGTACTTTGTAAAACTATCGATATAAATGAAGACTGTAGTAAAACTATGTAGCAATGGTGAAACACATCAGAACAAAAAAACAAAGTACAGGGTGTTCAACTTAAAAGTAGCCTGTGAATGGAGCTAATCTGGCATATATGTATGGAAATGGAAGGTTCAATTATGACGTAGTATAGGTCAAGGTTGTGTGACGGTATGTAATTGTAGTGCTGGAAGGGCGATGAACAAATGTGACGTAGGACGAGCTAGTCAGAACCGGTTTAAATAGTAAATAAACACAACTCAATTTGTACCTGGCAACTTTCGAATTGTCAATGGGGCTGCAATTATCTTGAACACCCTGTACTTTAGTTTTACAAAATACAAAAACAATAACCAGCAACGTTTTGACCAAAAGGCCTTTGATCAAACAAAGCATACAAGAGAGGTGAAGATTTGTAAAACTACAGTACTTTGTTTTTACATGTTTCGCTATTACTACATAGTTTTACTGCAGTCTTCCCTTATATCGATAATGAATTACCTTCAGAACTTTCATCTCGCTCATCCCCAACGTCCACTTCCTCTGCAATCTCCTTAACCATTGACCCAATGCCCATCTGAGAGAGAGAGCTGAGATGTCTTTTAGATTCCTGTATGAACAATCATAAAACATAAGTTTAACATCAGTATAAAATGTTTAACATCAGTAAGAAATGATTGGTAATAGCTGTCCATCGCAAGCGATGATGACAACAGCCTCAGGCATGCGCTGCTGCACCTCTCTGGTGTGTGCGGAGGTGACTGTAAAGTCCAACCCTAGAACACAATTCCTTACCATGTGTGGGGCATATTTGATCCAGGTTATACATGTGGGTGTTGTGTGTTCTGTCTTTTCGCGCAGCTCATTTTCTCTGTGCCTCAACGGTACAACAATTCTCAGCTATGCGGATTCCTCTTGTGTTGTTACAGCACCGCATTCAGCGATCTTGCACCAGGAATCCACAGCGTGTGATCTCTATATCGAAGCATTTCAGAGAGTCTTTACGCGTTTTTTCTGCCCGCCAGCAGAATGTCTGTCCCTTCAAGCTTGCCATACATCAACTGTTTTGGGATGCGTTTATCAGGCATCCGAGCAATGTGACCAACCCATCTCACTTGGGCCTTCAGTGTGTTGATGCTTGGGATCTTTGCTCTATTGAGAACTTCAGCATCTAGAATTTTCTTCTGCGTTTATTTTTAATATTCTACATAGACAGCTTGTGTGGAAGTGGTTTAGGATCCTACCAGCTGTCCCCATAATTCCTGAACGAACAATGACACGAAACGGCCCCAAGGGAAGCAAAGAATAGTACCACTGCAACCTACAATGCAGTAAGAGACGACTGATGTAGGCCCTAGGGATGCTACCTTAGTAAATAAAAAGCAGAGCAGAAATCGGATGTGCATAACTGGCACAACGTACAATTGCTCTTAGGCTCAGATCACATACAAATCACACAGAGTGGTTGACAATTGGTCGATATGGAGCGTTTGAAGAAGAAGAAGGATTGATGAGTTACAGACATCTTAAAACTCTAAAATATCACAGTTTATCAAGCGACCGAGTGTGTACTATCTCGGAAACCGATCATCAGTTAAACATGCTACGCCTAACAAAAAAAGCAGAGAAGGACAAAAAAGAAAGAGGAAAAAAAGAATCAATCCATAGAACTGGCAGAATTATGTGACATTTTCTCTAGTCAACATCTTCCCTTCTAAGGCAGATAAAAAGTGGCTACGGCAGATAAAAAGTGGCTACTGCAGATAAGAAGTGCTACGCAGATAAGAAGTGACTACTGCAGATAAGATGTGACTACTGCAGATAAGATGTGACTAAGGCAGATAAGATGTGACTAAGGCAGATAAGATGTGACTACTGCAGATAAGAAGTGACTACTGCAGATAAGATGTGACTACTACAGATAAGATGTGACTAAGGCAGATAAGATGTGACTACTGCAGATAAGAAGTGCTAGCAGATGAGTGACTACTGCAGATAAGATGTGACTACTGCAGATAAGAAGTGACTACTGCAGATAAGATGTGACTACTGCAGATAAGAAGTGACTACTGCAGATAAGATGTGACTACTGCAGATAAGATGTGACTAAGGCAGATAAGATGTGACTAAGGCAGATAAGAAGTGACTACTGCAGATAAGAAGTGACTACTGCAGATAAGATGTGACTACTCAGATAAGAGTGCTAGCAGATAAGTGACTAGCAGATAAGATGTGACTAAGGCAGATAAGATGTGACTAAGGCAGATAAGATGTAACTAAGGCAGATAAGATGTGCTACGCAGATTAAAAGTGCTAAGGCGTAAGAAGAATAGAAAGTGGCTACGTAAGATAGAAGTGGCTACTAATATAAAAAGTGGCTACGCAGATAAGAAGTGGCTAAGAAGAAATAAAAAAAAGTTTTATTACCTCATCAAGGAAATCACATCAAGTTCCTTTCTCATCAATATTTCCAAACAAGAATCCTGTCAGAGAAGACACTGTCAACGATGTTGATGTCCGTTCATAGGAATTCAAACCTTCCTGTCTATGATTACCATTTGTTCCATGATTGTCCAGATCAGAGCCATGATCCAGATCTCTCTCCTCATCGCTGTCCATTTTAAAGAAGATCTGTTTGTTCTGCAAAGAAATAACAGTAAATTATTCATAACACTTTATAATAGTCTTCTTGAGTTTTTCAAGCCTTCATAAAACATTCATGTAAATTCCATAAAACAAACAAAAAGGCAGCAGGTGCCTTGCAGACTGGCATAGGTGACAGGATCTCAGAAACAAATTACTTAACAAATCAGTTCTTCTTTGTTCGCTCTTCTTCTTCAAACACTCCGTATTGACCCCTTGTTAGCCATTCTGTGTGATTTGTATGTGATCTGAGCCTAACAGCGATTGTATATTGTGCCAATTATGCCCCTACAAGTAGGCCAGTACATCTGATTTCTGCGACGCTTTTATTTACTAGGGTAGCTTTCCTAGGCCCCTACATCAGTCGCCTCTTACGACATGCCTTGTAGGTCACAGTGGTACTATTCTTTGCTTCCCATGCGGGCCCTGGCACCACACGGGCGCAATTGTGATATTATCAACACAATCCGAAATGACAGATCTCTATAAAAAGTGAAGCCGAGATATTTCAGATATGGTGCTCCTTTAATATACTGACTTTTGTAGTAGGTGTGCTGACAATTTGGTCATTGAACGAGAACCATGTCAGATCAACCACTAGTAACAACTGTTATAAGAAGGAGAAGATGGAGATATGTTGGACACACCTTGAGAAAAAATGATCAAAGAATACGAAAGCAGGCATTGAAGTGGGATGCAAAGGGTTCAAGAAAGAGAAGATGCCCTAGAGAAACCCTGAAACAAACTTTGCTGAGAGTGGAAAAAAAATACTGGACTCAATACCATGGAAGAGATTGAGCAAGTTGCTAAAGGACAGAGCAGTATGATGGAGAAATTACATTACTTGCAGACCCTATGTAGTAAATTATAATAGTATGTATGAGAAGAATATACGGTCTGGTGACAGCATTTTTGTCATTTTGATTTAATGATTTATTTTAATTTTATTATCATAATAATCAATATTTGAATTGATATTGACAATGAACAATCATCTTCACTCTTATTTAAATTAAATAGTTAAAATTTACACAGACTTTACCCCTAAACTTATTATTTGTAGTTTTATTATACAATATGCAACACTTGCAAGTTAGATGTAATATTTAATTTGTTTGATGTGAAAAATTTAGACATAATATATATACTTTATTGTATAGTATAATAATAATAATAATATAATCATATCGGACTTGTGAATGATTTTCCTTGTTTTTAATTGTTTAGGAAGCTATAAAAACACAACACTAGGGCCATATTCAAGTCAGTAGCCACCAGTATGTTATTCAAATCGTGTCGTCGAGAAATCGTGATATTCAGCCTCTATAAAATATTTTACAAACATTAAAACACATATATTACACCGACCTTGTTCGGTTAAAGCGTTCCACGATGAACACCGAGATCTCTCACTTCGGTCATCTTCCATTTTGAAAATATAAATGCCAGATTTTTTTACATAGTACGCCATCATTTTTAATTATCTTCATAATCAGAAATAATTGGTTCTTGGTTACTGAACCGACGTTTTTTTCTCTCAAAACCCATATGTTCTCAGTTTCCAATCAACAGTTGTCGAATGTATACATACTGATGGTTCCTGTTGCTCGCTAGTTAAACGCACTTCTCGCTCCTCTGCACCTCAGGCATCCAGTTCTACTTCTACAATTGGTAACTCCAAACTTCTGCAATGGCTGGATCAAGTTAACATCTATTTTAGTATCTTCATTCAACAGGCAGTAGTTTTGAGGCCGAAGAAAATCTTTCTTATCCATCCTCAACTCCCCAACAATCAACGCAGTTGATGCAAGCCTGTGTGTTCTCACACGCTCAAGACAGTAGATCAACGTAAGTCTCCGGAGATAGGAAATTTCAATAGACATCAACCCCCACCCGCAATTTTAGACCTTCCGAAACATCGAGAGATACAACTGCCACAGTAAACATAGTTCCAGAGAGCCACTGCATGACGATAGTAAGACCTTAACCTCCATTCCCATACTGGAATCTTATCACAAATCAGATTAATTGCAATTATATGTTATCGACATATGCGATCGACATGGCACATTGGGCATTTCCATATGTGCTCCGTCATCCGCTGTAACAGCCACCCCAAAGTCCACCTGCTTACCGTACCCATGAGTTGATTAGTATTTCTAACATATCATTGTTACGATCCTTTTCGTCTTTATCAATGATCATTTGACACATTTGTAGTTATGACGACTTCTGAGTCTGCGCTTGTTTTTCATCAAAAGATTATGCACATTTGCGTAATGTCGTTTCCCATATAGCTCAGTTCTCAGCTAGATTTTTGGTTAGCCTTTCATTGCTAGCTGCAGTAGCATAGTTGTTAGTGAACTCGCTTCTTAGACGCGGTATCCGGGTTCAATATCACAGTGCACAAGGAATATTTTTTTTCAACAGTAACATCTCTCACGTCGACCAGGCCTTAATTTGGGTACTAGGAGAAGCACTTGGAAATAAATGCGGCCAGTGTGATGTTGACCACACCACCCACCGTGTGTCTGCAATCAATGAAAAATACGGACATAACACTGTATTACTCAATATAACTCGACGTATGAAAAAGGGTTCCATTACTTTTTAAAAATGGTTTTAAAGCCGAAGTGTTGACTTCATTGCAACGGGTTTTACCCGTATGGCTCGGTCCCTCTCCGCAGAAATGGCACGCACCTGCCGAGAGTATTGCACAAAGCACAAACTCCGTAGCTCCGGCAACAATCCTAGAAGTCACAGGAAAAAACTGCACTCGTGAACAGAAAGACGCGGTCCGGATTCGAACCTTTGACTCGCAAGGCAAAGGGCGTAACCACTCAGCCACAGAGACCCCGGCTCATTGATTTTTTTAAAGACATTACTTTTTTGTTTACATTGAGGCCTTATATATATATAACACAGGAGTTGTTAGCCTAAACACACTGAGATACATCCTTTGGAGGAGATCGGAGCAATTATGAACATGTCCGATGATCCTAAAATGAACAATGTTGCAGAACAGAAGCATTTGTTCTTTTCTCTGTCCATGAAATTCTAACTACTCTTTTGTAGCATTTGCATTCAAAGGCATTAATGATCTCTGCCACTTTGTCAATGGACCATGTCTCACAACCATATGTTGCCAAGGGAAAAACGTAGGCTCAAATACTTGATTTTTGTTCTGATGTCAGTTCCCTTCCATAGGTTAGTAACAACATAAGATAGAGTAAAATCTAAGGGTCTAAAGCCTAAGGATTGACTTCCTTGTGCCAGGTTTTACCCCATTTACCTTGGTCCTTCTCCACAGTAATGGCACACCACCTGCCGAAAGTATTGAACAAAGCATGAACTCCGTACCTCCTGCACCAATCCTAGGGGTCTCCGAAAAAATGCACTTGTAAACAAACCGACGCAGTTAGGAATCGAACCCACAACCTACCTGCTACCTTTCAGGTCGGCTGGGGACAGCCAAAGGCTGACGAAGAGCGAACCCAGTAAACGCTGACTAAAACTGGACACATCAGCAAAGGATAAGCACCAGAGCTCAAAATGGCGCTGAAGATGTGACGAAACTCACACATGTTAAGGCTGCATGAATCAGATTTCCACATGAATGAGGTTTATGGGGAAGCACATCATCATGAAACCGTTCACCACCACCTCTTCAAGTGTCAAGCACTAGATGACATCAGGAAGACCCTCCTTCCTCCAAGGCCAGATAAATGTAACATATTATACGGAACAAAAGAACAACTTACAAACACATGCAGATACCACTACATAGCATTGGGCGAAGGGCAAAAGCTCAAGTGCCGCTGGATCATTGAAGAAGAAGAATGGGGAAATCTGGTACATCAGTCTAAGGGTGATCACGAGAGAGAGAACCCACAACCTTCAGAACGCAAAGCAAAGGCATAACCACTTATTTACATGGACCCCTCCCCATAAAATACAGTAACACCTGTATGAAACATTATTTTAAAAAAACAATACAATAAACAAACTGCTTTTTATTTTTATTGATGATCAAAGTTTAATGCATGAACAATGAAAACAAAATGCAAGATTACACACAATCCACAAAGCTTGTGTTAAACACAACATGAACATTAGCACAAGCAAGATGGAAACTACAGGGTGTTCAAGATAAAAGTAGCCCCATTGACAAATCAAAAGTTGCCAGATACTCATTGTGTTATGTATATTTACTACTTAAGCCGGTTCTGACTAGCTTGTCCTACGTCACATTGGTTCATCGCCCCTTCCAGTATCCTAAATCCACCATCACATACTGTCTTACTGACATGACCTATTAAATTTAAAATCGTGGCATATCCTTTACAGGACGTAGCCATCAACCACAGTAAATGAGTCATTGATTTTCTAGGCACCACTTATACGTTCAGTAGTTTACTATTGCTTTCTGAACGGTGAGGTCTATTTTTACCTTTTGTAAAATCCCACGGAAACGAATTTGCTGCCAAACTTGCCCACCGTGTGGTTTGAACCAGGCACGCTTGGGTTTGTGATCGAGCTCACTACCGCTTGAGCTACAGATGCTCACTGACCTATACTACGGTATAATTGAACTTTCTCATTTTCATAAACATATGCCATATTGGTTCCCTTGACCGGGCTACTTTTATCTTGAACACTCTGTATAAGGATCAGTAGATCTCCAGGAACATTACTTCATTCTTGCCAACACTAAACTACATGTTACGGAATTTTTATCTCTTAAACAGATTCATATTTTTTAATACAACCGCCAGTGTGTTGTCAGGGCTCTTAATGGGAGCAAAGAATAGTAACACACTGCAACCTACAAGGCATGTCGTAAGAGGCGACTAAGGTAGGGGCCTATGGAAGCTCATCATCATCAAATAGCTTGTCCTGAGCAGAACTTTGCCACTGTAACAGTCCTCCAGAATTTCTCTCTATCATAGGCCAGATATCCTGCCTCTGCAGCCGTCATGTTCAAACCATCAGTTACATCCTGAAACCATCTTCTCTGTGGTCTTCCTCTTCTTCTCTTTGCCGGTATGCCTCCTTTCATGATGGTCTGCCCTAGTATATAAAAAGTGTTGCAGAAGTCGGATGTGCTGGCCTACTTGTAGGCGCATAACCAGCACAACACACAATCGCTCTTAGACTCGGATCACAAACAAATCACAAAAAGTGGTTACATGTGATCGATATGGAGATCTTATGCCTAACAAGATATTAGAAGATATTAGGCCTAACAAGTTACGGAATTCAAGTACATTTTCTTGTCTCTTGTACAGATTTAATTAAATGAATAAGAATCAGACAATCAAAGTTCTTCAGGTATATAATGCGAAGAGAAGATTTAGAACATTTGGTGACAACAGGTAAAATTAAGGGAAGGAGAGATCGTGGAAGACAAAGGGAGAAGATGTTGGATGTTCTGACATCATGGTACATTGTACAACGTACATTGAACACAGCACAAACCATCTCTTGTTTCTTGTACAGATTAATAATTTTGAATACAACCGCCCATGTGTTACCGTGGCTCTCAAGGGGAGCAGAGAATAGTAACACTGTGACCTACAAGGCATGTCGTAAGAGACGACTGAGGTAGGGGCATAGGGAAGCTACTCTAGTAAATAAAAAGCGTTGCAGAAGTCGGATGTACTGGCCTACTTGTAGGCGCATAACTGGCACAACTTACAATTGCTCTTAGACTCGGATCACAAACAAATCACAAAGCAACGCCCGTGTGGTGCTGGAGCCCGCAAGGGAAGCAAAGAATAGTACCATCGCAACCTACAATTCATGTCGTAAGAGGCGACTGATGTAGGCCGTAGGGATGCTACCCTAGTAAATAAAAATCAGCGCAGAAATAGAATGTGTTGGCTTACTTGTAGGCGCATAACTGGCACAACCGAGCTACTGAGTTAGTGCTTGAGCAACGCTGTGAGCTATGAATGTTACATGGAATGCTTTTGCTGTGTCAACCGTGCGTTTGTTGTGTGTATTCAGAAAATGGCGGACAGCGGTTATGACGTACAAACTCAATCTGCCGTATGCAGTTATATTGTGGGTGCAGAAAGCTGGATTTTGTCGTGATTGATGTTTCCTTTGACAAGAATTGCAATTCAAGTGATGAACAGTTTTGTGTTGCTACATTAGCAACGACCATATGCATTTTATGCAGTGCAGGTTGCTTTTTGTGGCCGTACGCGGCTGTTTCATTCTGGAATTAGTTCACACAGGAAACATTTCACAGTTGTTAGCATTTCGTGTGATTTTCATTGGCACAGGAACGGAACAATTATGGGGTGACCCGTTGCAGTGAAGTTAGAACCGTACTTATGAACTATGAACGTACAATCACTCTTAGGCTCAAATCACACAGAGTGGTTGACAAGTGGTCGATATGAAGCATAAGAAGAACTAGGGTAGCATTCCTAGGGCCTACATCAGTCGCCTCTTATGATATGCATTGTAGGTCATAGTGGTACTATTCTTTGCTTCCCTTGTGGGCCCCGGCACCACACAGGCGGTTTTTGAATACAACACAAACCTTCTCTCTTGTACATATTAATATTTTTGATCAAGCCAATTTGGCAATTCATAATATACATGTTTTTTTTATAGTCATTTCAATATATACAATTATATTTCATACAGCAGCTTACAAGTTTGTAGTTAAAGAAACCAACACTGTAACACTAGGAACATACACATGTTAAATGGTATGCAAGCTAATGGTTTCAGTGATACACTGATTAAATACACATTTCAGTTCTGTTAGTACAATGTTTGGAGGAACGGCCAGTCGAATGGATTAGAACGTGGTCTCCTATCCGGGAAAACCCAGATTAGGTCCCCGGTAAGGTTAATAAGTTGTTTCTGTCTGGGGCATAAAGAAAAAATCTCAGAACCTGAAGAGTTTCGCCGTGACTGCACTAGCAATGCAACCATTAAATTCCTCAAGCTCACGTCACCTTAAAAACGCAGTGACCGTACTGTGGATCCAACTCGGGTCTCCCAAATGGAACCCCGGACTCTAATACATTCGACCAGACATTCCTCACACAATAAAACAGCACTTAAAACTAAATTTGAAGGTAAGCAATAATTATAACTTCATACTATACAAAAAATTTGAAGATTGATGATAAAGATTAGGTAAACTATTGGTAAAAGCTACAAAATAAGCATAAAAATACTACATTTAATACCATCATTTCTCAACAGAAAGCAGTAAGAATATTTTCAGCAACAATAAACAAAAATTACACGGCAGTCTCAAAAGGATTTATTAGAAAATATGTACAGGAATCTCCCGCCAAGCCCTGTTTATATCTTCTTCTTTGCGTTCGTTCTTTATGACCAATTTTAATCACTCTTTGTGATATGTTTGATCTTTGCCAAGAACGTGTATACGTTGCACATTGGTTTGGTAGGCCCCTAAACGCATAGACTTCTACACGTTTAGGACACATGCATCCGATTTCAGCCAAAACCTCCGTAGTCGCCTCTTACGACATGCGTGGCAGGTAACAGTGGTTCTATTCTTTACACCCCAAATTTGGGCCACGGTAACCACTCGGCAGCCCGCTTTATATGTTTATGGAGATCGCCGCTGCCTCCAGGGTTCTCTCGTGGGTGGCTGAGCGTCTGGCTAGAGGGATTAGAGCCTGGGCTCCTACTCAGGAGACCCAAGTTGGATCCATGGTAAGGTTATGGTCAAGGAGGTTTTTTTCTGTCTTAGAGTTTGTCTCCGCGGAGTGGAGGTTAGGTGCTCGTTTTAAAGGTGCTCGGTATTCTCCCTCGTGGAGCCATCAGGATGTTTTTCCAGAGATCCCTGATCTCAGTGCAGGCTAGGTCGAGTTCCTAGCCCTATGTGTTCAATTTGAGCGTGCAAAGAACCTTTAGTAGTTGAAATTGGAGAAAAGCAGCTGCCAGGGCAAAATATTAGAAAATATTTTTTTAAATTTCTACAAAATACCTTCAACATCTTCAAAATTACATCGGAGCCCCTTGCAGGTACAACAGAGTTCGTGCACTGCCGCTGAGATCTTCATGTGTAAGAAATAGATCGGAGCACACATGGTTACTCACCGAAGTACAATGATCATGGTCATATCAATCAATCAACCAAACCATATTTTATTTACAAACATATTCATCGTGGAGCGTCTTACCGAATGGATTAGTGCACAGCTGCCATGCAGGAGACCTAGGTTCAATCCACGGTAAGGCCGCAGAGGTTTTTTTTTCAAAATTCTAACCTTTTATTGGTTATATCTGTGCGTGTAGGCCAACAAACATGAAAAATAAGAATTAACCTATTTCGGAGAATCCAAGTATATAATTTAAAGCGGCGACTGCACTAGCCATGCAGCCATTAAACTCCACAGGCTAATGTTCCCATGTCCTACACAGTCTTAAAAAGCGGTATTACAGGCAGTACTGACATATTCATACATTATTATTTTTACTTATTTTTTTCTTTGTTGAGAGAACCACATAACGTTTGAGATAAAAGGGGTCACTGTGCCATAGAGCTTAGGTGCTCGTCTTGTGCCAAAAGGTACCAGGTTTGCTCCCTC
This sequence comes from Arion vulgaris, assembly GCA_020796225.1. Taxonomy (NCBI): domain Eukaryota; kingdom Metazoa; phylum Mollusca; class Gastropoda; order Stylommatophora; family Arionidae; genus Arion; species Arion vulgaris. The sequence continues at coordinate 3,349,210 of CM036776.1, forward strand.
GCGGAGACATCTGGATATTTTTCCAGAGATCCCTGATTTCAGTGTATGTGAGATCGAGTTCCTAGTCCTATCGGAGACGGATGATAAAACATAGCACCCGTATTCAATATGAGCATGTAAAAGAACCCTTGGCAGTTCAAAATCGAGAAGAGCAGGCTGGAAAGACGAAATTCATAAGAAAAGATTAAAATTCCTGCAAAAATATCTTCTAAATTACATTGGGGACAATCGCAGGTACAAAAGAGTTTGTGCACTGTCGGAGAGATCTTCATGTGTAAGAAAGAGATCGGAGCACACACGATTACTCACCGCGATTACTCACCGAAGTACGATGATGATGATCATATCAATCAATCGACCAAATCATATTTTATTTACACTAAGCTTTGGGAAACCTGACAGATCTGAAGCTGACTGCCCAGTTTGTGGTCCACAATAAATTAAGTGCATGACCAGAGATCGCTGAAGAAGAAGAATATTTTATTTACCAACATATTCATCGGAAGCGCCTTACAAATGGACTAGAGCGTGGCTCTTATGCGGGAGACCTAGGTTCACCGATGGTGTTGATGGTCCTATCAATCAATCAATCAACGTTTGAGAAATAATTACTTTGGTTGGCGGGAGATTACTATAGCTACAAAATACATCAACTTATCACACAAGTTTAAGTTCAAGCAAACAAACAAACGGATTTGTAGAGAGTACAAAAGGTGGAAAGATCGGTGAGGGTTAGTTTGTGTGTGGTGGTTGGGGTAGAAGTAGTGAGGATGTTGATGAGCGATGTGTGTAGAGATTGTGTGTGGTGTAAAACAGTGGATGGTTAAGTTGTGTGAGCGGATGTATGTGGGGTGTGGATGAGTTGATGGCATATATACGTCTGAATGGAAGAGGTTTGTATGTTCTGGCTGGTCAAAGTGTGTGTGGTGACTGGATAAATAAAGAGTGTGTGTGTGGTGACTGAATGCATGAAGGGTTTGTGTGTGTGTGGTGACTGGATGCATGAAGGGTGTGTGTGTATGTGTGGTGAATGGATGGATAAAGGGTGTGTGTGTTGAATGGATGGATAAAGGATGTGTGGTGATTGAATGATCACAGTTAGTGTGTATGATGACTGGTGTGTGCGTGTAAGTATATCTGCGCATGCATATGTGTGTGGTAGAGGAGGTTGGTACACACATACACACACGAAATCACAGTGTTTAACTGCACCTGAGCATCATATTCTAAGCAAACACACATATATATATTTATATATTTCAACACGCATCACTCGCAGGACACACAACACAAGAATCACAGAATCACCCAATAGTTCTAAATGCTTCCCCCTTACAGGAACACAGGGGTGACTTTTCCGCTGCGATGATAATGACGGCAGCTTCATTGTTATCAACATTTATCAGTAATTTTGATCTTACTCTGTCAACGAGATTACGGCTGCAGGATCTCTCTAGCACTTAGATCTATAACCACTGCTTCCATATTTCACGAAGAACCCGCAGCATCCTTACTGGTATTATCTATATCATAATCTTCGTCATCCTCATTGCATGCTTCTTCTCTCTTCCATCCTCTGTTTCTTTCCTCCTTTCCTTTTCCGATGAGCGCTCTCATTTCTGAGCTGATGCTCTCCGCTTTGTCGCTTTTTCCAGCCCGGGAAAGGTTCATCATTTTATTGTTGAGGGCTGAAGGGGATTGAACATACCCGCCAACTGCCCCCTGTAGACTATCAGACTGCTCATTGTAACCATTTTTATCACTTGCGTTGTTGTAGAAGTGAAGGCAGGTGGGAGATACCAATGCCACGTTGACGCTGTCTGTGTGGTTATTATCCAGACTAGAGCTCGCCTCTGGTTCCTCTCGAGTCAGAATGGTCACATGGCCTATCGGTACAGGTGCATGAAGTGATTCTTGGCTGCTGCCAATCTGGAGATAGATAATGGCATCAACATTGTACTTTCGTAACATGAACGAGTTAATACATCAATACATCATTTTTAGTATGTATCAGACTTGATATCTCAAAGGAGATCAAAACAAACACAAAGCTGAGAATCTTTCAATCAAATGTGAAATCAGTGTTGTTCTATGGCTCGGAAACATGGAGACCAACAAAAGAAACCACAAGAAAACTACAGACCTTCGTAAATGGATCTTTACGAGAATAGAGGACGGAGATGGTGTTATAAGATTCACAGGAACTCAGAGAAGAACTAAGCAGATAGCAGGAGAAGAGCTACGGAAGATGGTGTTATAAGATTACGAACGAGGACCTCAGAGAAAGAACTAAGCAGATAGCAGTGGAGAAAGAGCTACGGAAGAGACGCTGGCAATGGATAGGACATACATTGACAAGAATGACCAGAAGCATTGCAAGACAAGCACTGCTTTGGAACCCGCAGGGAAAGAGAAGTAGGGTAAAGCCTGGACATACCTCAAGAAGAGAGCTCGAGGCTGATATTAAAAGGATAGGTAAACCATAGAAAGAAGTGTATGGTATGGCAGGAGAGAGGAAGAGCTGGAAGAAGTTTGTTGAAGACCTGTGCTCAGCTGGGAGTTGAAAGGTGAAGAAGAAGATCAGACTTGATAAAGAATGCAGACAAGACAACACAATGGTTGTGGAGGTAGAAGTTCAGGTGTTAATTTCTGAGAACTCATCAGAGAATTATGTAATCATTTATACGGATGGTTCGGTGATTTGACATGTGCGGAGCTCGTGGGCTTTCACTGCTCAGGTCTGAGGAATGTTGTGAAGGAAGACAGTGATGGTTTTGCCGTGACTACGAGCAGTTTCACTATGGAAATCATGGCAGTAACTAAAGCGATGGTCTGGCTAGAATCACAGACTTTATCCATGCATGTTTTCTCAGTGACTCAATGAGTATGCTCAGGAAGATTGAAACAGGATGGGTTCAGAGACAATGGATGGAGTCGGTGAGGAGGTTTGAGCTGACAAAAATCAGTTTTATTTTGTGCCAGGGCAGGCAGGTGTAAGCAGGTATGGCTGCTGTAAAAAGAGAGCGAGCAATGGACCAAGCTGATATTATTAATTTCCCTAAAGGAGAGAGGATATGAACATGATTCAAGTAATAGTAGTGAATCTACAACACAAACCAGACTGCAAGAATTCCAAGTCAAATGTGGTGTAGCTAGACAAGAACACTATGCTGGTAGCCAAAAAATAATAGTAAACCAACAACGAACCAGTGGTGTTAGTCGCCACACGCTGAGAGACATACTGAGGAGGAAATCGGAACACTTATGGTCTAATTGGTTCGAAGTGCAGTGATGATGATCCAAAGACTAAACTAAACATGAATAAATTTGAAACCTATGTTGCATAGAAAATCAAAACAATCATCAAGTGTTCAGGTATAAAAGTAAAGTAAAAATGAGAGGACAGAAGTCAGGGAATCAGAACTGACCACAATCCTTTTCTGCCTTTAAGTGATAGAGCTGGTAGCAGGATGCATCACTGCAGTCTAACCAAGCTAGTAGCGATTGAAGATGCAGAGAAAATGAGATTACCGAAGTTAGGGAATCAGAACTGACCAAGACCCTTTTCTGCCTTTAAGTGATAGAGCTGGTAGCAGGCTGCATCACTGCAGTCTAACCAAGCTAGTAGCGATTGAAGATGCAGAGAAAATGAGATTACCGAAGTTAGGGAATGAGAACTGACCAAGACCCTTTCCCCCTTTCTTCTTCTTCAATGATCCAGTGTTACTTGAGCTATTGTCCTTCGGCTCCAATGCTATGTAGTGGTGTATCTGCATGTGTTTGTAAGTTATTCTTTTGTTCTGTATAATATGTTCCATTTATCTGGCCTTGGAGGAAGGAGGGTCCTCCTGATGTAATCTAGTGCTTGACACTTGAAGAGGTGGTGGTGAACGGTTTCATGATGATGTGCACACAGCTGGCACTCTGAAGTGTGTTGTGGTTGAATTCTGTTCATGTGATTATTAAGTGTTATCTGTTGGGTTCGAGTCTTAACATTTTCCAACCTTTAAGTGGTGACTTGGTAGCAGGCTGTTATGATAGCATAGTGATTGATGATCTGGGCTAAACTATTCTGATAGTTTAGCAAAACAAAAACTAAGCGAATATCTTTAATTACTAAAAACCTTCTGGTTCTCACCTGCATTCCATAAGCGCGTAGAATGTCCATTTTGCACATAGGACAAGATCTTTGGTCTAGTAACCATGGATCAACGCATGACTTGTGGAAGACATGACTGCAGATTTAAAGGAGGTACATAAATCACTAGATGAAAGAAGTGGTTAGTACATAAATCAATAGATGAAAGAATGTTATCACATAAATCAATAGATGAAAGAAGTGGTTATCACATAAATCATTAGATGAAAGAAGTGGTTATCACATAAATCACTAGATGAAAGAAGTGGTTATCACATAAATCACTAGATGAATGAAGTGGTTATCACATAAATCACTAGATGAAGAAGTGTATACAAATCAGATGAATGAGTGTTATCACATAAATCACTAGATGAAAGAATGTTATCACATAAATCACTAGATGAAAGAAATGGTTATCACATAAATCACTAGATGAAAGAAGTGGTTATCACATAAATCACTAGATGAAAGAAGTGGTTAGTACATAAATCACTAGGTGAAAGAAGTGGTTATCACATAAATCACTAGATGAAAGAAATGGTTAGTACATAAATCAATAGATGAAAGAAGTGGTTATCATATAAATCACTAGATGAAAGAATGGTTATCACATAATCACTAGATAAAAAATGATTATCACATAAATCACTGGGATGAAAGAAGTGGTTATCACATAAATCACTAGATGAAAGAAATGGTTATCACATAAATCACTAGATGAAAGAAGTGGTTAGTACATAAATCACTAGATGAAAGAAATGGTTAGTACATAAATCACTAGATGAAAGAAGTGGTTAGTACATAAATCACTAGGTGAAAGAAGTGGTTATCACATAAATCATTAGATGAAAGAAGTGGTTATCACATAAATCACTAGATGAAAGAAATGGTTATCACATAAATCACTAGATGAAAGAAATGGTTATCACATAAATCACTAGATGAAAGAAGTGGTTAGTACATAAATCACTAGGTGAAAGAAGTGGTTATCACATAAATCATTAGATGAAAGAAGTGGTTATCACATAAATCACTAGATGAAAGAAATGGTTATCACATAAATCACTAGATGAATGAAGTGGTTATCACATAAATCACTAGATGAATGAAGTGGTTATCACATAAATCACTAGATGAAAGAAATGGTTATCACATAAATCAATAGATGAAAGAAGTGGTTATCACATAAATCACTAGATGAAAGAAATGGTTATCACATAAATCACTAGATGAAAGAAGTGGTTATCACATAAATCACTAGATGAATGAAGTGGTTATCACATAAATCACTAGATGAAAGAAATGGTTATCACATAAATCACTAGATAAAAGAAGTGGTTAGTACATAAATCACTAGATGAAAGAAGTGGTTAGTACATAAATCATTAGATGAAAGAAGTGGTTATTACATAAATCACTCACTAGGTGAAAGAAGTGGTTCACCCTTTCACCCTTCTGAGCTGATACACTGGCTCGAGGTATTTTTAAAGATGACGCAGCCAGTATACTGTCTAATGTAGTGTATGGCCTTTTCGTCTTTACAGACGGTCAATTGGCAAGTGTTTTACTGTGACAACTTCTGAGTTTTCGCTTTTCTCTCTTGTCGTTTAGCTCATACATAAGTCTCTTCTCAAAAGACTTCGTAATATTGCTTTCTACAAAACTCTGTCATCAGCTAGTTTTTCCATGTGCTGGGAAAACCTATAGCAAAGTTTTTCATGGAAGCCTTGCAGACATCTTTATATCAGAGCAGTGGTCTGCCCTGGTGCCTCTTCCCCTCCAAAAGTTCACAGAACAACATTTGTTTTGGTATGTGACAAATTTCGATTCTTCTCACATGCCCCAACCATCTTAGTCATCTATTGCTGAGCATGCCCATGATGGAAAGTAGGTTTGTATGTTGCAGTACTTCAGAGTTGGTTATCTTGTCATACCACCTGATGTTCATAATCTTGCGGAAACATCAAAGGTGAAAAATGTTAAGTCTCCTTTCTTGTCTTGAGTAGGCTGTCCATGTTTCTGAGCCATAAAGTACACATTGCAAAATAGTGAGTCTTGAGGTAAATAAATTACGGAGAAACTGGATTAATACATTAACTAACTATCTATACCATCTTTGTGCCCCATTTCACACATACAAATTCTGCAAGATAAATTACATTCTTCAAGATAGTCATGGAAGATTGTTTTCAGGTAGCACTACAGGGATGTGAAGCTATATTTTGTTGGATAGTTTCCGCCCGTGTGGTCCCGGGGCCCTCCTCAAAGGAAGCAAAGAATAGTACCACTGCGACCTACAAGGAATGTTGTAAGAGGCACTGAGGTAGGGCCTTAGGAAGCTATCCTAGTAAATAAAAAGCATCGCAGAAATTGGATGTGCTGGTCTACTTGTAGGTGCATAACTGGCACAACTTACAATCGCTCTTAGGCTCAGATCACATACAAATCACAAAGAGTGGTTAACAAGGAGTCAATATGGAGCGTTCAAAGAAGAAGCTGGATGGGGTATTTCCTGGCTCGGTTGTTACACATGAGCTGTTCCTGTATCCTTCTTGAGAGACTAAGTAAAAGTAAACGAAGTCCCTGTTACAACTCGAAGTATGTTGAGTAACACGGTGTTAGGCCTGTATTTTTCATTGACCATCGGCACAAGATGGGTGATGTTATCAACGTATACCGGCTGCATTTACTTCCCAGTGCTTTTTCAGGTACACAGTAGTGGCATTTTCATGTTAGGGATTTGTCTAATTGTATATGTTATGTCTGCCATTTAAGACATGAATTTTTTCCTTTCTGTTGTATCCTACGCTTGATAAAGACCTTTTAGTTGAAACGTTGTTGTGTATTGTTATTGTATTTTGTAAAACTACAGTACTTTGTTTTACGCATTTCAGCATTGCGATATCAAAGACTAACATCTACAGATGCAACACACCTGGCACAAGATAGAAAACTGAAACTCCCATGACGATTCCCGCACATGTGGATAAAACAAGACATCACAGGACATTCAGGTAGCAAAACAGGGATGTGAAGCTTAAGTTTTGCTGGATAGTGTCCGCCGGTGTGGTGGAAAAGTACATAGTTTTACTGCAGTATTTCCTTATATTGATAATTGAGGGTGTGTTGACCTGAGAGTCGTTTGCCCGTCTGCCCAGCGTGTTCGTAGCGCAACGGGTGACAAGCTCCCTGTGAGTGCGGGTTCAATTCCGTGGGCTGGCAGTAAAGCCACAGGTTCAACAGATTCACGGTGTCCATGGCACCGAGCCGAAAGCTCAAGTGCTTCTGGATCAGTAACAAAAAATTTTTTTTTTAAATTTGATACCCACTGTGGAAATGAACCTGGATCACTCCTAAGAAGCGAGTTGACTAACAACTACACTACTGCATCTCTCTTCTTGAGAGAGTAGTCCATCAGTACTCACTGACAAGAAAGAGTAAGTATAGAAAGAGCCGACCACCTTTACTTCCTAGCGCTTTTCCTGGTACCCAATTTAGGCTGGGTAAACCTGAGAGTCGTTATGGTTAAAAAAATATTATTCCACGCCCACATTGAAATTGAACCTGGACCACTAGACTAAGAAGCAAGTTCACTAACAACTATGCTACTGCGGCTATCTTCTTGAGAGAGTTATGTTATGTGACCGACGTCATGGCACACTGGGCATTCCTATTTGTGCTCTGTCCTCCGCTGCAGCAGCCATCTCAAAGTCCATTTGCTCACCGTACCCATGAGAAGTTGATTACTATAGCTTCTCTCTCTACCACGAAGACAACACTATCTAGCATGTCCAAACTTAACGCCTAATTCTGAAACTCGTTCCAGTGTCTGAGACTCGCCCATATCCCATAACTGAATGCGTACTGCATTGATGATATCGGCTCTGTCAGTACTTACCGGCAAGGCAGAGTTCGTATAACATCATGAAATTTGTACGGTTCAATACACACAGCACACTGGTCATAATCGCTGTCTAGTTCCTGTAAATAGTGAGAGAAAAATCACAAGTGAATATGGAGAGCAAAATGAGAACTCAGTGTAGAGAATAAAATCATTTGTGGATATAGAGAAAGAGAAAAGTGGAAAGCTTGAGCAGAAATGAATAATGAGACTATTGCTGCCTTGAAGTTTGATTGAGGAAAATCAAAGGCTAGCGGAGTAAGCCATACAAAAACTGGATGGTCCAGAAAAGACAGGTTTTCTGGGCAGATGACGCTCAACAGCCCAGGAGGGTAGGTCGTCTAAGTGTCGCTACCCTAAAATAAAAAAACCAACCTGCTGCCTTGCAGGTTGGGCTGGGGACAGTCAAAGGCTGACAGAGAGTGAACCCAGTAAACGCTGGTTGAAATGGGACACTTCACCGAAGGACAAGCACTAGAGCTCCAAATGGTACTGAACGATGTGACGTAAAATTGCATTCTTGGCAAAGGCTGTGTATATATCACAATAAGAATGATAAACATGGCTGCCGAAAAATAACGATAGAGAGAGAGAATAAAGAGATAATAAATCAGAAATGAATAAAGAGAGAGAACAAAATCAGAAATGAATAAAGAAAGAGAGAGAACAAAATCAGAAATGAATAAAGAGAGAGAGAACAAAATCAGAAATGAATGAGAGAGAGAGAATAAAATCAGAAATGAATAGAGAGTGAGAGAGAATAAAATCAGAAATGAATAGAGAGTGAGAGAGAGAACAAAATCAGAAATGAATAGAGAGAGAGAGAACACAATCAGAAATGAATAATGAGAGAGAGAGAGAATAAAGAGAGAATAAAATCAGAAATGAATAAAGAAAGAGAGAGAACAAAATTAGAAATGAATAGAGAGAGAGAGAGAACAAAATCAGAAATGAATAAAGAGAGAGAGAACACAATCAGAAATGAATAAAGAGATAATAAAATCAGAAATGAATAAAGAGAGAGAGAAACACAATCAGAAATGAATAAAGAGAGAGAGAACAAAATCAGAAATGAATAATGAGAGAGAGATGGAGAGAGAACAAAATCATAAATGAATAAAGAGAGAAAGAGAGTGAACAAAATCAAATCGTAATCAAAGAAAAAAAAAAATCAGAAATAATAAAGATAGAAAAAAATCAGAAATGGATAAAGAGAGTGAACAAAATCAGAAATGAATATCATCATCAGGTGCCGTGTCAACTGGCGTTGGCGATCATGAATCTCCACAAATCTCTGTCTCCTGTGTTCGATATCATCTCAGATGTTGACGTTCTTCTGTGCCATGGAGTCAGGCTATTCAAAATTTTCTCTCTCTGTCTTCCTCTGTCTCATCGCCACTCGGTTTTACCGGTTGTTACAATGTGATCTAAACCAACCTTTCTCATCACATGCCGAAAAATTATGACTGCCTCTTTCTTATATTGATGATAAGTTTTCTCTCGTGTCTTGACCTCATAAATAAAGAGAGAGGCGCCAGAGTGGTTACCGGGGCCCACATTTGGGGTGTAAAGAATAAAACCACTGTTTCCTGCCGCACATGTCGTAAGAGGCGACTTAGGAGGTTTGGCTGAAATCGGTTGCATGTGTCCTAAGCATGTAGAAGTCTATGCATTTAGGGGCCTACCAAACCAATGTGCAACGATACACGTTCTTGGCAAAGATCAAACGTATCACAAAGAGTGATTAAAATTGGTCGTAAAGAACGAATGCAAAGAACAAGAAGAAGATTGATCGGACCATCATCAATAACGATGGCAATAACGATGGCAATAACGACATCAACGATGGCAAAGAAGAGAGAGAAAACAGAAATTCTGATACAATTCTGATAACAGAAATAAAAAGACTAATAAATATGAAGCAATCTTATGTGCCTACCTTATCTCCTATCTTAATTGTTCGTGTAGGATTCTAGTGATGGCTTTTTTAGCAGCACAAGCAAGACGTCTCTACAAGAGAAAACACGACTCAGTCAATATTTAGATCATTTAGTATTGTAATGCTACATGCATGTTATATACTAGTCTTCATTAGTAGAAGTTGTGTAGATAGTCAGTTGTACTTAGAAGTTATAGATAGTCAGTTGTACTTAGAAGTTGTGTAAATAGCCAATTGTACTTAGAAGTTGTGTAGATAGCCAGTTATACTTAGAAGTTGTGTAAATAGCCACTTGTACTTAGAAGTTGTGTAGATAGCCAGTTGTACTTAGAAGTTGTGTAGATAGCCAGTTGTACTTGAAGTTGTGTAGATAGTCAGTTATACTTAGTAAGTTTGGTGTAGATAGCCAGTTGTACTTAGAAGTTATGTAAATAGCCAGTTGTACTTAGAAGTTGTGTAGATAGTCAGTTGTACTTAGAAGTTGTGTAGATAGCCAGTTATACTTAGAAGTTGTGTAGATAGCCAGTTATACTTAAATGTAGAGGTGGTGCTCTCTAAAGTAGCGTCGTCTCTGTGGTGTAGACCTTGCATTCCAAAGGAAATCGGTTCGCTCCCTCGTGGAGCTATCTGGATATTTTTTCAGCATCCCCTGATCTCAGAGTAGGTAAGATCGTGTTCCTAGTTCTATCGGAGACGAGCGATGAAACACACATATTGTGTTCAGGTTGAGCATGTAAAAGAAACCGTGGCAGTTCAAAATAGAGAAGACTAGGCTGGAAAGCTGCTGCCCTGGCAAAATTCATTAGAAAGGTTTATAAATAAACAGATGACCTACCGCAAGACGTTCCTTGGCATGAGAGTAACGAAATCTCTGTATGTAATAAAACACCAGCCAGGCTAAGGAGACAATCATCAACACTATAAATGAGATGGACACAAACAGTACTGATGTTTTGCTGATGCTGTTCTGTGATGTTGGGTTTATAATCCCAGTTTTACCAGGTTTCAAGTGCATGTAAACAGCATAATCCAATTCCATCAAACGGATTATCTCTTTGCCATCCTCTTTAGTTAATAGGATTGCAATACTGGTTGGAACTGAAAGGTTAAAAATTAAAATTAATTATAATTTGTAATAATATAAATCATGAACATTTAATAAAGCAGTGGAATAACAATATGTGCTTTTGAATATAAGTGTTACAGAAGAGTCCGTATATCTTGGACAGAGAAGAGAACAAATAGATCTATCCAGAAAGAACTCAAAATCAAAGAAAACTGGCTGATGCTATAAATAAGAAAGAGAAAATTGAGATATTTTGGACATATAAAAGACATGAAGGGCTGGAGAAGACCATCATGGAAGGAGGCATACCAGCAAAGAGAAGAAGAGGAAGACCACGGAGAAGATGGATTCAGGATGTAACTGATAGTTTGAACATGACGGCTGCAGAGGCAGGACATCTGGCCTATGAGAGAGAGAAATTCGGAGGACTGTTGGGGTGGCAAAGTTCTGCTCAGGACAAGCTATGTGATGATGATGAATAATATAAACATTAGGAGGAGAATAGGAATGGCCAAAAGTACATTCAGAGCCGCAGTAGCGTAGTTGTTAGTGAACTCACTTCTTAGGCTAGTGGTTCGGGTTTAACCCTTTCGCTGCTACATACTTTCCGAAGGCTGAGCTAAAAATAGCTACTCTTTGTTTCTAGGTCACAAACTTGAATGTACGCCTGTAGCAGTGACAGTAGCAATGTATAACGTGTTAACACGTCTTTAGCCCACAGAGTAGAGATAATAACAGACGTGTTAATGCGTTTTTAGAAGTGATTGGGGAAAACATACATATATATGTCTTTAGCAGCTAAAGGGTTAATTCCACAGTGAGCGGGAATTTTTCCGACTGTAACAGCTCTCAGGTTGACACAATTTGGTACCAGGAAAAGCACTGGGAAGTTAAGGCAGCTGGCGTGATGTTTACCATATCACCTATCTGGTGTCGATGGTTAATGAAAAATATGAGCTTAACACTGTAATACCATGTGGCATAAAAAGGGTTTCTTTACTATATAAAAAAAGGCATGTTCAATTACATTAGCAGGTTTCTAGCATCTAAACCATAGATTCCCAAACTTTTTCGGCCCACTTTCCACAACATAAACTTTGCAAAACCCCCTTCCACATTATAACAGCTTGCCAACGCCCCCCTCACACATATATACATGCTCTATTTTCTCCTTGACATAGAAAATTGATATCTATTTCTGTAATACATGGTCAATTTTCAAAAGATTATATGCATGAAATAGAAACTTGATGAAAAAATGGATCGTGTAAGACGGGAATAAGATGAATTTTAATGCAAAATTCACATTTTAAATGATTATTCAACTGCAAAATCGTGAAAATAATTTATTTTAAAATATTTATTATTAATTTCTTCTGAGCCACCGACCAATAATCACCTGAACACCCCCAAATTCTTCTGAACCCACTATCGCCCCCTTAGAACGCTTCAGCGCCCACTGGGGGGGGCGGTACCACCAACTTTGGGAAACGCTGATCTAAACATAACAAATAAACTAAAGATGAGGATTATCAAATGCTATATTTGTGGCGTAGTGCTAGTGAGCTCGATCACAACCCAAGAGTACCTGGTTCAAACTCTGTGGTGGGCAGTATGGAAGCCAATTTTTTTTACGAACAGTAAAAATGGACATCACCGTTCAGAAAGCAATGGCAAATTACTGAACGTATACGTGGTGCCTAGAAAATCAACGACTTGTTTACTGTGGTTGATGTCGGTGTCCTGTAAAGGATATGCCATGACTTTCATTTCAATAATATACACATCTGGTGGAGAATAGTAAGGGACAAAAGTATGTTCAATGACATTAGCAAATTTCTAGCATCTTAACAAATAAACTCATTGTTTATTTGAGGATCATCTTCATCGCACAAGTCCATAATTGGTCCGATCTCCTCCCAAGCATGAATTTTAATGTGTTTAAACTAACAACTCCCGTTCTGTGTTTGCTGTTGTATCTACTAAGGTTTCTCTCTTAGTTTTTCTGTCTTGCCGCACCTTTCGGTATGCATAACTTGTGCAACCGAGATAGAGAATACCCTTTATATTCTTTTGTGAAATCTTCAGAGCATATGTTTTCTCTTAGAGCATTGATGATGTTATTTTTGTTCAAAGAAGAGCCACCCCGATCTGCAGCATTGCTCACCAGTGCATCCACTATCTTTTTCCCTTTTATCCCAGAATGACCTGGGGCAAAGTTGAAGGTAAGTATCTGGATTGTGTATTAATTGCATCCACAATCTTCGTACATAACTGGTCTTGATCTTCTGTATCATACTCATAGAGTCGCTGATCATGCATGCGTGAATGTTTACGTTTTCAGCCACTCCAGCGATTTTGTCACCACTGTGACCTCCACAGTCATGCTGCTGGTAGTTGTCACATATGCGCCACTTGCCTCTTTTATGACCTTTCCTTTAGTCCTAGTTGTAAAGGCTCATGCACTCCGACTGCGCCGAATCACGGAACCATCAGTGTAGACAACAGCATCTTTCTCTGATGTGTAGTCATTTATTAACGGTACGGCTTCTGCAAAAAATGAGGATTACCAAACACTATATTTATAGATGATGATCTTGTTTATACCGATGGTCTTTGCATTGTGGTGAGAAGTTAGGCTGGGTTTCTTGGCTAGCACGCATGGTACGGTTATTGCAGTCCGAAATGAAACATACAGGACAACTACTTCCAAATATGAGGATGGATGGTTGATTTCGTTACTGCTGCCCTCAATTGACTCTCTGTGACTACATTTACTGGGGCTGTTGTTATTTCTGATTTGGCACAACAATATTTACCACATGTGGAACACTGAGATATATGTCTTACCAGACAGCACTTTTCTTGTGTCTTTGCAAATTTGTGCTGCTAAGCAATATGTGCATAATGGGTAATGTTGCTGAACCGGATAAGCAATACTGCATAATTGTCTCCCTGGAAATGATGTTATAATACCAAAAATGTTCTGCATATTTTGCATTAGTATTTAAAGTGTTTATTCTCTCTCTCTCTCTGTTGTTCATTCTTCACGGCCAATTTTATCATTCTTCTTGTGATATATAATTGATCCTTTGACAAGAATGCTTGATCTACGTTGACGATTATGCGTCCATGGTGACTAGGCCGATCTACCTGATTTCAGCCAGCTGTTGATTTACTTGTGTAGCTTGCCCTAGGGAACAATCCATTCTTCCGAATATTTCGGCCTGGATCTACGCCTTTTCATTCAGCTTTTGTTCTATATTTGGGCTTTGTGATCTATGTCAAACAGTGAGTTACTACTGTTATGCCCTTTCTGACTGTGTGGATGTTCCGGATTAGGAACATTTCACGAGGCAAGTGTTTATTCAAGCCTTCTATATTTGCCTTGGTTGGTTTGCAGCTGCTTTGGAAGATCTTGGTCTGGCATTCACACAATGTGTCAAAACTGAACTAACTTCAGTAGCAGCATGTAGATATTTGAGAATATGAACATCAATATTTTGCATTTTACAAGCTGTTTCAGCCACACAATCAAACACTTCATAGAGTGAGGCCACAATGATAATTTTCATTTAAACCAATCCACGTCTCTGGCCATTTTCTTTATAGCTTTCCAGAATAGTACAGTATCCTTCAATTCCTCAAGAAAACTCTGTCTCCAGGTTTGTTTAAGATGTCCCATTTCCTTAGCACATTCCATTCAAGTACTTTTCCAATGGCACTCAACTGTGTCTTCCACAGGGTATGTCCAATAAATCTTCTCCTGACCTGAGTTATCATGGGTTCCGGCTCTGTTCTTATTCACATATCTGTGTTTGCAACTCTGTTATACCATCTCAGACTGAGAATATGCAGAAAACATTTGTTGATAAAGGTCTTAATCTTATTTGTATTCAACTTGGTAACTCACCACGTTTCTGAGCCATAAACAAAACAAATTTCACATTTGAGCTGAATATCCCGAGCTTTGTTTTATTGGAAATCACCAGGAGAATAGGGATAAAAAAAAGGAAAACAAAATAGACTTCCCAAAAAAACACTGGGACAAAAAACAGATGATAGATGTGTTTGACCAAAAGTGCAGATATTGAGAGCCTTGTTATAAACTGTCACACAAATAACTAACACCCTCTTCAGGGTGTTCCAAGAAAAATAAATGCCATCCTTTAATTCTCTCATCTTAATACAGCAAATACCTTCAAATTATATGCTTTTCTTACTTCCGGGTCCTACATCTTAGTTAAAAATAAAAGAACCTAGGATTAGTTTAAACTTGTAGTAGGTAGCAAAACATTTATAACAAAATACAAACTTTTCTCCAAACAGCATAATTATTAATAAGCCAGTATATATGGATGCATATTTATATATATATTATGCATATTTTTCTTCACCCTGCGCCCCTAGGGGAGCGTAGGTCTGCAACCAAGGCCTTCCAAGCCTGCCTATCCAAGGCCATCTTTTCCAGATCTCGCCTCATTTTCTTGCATTCCGTCTAAAACTCCCGTCTCCAGGTGTTCCTGGGTCTTTCTCTACCTCTATTGCCCTGTGAGTTCCATTGGAGAGCTTGTCTTGTGCTGCTGTTAGGGGTTTCCTCAGTGTGTGTTCTATCCATCGTCACATTCTGCTCCTCATCTCTTGTCGTTGTCCTCCTATCAGGATAGTAAGGTCCTTACTTTTAGCCCGATTTCCTTTCGAATTTCACCGGTCGCTCATGAGTCCCTCCTTGTGGGGTTCTTCTTCGGTGGCGAGCTATGAATTTCCTGGTTGTAGTTTATGTAGCCATTGAGTGTTTTTACGGGTAGGGTAGCTAGCCCCTTCCAACCTCCTTAGTCGCCTCTACGACATGCATGGCAGGTAACAGTGGTTCTATTCTTTATACCCCAGTTTGGGCCCCAGTAACCACTCGGGCAATATTATGCATATGCACTGCTTATTATGCTGTAGAAGACCAAAGACCACTCTTCGAAAACCATCCAACAAGAAAGTAAACTATTGGGATGTAAAACCATACAGGATCTCAAACTGCTAGCAACGAACCGCATCACATGGAGATCTAAAACCTCTGCCCTATGTGCCGCCTTTGGCAGTAAAGGAACAAACTAACTAACTGCTTATTATGCTGTGTTACATATTTCTTACCTTCATCATGCTTCATGAGCAAATTTGTGATACCACTCAATGGTCCACTGACATTATTGTAAATAGCTATTGCTGAAGCATTGTGCTCTTTGGTAGCAAGTTTTATTTTGTTTGCAAAACCGCAGTCCCCTCTTTCTACTAAGGCAATCCAACTTTCAGATGGAAACTTTTTATTGCTGTAGCTCGTACATCCATAGTTATTTACTGTTGGTTGTGAACCTGTGAACGCGCGCATGACTATTCCTGAAGCACTAGAGATAACACTGTGATAGCCATAATTTCCTTCGAATTCCTTAAATACTTCTTTCTTTGAGTGATTATCGTTATACGTAATGTTAATGTGAACGAGCTGATATGTGGTCGCCTTTGCTACATTTGAATCATCCGAGGTAGCATACGGAAGCAACACTACTACAATAAACATAAAAGCTATTCTTCTACTACAACTGAACCACCATCTTGAAAATTCACACGGACACAACACTAGACTCGACCCTGAAGACATGCTCGTATACTTGTTATAAATATTCATATATCATTAATTCATCTAAATTAAAAAGAAATAATTGTTCCTTTTAAACATAAGTTGTGTCTAGATGGCCCTAGATACAGTTAACTGATAATATTTAATACTCCAGCTCTGCGAATGGTTTCAAATTTATTATTTGTCCGTACTTCTGTTAGCAGACAAACTTGTGTACGACGTCATTTACCAGCGCCCTCTGTAAACAAACAAACTTTGTTATCTTCTCTTGAACATCGAGCGTAAACAAAGTCAGTTGGTGTAGTATAGTAGTACACTTAACCCTCTCCTCTCCCACTCTACATCTCTCTCTCTCTCTCTCTCTTGTGTCTGTTTAGAACATGGTTGAAGCACAGGTCCTGAACCAGCCCATGCTGTCTGTACATATCGTTAATTATCTGTTGCAGCTCATTCCATGTCTTCTTTGACTCCAAATGTTTGTGTGATTCATTTACATCGATGGCGCAGTGAAACATGACCGTATTGCTTCAGAGCTTCCTGTTGCCACCTGTCAAATTCAGTAATTCAGTGTGTGCACGCCAGGTATCACGCGTGCTTAGAGTGTAAGTCTCTGTGCACTATATCTTTTGCTGACGACATACTGACCTAACGGCATGTCAGAGACAGATGAGATAGCTACAACCCTCACATCATGAACTTGATCGATTGAATGCGTGGTGTAAAGAATACAAAATTTAAGCCAACCCAGGGTTACCATACGTCATCATTTTTTTCCGGACACGTCCTCATTTCACGAGTAAATGTAAGCGTCCGCAAACAATTTGGGAAATTCGTAGATTTGTCCGCAATTTTACAAGCCAAAACACTATAGAAAGAAGAAAAAAGTCATTCCTTTGAATATGAAAGACAAGATCAAAAAGTTGGAAAGTGATGGTCATGAAGGCAAACAACTTGACTACTTCGCCAGTGAAGTAGCAATCTTCCCCTCCTCCCTTTCCCGAGGTCAGTAATAATTCAACTCCAATTGGAGAGTTTTGAACCTGGAAACACGGATATAGGATGCAATCCTTATAACCTCTGTATTATCACATCTTTTTTTCCTTCATTGCGTTCGTTCTTAGCAACAAGGTTAATCACTCTTTGAGACATGTGGTTTGCGCTGAGAACGTGAATAAGTTGCGCACAGTTCATGGGCACCTAAGAAGACATATAGGAAACACGCAACCGAATAATTTCGACCTAACGATCTCCCTTTGATGTTGCTCTGATACAATGGATACAAAGCAAAAGGCCGGCCACGCAAACGATTCACCTCAGAGGTAACAGAGGCGATGAAATACACTATTTATGAAGCGCACACAATGACTCGTTCTAAAAATCTTTTCTTATCCTGACGCTGCGAGGCAAAACGGAATTGGAGTAAAGAAAGAAAGATCTCACTTTCCTGGAACCCACAGGGACAGCAAAAGAGAGGGATGCCTAGAAATACATGGAGACGAGATTCTGATGCAGATATGAACAATATAAAAAGAGTTGAGGGAACTGCAGGATATAGCTAAAGATAGGAAGACTTGACATGAGTTGGTTGAGGGCCTATGTCCCTTATCGGGGTTTAAAAGACATGAGAGGGAGAGAGATAGAGAGAATAATCTCACTGACAGCTAAACAACAGACGATCAACAGAAATGTTATACCTACTCTGTGCTACCAGAGCCAAGCATGGATAATGAGCAAAGCAGTCGCAAAAAATTACTACATGTGAAATGCGATACCTACGGAAAGTTATCAACAACACCAGTACAGATAGATTCACTAACATCAGTATAAGAAAGAAAGTTGGGACAGAACCTTGCTTGAATTAATAATAATAATTCCTCTCGTACCGTTATACGTTACATAGGGCCTGCAAGTAATTTCAACATACCGCTCTATCCTGGGCAACTCGCTCAATCTCCTCCATGGAACTGAGACCGATATTTCTTGCCTCTCTCAGCAAAGTTCGCTTCAGGGTCTCCTTAGGTCGACCTCTCTTTCTTGAACCCTTTGCATCCCACTTCAATGCCTGCTTTGATATTCTTTGATCATTTCTCCTCAAGGTGTGCCCAACATATCTCCATCTTCTCTTTCTTATAACAGTTGTCACTAGTGGTTGACCAGACATGTCTCTGATTTCATCACTTCTCCTGAATTCGTTCCATTTTATATTCATTATTTTTCGCAGACATCTATTTTCAAATGCATTCAACTTGCTTTCATATCTTTAGTCATTTTCCAACTCTGCATGTTGATTGATAACATTTCAACTTTGCTGGCATATGTTAGGATTGATACAACCGCTTGAATTACATTGGTCGAAACGTCGCTGTATATTGCTTTTGGGCTGTGTAGAGCTACAGTACTGTTTTCACGTGTTTCGCCATTGCTACATAGTTTTACTTAAGTCTTCTATTTCATTGATAATTGAATTACATTGTGAAACAAAGAATGAAGTGGTTCGTCTATATTTAATAAGAATGCAACCATACACCACTGTTTAATACAGAGTCTTCTACAACAAAACATCAGAAAATAAATCGCAAGGAAGACCACGAAAAAGATGGACAGATAGTAGGATTTTGTCAAAAGCAAAATAACTATCACCCATACCACTAGAGAAGCGCAAGGCAAAAACAGAAAACTACGACACTAGGCAACAACGTGATAACAATGTGACGACAAAAAAAAAAGAAAGAAAGATTCCACTAGTTTCTTCTATCTGTGGTCACTCTCCCTTCTCCCACCCCATCTTCCCCGTCCCTACCCTAACCTCGTTTTCTTCTTCTTCGAAAGCTCCATAACGACCACTTGTTAACCGCTCTGTGTTATTTGTATGTGATCTGAGTCTAAGAGCGATCGTACTCTGTGCCATTTACACGCGTACAGGTAAGCCAGCACATCCGATTTCTGCGTTGATTTTTATTTACTAGAGTAGCTTCCTAGGTCCGACATCAGTCGCCTCTTACGACATGCCTTGTAGGTCGCAGTGGTACTATTCTTTGCTTCCTTGCGGGCCCCGGCACCACACGAGCGGTGACAACCTCTTTTTAATTTGTCCAGTTGTTCGCGTTCTGAATATCATTTTGTCATGACATTTCCATCAAGTGATAGTGTATATAACTTAACCCTTTCGCCCCTCTGACCCGTTAGATAGGCACGGGATATTTTTTTAGGAAGACGTAAAGCCAGTACACTAGCTAATTTAGTCTACATTACAATACAGATAAAAGATAAAAACAAATAAAAAAACAAAGAACAAGGTAATGTGAGTTAATTAAATCTTATCGATTTGTAGTCACATTTCTGAAGCTAGAATATCACTCCGCGACCCAAATACACAACATGTACACACAAAAATAGGTTATCTATTGGCAATAACATGTCTTCAAAAGATATCGTTGCAGAGGTTTCCATGCCATAGATATTTGCTACAAGACAGTGGCGCAGCCATCTTGTGACATCTCAGCACCGCGCACAACATAATTAGCGCCGCAGACGACATCTATGCATACATTACAGCAGCGGTTAACACACTTTTGTAGTGGGGTACTACTTTACATACATAATAATAATTGTTCCTCTCGTACCGTTATACGTTACATAGGGCTTGCAAGCAATTTATCCATACGGCTCTATCCTGGGCAATTCGCTCAATTTCCTCCATGGAACTGAGACCGATATTTCTTACCTCTCTCAGCAAAGTTCGTTTCAGCGTATTCTTAGGTCGTCCTCTCTTTCTTGAACCTTTTGCATCCCAATTCAAAACCTGCTCTGATATTTGTAGATTATTTCTTCTCAATGTGTGTCCAACATATCTCCATCTTCTCCTTCTTATAACAGTTGTTACTAGTGGTTGACCAGGCATTTCTCTGGTTTCATCACTTCTGAATTCGTTCCATTTATGTTCATTATTTTTCGCCTACATCTATTTTCAAATGCATTCAACTTGCTTTCTATATCTTTAGTCATTTTCCAACTCTCGCTAGCATATGTTAGGATTGATACACCATTTGAATTGAAAATTCGTAATTTAGTTTTAATATATGCAAAGATACATATGCGTATACATTACAGCAGTTATTCATGTTCTCGGGGCAAACCACATAGATAAACTGTGGCTAGCTTGGTTGAAAAAACAAATAAACGATTGATTGATTGATTGATTGATATGACCATTATAATTCCACTTCGGTGAGTAACCATGTGTACTCCGACCTCTTTCTTTCATAGGAAGATCTCAGTGGCAGTGCAACTAACTCCGTAGCACCGGCGAGGACTCCAATATATAATTTAGAAGATAGTGAAAATATTTGGTAGGAATGTTACTTTTCAATCTTTTAGAATTTTGCCTGGGCAGCGGCTTTCAGCTGCTCTTCTGATTTTAACTGTCATGGGTTCTTTTGTCTGCTCACCTTGAACACGGGACCTACGTTTTATCGTCCGTCTCCGATAGGATTAGGAACTCGACTTACACTGAGATCATGGATCTCTGGAAAAATATATGGATGGCTCTACGAGAGAGTGAACCGAGTGCTTTTGGAACTAGAGGTGATCACCTAGCCTCTATGACACAGAGATCTCTACAAATAAATGAACATTCTTCAGTTTTATGTATTTTACAAATATTGATTAAAAGTAATACCTAATACATTTTTGCTTCTTTTTCACCTTTCAACTCCCAACGGAGCACAGGTCTTCAACAAACTTTTTTTCCGATCCAGAAACACTTGAGTTTTTCAGCTCTTCGGCTCGGTGCCATGGACATAGTAACCCTTCGGTTCGGTGCCACGAACACCGTAAATCTGGGGAATCTGTGGCTTTTTCTGCCATCCCGCGGAATTGAACCCGCACACACAGAGGGATAGTCACCGTAGTCCAACGCGCTACGAACACGCTGAGCAGACGGGCTAACAAACTTCTTCCAGCTCTTCTTCTCTCCTGTCATCTCCTCCACTTCTTTCCATGTTTTACCTATCTTTTTAATATCAGTCTCCATCTCTCTTCTCCGGATGTGTCTAGACCTTCCACTACCTCTTTCCCTGTGGGTTCCAAAACAGTGCTTGGCTTGCTATGCTTCTGGTCGGTCTTCTCAATATGTCCTTTCCATCACCAGCATCTCTTCCTTAGCTCTTTCTTCACTGGTATCTGCTTAGTTCTTTCTCTAAGTTCCTCGTTCTATAAATGTTTTAATTCAACTTAATTTTCTAGAGAATATGGGGTTTAGAGTGAATGGGCCGCGTAGCACTTCGCCTCTGGATATTGACAATTTCTAGTCCGCCCCTGAATATAAATATTTTTTTTTTACTAACAGAGCTAAAGTCGCAATAGTTAGAACCATATTTGATGTCAATGCGTCACGGATTTATATGCGACACTATCCTGTGCCAGAAATAGGTTGGTCTACATCAGCGTTTCCCAAAGTGGGCGTCCCCCCAATGGACGCTGAAGCGTTCTAGGGCGGGGGCGATAGTGGTTCAGTAGAATTTAAGGGTGTTCAGGCGATTAGGGTCGGTGGCACCTTAAAGAAGAAATTAATAATAAATAATTTAAAATACATTATTTTCGTGATTTTGCGATTGAATAACTTAAAATTTTAATTCTGAATTTTAATTCATCTTATGCCCGTCTTGAGAAAACAAAGATCATGAGATTAAATGCTGGTTCCAGAGACCCAATCTTACTGAGAGGATCACCACTAAAAGAGGTTGACACATTAACATATCTGGGAAGTGTCGTCAACATTCAAGGTGGCACAGATGAAGACATTAGGTTAGAATACAAAAGGCAAGATCAGCATTTGCCATTCTGAAGAACATATGGAGTTCAAGAATGATCAGGAATAAAACTAAGATAATGATATTTAACTCAAATGTCAAGTCTGTCCTTCTGTATGGAGCGGAGACATGGAGAACGACTAAGGTGAACACCAAAAGTTGCAGACATTCATTAATAGATGCCTACGCAGGATACTCCATTTGAGATGGTATGACAAGACCACAAACAGAGAACTGTGGGATAGGGCAGGACAGCGGCAGGTGGAACAAGAGCAGAAGGTGGCGATGGATAGGACACACACTGAGGAAACCCCTGACAGCATCGCGAGACAGGCTCTCCGATGGAACCCCAGGGCAATAGAAGTAAGGGAAGACCCAGAAACACCTGGAGACGGGAGTTAGAGATGGAATGCAAACAAAAACGGGGAGAGAGTGGCGAGATCTGGAAAAGATGGCCTTGGATAGGCGGGCTTGGAAGGCCTTGGTTGCAGACCTATGCTTCCTAGGGCGAAGGGTGAAGAATGCCCGTCTTACACAATCCATTTTTTCATCAATTTTCTATATCATGCATATAATCATTTGAAAATTGACCAAGTATTACAGAAATATATATCAATTTTCTATGTCAAATAGAAAATAGTACATGTATATATGTGGGAGGGGGCGTTGACAAACTGTTATAATGTGGAGGGGGCGTTACAAAGTTTATGTTGTGGGCGTTACAAAGTGGGCGGTGGGCCGAAAAAGTTTGGGAATCTATGGTTTACATTGTTATAGTGTTGTCGTTGTGTTGCATGTATGCCGGGAAGTATAAAAGGCGGAGACAGGTTTCTGTTGATAATAGGAAAGGAGTAGGTTGGTAAGTCTTCGCTTTTTTCATACTTATTATATATATATATATATATTTATATATTCCTCGTGTACTTTTATACGTTACATAGGACCTGCAAGTAATTTCTCTATACCGCTCAGTCCTGTTCAACTCACTGAGTCAGATATTTCTTGCCTCTCTCAGCGAAGTTCGTTTCAGGGTTTTCCTAGGGCGTCCTCTTTTTGGAACTCGTTGACTTCCACTTCAATGCCTGCTTTGTTATTCTTTGATCAATTCTTCTTAATGTATCAATCAATATAGTGCCATGCCTGCCGGTGTAGGTGATCATGTCTATCCACAACTCTCTCTCTCTGCTTGGTGCATGTAATCAGTTCTGACGTAGATCTTGTGTCGAACCAATTTTCTTTGATTTTGAGTTCTTTCTGGATAGACCTATTTGTTCTCTTCTCTGTCCATGATATATCTATTTGTTCTCTTCTCTGTCCATGATATACCTATTTGTTCTCTTCTCTGTCCATGATATATCTATTTGTTCTCTTCTCTGTCCATGATATATCTATTTGTTCTCTTTTTGTCTATGATATATCTATTTGTTCTCTTCTCTGTCTATGATATATCTATTTGTTCTCTTCTCTGTCTATGATATATCTATTTGTTCTCTTCTCTGTCTATGATATATCTATTTGTTCTCTTCTCTGTCCATGATATACCTATTTGTTCTCTTCTCTGTCTATGATATACCTATTTGTTCTCTTCTCTGTCTATGATATATCTATTTGTTCTCTTCTCTGTCTATGATATATCTATTTGTTCTCTTATCTGTCCATGATATATCTATTTGTTCTCTTCTCTGTCCATGATATACCTATTTGTTCTCTTCTCTGTCTATGATATACCTATTTGTTCTCTTCTCTGTCTATGATATATCTATTTGTTCTCTTCTCTGTCTATGATATATCTATTTGTTCTCTTCTCTGTCCATGATATAACTATTTGTTCTCTTCTCTGTCCATGATATACCTATTTGTTCTCTTCTCTGTCCATGATATATCTATTTGTTCTCTTCTCTGTCCATGATATATCTATTTGTTCTCTTCTTTGTCCATGATATATCTATTTGTTCTCTTCTCTGTCTATGATATATCTATTTGTTCTCTTCTCTGTCCATGATATATCTATTTGTTCTCTCTCTGTCCATGATATACCTATTTGTTCTCTTCTCTGTCCATGATATATCTATTTGTTCTCTTCTCTGTCTATGATATACCTATTTGTTCTCTTCTTTGTCCATGATATATCTATTTGTTCTCTCTCTGTCCATGATATATCTATTTGTTCTCTTCTCTGTCCATGATATATCTATTTTTTCTCTTCTCTGTCCATGATATATCTATTTGTTCTCTTCCTGTCTATGATATATCTATTTGTTCTCTTTCTGTCTATGATATATCTATTTGTTCTCTTCTCTGTCATGATATATCTATTTGTTCTTTTCTCTGTCATGATATATCTATTTGTCTTTCTCTGTCTATGATATATCTATTTGTTCTCTTCTGTCTATGATATATCTATTTGTTCTCTTTCTGTCTATGATATATCTATTATTTTTCTGTCCATGATATATCTATTGTTCTCTCTCTGTCTATGATATATCTATTTGTTCTGCTCTGTCTAGTATATCTATTTGTTCTCTTCTCTGTCCATGATATATCTATTTGTTCTCTCTGTCTATGATATATCTATTTGTTCTCTTCTCGTCATGATATATCTATTTGTTCTCTTCTCTGTCTATGATATATCTATTTGTTCTCTTCTCTGTCCATGATATACCTATTTGTTCTCTTCTCTGTCTATGAATATCTATTTGTTCTCTCTCTGTCTATGATATATCTATTTGTTCCTCTCTGTCTATGATATATCTATTGTCTCTCTCTGTCCATGATATACCTATTTGTCTCTCTCTGTCCATGATATATCTATTTGTTCTCTCTGTCCATGATATACCTATTTGTTCTTCTGTCTATGATATATCTATTTGTTTCTTTTTGTCTATGATATATCTATTGTTCTCTTCTGTCTATGATATTCTATTTGTTCTCTTCTCTGTCCATGATATATCTATTTGTTCTCTTCTCTGTCTATGATATACCTATTTGTTCTCTTCTCTGTCCATGATATACCTATTTGTTCTCTTCTCTGTCCATGATATATCTATTTGTTCTCTTCTCTGTCCATGATATACCTATTTGTTCTCTTCTCTGTCCATGATATAACTATTTGTTCTCTTCTCTGTCTATGATATATCTATTTGTTCTCTTCTCTGTTCATGATATATCTATTTGTTCTCTTCTCTGTCCATGATATATCTATTTGTTCTCTTCTCTGTCCATGATATACCTATTTGTTCTCTTCTCTGTCCATGATATACCTATTTGTTCTCTTCTCTGTCCATGATACACCTATTTGTTCTCTTCTCTGTCCATGATATACCTATTTGTTCTCTTCTCTGTCCATGATATACAGAAATATAAAATATCGTAATATCCATATTAATTTGTCATTTTATCACACATTACAGGTTATATCACAACTGTTTTTAAAGGAAAATTAGAGACCAGAAAATGATGAACTTTGCAGTTATTCTTGCTGTTACATTCGTTACTGTGACAGTAACGCCTCATCTATCTCTCGGCAAAGAATGGAACGAGTAAGTATAATTTGTGAATACCGCTTTCTACTTGTTAACTCATCGTCATCATCATCAGTCCTATTTGGGCTCAAGGACACATATTCTTCTTCTTCAAGGGGGTCTCCTTAAGCCTTTGCAATGCGTTCCGAAGGTGGTTTGTTCAATGGTGCCTTTTCCCCAGAGATCCCTAGGATTGCTAACGGAGCAACGGAGTTTGTGCTTTGTCCAATATTTTCGACAAGTGGTGTGCCATTTCTGCGGAGAGGGACCGAGCCATATAGGGCAAAACCCGGTGCAATTGAAGTTAATCTTTCGGCTTTAGGCTCTTTAGATATCTTTCTCTTCTTTTGTCGTTCCACTGTTACCGGGTTGTCGTCACACTGTTACCAGGTTGTCGTCGCACTGTTACCGGGTTGTCGTCGCACTGTTACCGGGTTGTCGTCGCACTGTTACCGGGTTGTCGTCGCGCTGTTACCAGGTTGTCGTCACACTGTTACCGGGTTGTCGTCACACTGTTACCGGGTTGTCGTCGCACTGTTACCGGGTTGTCGTTACACTGTTACCGGGTTGTCGTCACACTGTTACCGGGTTGTCGTTACACTGTTACCGGGTTGTCGTCACACTGTTGTCGGGTTGTCGTCACACTGTTACCAGGTTGTCGTCACACTGTTACCGGGTTGTCGTCACACTGTTACCAGGTTGTCGTCACACTGTTACCAGGTTGTCGTCACACTGTTACCGGGTTGTCGTCACACTGTTACCGGGTTGTCGTCGCACTGTTACCGGGTTGTCGTTACACTGTTACCGGGTTGTCGTCACACTGTTACGGGTTGTCGTACACTGTTACCGGTTGTCGTCACACTGTTACCGGGTTGTCGTCACACTGTTACCGGGTTGTCGTCACACTGTTACCGGGTTGTCGTCCACTGTTGCCAGGTTGTCGTCACTGTTACTGTCTACACTGTTACCGGTTGTCGTCACACTGTTACCAGGTTGTCGTCACACTGTTGCCGGGTTGTCGTCACACTGTTACCAGGTTGTCGTCACACTGTTACCGGGATGTCGTCACACTGTTACCGGGTAGTCGTCACACTGCTACCATGTTGTTGTCACACTGTTACCGGGTTGTCATCACACTGCCCAGTGTCGTGGTTTTCTGTTTTTGTCTTGCACTGCTCTAGTGGATTGGGTGATAGTTATCTCTGCTCTTTGACAGGACTCTGCTAGGTCATCTAATCATCTTTGTCGTGGTCTTGCTCTTGCCTTCTTTCCTAATATTCTGTTGTAGAATACTCTTCCACTGTGGAAAAGAGTACTCAAGTGCAGCGCCGGATTAGCCTAGTAGCAGAAGTAGCAAATGCTACGGGCCCCGCGCTTCTGGGGGTCCCGTGCCTATGTGAAAGAGAGGAAAAGGAAAAAATAACCAAGATGTTATATCAGTTATCAGTTATATGAGGACTATCATCATAGCACTCCGGACACGTCCATAGGTGCTCCGATCTCCGCCTCAGCAAATCCACATCCAAATGTTATATCAAAATCACGCAAGCTGTCTGGATTTTTTAGTGTCGTGTGTGATGGTGATGATCCAAAGAAATGAAGCAGAAAATACAGAAGTCGTGTCTGTCTCACTGTGTAGTAGATGGAGGCAGTGCTATAGAAGAATCATCATTACAAATATTACCATTGAGATCAGCAACTCTTCACGATTTAGCCACATTTTCCACAAGACAAACTGAAATCGAATGTACAGCAAGTCCTTCCAATTTAGCAATATCATCTTCAAGCCAAAGAGAGGCAGAAAGCACAGCACATGCTTCCAATGTAGCAACATCTTCTACATGCCAAAAACACAACGAAAGTAAAATGTACTCCAACGATATTGGTGAATGGCCAAGCAACTTCAATCGAGATTATTGGATTGCAAAAGGAAGTAGCGAAGTGCAATAGTGATTTCTTGTCTTAAAAAAAATAACATACGATAAAAAAAAAACAATCCATGATTTTGTCGAAAGTCGTTTTTTACATATACACATACACCATCAAACAAAACTCATGTGAGAGATTGGTTGCGTTATTCAGAAACTAAAGGACATTTCTGTTTTGTTTGCAAAGTTACTGATTTGGGCTGTTCGTCACGGATTACGAAAGAAGGATTTGACGACTGGAAAACGCAAATAATTTGTTGAAAAGATATGAAGAAAGCACCTCCCATAATTTCGTTGTTAGTTTGCAAAAAGAAGGACGAGTGTGTAGATTCTCAACTTGTAAGCCAACTTGAGAGCAAACAAAAACATTGGCGGACACTTTTAGAGCGAATTACTTCAGTGATCCAATTTTTAGCAGAATGAGGTCTTGCATTTCGGGGTAGTGATAAAACTATTGGTTCACCTAATAATGGAAATTATTTAGGTTTGTTGGAATTAATAACCAAATTTGACATTTTTCTGGCTCAGCATATAATTACTTATGCAAATAAAGGAAAGGGACATACATCATACTTATCAAAAACAACATGGAAGGAATGTATCCATCTAATTGCATTAAGCTTACTGGATCATATTATTTGCGAAATTAAGAAATGCAAGTACTTTTCTGTATCACTGGACTATACTCCAGACATTTGCATGTGGACCAACTCACTCTAATAGTGCGCTATGTCTTACCATCTGGAACAGTGGAAAGGTTTGTGAAGTTCTTGGATATGGAAGGATATACTGCTGAACAACTGGCCCAAAGTTTACTTGATTTTTTAAAGAAAATGGCATTGATATCAAAGACTGTCGTGGTCAAAGCTATGACAATGCCAGCAACATGAGGGTGAAATACCACGGCTTACAAGCACGCATTAAGGAGATAAATAAATACGCAGAATACATTCCTGCTTTGCACATTCACTGAATTTGGTTGCTAAATGTGCTGCAGAATGTTGTATAGAAGCTTCCATTTT
Source organism: Arion vulgaris (assembly GCA_020796225.1). NCBI lineage: Eukaryota > Metazoa > Mollusca > Gastropoda > Stylommatophora > Arionidae > Arion > Arion vulgaris. The sequence goes on from CM036776.1 coordinate 3,378,167, forward strand.
TCGATTTTGTTGAAGGCCTCTATACATTCTTTTCCGCTTCTACCTATCGATGTGGCATTCTTACAAAAGCACTGGAAGATTGTTCATTTGAGGATCATCTTTATCGCGCATCGGACATGTCCATAATTGCTCCGATCTCCTCCCGAGCATGTATCTCAGTGTGTTTAGGCTAACAACTCCCGTTCTGTGTTGATTGATGACTGGAAGATACATGTTCAAAACTTCCGACTTTGAAGAGACTGGCGGACACCAGGTGGTCTGTCCGAGCTGATGCGACAAAGGCACTGTTATGTGGTTTTACCACTATCAAACAAGTTTTTGATGACATCTCAAATAACATGGATCAAAGGTAGAGTGTCGTAATCAGGCATATGGGCTTGTTTTGGAGATAAGTTGGAAACAGGAATAATGTCCATTTTATGGAACGGAATACTAGAACGCTTGCAAGCGTCTAGCGCTTCATTACAGTCACTTGATCAAGACCTTAACACAGGATATGCTCTTTATGAATTGTTACACGGGTACGTTCAAGCAATGCGGCCTACATTTTCAGATATTGAGGCCAAAGCCAAAATTCTGACTGACTGTCAAGAATATCAGTAACAAACTTCAAGACGACGCAAGCGAAATACTAAGTACGATGATTTCAGCGGCTCTACTACGCTCGATGAAGTTGTAGAAAATCAAACACCCAAACAAACAAGTGATAGGTGTTTATTGTCATAATTGATAACGCACAAGGTACCTTAGCTAAACGCATGGTAAATTACCATTGAGTGAATGGTGTATTTGGAATACTTCGACAGTTAAAATCTCTTTCAGCAGAAGAGATCTTGAATTGGTTATTGGTTATTGGTTACTAAACTGACGTCATTGCACTCCGGGCAGACCCATAGGTGCTCAGTCTCCCCAACAGATATCGAAGAGTATGCATACTAATGGTGCCTGTGGCTCGCTGATTAAACACACCCCTCACTTGATCTTGAAAAGAATACAAATATTGTCAGCTGTTATCAAGATGATTTGGAAGAAATCCTAGGCGACGAACTTGTGCAGTTCGTTGAAGTGCAATTTTATAAACTTGTAATGGAAAATTCATTAGAGTCGTGTTTCCCAAATGTAGAAATAGTCTTACGAATTTACTTGTCTTTAAGGATTACTGACTACAGTGGAGAACGTTCTTTTTCAACATTAAAGCGCATAAAAAGGGAGTTAAGGAACATGATGAGACAAGATCGTCTAAATAACCTCACCTTAATGAACATTGAATGTAATTTACTTAAGAGAAATTGATTTGTCTAGTATTATCTCTAAATTTGCTCACATTAAATCGAGACAAGTTTGTTTGTAAAAGTTGTGTTTTATTATTTATTATCATACAAAACCTACGGTGCCGCGCTAAAATTTGCTAAAGTTCCCGCGCTGGCCTAATCCGGCACTGCTCAAGTGCTATATTGAACCAATACTTATGTATGGCAGCCAGTGGCGGCTCGTGCTCTTTTTTGTTGGTGGGGCCAAACACAAATTTTCGGGAAAGTCATTGTTTTTCTGTTAGGTTATATTTTAATTTATAAAAATAAATACACATTACACATTATTTTTGGTGGGCCCGGCCCCACTGGCTCTTAATGACGAGCCGCCACTGATGGCAGCAAATCATAGAAACAAATAATTCGATTACTGAAAATCACAGAGATGTGGTTCTACAGAAGAAAGATGAAAATCCTAAACATAACAGAAAAAAACCAAAACAAATTTTTTGCAACAAGCCTACACAAATAGAAACCTCGCCCGAGTGGTTGCCGGGGCCCAAATATGGGATGTAAAGAATAGAACCACTGTTACCTTCCACGCATGTCGTAAGAGGCGACTAAGGAGATGTGGCTGAAATCGGAAGCATGCGTCCTAAATGTGTAAAAGTCAACCTGATGCCTTGCAGGACGGCTGGAAACAGCCAAAGGCTAACGGAGAGCGAACCCAGTAAACGATGACTGAATCCGGACACATCGCCGAAGGATAAGCATCAGAGCTCCAAATGAGCTGAAGATGTGACAAAACCCACTCATGCTAAGGCTGCATGAATCAGATTTCCACATGAATGAATTTATGGAGAGATCTGGTACATCGGTCTTTTAGGTGAGAGAGAGAGAGAGAGAGAGAGAGAAATAGAAACCTTATCAAAGAATAATAAACGAGCAATCAATGCTCTTCGGGCATTTGATGCGAAGAGAAGGCTTGGAACTTTTGGTGATAACTGGTAAAATACATGGAAGAAGAGATCGTGGAAGGCAGAGAAAGAAGATGTTGAATGATCTGACATCGTGGTTCGACTAAAGATCATGGACAGAGAAGAGAATAAATGTTTCTGTTCTGCAAAAGCTTGATTTTAAAGAGAGTTGGTTATTAAAGAACATAAAAAAACAAGGAGAATTAAATATTTCTGACACATTAAACGACATGAGTGCCTAGAGAAGATAATTCTAGAAGGAACGGTGCCTGGAAGAAGAGCGAGAGGAAGACCTAGACGACGTTGGGTACAATATGTCATTGACGAGCTGAGAATGACTGCTGCTGACGCCTGGCATCGTGCAATAATAGAGAGTTTTTCAGGACTGCTATCATGGGAGTCAAGTTCCAGAATGGACACGCTACTTGATGATGATGATGATGATAGTATTCTGATAGTTGCAAAACACAGTTACAAATTAGCAACACAAAAAAACTATAATACAACTATTGCTTTATTTCAGATACCTGAACAATCAAATGTCAGAAGAAATGAGGCAAGCTATGGTGGCTTGGTCTGATCTCGATGAGAATGCACACTACGCAGATAAAAATGGGAAAGCAAATATGGGTCAAGGATGTGACGTAGCAGGAAGTGACGGTTGCCATAGTGATGATGTAATTACTAATGAAAATATCGAAACGGCAACACGAGCAGTTGTAGATCTCGGCTATGTTGTCGTCGAGACGGTGGTTTCTAGCAACGATGAAAATGAATTTGTTGATAATAAGAGAAAAAGAAGAAGTGCAGATGTCAGCGATGAAAAAGGTGACAGCAGTGATGAAAGCAACAGCAGTGATGAAAGCGACAGCAGTGATGAAAGCGACAGCAGTGATGAAAGCGATAGCAGTGATGAAAGCGATTCTAGTGATGAGAACAACAATAGTGATATCAAAAGGAAGAATAGTGATAACATTAGAAAAGGAAAAATTACACATGTCAACAGCCAAAGAAATATAAATGGTGATAAACGAGACATTCGTATTCATTCTAGATATCACCACCACAATGAAATGAATAACAACGAGGATACACAGTATGATAACAACAACAGTAATTTTTTTTCAAAATTGTTTAGTCTAAGGCGTCCTACCCTTCATTAATATGTCACGTAAACAAAATGGCAGTTTAAAACATTTGGTTACAACATGCAAAATACAGGGGAAGAGAGATGGAGACAAAGGGACAAAATTCTTGACGGCTTGAAATCGTGGTTCGGTAATGGTTCGGTGACGGAGTTGATGGATTGTACTAGAGACACTGACAGACCGATGTGAAGAGACATGATCGCCTAAGCCACTTGAATGAATGAAACAAAATATCGTTAATGTTGATATATTGTTATTCGTGTAATCTGTGGAAGCAGAAGACAACCATATTTAGAATGGTTGAATTGACAATGAGAATGGAATACAACCAGCCAGGGGCGGCTCGTCATTAAGGGCCAGTGGGGCCAGGCCCCACCAAAAATATTGAGTAACGTGTACTTATTATTTCAGACATTATTTGTTTATAATTATTACTTTCAACAGGATACTGATTAGCTTTGAAAGTTGATATATAGCGCTAAAATATCACACACATTCTGAAATCTAAAATTCAACATATTTTTCCTCCAATTAGTATATACCCATGGTCATTAGGGCCAGTAAGAACATGCCTACCAAACCAAAAATAATTAACGTGTACTTATTATTTAAACAAATTTTGTTCGTAATTATTATTGTTAACTTGTTATTGGTTATTGGTTACTAAACTGACGTCATTGCGCTCCGGGCAGACCCATAGGTGATCAGTCTCCCCAACAGATATCGAAGAGTATGCATACTGATGGTTCCTGTGTTAACTTGACACTGATTAGCTTTGAAAGTTGAATATTTAACACTAAAATATAAATATTATATCATAATAATATAACAATCATAATAATATATAAACATTATTATTTAAAAACTATTATATATACGGTTTCAAATGTAGCTTCTCTATATAACGTATCAGCGCACCATGTTTTATGGGGTCGTTTTAAAATTCTCTACTGACGATGTAACATTGCAACCTCTGACCTTTGACCGCTACCTTTAATAATAATTGCCAAAACCATTTTATTCACCGAAAGCTGAGTTCCTACGCTATCAACTAATTAACAGTTAAACGACGACTCTTGATTAAATATTACTTTGTATAATTATCGATTGAATCAAAAATTATATATAAAATAGCAGAAAAGGATATACATTAATAGAAATATGTAACTAACTATTATTATAATCGTTAACGGTAATCGTCCGTTTCGTATTCAATATACAAATGTCTTCTACAACGTACACTCGTTTGCGTTTGACAAGAAGCTGTGACCTACTTTTGAAGTTGTGGCTTACTCGAAATTCTTCTTCTTCTTCTTCAGCGATCTCTGGTCGTGCGCTTAATTTACTGTGGACCACAAACTGGGCAGACAGCTTCAGGTCTGTCAGGTTTCCCCAAAGCTTAGTTTTCAGGTCGACTGGGTGTGGCCACATGTTGCTTCTCAGCTCACACAGAAGAGGACAGTCTTGCAGGATATGCTCTGGTGTCTGTTCTGCCTGCTGACACTGGCAGAGAGCTGTTTGACTTATTCCTAGTCTGTATAAGTGTTTGTTGAGTCTGCAGTGTCCGGTGCGTAGTCGAAATATAATGACCTGGTCTGTTCTGCTTAGGTCTTTGAGGGAGTCTTTTCCATAATCATATCCAGTGTTTGTCTTCCAGTCTACTGCAGATTTTCTCTGTATGAGGGTTTTGACCTCTTGAAAAGACAAGGGTTGGTAAATTTGCTCTTTGGCACTGCCCTCCTTAGCTAAGACATCAGCACTCTCATTGCCTGCACTCGAAATTCAAAACGAATCAAGTGGATTATTTATTACGAAATCCGTTTCCTTCGTTAAAGATAGAAGAAAAGCTTGAAATTAAACGGCTAGGTGCACATCAGCCAAATAGCTTTTGTATATGTGCAACAAGATGACAAAAAAAGAGGACTTTCAATAATAAGTGGTTTAGTAAAAATCGTGGTTAACTGTCAGTGAAGAAAAGCAAAGTTGTTTTTGTTTTTATTGTTTGCTATTTCATGGTGAAGGACTGTGGTCAACGGTAGGTTGTAGGGATCTCTTTTGTACCTTAGTTATATGGTATATATTTTAGTTGTTGTTGAACCCCAGGAATTATGAGTTTTCACCATTTTGCCTATAGTGCGTGGGGAGAGTGCCCGGCTTTCTTGCAATGAGAGCTGGCAATTATGGTTGACCATTGATTCGGGAGGAGAGTATACGCTTACACACGACTCGTACGTTGTTACTTCTTACATTTGCTTTGCATTTATGCAACTTTTTTCATTAGACATCAGCAGAAGATGCGTGCATTCACTAGTATTTAGGGCCCAAGAGGCGTGTCTGCGTTTGCTTTATTACCTATACCAGAGTAGCTCTCTCTCGATCCTTACCCATTTAGCCATACATGATCTTTTTATTTCCAGGGCCACCACGAGAAGGTGGAGTAGGGTCTTGATCAGTGCCAGCTCACTTACCCTGACGTAACGTTGTCCCGTTTGTTATTTGCGCATGCGGCGCCAAATCATTATAGTAAAGGGGGAATAACTTCGCGGAATAAAAAAATAATAGTAAATACTAAAATATAAACCTAGCCTAAAACCATGATTTTTCCGAAATATTTGTCTGGCCCCACCACCAAAAATGACCAAGAGCCGCCACTGCAACCAACCAACCACCAATAACAACATACAATAAAAAGAGATCGGGTACTAGAGTCAAGGGAAGACCAAGCAAAAGATGGATAGACAATATCAAGACCACACTAAATAAACACGGATATAACACAACAAGGGCGACTCCATCTGGCACTGTAACACAAATTAAAACTCCCACCCCTACGCTTAACGGCAAGAGTGGACAGCCAATTCCATCATCCACCTGGAGAAATACAATAGACAATAGCATTGATGAAGATGGCATACACGAAATGATAAAAGCGATAGTTCAAGCGATGACAAAATTAATTATATTAGCAATTTTATGATAAGTACGCATGGAACAAAATAGAAGAAAAATCTCAGACTTGGCTAATTATGGCAACTACGTTAGAGACAACAAACACAACAATCACGAAAAAACAGCTTTGTACCAATCAGTATCAACTATCAATCAATGGGTTTTAGACATGGTTATTGGTTATTGGTTACTAAACTGACGTCATTGCACTCCGGGCAGACCCATAGGTGCTCAGTCTCCCCAACAGATATCGAAGAGTATGCATACTGATGGTTCCTGTGGCTCGCTGATTAAACACACCTCTCACTCTGCCTCTCAGGCATCCAGTTCGACTTGAACAACGGGTAACTCCAAACTGCTTAAATCGCTTGATCGATTCAACATCGATTTTAGTGTCCTCATCCAACAGAGAGTCGCGAAGAGACCGAAGAATATCCCCTTATCCATCTTCAACTCCCCAACAATCGATGCTGTTGATGCAAGCCTGTCCGCTCTCTCATTACCGTAATCATTTAGACATGGGTGAAATACTAAGACATGTCGTGCCAATCTTTATATGATAAAGAAACATTTTATTGTGTTCAAATACGCCTGCACATTTTTTTTACATATTATTTATACAGAAACTGGAAAATAAAAATATTTACATGACCTTTTAAACAATTATATAATTACTACGTTTGCCTGTTTACATTAGATACCGTAACTATGCCCAACGTGACCCCTACATCTGGATTTCATGCAGCGCCACCTGGCACACTCTATCAATGAGAGTTATTACATCATTTATCTGCTATTGAAAATTAATCTACAAAAAAAAAGTAAAAACAAATGTAGAATGCACAAATAGAATTACCATACATTCATGTTTGGCCCAATTTAGCCAGTAAGCAGAGCTTCCAGAAAAGAAAAACAATTTCAAAACACTGAAATTGAACCACCAACCTTATTTCTCTCGGCACCCATCGTCTTGCCATGTCAAATTCGAACAATGCTGACACAAATACAGTACACGACTTCAATAGTACAGAATAAGTACAACTTTTAACAAATGTTTTATGTTTTGGAAAAATAAATTCCAACTAAATTTGCAATTTCAACATATGTCTCAATTTGTATGTATAGTTTACAGTACTGTATACTTCAGAAAATATTATATGTTTGTTTCTCTCCGCTTCTCGTAAAGAATATGGATTCAACATTACTTCTGTTAACATCTGTATATAATATGTTAAACAGGGCTGTGTCCTTGCCCCCACTCTCTTTGACATCTTCTTCGCAGTCTTGTTACACCACGCTTTCGGGGATGCTGATGGAGATGTTTTCATCCGCACGAGATCTGAAGGATCACTCTTCAACTTGGCTCGCTTAAGAGCCAAAACAAAAACAACATAATTTCTTCTCAAGGACCTCCTTTTCGCTGACGATGCTTAGTCCCCCACAGTGAGGCTACGCTGCAATTGCTAATAAATAATTTGGCCAGGGCATGCGACCTGTTTTCTCTCACTATAAGTGTAACCAAAACAGTGGTTTTATGACAGGGAAATAACACATCAACAATTATCACTTTAAATGGTAACCATCTAACACCAGTTCAAAAATTCTGCTATCTTGGGTTCATAGTCACTGCCAACCTTTCTCTTGATGAAGAAATCAACGCTTGTATAGGGTGTGCGGCTATTACATTCGGCAAACTATCAAAGAGAGCATGGGACAACAAAAAAATTAACATTGCAGACGAAGATTCAAATATATCGAGCCTGTGTACTTAGCTTTTTACTATATGACTCAGAAACATGGACAGCCTACTCAAGGCACGCGAGAAGACTTAACATCTTTCACCTTCGATGTCTCCGCAAGATTATGAACATCAGGTGGTACGGCAAGATAACTAACTCTGAAGTACTGCAACGTGCAAACTTGCCTTTCATCATGGGCATGCTCAGCAGTGGAAGACTTAGATGGCTAGGTCATGTGCGAAGAATGTACAATGGCCGCATTCCAAAACAAATGTTGTTCTGTGAACTTTCGGAGAGGAAGAGGCACCAAGACAGACCACTGCTCAGATATAAAGATGTCTGCAAGGCCTCAGTGAATAACTTTCTAATCGGTCAGAGCAAATGGGAAAAACTGCCTGATGATCGAGATATATGGAAAACAACATTACACAAAAGTGCATAATATTTTGAAGAAAGACTTAGGTATGAGCTGAAAGACAAGAGAGACAAGCGAAAACTCAGAAGTTGTCACAGTGAAACACTTGCCAATTGACCGTCTGTAAAGACGAAAAAGGCCATAAATAATATGTTATTAAAAAGATAGTTAGCTACAAAATGCAAACTGGCAATGCATGTGATAAATGTCCACAGGCTCTCAACCAATAGATACCAAAAAATGTACATTTAAAAAAAAATACCAGGATCCGCCTTTTGGCTAAGGTTAGTGTGTAATATCCCTTTGATCGCGGCAAATGACGGGAACCTTCATAAAGTCAATAGATAAGTAAATACATGTAAACACATTCTGAGCAGCTCTCATTCGAAATAATGACGACGCTTGAAGATTTTACACATTTAACTGTAACTGGGTCTACCCATTACGGCACTGACAGGGAAAAAATCAGGTCAAGTCACAACTACAACTGTTGCAGATGTCTGTCTCCTCCTTACAACCAGTAATGGAATGAGCATTAGAGCGCTGATGACTAGCACACCGCCGTGTAAGACAAATGAGATGGTATAGCTGCCTGTCCAGTCAAAGATCAATCCTTGGAAATAGAAAAAAAGCAAATGATTAATTAATAATGATGATACTTATGGTCAGTGGCGGCTCGTGGTCATTTTAATGACGAGTCGCCCCTGCCTATGGTATTAACAATGATTATCTTTGGTTGACGTATTTTGATCATCCGAAATGAGAACATTTCTCCTAATATTAAATTTCCTTTTAATTGTGTTCCATGCATCAATCAATCAAGTGCCGTGCCTGCCGGCGTAGCCGATTATGTCTCTCCACAACTCTCTCTGCATGGTGCATGTAATTAGTTCCGACATCTATCTTGTGTCGAGCCATGATGTCAGGCCATCCAACATCTTCTCCCGCTGTTTTCCACGATCTCTCCTTCCCTGAATTTTACCTGTAGTCACCAAATGTTCTAAACCTTCTCTTCGCATTATATGCCCGAAGAACCTTGATTGCCGGATTCTTATTCTTTTGATAAGGTTTCTTCGTGTGCAGGCCTGATTTAAAACCTCCTCATTTGTTTTCTTCGCTGTCCATGGAATGTTCAGCATTATTCTGTGAAACCACAACTCTGCGGCTTCCAATGATCGTATTGATTGTTTGTTCATTGTCCATGATTCGCTGCCATACAGAAGTATTGGATCAATATAGCACTGGAGTATTCGTTTTCGCAGTGTCATTGGTAGTGAGTTCATGCATAGTGGATTACATGTGTGTGTTTCCGAAAACCTGATCTTTTTTAGAATGTCTTTTTTTGCAACAAATGTCCATACAGTTGCCTGCATATGAAATGTTTAAAATTAAATTTTACAAGTCAAATTGACTTCTTCTTCTTTCTTCTTTGTGTTCGTTCGTTACGACCAATTTTAATCACTCTTTGTGACATGTTAGATCTTGACATTTTGACCAGCCATTTCTCTGATTTTATCACTTCTGAATTCGTTCCATTTATGTCCATTATTTTTCGCAGACATCTATTTTCAGATGCATTCAACTTGTTTTCTATATCTTTAGTCTTCTTCTTCTGTGCGTTCGTTCTTTACAACCAATTTTAATCACTCTTTGTGATATGTTTGATCTTTGCCACGAACGTGTATACGTTGCACATTGGTTTGGTAGGGCCCCAAACGCATAGACTTCACACATTTAGGACACATGCATCCGATTTCAGCCAAACCTCCTTAGTCACCTCTTACGACATGCGTGACAGGTAACAGTGGTTCTATTCTTTACACCCCAAATGTGGGCCCCGGTAACCACTCGGGTGACACTGCAGTACTGATCACAACACTTTGAATCATTTATGTTCACACCTTTGTCAATCAAAAATATGTTCTTTCTGTTTTTGCTTGTAAAATTGCAGACAAATCTACGAATTTCCAAAATTGTGTGTGGACGCTCAGATTTACCGTATAATCAGGAAGTATCCGCAAAAATGAGGACGTCCTAGATTATCTGTATAGTGTTAACTCTTTCGACAGTCTGATCCTATATACTGTCTCGCAGGACGTTTTAAGATAACTCAAAGTCGGTATATTGGCTAACTCCGTATACATTGCAATATAAATGGGTCTGAAGGTTAAAAAATAACTTGAGACAGGAGAGCCACACCGAACAAGGGTTGTCTTTTTAAAAAAGATTAACAGAAAAAAACGAACAAACATATAGTTATATAATAAGGCTCATCATCATCAAGGTGCGTATCCTTTATATGACGTTGCTCTCTTTGCAGCACATCTGAAATTCACTCTGTCTCTTGCCAGTTCACCCACTTCGTTGGTGGTCATGTTCATGGTTTCTTTAATATCTTGTAGCCATCTTCATCTTGGTCTGACTCTGCGTCCTGGGACCCTGCCCTCTAGTATTGTTCTTTCCAGGCCATCTTGACGCTTGATGTGACCAAAGTATGTAATTTTCTGTATAGTATGTTGTTTATCAGCCAATTCTATTCAACATTAGTTCTTTCAGGATATCAGTGTTCTTTCTTTTTCTGTCCATGGTATTCGTAAGATCTTTCTGTAGCATTTAGTTTCGAAGGACTGGATTTTCGTTCTTAATTATAATTAGGCTACATGTTGCAAAAGACATTATTTTAATGATAAACAAAGTTTAGTGTATGCATTGTAATTACGTATTAATAAAATAATTAATTTTCTGGAAAATATATTTTTAAATTCACCCCCCACCCATTCCTTTATCGGGAAGTAGATTTCACCAACATACGAAATGCAAAGAATGCCAAACTACCATATGATGTACGTATCACCCATAATTATAACGTGATCCTCCCAAAAATGACTAACCCAATTGGCTCTTGCAATGTATGAAAATTGTGGCGTATCTTTTACAGGACTTAGCCATCAACAACAGTAAACGAGAAATCGATTTTCTAGGCACCACTTATGCGTTCAGTAGTTTGCAAAATTGCATTCTGAACTGTGAGGTATATTTTTATCGTTCGTAAAAATCCAAGGGGGCTAATTTTCTTCTAAACTGCCTGCCGCGGTGTTTGAATCAGGTACGCTTGGGTTGTGATCGAGCTCGCGGTAGTGAACTCGACAAATTGCAGTACTATATTCTTCAAGCGTCTGTAGCTTACGCGATAGTGAACTCGACAAATTGCAGTACTATATTCTTCAAGCGTCTGTAGCTTACGCGATAGTGAACTCGACAAATTGCAGTACTATATTCTTCAAGCGTCTGTAGCTTACGCGATAGTGAACTCGACAAATTGCAGTACTATATTTATTCTTCAAGCGTCTGTAGCTTTACTGACCACTTTACTGACCAAATTCGACGGTCGTCGAATTTCCGGCTATAAGTCTTAGAGACTAACTTCGACGATCGTCGAATTTGAAACATGTTCAATTCAAACAGACGGCAGTATCGATAACTTTAGCGCTGACGTGTCATCCGGGCATTTTATTATTCCAAATGGCTGCGCCGCGATATCGAAAGTTAGACCCTTTTGCAGCAATGTTTTCGTGAAAAATTCGTTATTTTTGTTACAAGTACACTTCCAGTATTTTTATAGTGTCTGATAACATAAACTAGACTTATAACATAGATGATTCTGACTCTGCCAGCGAATATTGTGACGAAAGTGATACCGCAAGGTTAAGCAGAGATGTATCGGCGAATAATACCGCATGTGACAGTAGTGACAAACATGTTGAGTTACACGATAATGTTGATGTTGGTACATCTGAAGTAAGAAGTGGGCGTGGTACAAGAGACCAGAACAGAACTGCACATGTAAATAATCTTTGGAGATGGAGTAATAGTTCTCAAAACGAACTATTTGAGCTTGACATTATTCTTCTATACGAATAACATCGTGTGTGAGTAGTGTGACTGACGTGTCACATGTCAGACGCAACTGTAACTGGGTATATCATAAGCATATGACCATTGATTTCTTTCAAGCTTATTTTTCCTGATACTGCCATAGATTGGATCACTGATGAAGTGAATAGGTACTGTGAAAATTACATATATCAGTACACATGAAGTGTTCTTTCTTTCTTTCTCGAATCCTGTATGCCTCACAGCGTCAGGTCAGGAAGAGATTTCTAAAACGGGCCCTAGTATGCGCTTCGTAGATAGTCTCTTTCGTCGCCTCTGTTATCTCTGAGGTCCATCTTTTGCGTGGCCGGCCTTTTGCTTTGTACCCATTGTATCGGAGCAGCATTGCTCTTTGGGGTGCACTGTCTGATGGTAATCTGCTTACGTGACCGAACCATTTAATTTGTTGTTTCTTGATGAAGTCTAGTACTGATGTTGTACCCACTTTTTCCTGATGTCTTCATTTCTCAACCGGTCTCTTCTTGTTACACCCAGCATTCTGCGTAGACACTTCATCTCTGTTGTGACTAGTTTTCTTCTATCGTTTGTTGTCAGCGTCCAGGTTTGGCACTGGTAACATAATGTGGGAGAAAGATTGTGTTGAACATTGCTCTTTTTGTGTTCATGGTGACGTGTTTGCATCTTAAAATTGGCGCATTTGCCCTATCATTTGATTTGCTTTGTTGCATCTGTGTTGAATTTCATTAGTTATTCTTCCATTTGCTGAAAAATGCTCCCCAGGTATGTAAAATCTTTTGCTTGATTTAGTAGATGATTATCGATGGAGATGTTGGTAGTGTTTTCCTCTCTGGCGAATGTCATTACTTCTGTTTTGTCGATGTTAATTCTCATGTTGTATTCGTTACATGCTAACTGGAGTCTGTTGATGTGTTGTTGTAGCTGTTCTTCTGTTGTTGATATGATTGCCTGATCGTCTGCAAAAGAAATTCATTTAAGAGTTCTCCGAGGTTGTTTCCTTCGCTGGTGTTAGCTATTTTACAAATGTGGTCAATGTACGTGATGAACAGCAGCGGGGATAGTACGCAACCTTGTCTTACTCCTGACCCTACGTGAAACTTTTCTGATAATCCTATATTTGTTCTAATCGTACATTGGCTGTCAGTATAAATGCTCTTGCAAAGGTTGATTAGGTGGTCATTAACCCCATAGGTTGTTAGTATTTTCCACAACTTGTGCCTATCTACGCGGTCGAACGCTTTTTCCTGATCTACAAATGCAACGTGTAAATGTTTGTCGGATTCGATAGTCCTTTCTACTAACTGTCTGAGGGCGAATATTGCGTCTGTACAGCTTTTGTTCTTCCTGAATCCCATTTGGAAGTCATTAAGCTGTGGCTCGATGATGTGGCGGAGCCTTTTCTCAAGTATTTTGCAGAATATTTTCCCAGTGTGGCTCAGTAGCGCTATGCCTCTATACTTTGTACAGTCCCTCTTGCTACCTTTCTTCTTCCAGATGGGAACAATTGTAGCATTCCTCCAATCTTCTGGTGTTTCTTGTGTGATCCAGACTTGGTTGAATAGTCTATGGAGCCAGCTGATTCCTACCTCTTTAGTTGCTTTGATTAGGTCGGCCGGGAAGTGTCATGTACCAAAATTGTACTTGTGATCAGACTGGTGCATTTGAAATTTATGGATTCATAGTGTGCCTTCAGATTGATATGGAAATGTGTTGTAAACCAGCAGTCTCAGACTACTGGTGTAATAATTAAGATTGTGTTAGGTATCATCTATGGTTGTGTTTCATCCAAGTTTGTGAAAGATCTTTATGGATATAAAAACAAAGGATATATACTCCACTGTAATAGTTTTCCATTCAAGCCCAGCTTTATTTCAAGAGCTGAAAGAAATGCAGATAGGTGCATGCGGAACAGTACCTGAAAACAGGAATAATTTTCCTGAAGAAAATGCAACTGAAATTAACACGACAGATCAACCTGTGTTTTGTGCGACAGAAGATAAATTCATGCTGGCAGTTATCTGGCATGACACCTCATATCTACTGTTCACTCCAATGGTGTTATTGACAAGACAGTCTGAAAATTCATAATAACCAAGAAGCCAGTATTTGCAGAAAATAAAACAAAAGTATGGGGGTGTCGACCACTTCGACCAACCCACACAGATCCTATAAGTGGTACCTGCTATTATATAATTTCATAATTGAAACTTCTCAGTTCAATTGACACATAAGCAACACCACTGCAAACTCCACAACAACTATCACAGCAAAGAAGTTTAGGCAGGATGTCAGTATTGCTTTTCTTGAACCTGCTATTCTTCAATGAAATGTCACGCCTTCATGTCCGCAAGATCATGATTTAGTGAGTGTCATTGCATTGCAAATATGTAAACCCAAGATACAGACTAGACTGTAAATTGTGTACAGCTGCAGGGAAAAGAAGCCTGACTTGCATATGCTTTCCCAAATTTCAATGTTTACCTCTATGCTTGACACTGCATCAAGTTATACCACACAGTTGAGGATTATCAACGTTCCCTGCAAAAACTCCTGCAGAGGCATACAGCTACAATATAAACCCCAGTTCATGAAGGAAGCAGATAAGACTATAACTAGAGGTATAGTTTATTCATTTAACATTCACAAACACTCAATGTGAGATGCTGCATAAACACATACACTCCAAAGAAAATAAAAATGTTTTGCATTTTATTCAAACTTATGTTTGTTTTTTATGCTGAAATATGTTGTCAATCGTTAAACCAGTACTCATAATTAGCTTGTTTTATTCATTGACAACCATGTCCCTAACATATTATTGCCTTGAAATTTAACAAACTCACTAAAAACTAGGAAAAGTGGCTGGTTTTAAAACATATTCTATAATTTCTATAAATAGCCACACAAAATCAAGATGGCCGCCCCATAATTATGCGACAAATTTACATAAAATATTTTTTCGGATGTTACAACCATTCATAATGGTGCTCAGAAAATTTTGAAGCGTATGTCGCTTTAAAATTTTATGAATTTAATTTTAAAATATTATTTTGTAAGAAACTGCAAACACCTTGGTAATGGAGACAGTAATGCTAGATGGCTGGTCACAAAGTGTAGCGATGGTGAACTCGACAAATTGCAGTACTATATTCTTCAAGGCTGTAGCTTACGCGATAGTGAACTGACAATTGCAGTACTATATTCTTCAAGCGTCAAGCTTAAGCGATAGTGAACTCGACAAATTGCAGTACTATATTCTTCAAGCGTCTGTAGCTTACGCGATAGTGAACTCGACAAATTGCAGTACTATATTCTTCAAGCGTCTATAGCTTAAGCGATAGTGAACTCGACAAATTGCAGTACTATATTCTTCAAGCGTCTATAGCTTAAGCGATAGTGAACTCGATAAATTGCAGTACTATATTCTTCAAGCGTCTATAGCTTAAGCGATATTGAACTCGACAAATTGCAGTACTATATTCTTCAAGCGTCTATAGCTTAAGCGATAGTGAACTCGATAAATTGCAGTACTATATTCTTCAAGCGTCTATAGCTTAAGCGATATTGAACTCGACAAATTGCAGTACTATATTCTTCAAGCGTCTATAGCTTAAGCGATAGTGAACTCGATAAATTGCAGTACTATATTCTTCAAGCGTCTATAGCTTACGCGATATTGAACTCGACAAATTGCAGTACTATATTCTTCAAGCGTCTATAGCTTAAGCGATAGTGAACTCGATAAATTGCAGTACTATATTCTTCAAGCGTCTATAGCTTAAGCGATATTGAACTCGACAAATTGCAGTACTATATTCTTCAAGCGTCTATAGCTTAAGCGATAGTGAACTCGATAAATTGCAGTACTATATTCTTCAAGCGTCTGTAGCTTACGCGATATTGAACTCGACAAATTGCAGTACTATATTCTTCAAGCATCTATAGCTTAAGCGATAGTGAACTCGACAAATTGCAGTACTATATTCTTCAAGCGTCTGTAGCTTATCAACAATAGACATCATCGCTCAGAAAGTAGTGCAAACCACTGAACGTATAATGTACCTGATAATCAGCGACTCGTTTACTGTAGTGATGATGACGTCCTATAAGGATTGCACGATTTTCATTTCACGTTCTTTAAGTAGTAGCATGTCTCTTTAAGTAGTAGTATGTCTCTTTAAGTAGTAGCATGTCTCTTTAAGTAGTAGCATGTCTCTTTAAGTAGTAGTATGTCTCTTTAAGTACTAGCATGTCTCTTTAAGTAGTAGTTTGTCTCTTTAAGTAGTAGCATGTCTCTTTAAGTAGTAACATGTCTCTTTAAGTAGTAGCATGTCTCTTTAAGTAGTAGTATGTCTCTTTAAGTAGTAGCATGTATCTTTAAGTACTAGCATGTCTCTTTAAGTAGTAGCATGTCTCTTTAAGTAGTAGCATGTATCTTTAAGTACTAGCATGTCTCTTTAAGTAGTAGTATGTCTCTTTAAGTAGTAGTATGTCTCTTTAAGTACTAGCATGTCTCTTTAAGTAGTAGTATGTCTCTTTAAGTAGTAGCATGTCTCTTTAAGTAGTAGCATGTCTCTTTAAGTAGTAGTATGTCTCTTTAAGTAGTAGCATGTCTCTTTAAGTAGTAGCATGTTCTTTAAGTAGTAGCATGTCTCTTTAAGTAGTAGCATGTCTCTTTAAGTAGTAGCATGTCTCTTTAAGTAGTAACATGTCTCTTTAAGTAGTAGCATGTCTCTTTAAGTAGTAGTATGTCTCTTTAAGTAGTAACATGTATCTTTAAGTAGTAGCATGTCTCTTTAAGTAGTAGCATGTCTCTTTAAGTAGTAGCATGTCTCTTTAAGTAGTAGCATGTCTCTTTAAGTAGTAGCATGTCTCTTTAAGTAGTAGCATGTCTCTTTAAGTAGTAGCATGTCTCTTTAAAGTCAAGTAGCATGTCTCTTTAATTAGTAACATGTATCTTTAAGTAGTAGTATGTCTCTTTAAGTAGTAGCATGTCTCTTTAAGTAGTAACATGTATCTTTAAGTAGTAGCATGTCTCTTTAAGTAGTAACATGTATCTTTAAGTAGTAGCATGTCTCTTTAAGTAGTAGCGTGTCTCTTTAATTAGTAGCATGTCTCCAAATTGCAGTACTATATTCTTCAAGCGTCTATAGCTTACGCGATAGTGAACTCGACAAATTGCAGTACTATATTCTCTTTGCGGAAAGTCGCTTTATCACAGCCCCTTCCCTCCTGAAAACTCTGTGTCTCAAGCAAGTTCTTCTATCTCCTCCAGCACGTTCAATGTCTCTTTGATGTTCCGCTGGCACTTTCGTTTTGATCGTCCCCCTGCCTCGCACTGCAGGAATCATGACTTCCATTACCATTCTCTCCAAACCAATGCAACGTTTAACGTGTCCAAAATATTTCATCTTCCGGGACATGGTGTTATTTATGAGCCAATGCTCCTTGATGTGCAGGTCTTGTAGGGGTGTCTTTGTTTCTTGTCTTCTCTGTCCAGGATGTTCTAAAAACTTTTCTGTAACACCTTGTTTCAAAATCCTAAATTTTGTTCTCTCATTTTTGTGTTATGTCCACAATTCCCATCCATATGTTGCCACCGGGAATATGCATGTTCTCAGAAGTCTTACTTTTATTTCTGTGCTTGTGTCGTACCATAGTCTCTTCCTACTTACCAACCTCTGGAAAGCCATGACTAGTCTTATCAGAGATGGTATCCTATGCTCCATTGAGAGCATCAAGAAATAAGAGGTAGAGAGAGAGAGAGAGTGAAGATACAGGTGAGGTGATGACTAACTTGCAACGAGTGTTCCAAAGACTGTAGCAATGCCCATGAAGCAAAGCAGTAAAATCAGAGATAGAAATATTATATATATATATATATATATATATATATATATATATATATATATATATATATATATATATATTGATATATAGAACTGGCTGATGCTACAAATAAGAAAGAGAAAATTGAGATATTTTGGACATATAAAAAGACATGAAGGGCTGGAGAAGACCATCATGGAAGGAGACATACCAGCAAAGAGAAGAAGAGGAAGACCACGGAGAAGATGGATTCAGGATGCAACTGATGGTTTGAACATGACAGCTGCAGGATATCTGGCCTATGAGAGAGAAATTCCGGAGGATTGTTGGGGTGGCAAAGTTCTGCTCAGGACAAGCTATTTGATGATTATATATATATATATATATATATATACAGGGTGTTCAACTTAAAAGCAGCATGTGAATTGAGCTAATCTGGCATATATGTATGGAAATGAGAAGGTTCAGTTATGACGTAGTATAGGCCAAGGTTGTGTGATAGTGTGTAATTGTAGTGCGGGAAGGGGCGATAAACAAATGTGACGTAGGACAAGCTAGTCAGAACTGGTTTAAATAATAAATAGACGAGATGCAATGCGTACCTGGCAAATTTCTATTTATGACTGGGGCTGCTGTTAAGTTGAACACCCTGTGTGTATATATATATATATATATATATATATATATATATATATATAAGAGAGAGAGAGAGAGAGAGAGAGAGAGAGATAGAGAGAAAGATAGTGAGTGAAGATACAGGCGATGACTAACCTGCAACGGGTGTTCCAAAGGCTGTAGCAATTCCCATGAAGCAAAGTAGTAAAGCATAAGACTCCGTGACAAGAGAGAGACCCATTAAGTCTACAGCTACTAATGGAACTAAAGTCACATAGGCACCTGTAACAGATGATTGGGTTAATTGGTTTAAATTGTGCTGTTGGCGTAAACTTGTCAACAGATATTGATTGATTGATAGGGCATGCCCGAGTGGCTACCGGGGCCCATATTTGTGGTGTAAATAATAGAACCACTGTTACCTGCCACGCATGTCGTAAGAGGTGGCTAAGGAGGTTTAGCTGAAATCAGATGCACATGTCCTAAACGTGTAGATGTCTATGCGTTTAGGGCCTACCAAACCAATGTGCAACGTATACACGTTCTTGGCAAAGATCAAACATATCACAAAGAGGGATTAAAATTGGTGGTAAAGAACGAAAGAAGAAGAAGAAGATTGATCAGACCATCATCATTGCACCGGTGAGTAACCATATCTGTACCAATATCTTTCTTACACAGGAAGATCTCATCGAAAGTGCACGAACTCCGTAGCACCGTCGAGGGTCCTCGATGTAATTTAGAAGATGGTGAAAATATTTAGTAGGGATTTTTTTTTAATTTCTAAGAAAGCTTGCTCGGGCAGCGGCTTTCCAGCCTGTTTTTTGCGATTTTGAACTGCAACAGGGTTCTTTTGCGTTCTGATATTGAACACGGATCTACGTTTTATCATCCGTCTCCGATAGGACTAAGAACTCGATCTCACCTACACTGACATCAGGGATCTCTGGGAAAATATCCCGATAGCTCCACAAGGGAAGGAACCGAGTACTTTTGGAGCGAGAGATGAGCACCTAGCCTCTACGCCACAGAGACAAGCTGGCAATGTAATAAAATAAGCGATCCACTAGATCAACTGAGTACCAGACATGATCTGGGAAAGAAAAGGCGGCCGGCGTGATGCTGACCACATCACCCATCGTGTGCCGACGGTCAATGAAAATACAGGCCTAACACTGTATTGACCTATATACCACAAGGTATGAAAGGGTTCCTTTACTTATCTTATCTTATCTTATCTTATCTTAACCACATTTGCCGTGAAGCGTCGTGGGGAGAGTTAGTTTCCTATCTTGTGCCAGGTGTGTTGCGCTTGACGTTGTCAGTCCATGCTTTCGCAGGGACTCTGAGATGTTATCTATCCATCTTGTTCTTGGCCTGCCTCGTGCTCTGCGCCCTGAGTGTCGATTATTATAGGCACGTGATGGTAGTAAATGTGGTTCCATTTTCATTAAATGGCCGAACCACTTGAATCTTTGCTTCTCGATGTACTGTATGCATGGTATAGTACCAACGATGCTTCTGATATTCTCGTTTCTCACTCTATCTCGCCTTGTAACGTTGACAGCTTTTCGTAGACATCTCATTTCACATGTTGTAATCTTTCTTTCTTGTGTCTTAGTCAGGGGCCATGTTTGGCACTGATAGCAGAGAGTTGGAATAAATATGCAGTTTATCAGTTGTCGTTTGACTGCCATGTTAATGCTTGGATGTTTTAATAGTGGTGACAGTTGGTATGTCACTGCATTTGCCTTCTGGCATCTAGTCTCGATTTCTCTGTCCATCTTTCCATCTGCTGTGAATATACTCCCGAGATATTTGAATTCTGGAGTCTGTTGTATTTTGACATTATTCACGTGTATATTTAGTTGACCTGTTGACCTGCTTATTGTCATGACTTCTGTTTTGGAGGTGTTAATTTTCATGTCATATTTTTCGCATGTGGCTTGCAGGGCATTTATGTGTTGTTGAAGTTTGTTTTCGTTGTTGTAAATTATACTCTGATCATCTGCAAAGAGTAGTTCGTTTATTAAATTGTAGTTGTTATCGAGGTTGTTATCTGTCTTGGTTTCTTGCGTTATCCTGTCTATGTAAATATTGAAAAGTATAGGCGAAAGCACACATCCCTGCCTTACTCCTGATGATAATTCAAATTCGTCTGTCAGGCCGTCGCTTGTTCGTACTACGCTTGAGCATTTTTGGTATAGCGCTCTAATATTGTCTAATAGTTGGCCCTGAATTCCATATTCACTTAGTATGGTCCATAGTTTGTTTCTGTTTATTCTATCAAAGGCTTTTTCTTGGTCTATGAATGCTAAGTTGAGCTGTTTGTCATATTCTATGGTGTTTTCGCTGATTTGCCTTAGTGTGAACAGGGCATCAGTGCAACTCTTTTCCTTTCTGAACCCAAATTGAGCGATGTTCAGCTGTGGTTCTATTATAGGTTTGATTCTAGATTCCAAAATTTTAGCATATAATTTCCCAACATGACTTAATAATGATATGTTCCTTTACTTACTACTTATTATTGCTATTGTCACATTAGTACAGATCAAGTGCCATCTCCATAACTAATATTGGTTGTAAATGGATTCAAAAACTTTTTTTTAACAAAATTCAATCAATTCTTCTTTTTCTTGAGGTTGCTGTTTGGATGATTACCGTCTGTGGGGTGATGGGGCCACAAGGAAGTAGAGAACAGTACCACTGCTACCTACAAGACATGATGTAAGAGGCGATTGATGTAGGATCTATGGAAGCTATTATCTCTCTCGCTCGCTCTCGCTCTCTCTTTGCCTTTTTAACCCGGATTTGGGCATAGGCCCTCAACCAACTCATGTCAAGTCTTCCTATCTCTAGCTATCTCCTGCAGCTCCTCCAGCTCTTCTTTATATTGTTCATCTCTGCCTCCAAATCTCGTCTCCATGTATTTCTCGGTCTCCCTTCTTTCGCTGTCCCTGTGGGTTCCAGGCAAGGACCCTTCTTGTTATATTCCCTCAGGTTTTCGCAAAGTGTGTCCTATCCAGCGCCAGCGTCTTTTTAAACCTGTTCGTTCACTGGAATCTGTCTTGTTCTCTCCATAAGTTCCTCATTTGTGACCCTATCATACCATCTTATTCCTCTATTCTGCGCAGACACCAGTTGATGAATGTTTGCAATTTATGCGCTATTGTTTGAGTTGTTCTCCATGTTTCTGACCCATACAGTAGAATTGATTTGTAAGCTATTATAGTAAATAAAAAGCATCGCAGAAATCGGATGTGCTGGCCTACTTCTAGGAGCATAACTGGCACAACGTAAAATCGCTCTTAGGCTCATGTCACATACAAATCACACAGAGTTGTTAACAAGTGCTCGATATGGAGCGTTCGAAGAAGAAGAAGAAGAAGAAGAAGGATGATTACACCGTCAGATGTGTTCTTATGATGAAGTCAGCTATTGCCTGGAGCTCATCTCTGGTGCCATGTAGTTTTGAATGTATTGCTTTAACTAGTGAAGTTCGATAGGCCAAATAAGCAGCATAAGATTTTTCAGACTGCATAAGCATCGCCCGAATGGTTACCGGGGCTCAAATAGGGGTATAAAGAATAGAACCACTGTTACCTGCCTCGCATGTCGTAAGAGGCGGCTAAGGAGGTAGGACGTGGGGCTAGCTACCCCACACCGTAAAAACACTAGATGGCTACCAAACGGAGAGCGAACCGAGTAAACGCTGGCTGAAACCGGACACATCGCCGAAGGATAAGCACCAGAGCTCCAAATGGTGCTGAAGATGTCACATAAAACACACCAATGATAAGACTGCATTAATCAGATTTCCACATGAAAGGAATTTATAGGGAGAACTGGTACATCGGTCTAGGCGGTGATCGCAAGAGAGAGAGATTGCATAAGCATCTTATATAAGTGTGAGATGCGCGATGCTATGGTTTCAGGTGCGCTTTCTACCCTAGTATCGCCGACTTCAGCGGCTATTTAAATCACTAATACCCATATAAAGAAGAATGATAGAATCGAAGTATTTTGGACATATAAAGAGATATGAAGTATTGGGTAGGATCATAATGAAAGGATGCATCCTGGAAAAGAATATTATCGATATAAAGGAAGACTGCAGTAAAGCTATGTAGTAATGTCGATATAAAGGAAGACTGCAGTAAAGCTATGTAGCAATGTCGATATAATGGAAGACTGCAGTAAAACTATGTAGCAATATCGATATAAGGGAAGACTGCAGTAAAGCTATGTAGCAATGTTGATATAAGGGTAGACTGCAGTAAAGCAATGTAGCAATGTCGATATAAGGGTAGACTGCAGTAAAACTATGTAGCAATGTCGATATAAGGGTAGACTGCAGTAAAACTATGTAGCAATGTTGATATAAGGGAAGACTGCAGTAAAACTATGTAGCAATATCGATATAAGGGAAGACTGCAGTAAAGCTATGTAGCAATGTCGATATAAGGAAGACTGCAGTAAAACTATGTAGCAATGTCGATATAAGAGAAGACTGCAGTAAAACTATGTAGCAATATCGATATAAGGGAAGACTGCAATAAAGCTATGTAGCAATGTTGATATAAGGGTAGACTGCAGTAAAGCTATGTAGCAATGTCGATATAAGGGAAGACTGCAGTAAAGCTATGTAGCAATGTTGATATAAGGGTAGACTGCAGTAAAACTATGTAGCAATGTCGATATAAGGGTAGACTGCAGTAAAACTATGTAGCAATGTCGATATAAGGGTAGACTGCAGTAAAACTATGTAGCAATGTCGATATAAGGGAAGACTGCAGTAAAGCTATGTAGCAATGTCGATATAAGGGAAGACTGCAGTAAAACATGTAGCAATGTCGATATAAGGAAGACTGCAGTAAACCATGTAGCAATATCGATATAAGGGAAGACTGCAATAAAGCTATGTAGCAATGTTGATATAAGGGTAGACTGCAGTAAAGCTATGTAGCAATGTCGATATAAGGGAAGACTGCAGTAAAGCTATGTAGCAATGTTGATATAAGGGTAGACTGCAGTAAAACTATGTAGCAATGTCGATATAAGGGAAGACTGCAGTAAAACTATGTAGCAATGTCGATATAAGGGTAGACTGCAGTAAAACTATGTAGCAATGTCGATATAAGGGAAGACTGCAGTAAAGCTATGTAGCAATGTTGATATAAGGGTAGACTGCAGTAAAGCTATGTAGCAATGTCGATATAAGGGTAGACTGCAGTAAAACTATGTAGCAATGTCGATATAAGGGAAGACTGCAGTAAAGCTATGTAGCAATGTCGATATAAGGGAAGACTGCAGTAAAACTATGTAGCAATGTCGATATAAGGAAGACTGCAGTAAAAATATGTAGCAATGTCGATATAAGGGTAGACTGCAGTAAAACTATGTAGCAATGTCGATATAAGGGAAGACTGCAGTAAAGCTATGAAGCAATGTCGCTATAAGAGAAGACTGCAGTAAAACTATGTAGCAATGTCGATATAAGGAAGACTGCAGTAAAACTATGTAGCAATGTCGATATAAGGAAGACTGCAGTAAAAATATGTAGCAATGTCGATATAAGGGTAGACTGCAGTAAAACTATGTAGCAATGTCGATATAAGGGAAGACTGCAGTAAAGCTATGAAGCAATGTCGCTATAAGAGAAGACTACAGTAAAGCTATGTAGCAATAGCGAAACACGTAAAACAAAATACTGTAGTTTTACAAAATACAAAAACAATACACAGCAACATTTCGATAAAAAAGCCTTTATCAAGCAAAGGATACAAGAGAGGTGAAAATTTCACTTCTCGCACAACACATAACATTTAGAGTTGCAGGACCCGGAAAAGAAGACAAGAAGAAGATCACGGAGAAGATGGATTCAGGATGTAACTGAGGAATTGAACATGACTGCTGCGGAGGCAGGACATCTGTCTTATGAGAGAGATAAATTCTGAAGAACTGTTAAGAGAGCAAAGATCTTCTCAAGACAAGTTATTTTATGATAATAATGATCATCAGCGACTCAGGATAGGTCATAACAGACTGAACAAACACCTCCACAGGCTGCGATTGTCCCCAACCCTCTGGCCCTGTGGCTCGCTGAACAAACCACAGAACATGTCCTGCAAGACTGCCCTGTATGTCCTCCCAAGAAAGGAATGCTGGCCCTACAACACAACACTACATTCAAAACTACATGGCACCAGAGATGAGCTCCAGACAACAGTCGATTTCATCATAAGAACGCGTCTAACAGTATAATCATCAAAACTACATGGCACTAGAGATGAGCTCCAGACTACAGTCGATTTCATCATAAGAACGCGTCTAACAGTATAATCATCAAAACTACATGGCACTAGAGATGAGCTCCAGACTACAGTCGATTTCATCATAAGAACGCGTCTAACGGTATAATCATCAAAGGATCGCAGGTATAATCATCAAAAAAGCGATCGCAAAGAAGAAGATCAGCAAGCGTCTGTAGCTCAAGCGGTAGTGAGCTCGATCACGAACCCAAGCGTACCTGGTTCAAACTCCACGGTGGGCAAGTTTTGAAGCAAATTCGTTTCCGTGGGATTTTTACCAAAGGTAAAATAGACCTCACCGTTCAGAAAGCAATGGCAAACTACTGAACAGTGCCTAGGAAATCAACGACTCGTTTGATGTGGTTGATGGTTACGCTATGTAAAGGATATGCCCCAATTTTCATTTTCAATGTTGATGATGGTGATGTTTTATGTTTTATGTTTTAGGTGATGTAGAGTATAGATGTATTATGACCTTTAAAAATTTGCTGACTTTTAAAAGAAAACAAATAAATTTACCAATAAAACAACCAAAAGTTACAGCATAGAGAATGTGTAGTTCTCGGCTGGATCCAGACATGAAACTGACACAGGTCGCTACCCCACACACTGTAAGGCTGGCGATGTAATAAAATAAGCGATCCACTAGTTTGCGATCAGCCAGCCATCCGAAAAAAAGCTTGCCAAAAATGTTGCCTGCTCCATACAAAGATATTAACAAAGCTGCGTCTCCCTTGTCAATACTGAAATAATTGTGTTAAGATGAGATATATCATGAATGAATTTGTTTGTTTGTTTGGTAGGGTTACCCCTCTACATGATACATAGAACCAATATTGACATACGGATGCGAGTCATGGATAATGAAGACACAGATCGAAAAATCTCTGAGGTGCCACAAAGATGTGATTGTACAGAAGAATGATAAGAATCCAATGGGCTGCTAAAATGACTAATGTTGAGATGTTGAATGAGATCAAGACACAGAAAGCTTATAATCAATATAAGAAAGAGGCAGTCATCATTTTTCGGGCATGTGATGAGGAGGGAGGTTTAGAACACATTGTGAAAACCCTGGTAAAATCGAGGGTGGACGAGACAGAGGAAGACAGAGAGAGAAAATTTTGGATAGCCTGACTTCATGGCACGGTAAAGCGCCAACATCTGAGTTGATAGCAAACACCAAAGATAAAGATGTGTGGAGATCCATGATCGACTACGCGAGCCGAAACGGCACCTGATGCTGATGATGGCTGAGGCACACTCTTTTCAACATAAGACGTGTTTTTTTTAAATTATATCATGGCGCCCGCCTGCCCAGCGTATTCGTAGCGCGTTGGACTACGGGTGACAAGCTCCCTGTGAGCGTGGGTTCAATTCCGCGGGCTGGCAGAAAAGTCACAGGTTCTCCAGATTCACAATGTTCGTGGCATCGAACCGAAGGGTTACAATGTCCATGGCACCGAGCCGAAGAGTTGAAAGCTCAAGTGCTTCTGGATCGGGAAAAAAAATTAAAATAGTGGTGATAATGTATTGCTACTGGAAGACAAATTGGCAGCAAAATGTAAACATTTGGAAATAAAGTATTTTTCATGATTAATTGATTGATAGATTGATAGAACCAGTGGCGGCTCGTCATTAAGGGCCATTGAGGCCAAAAATAATGCATAACGTGTATTTATTATTTTATAAATTAAAATATAACGACCAAAAACCATGACTTATCCGGAAAAAATGTCTGGCCCCACCAACAAAAATGATCTCGAGCCGCCACTGGATAGGACTATCATCATTGCATATCAGTGAGTAACCATGTGTGCTTCGATCTTTTTCTTACACAGGAAGAACTCAGTGGCAGTGTACACACTCTGTAAAATTGGCAAAGCATCCTCGGTGTAATTTAGCAGATAGTGACAATATTTTGCAGAAATGTTAATTTTTAATATTTCTAATGAATTTTTCCGGAAGAGCGCCTCGGCCTGATCTCAATTTTGAACAGCCAATGGTTCTTTTTCGTGCTCAACTTAACTCTTTTAGCTCTAAGGACGATATATACGTTTTTTCCATTCACTTCTAAAGAAGCATTAACATGTCTGTTATTATCTCTCCTCTGTGGGCTTAAGACGTGTTAACACGTTATACATTGCTACTGTCACCTGCTATAGGCGTACATTCACGTTTTTGACCTAGAAACAAAGAGTAGCTATTTTAGCTCAGCCTTCGGAAAGTATGTAGCAGCGAGGAATCTACGTTTTATCGTCCGTCTCCGATAGGAGTAGGAACTTGATCTCACTCACTGAGATCAGGATCTCTGGAAAATATAGCGATGGCTCTACAAGGGAATGAACTGAAAGAATTCTTTGGAACGAGAGGGGAGCGCCTAACCTATTAGCCACAGAAAACTTGTCACGTAGGGGCAGTGAGTAATCAGTTCAGAACCCCTGAGCTTAGTATTCACTGTAACTTAGGGACAGAAGGAAATGGGTTCGGAACTCCTCAGTTTAATCAATAACAAAGGAATGTCGTGGGAAACAGCTCAACAGGAATCATGGGAATACCCGTGGTCTTTTTCTTTCTCTTTGTCCTTCTCTGATTTTTTTGCCGCTAGGCGTAGCAGGATTAACTGATGATCGGTTTCCGAGATAATGCACGCTCGGTCGCTTGATATGCTGTGGTATTGTGGAGTTTTAAGATGTCTGTAACTCCATCAACCCATCTTTTTCTTGGTCTGCCCTTTCCTCTTGATGATTCCATTTTCAGGTTGTAGCTCTTGCAACTGGTGTATTCGGGTTCATTCTGACCAAGTGGCCAAACCATTTGAGTCTCTGTTTTTCAATAAATCTAATAGCAGGTGTTGTTCCGACTGTTCTTCTAATTCCCTCATTTCTTATATGGTCTCTTCTTGTTTTATTTACTGCTTTCCTCAATCATCTCATTTCGCATGTGGTAATTTTCCTTTCTTGTTCTTTTGTCAGTGCCCATGTTTGGCTCTTGTAGCACAGTGTTGGTATAAAGATTGAATTTATAATCTGTCTTTTAGTCTCTACTGGAATTGCTGGGTGTTTCAAGATTGGGATAAGCTGGTATGTAATGTTGTTGGCTTGCTGGATTCTAGTTTCGATCTCTCTGTCCAGTCTACTATCAGATGTGAAGATACTTCCAATGTATTTGAATTCTCACACCTGCTTTAATGTTTGGTCATTTATTTGTATGTTGATATCTTTATGTTCTCTGCTTATAGTCATGACTTCTGTCTTTTGAATGTTGATCTTCATGTTGTATTTGAGGCAGCAATTATTGAGTAAGTTTATGTGTTCTTGAAGCTGTTTAATATTTTTATGGAATAGACACTGGTCAACAACAGATGGAAATGGGATGAAGGAGATTAAAAGAAGAACAAACATGGCTTTACAAAAAATTAAACAACTAAAACAGTATGGAACGGAACTGATAAGAAAACAAAGATCAGAATACTAAAAGCATGCATATTCCCAGTGGCAAAGTATGGATGTGAAGCATGGACATTTAATAAAGCAGTGGAAAAACATATATGTGATTATTTTGAATATAAGTGTTACAGAAGAGTCCTCTGTATATCATGGACAGAGAAGAGAACAAATAGATCTATCCAGAAAGAACTCAAAATCAAAGAAAACTGGCTAATGCTATAAATAAGAAAGAGAAAATTGAGATATTTTGAACATTAAAAAAAAGACATGAAGGGCGGGAGAAGACCATCATAGAAGAAGACATCCCAGCAAAGAGAAGAAGAAGGAAGACCACGAGAAGATGTATCCAGGATGTAACTGATGGTTTGAACATGACGGCTGTAGAGGCAGAACATCTGGCCTATGAGAGGGAGAGAGAGAGAGAGAGAGAGAGAGAGCAATTCCGGAGGACTATTGCTGTGGAAAAGTTCTGCTCAGTACAAGCTATTTGATGATGATACTCACCCGTCATTCAAGGCTCGGTCAACCATATACAAAACTGGCATGAAGAAAGACACATTCGTCAGAAAGTTACTGATCCCAAAACCAAAAGGTACCGTCTTTAACCAGATGAATGTACGTTTGAAGAGATGCTCCAGGGTGTATGCCATCAACATTATCTGATGGTATGAATATGAACAAACATCAAGCAGGTCTCCTGTATGAACAATATAATTGAAGAAACAAGAGAGAGAAATGAATGACATATATTCAATGCAGTGGTGGCTCGTGATCTGATCCTTTTTGTTGGTGGGGCCAGACTCAAATTTTCGGGAAAAATCATGGTTTTAGGTTAGGTTATATTTTAATTTATTAACTAATAAATACACGTTACACATTATTTTTGGTTGGGCTCAGCCCGCTGGCCCTTAATGACAAGCCGCCACTGATTCAATGTAAGAAGAGAAATTTGAACAAAAAAGCAAAACATAATGAACAACAAATACAGGGAGAGAATAATTGTGATGTATAAGTGAGTAATCACCCGAGTGGTTACCGGGGCCCAAATTGGGTGTAAAGAATAGAACCACTGTTACCTACCACGCATGTCGTAAGACGCGACTAAGGAGGTTAGGCGTGGGGCTAGCTACCCTCACCCGTAAAAACACTAGATGCCTACAGAAACCACAACCAGGAAAATTCATAGCTCGCCACCATCATCATCATCAAGGTGCTTATCCTTTATAGGACGTTGTTCTCTTTGCAGCACATCTGAAATTCACTCTGTCTCTAGCCAGTTCACCCACTTCGTCGATGGTCATATTCATGGTTTCTTTAATATCTTGTAGCCATCTTCTTCTTGGTCTGCCTCTGCGTTCTGGGACCCTGCCTTCTAGTATTGTTTTTTCCAGGCTTTCGTGACGCTTGATGTGACCAAAGTATGTAATTTTTCTGTATAGTATATTGTTTATCAGCCAATTCTCTTTAACATTTAGTTCTTTCAGGACATCAGTGTTCTTTCTTTTTCTGTCCATGGTATTCGTAGGATCTTTCTGTAGCATTTAGTTTCGAAGGACTAGATTTTCGTTCTTAATTTCTGTGTAATAGTCCATGATTCACAACCATAAGTAGCCACTGGGAAAATGCATGCTCTCAATATTTTTAATTTTAGTATTTTATCGCCACCGAGGAAAAGAAAGACCCAACAAGGAGAGACTCATGAAGCGACCCGGTGAAATCCGAAAGAAAATCGGGCTGAAAATACGGAGAGAGTGGAGAGATCTGGAAAGGATGGTCTTGGATAAGGTGGTCTTGGAAGGTCTTGGATAAGGCGGTCTTGGAAGGTCTTGGATAAGGCGGTCTTGGAAGGTCTTGGATAAGGCGGTCTTGGAAGGTCTTGGATAAGGCGGTCTTGGAAGGTCTTGGATAAGGCGGTCTTGGAAGGTCTTGGATAAGGCGGTCTTGGAAGGTCTTGGATAAGGCGGTCTTGGAAGGTCTTGGATAAGGCGGTCTTGGAAGGTCTTGGATAAGGCGGTCTTGGAAGGTCTTGGATAAGGCGGTCTTGGAAGGTCTTGGATAAGGCGGTCTTGGAAGGTCTTGGTTGCGGACCTATGCTTCCTAGGGACGAAGGTTAAAGAAGAAGAGGAATATGTAGTAATGAAATGAAAGTCGTTGCATGTCCTTTACAGGACTTCCCTATCAACCATAGTAAACGAGTCGTTGATTTTCTAGGCACTACTTATACCAGGGCCGTGCTGTGATACAGAGGCGACCGCATCAGGCGGCACCTTGAGGAGGCGGCATAAGCAGCAAAATCAAAATCTCAATTGAAGGTTATTTTAAAGAAAAACATTTAAGGGGGCGCATTTCGAAGACTTGCATCATACTGAGAAAATATACCGCACGGCCCTGACTTATACTTTCAGTAGTTTGCCCACCCGAGTGGTTACCGGAGCCCAAATTTGGGGTGTAAAGAATAGAACCAGTGTTACCTGCCACGCATGTCGTAAGAGACGGTTAAAGAGGTCTGGCTGAAATCGGATGCACATGTCCTAAGCATGTAGAAGTCTATGCATTTATGGGCCTACCAAACCAATGTGCAACGTATACACGTTCTTGGCAAAGATCAAACATATCACAAAGAGTGATTACAATTGGTCGTAAAGAACGAACGCGAAGAAGAAGGAGGAGATTTGCCATTGCTTTCTGAACGGTGAGGTCTAGGTGTAACAAGAAGAGACTGGTTGAGAAATGAAGACATCAGGAAAAAGTGGGTACAACATCAGTACTAGACTTCATCAAGAAACAACAAATTAAATGGTTCAGCCATGTAAGCAGATTACCAACAGGCAGTGCACCTCAAAGAGCAATGCTGATCCGATACAATGGGTACAAAGCAAAAGGCCGGCCACGCAAAAGATGGACCTCGGAGATAACAGAGGCGACGCAGGACACTATCTACGAGGCGCACACAAGGGCCCATTTTAGAAATCTCTTCTTGACCTGACGCTGTGAGGCAAACAGGATTCGAGAAAGAAGAAGAAGAAGTAAAATTCCACTGAAACGAATTGGCTTCCAAACTGTACGCCGATGAGTTTGAGACAGGTACGCTTGGGTTGTGATCAAGCTCACTACCGCTTAAGCTACAGACGCCCACAAGTGAGTGATAGTATATTAAACAGGAGATACTGAACGGGGATACGGATAACAACACAAAATAGACAAACAATTGAGAAAATACATTCTTCTTCAGCGATCTCTGGTCATGCGCTTAATTTACTGTGGACCACAAACTGGGCAGTCAGCTTCAGGTCTGTCAGGTTTCCCCAAAGCTTAGTTTTCAGGTCGACTGGGTGTGGCCACATGTTGCTTCTCAGCTCACACAGGAGAGGACAGTCTTGCAGGATATGCTCTGGTATATGTTTCACCTGCTGACACTGACAGAGAGCTGTTTCACTTATTCCTAGTCTATGTAAGTAATTTCAATTGCTCCAATATAGTATACAATTGCTATATAAATACAATCAAGAAGTAACATGTGACTTACGGAACGCCGTTTTCATCGTAGCCTACCTGGAAAACCCCCACCTGAAACTGTCAGCATAATATCAGGAAACAGATAGTGTTGCACAATGATATTTTAGTGGTCGTGGAAATATGCTTTCATTTCAAAATAACCTCCGGCGTTCCACACATACTTGACTGGAAGCTCCAGATATTTCTGGATAGTACAACCGATGTCTGCAACTGCTCATTAATCATAAATGATGAAGATCACTGTTTTAAGATAGTGTATAAGAACGATTGTTTTAATCGAGACAGTCTACTTCTTCTTCGAATACTCTGTGTCGACCAAGTGTTAAATTAATCTTTGTGATTTGTATGTGATCTAAGCATAAAACCGATTTTACACCAAGATAATTGCAGCCCCATTGACAAATCGAAAGTTGCCAGATAACCTATCGCGTTGTGTTTATGTACTATTTAAACCGGTTCTGACTAGCTCGTCCTACGTCACATTTGTTCATCGCCTCTTCCCGCACTACAATTACACACCGTCACACAACCTTGACCTATACTACGTCATAACTGAACCTTCTCATTTCCATACATATATGCCAGATTAGCTCCATTCATAGGCTGCTTTTAAGTTGAACACCCTGTATATTGTGCCAGTAGTGCCCCTACAAGTAGGCCAGCACATCTGATTTCTGCAACGCTTTTTATTTACTGGGGTAGCTTCTCTATGCCCTTACCTTAGCCGGCTCTTACAACATGCCTCGTAAGTCGCAGCGTTACTATTCTTTGCTCCCCTTGCGAGCCTCAACAACACACGTACTGATTCTCTCTCTGTCCTCTTCGTGTCCCGATTGACACTTAAGGCTTTCACAAAAGACTTCCATTGTTGCCGTTCTGCTACCTTTCTACCAACCGTCTCCCACGTCAGGCCCCCACTCCTTCAACTCTCTCCACAGTTCTTAAGTTGCCTGATTGACCTAGTTACCTTCACCCGTTGTAACAATGGTATCTCTTGCTTCTGTTTCCGTAACATAATTTTTTAAAGGAATGGATTGTAAACTCATTCCCAAACCCCAACCTGGAGGACCAGGAAGTCACATTTCTGTCTGTCCCTCTATCCTTCAATCTTTCTGACATGGGTATCCCTACTAGGAGCAAGCTTCTGTCAGCATAGCTTTCTGACATGGGTATCTCTACTAGGGAGCAAAGCTTCTGTCAGTATAGATTTCTGACATGGGTATCCCTACTAGGAGCAACGCTTCCTGTCAGCATAGCTTTTCTGAACAAGTGTCCCTACTAGGAGCAAAACGCCTGTCAGTATAACTTTCTGACATGGGTATCCCTACTAGGAGCAAATTTCCTGTCAGCATAGCTTTCTGACAGTATCCCTACAGGCAAAGCCCTGTCAGTATAACTTTCGACATGGGTATCCTACAGCAAAACTCCTGTCAGTATAACTTTCTGACATGGGTATCCCTACTAGGAGCAAAGCTCCTGTCAGTATAGATTTCCGGATCATGGAGATACGCAAGATCCCCACCACTACACGGTAATTACATCGTGGGGAGTCGACACAGGTGGATTATAGAAAAAGAAAGAAAAAAATTTAGGAAACTCTTACCTGTCTTATCTAGGCTCCTTTCATTTCTCTTTGGGTGACGTATAGCAACAGATCCTGCAGACCCAACCCGATCAGGCATAACATGAGGAATAACTACACTATCATGGCTATGCATATGAGATCTAGAATGATCTCTTAAAGTCTTGTCCATGAACACAAGACTACCAATGCTACCTGTTAGCATAATTTGCATATCATTTAAACCTGCCATAGAGTTTGTGGCTTCATCAGACAGAATGGAGGCGGATTTTCTACTGCAAGAAACTTCCATTTGACTAGAGTACAACTTTCCATCAGGAATTTGATTTGTATTATCTGGAATTGGAATTTCAATACTTCCTCCAAGTTTCTTCCCACTTCCATCAACATCTAAAATTGTATTACGTAGATTTTTATCATTTGGTAGTGGTGCCAAGTGGTAATAACCCGTACTGTTATTTTCATTTGATGCACAAATCATTTTGTTGGATCGTTGTAAGGTCAAAGGTGAGAAACCGTTAACGTGGGATTGTAGTCTATTCTCTGACAGTTTCTCCTCTAGAGCTGAATCCTCAACATATGACGTTGCAGACTCTGTTTCTGATGTTGGTACCTGGCTGTATATGATATCGTTATAACTTCCTCTTATGTCATTGCAGTTCCCATGTTGCATATAATCGTAACGATCCTTGTGACTACCTACCCGCTTCTCAGAGATGTTGCATTCTTGAGTCACAATGCTTCTTTGAGGCGTTTCAACATTTTTGCCTTTTTCAGCGGCCGCATCAACGCACCTAACGCACACATATTTAAGCTAATCCCGGACAGAATCAACATAGATCCACGCCATCCATAATAATCCAGAAGCCAGTTCAAGAGAGGTGCCATGCAAAATGTGCCGGCTCCAAGTCCTGACGATGCGATCCCTATAGCAACAGAGCGTTTGGCTGTGAAGTACATAGCAAGCAAAGATATGGAAGGGAGATAACAGCATCCGGCCCCAGTACCTGAAAAAGAAAAAATAAATATAGATTTAAACAGCAAATTGCGATTTTGCTACAATGAAGATGGTGGTGTACAGAGGCGTGTCGTTCAATATATTATAGGACTCGCCTATTCCCCAAGACTTTATAGTTAATCTAATTTGAATTAAATTTGCATGTGTCATAAAAGCATAAAATAAACGTATTGATTACACAGCTTCATATTTCTACAATTTGCGTCACAATACTCAAACGATATTCCTGCTAATTGAGAACAAAGACATCACTCGTACATCGGTAGCACAGGTTCTCGACCAGGTTACCCATCAATCAAGTGCCATGCCTGCCGGCGTAGGCGATCATGTCTCTCCACAACTCTCTTTGCTTGGTGCATGTAATCAGTTCTGACGTCGATATTTTGTCGAACCATGATGTCAGGCCATCCAACATCTTCTCCCTCTCTCTTCCACGATCTCTCCTTCCCTGAATTTTACCTGTAGTCACCAAATGTTCTAAACCTTCTCTTCGCATTATATGCCCGAAGAACCTTGATTGTCGGATTCTTATTCTTTTGATAAGGTTTCTTTGTGTGCAGACCTGATTTAAAACCTCCACGTTTGTTTTCTTTGCTGTCCATGGAATTCTCAACATTCTTCTGTAAAACCACATCTCTGTGGCTTCCAATGATCGTATTGATTGTTTGTTCAGTGTCCATGATTCGCTGCCATACATAAGAATTGGTTCAATATAGCATTGGAGTACTCGTTTTCGCAGTGTCATTGGTAGTGAGTTCACGCATAGTGTGTTCTTCATTTTCATAAAAGGTTACCCATACGATCATCATATCAGACTCGATGAGTATGCTTCAACTGATTGCATCTGGAAGTATGCGGGTGAAATGGGTGAACAGCATTCGGAGATCACATCTCAAGAAAATGACTTGGCTGTACACGCCTGGACATGCTGGAGTGCGGGGTAACGAGCGTGCTGACTCTCTTGCAAACAGTGCCCCGACTCAAGTGGGCAGAAGCATGGACAGAGCCGATATCATCAATGCGGTACGCTCTCAATTGTGTGACATGGGCGGGTCTCAGACACTGGAACGAGTTCGAGAATTAGGTGTTAAGTTTGGACATGCCAGACAGTGTCGTCTTCGTGGTAGAGAGAAGATATAGTAATCAACTTCTCATGGGTACTGTGAGCAAATGGACTTTGGGATGGCTGCTGCAACGGAGGACAGAGCACAAATGGGAATGCCCAATGTGCCATGACGTCGATCACATAACATAACATAACATAACATAACATAACATCGGTAGCACGTTTTATTTTTACCAAAGTGGATCATGACGTATTCGGCTCTTCCCGTGATGGGACTTGGTTCGTCGGAGCGATTCTCCAAGTGACAGTGTGTATGTTAATGAAAAACGCAACACATACGCTCTGTCGTAAGCCTATTTATTTGCCGTTTTCATCTTCTAGATTGTAGTGCTTTGATTATTAACCTTATTTAATTGGTCCCATTATTGAAAGAGATCTGGGAAGTGTTCAATGTTGATTATCAATATAGTATGACATCGCTTCAAAGTAGGAAATATAGCGGGGGATTAGTATTTGAAAGCGATTCCTCAAAGTGTGGATTATCGAAAAAGGGTGGAGACTGCAGTAAAACTTTGAAAAATAGCTAAACACGTAAAAACAAAGTACTATAGTTTTACAAAATACAGAAACAGTGACGATAAACAGCAGCGTTTCGACCAAAAGGCCTTTATCAAGCAAACGATACAACAAGAATGACGATTTCGAGGAACACTACAAATGGACGATTACATATAGAAACATTCAAACCTATCTAATGAAAATCTGGGAATAAAAACGAATAACGAAATGAGCCAACACAAAACGGGAAGTGGAAAAGAAGATAAACAATATAGTGGATAAATAACTTATATATATGGAGAAAATACACATATAGATTACAAGGCATGAGATAAGACTACTAAGAAGCATAGGAATGTAATGCGTTGAGTCAAGAGGTCACAAGGTGCATAGAATGAAATAAAACGGTTCTCCAGGGCGAATCGACTGCGATCATCGGAGGAACCGTTTTATTTCATTATTACTATCGATGTCAGCGGTCTTGAGACAGAGTACCACTGTCAGCATGAACAGTATGGGTGGACACCGCATCTCTGACGTGGGGCTCTGCGCTAAAGGTTGCATCGGACAGAGAGATGGAAATCCTTTCTGAAGCATGTGTCACTAGGATACATTAAAGTAATTCGGGATTATTATTTATGTCAAAGTAATAATCATTTTTATAAAATGAGTATGACGGAAATATATTTCAATTTTTATGTCAAAGTAAAAATAGAGCATGTATATGTGTGGGAGGGGACGATGGCAAACTGTTATAATGTGGAGTGAGGGCGTTACAAAGTTTATGTTGTGCAAAGTGGGCGGTGTTCCGAAAAAAGTTTGGCAATTTATGTTCTAAAACCTGGATATAGAAAATTTAACCTAATTGTTTTGCCAACTCATCATGCATGACTTACGAACAGGAAGAATGTGTGTATTAATTATGCATTTAAATGCATATAATATATGTTAACTAATGGAAAAACATATGTGAATCCCATAATTTCTCAAATAAAATAATGTTTATTGTTTAATATTAAGAACTCTAATCTCGTTGGAAAAAAAGCATGCTTCGAAATACACAGACGTTTCGCCATTTTTTTTTTTTTTAGGACAGACAGGTCACGTTGTACTAATACAAGGGAATCTATGTGGCGTGGAGGTTAGTTGCTCGCCTTTCATTCTAAAGGGATTTGGTTCGCTCCCTCGTGTAACCATCGGGATATTTTTCCAGAGATTCCTGATCTCAGTGTAGGTGAGATCAAGTTCCTAGTCATATCGGAGACGGACGATAAAACGTAGGTCCTGTGTTCAAGTTGACACGGTAAAAGAACCATTGGCTGTAAAAAAAAAATCGAGAGGGCAGGCTGGAAAGCCGCTACCCGGGCAAAATTCATTACAACCAATTAAAAATCAAATTCTCACAATATATCTACACTATATTCAAAATTATGGACTAAAATTCGTGCACCCTCGCCGGTGCGACGGAGCTCGTGTACTTTCACTGACATTTCCGTAGGGGAAGCGAAATAGGAGGAAGCTTTGAAATACATGGAGAAGAAATTTTTAGGCAGAGATTAACGATATCGAAAGAGCTGAAGGAAGCTGCACAAAGAGATGGTTAAAGATATGAAGATTTGGCATGAGTTGGCTGAGGGCCTGTGAATCAGCCGTGGTCAAAAAAGGCATAAGATAGAAAAAGAGTACCGCTTCTGGTAGTCTCTACCTGGCTACACTTACCTGTTGTATTCTCTACCTAACTACACTCCCCTATTGTATTCTCTACCTGGCTACACTTACCTGTTGTTTCTCTACCTAACTACACTCCCTATTGTATTCTCCGCTACTTGTATTCTACCTGCTACTTACTTGTATTCTCACCTGACTCACTTACCTGTTGTATTCTCTACCACTACACTACCTTTGTTTCTACGCCACTTGTTTCCCTCACTTGATTCTCTACTACTACACTACCTGTTGTATTCTCTACCTGGCTACACTCACCTGTTGTATTCTCTATCTGGCTACACTCACCTGTTGTATTCTCTACCTGGCTACACTCACCTGTTGTATTCTCCCCTGGCTACACTACCTGTTGTATTCTCTACCTGCTACTATGTTGTATTCTCTACCTGGCTCACTCACCTGTTGTATTCTCTACCTGGCTACACTCACCTGTTGTATTCTCTACCTGGCTACACTCCCTGTTGTATTCTCTACCTGGCTACACTCCCTGTTGTATTCTCTACCTGGCTACACTTACCTGTTGTATTCTCTACCTGGCTACACTCACCTGTTGTATTCTCTACCTGGCTACACTCCCCTGTTGTATTCTCTACCTGGCTACACTCACCTGTTGTTTTCCCTACCTCACCCTTTGTATTCTCTACTGCACACTCACCTGTTGTATTCTCTACCTGACTACACTCACCTGTTGTATTCTCACCTGGCTACATCACCTGTTGTATTCTCTACCTGGCTACACTCACCTGTTGTATCTCTACCTGGCTACACTTACCTGTTGTATTCTCTACTCTCTACTACCTGTTGTATTCTCTACCTGCTCTACTACCTGTTGTATTCTCTACCTACTACACTCACCTGTTGTATTCTCTACCTGGCTACACTCACCTGTTGTATTCTCTACCTGACTACACTCACCTGTTGTATTCTCTACCTGGCTACACTCACCTGTTGTATTCTCTCCTGCTACCTCACCTGTTGTATTTTCTACTGGCTACCTACCTGTTGTATTCTCTACCTGGCTACACTTACCTGTTGTATTCTCTACCTGGCTCTACTTACCTGTTGTATTCTCTACCTGGCTACATTCACCTGTTGTATTCTCTACCTGGCTACATTCACCTGTTGTATTCTCTACCTGGCTACACTCACCTGTTGTATTCTCTACCTGGCTACACTCACCTGTTGTATTCTCTACTTAGCTACACTCACCTGTTGTATTCTCTACCTGGCTACACTTACCTGTTGTATTCTCTACCTGGCTCTACTTACCTGTTGTATTCTCTACCTGGCTACACTTACCTGTTGTATTCTCTACCTGGCTACACTCACCTGTTGTATTCTCTACTTGGCTACACTTACCTGTTGTATTCTCTACCTGGCTACCTTATCTGTTGTATTTTACTGGCACATACCTTTGACTCTGAGGTACTGATGGTGACTAACGACACTTTCCTGGCTGACTCTACTTACCTGTTGTATTCTCTACCTGGCTACACTTACCTGTTTTATTCTCTACCTGGCTACACTCACCTGTTGTATTCTCTACCTGGCTTTACTTAGATGTTGAGTCAGAAAACTACACTCATGCGTGCATTCTGAGTCCGAAATGCGGAGGCTGGTTTATTGCGCAGGATGGTTTGCTGCGCAGGCAATGGACTGAATCACTACAAGTGTCAACAATTTGCATAACTATCTTTATCTTCGTTCCGGGGCAGACACATGGGTGTCGATGTTAATGAGAGAAAAGACAGGCTGGCTGGCTCTGTCACCACATCAGGGGGAAAGCCAATGGATAGAGCTGACATTCTGAACCGTCCTCCCAGTGTGACCGTCCTCCCAGTGTGACCGTCCTCTCAGTGTGACCGTCCTCTCAGAGTGACCGTCCTCCCAGTGTGACCGTCCTCTCAGTGTGACCGTCCTCCCAGTGTGACCGTCCTCCCAGTGTGACCGTCCTCCCAGTGTGACCGTCCTCCCAGTGTGACCGTCCTCTCAGTGTGACCGTCCTTCAAGTGTGACCGTCCTCCCAGTGTGACCGTCCTCCCAGTGTGACCGTCCTCCCAGTGTGACCGCCCTCCCAGTATGACCGTCCTCCCAGTGTGACCGTCCTCCCAGTGTGACCGCCCTCCCAGTATGACCGTCCTCCCAGTGTGACCGTCCTCCCAGTGTGACCGTCCTCCCAGTGTGACCGTCCTCCCAGTGTGACCGTCCTCCCAGTGTGACCGTCCTCCCAGTGTGACCGTCCTCCCAGTGTGACCGTCCTCCCAGTGTGACCGTCCTCCCAGTGTGACCGTCCTCCCAGTGTGACCGCAAAGAATATTTTCATTGAAACCATAGATTCCCAAACTGTTTCGGACCACCGCCCACTTTGCACAACATCAATTTTCTAACGCCCCTCTACACATTTTATAACAGTTTGCCAACGCCCCTCTCTCACACATATACATATTCTATTTTCTCTTTGACATAGAAAATTGATATATATTTCTGTAATACATGGCAAATTTTCAAATGATTACATGCATGAAACAGAAAATTGATGAAAAAATGGATCGTGTAAGACGGACATAAGATGAATTTAAATGCAGAATTCCAATTTTAAATGATTATTCAATCGCAAAATCATGAAAATAATCTATTTTGAAATATTTACGCATGGCCATTTGAGTTGTTCGTATGTGTCGATTCCTCCCCGCCAATAATGGCTGACACATTATATCTCGACTACGCACCGAACACTGCAGACTCAACAAACACTTATACAGACTAGGAATAAGTCAAACAGCTCTCTGCCAATGTCAGCAGGCAGAACAGACACCGGAGCATATCCTGCAAGACTGTCCTCTCTCGTGTGAGCTGAGAAGCAACATGTGGCCACACCCAGTCGACCTGAAAACTAAGCTTTGGGAAACCTGACAGACCTGAAGCTGTCTGCCCAGTTTGTGGTCCACAGTAAATTAAGCGCATGACCAGAGATCGCTGAAGAAGAAGAAGAAGAAGAAGAAGAAGAAATATTTATTATTAATTTCTTCTTTAAGGAGCCACCGACCCCTTTAATCACCTGAACATAACCCAAATTCTTCTGAACCCACTATCGCCCCACTAGAACGCTTCAGCGCCCACTGGGGAGAGGGACGTGCCACCTACTTTGGGAAACGCTGATTTAAACCAAACCCCGACAACACCAAGATTGCAACACCAAGATTGCAAACAGTCAAGTTGCAACACCAAGATTGCAACACCAAGATTGCAACACCAAGATTGCAACACCAAGATTGCAACACCAAGATTGCAACACCAAGATTGCAACACCAAGATTGCAACACCAAGATTGCAACACCAAGATTGCAACACCAAGATTGCAACACCAAGATTGCAAGAACTTGGATTGAATTTATTGGCTCAGAACCGAGCACGACATACAGTTATATCTGTAGGCGCATCAATCAACATCCAACTGGTATGGTTAGTCACTGGACGATGGGGGAGATATTGGAAGGAGATCGAGCACTATGGACAGTGACGGCTCGTCATTAAGGGCCAGTGGGCTCGAAACCCACACAAAATAAGTGTAAGTGTATTTATTATGTTATATAAAGGGTTTTAAAGCCGAAGGATTGACTTCTTGCATGGCAGTGCCGGCTCGTCATTAGGGCCAGTGGGGCCGGCCCACCAAAAATAAGGTGTAACGTGTATTTATTATTTTATATAAAGGGTTTTAAAGCCGAAGGATTGACTTCATTGCACCGGGTTTTACCCCATATGGCTCAGTCCCTCTCCGCAGAAATGGCACGCCACCTGCCGAGAGTATTGCATAAAGCACGAACTCCGTATCTCCGGCAACAATCCTAGGGGTCTCTGGAAAAAACTGCACTCTTTAACACAAGGCCGCGGTCCGGATTCGAACCCACGACCTTCGACTCGCAAGGCAAAGGGCTTAACCACTCAGCCACAGAGACCCCCCTATTATTTTATATATTAAAATATAACCTTACCGAAACCATGATATTTCCGAAAATTCATGTCTGGCCCCACCAACAAAAATGATCTAGGGCCGCCACTGCATAGGACATGTCCAGAAGTGCAATGAAGATATTCCAAACTGAAACTAACACTCTTCTTCTTCTTCTTCACCCTTCGCCCCTAGGAAAGCATAGGTCCGCAACCAACCGCCTATCCAAGGCCATCTTTTCCAGATCTCGCCACTCTCTCCCCGTTTTTTGCATTCCATCTCTAACTCCCGTCTCCAGGTGTTTCTGGGTCTTCCTTACTTCTATTGCCCTGGGGGTTCCAATAAACTAACACTCACCTGTTATAATTCCTATTGATACCACCAAAAAGTAAACATTGTTGGCGAAGTAGCTCATAGCTAATCCAGAACTCATTAAAATACCTCCAAGTATGACCACAGTTCGATTCCCAAGTTTTCTGCTTAACGCACCTGGCACTGGACCTGAAAGATAAAATGATACACACTAATACAGTCTAGAATCCATCTCGCCTGAGTGGTTACCGGGGCCCAAATTTGGTGTGTAAAGAATATAACCACTGCTGCCTGCCACGCATGTCGTAAGAGGCGACTAAGGAGGTTTGACTGAAATCGGATGAATGTGTCCTAAATGTGTAGAAGTTAACCTGCTGCCTTGCAAGTCGGCTGGGGACAGCCAAAGGCTAACGGAGAGCGAACCCAGTAAACGTTGCTGGTTGAATCCGGACACATCGCCGAAGGATAAGCACCAGAGCTCCAAATGGTGCTGAAGATGTGACGTAAAACACACCAATGCTAAGGTTGCATGAATCAGATTTCCATATGAATGAATTTATGGGGAGATCTGGTACATCGGTTTTCTAGGTGTTCGCGAGAG
This sequence comes from Arion vulgaris, assembly GCA_020796225.1. NCBI lineage: Eukaryota > Metazoa > Mollusca > Gastropoda > Stylommatophora > Arionidae > Arion > Arion vulgaris. Next base: position 3,421,088 of record CM036776.1, read on the forward strand.
AGAGAAAGAGAGAGAAGAGAAGAGAGAGAGGCGAGAGAGAGAGCGAGGAGAGAGAGTGAGCGAGAGAGAGGAGCGAGAGAGAAGCGAGAGAGAGAGAGAGATTCCATCTTCTTCGTGGTCTTTGTCTGCTTCTCTTTGCCAGGATGTCTTCCTCTATAACTGCATTATCCAGCCCTTCATGTCTTTTTAGGAGCTCTCTGTGGCGTAGAGGTAAGTTGCTTGCCTTTCATTCCAAAGGTCCTCTATCGTGGAGCCATCGGGAGCATGGAGCAGCGCAAGATAAAAACATAAAACCGCGACACTAGGCAACAACCCAGGTAACAATATGACGACAAAAGAAGAAGAAGAAAGAGTACTATACGACGGGTTTGCTGGTCCTAAACCAAACTCCCAACCTGAAGAACCAAGTAGCCATATTTAGTCTGACTCCTCCTGAGTTACCTATCTGGCTTAGGTGATCCTGCCAGGAACATAAGTTCCCGCTGTCATAGCCCACTGTATCAATGAAGCCTGCAAGCCTTCTCACCATCAAGCTAAATACTGAAAAGATCCAGACCTTTGTCAAAGGATGCCTTCGGCGTATTCTCAGACTAAAAGGGGGTTTTAAGCCGAAGGATTGACTTCATTGCACCAGGTTTTACCCATATGGCTCTGTCAATCTGCGCAGAAATGGCACGCCACTTGCCGAGGGTATTGCACAAAACACGAATTCCGTAGCTTTGGCAACAATCCTAGGGGTCTCTGGAAAAAATGCACTCGTGAACAGAGCGACGCGATCCGGATTTGAACCTACTACCTTCAACTCACAAGGCAATGGCTTAACCACTCAACACAGAACAACTAACACTAACCACAGAGACAACTTAACCACTCACCACAGAGCACCCTGATACACTTAGTCACTTTGCGACAGAAACATTCTCAGAATGAGATGGTATGATAGAGTTGCAAACAGTATACAGTCTTCTACAACAGAACATCAGGAAAGAAGGCAAGAGGAAGACCACGAAAAGATGGTTTGATGGCATAGCAGAATCCTGTCAAAGAGCAAAAATAACAATCAAATAACATAAAAATAAAATCCATCAGCGTCCATCGGCCCAAGACGCCATTCGATGTTGATTAATCAATCTCTTTGCATATTAGTAAAATACGTACAAACAAAATTATATGTTTTACAAAATACAGAAACAGTATTTTGTAAAACTATGAATAGCACCAAGTTTTACTGCAGTCTTCCCCCTATTTGCATATTTAGTATGTCGTTCTTTCCGGGCTGCACCAATATTGACACCCATCTCTCTCAATCTGGTCAGCGAGTGGGATTCACAACCCTGAAACGCCTCTGTTCGGAAAGACTCGCTCAATGCGTGAAGAATGTCATTTCGATCCATGGCAGCTCCTCTGATAACAAAAACTACATATCCCCTGTCAGCTGGTAGCGGTGACGATAGCTGAAATGACAACATGACGATAGTGTTTAGTTACCTATGCCAAACATAACAGCCACAGCGAGTGAGATCACCCAGCTGGTAATGCCCTTGCCATCTCCAAAGTAATCCAACCAGACCACGTAGACTACACTCAAAGAGTAAATAGTTCCAACCACAAACATGTGGATTAGAAATGAGCAGGCCACAATCACCCAGCCCCAACCTCCATCTGGAGTGTCCACATCCGACAGCATTCTGAGGACTTGAGAATCATAAATGTAATAATAAATGTGAGAGTTGTGGGAACAGCATTAGAAAAGTTGTGAGAATAGCAAAAGTAAAAGTTGTGAGAATAAAATAAAAATTGTGAGAGTAACAAAAGTTGTAAACGTTATGAGAATAACTGAGATAAAAGTTCTGAGAGTAGCAGAAACATAAGTTATGAAAGTAGCATTAGTAAAAGTTATGAAAGCATTAGTAATAGTTCTGAGAGTAGTAGAAGTAATAGTTGTGATAATAAAAAAAAAAGTTGTATAAGGCAGTAGAAGTAAAATTTGTAAGAATATCAGAAGTAATCCTTGTGAGAATAGCAGAAATAACAGTTTTGAGAGTAGCATTAGAAAAAGTTGTGAGATTTGCAGATATTCAAGTTTTGAGAATAGCAAAAGTAAATGTTATGAGGGTAGCAGAAATAAAAGTTTTGAGAATAGCTGAAATAGGTCGGCAGAGAAAAATAGGGCGCCATCAAGGTATGACAACTTCCAACTCTATAAGTTAGAGTCAACTATAAGTTTCTTCTTCTTCTTCTTTGCGTTCGTTCTTTACGACCAATTTTAATCACTCTTTGTGATATGTTTGATCTTTGCCAAGAACGTGTATACGTTGCACATTGGTTGGTAGGCCCCTAAACGCTTAGACTTCTACACATTTAGGACACATGCATCCGATTTCAGCCAAACCTCCTTACTCGCCTCTTACGACATTCGTGGCAGGAAACAGTGGTTCTTTTCTTTCCATCCCAAAAAATTTGGGATCAGGTAACCACTCGGGCGTGGAGTGATAGTGTTCCCGGGAGTGAAACGAAAAACAATTTAAAAATAGCATGTTCTTTAAATCTGAGGTTAAAGTCAGCAGAGAAAAATAGGGCGCCATCAAGGTACGACCCAGTGGCGGCTCGTTATTAACGGTTAGTGGGGGTGGGCCCCACCAAAAATAAGGTGTAACCAGTGCCGGATTAGCCTAGTAGCAGAAGTAGCAAATGCTACGGGCCCCGCGCTTCTAGGGGCCCCGCGCCTATGTGACAGAGATGAAAATGGAAAAAATAACCAGACGTTATATCAAAAACACGCACGCTGTCTGAATTTTAAAATGTTCTATGTGATGGTGCTGAATCCAACGAAATCGAAGCAGAAAATACAGAAGACGTGTCCCACTGTGTAGTAGATGAAGGCAGTGCTATAGAAGAATCATCATTACCAATATTACCATTAAGATCAGTAACTCTTCACGATTTAGCCACATTTTTCACAAGACAAACTGAAGTCGAATGTACAGCTAGCTAGTCCTCCCAATTTAGCCATATCATCTTCAAGCCAAAGAGAGACAGAAAGCACAGCACATGCTTCTAATGAAGCAACATCTTCTACAAGCCAAAAACACAACGAAAGTAAAATGTACTCCAACGATATTGGTGAATGGCCAAACAACTTCAATTGAGATTATTAGACTGCGAAAGAAAGTAACGAAGTGCAACATATGAACAGTGATTTCATGTCTTAAAAAAAAAACCATACAATAAAGAAAACAATCCACGATTTTGTGAGAGATTGGTTGTGTTATTACAGATACTAAAGGACAACTGTTCTGTTTTGTTTGCAAAGTTATTGATTTAGGCTGTACCATAGAGTGACTGGTGTATTTGGAATACTCCGGCAGTTAAAATCTATTACAGCAGAAGAGGTCTTGAAAAGAACTCCAAATATTGTCAGCTCTTACCAAGAGGATTTGGAAGAAAGCCTAGGCGACGAACTTATGCAGTTCACTGAACTTCTTAAAACTAATGTAGCTGCTGCTATTAGCAACGAAAAGCATGAGGCTCTTGAACTGCAATTTTATAAACTTATAATGGAAAATTCATTAGAGTCGTGTTTCCCAAATGTAGAAATAGTCTTACGAATTTACTTGTTTTTAATGATTACTAACTGCAGCGAAGAAAGTTCTTTTTCGACATATAAAAGCGTATTTGAGCGTATAAAAAGTGAGTTCAGGAACATGATGGGACAAGATTATCTAAATAACCTCACCTTAATGAACATTGAATGTAATTTACTTAGAGAAATTAATTTGTCTAGTATTATCTCTAAATTTGCCCACATTAAATCGAGACAAGTTTGTTTGTAAAAGTTGTGTTTTATTTCATTATCATACAAAATCTAGGGCCCCGCGCTAAAATTTGCTACGGGCCCCGCGCTAGCCTAATCCGGCACTGGGTGTAACGTGTATTTATTATTTTATACATGAAAATATAACCTAACCGAAACCACGAATTTTCCGCAAATTTCTGCCTGGCCCCACCAACAAAAATGATCACGAGCCGCCACTGGTACGACCACAGCCAACTCTAACTATAAGTTAGAGTTAACTATGAACTTATAGTTGGTTCTGGTTATACCTACGCTCTGCAATAACATGACACATTCAATTTTTGGAGCAGATATTCAATCACAAAGTGAAAAGAAAGGATTAAGCATGAATATAAAGAAAACAGAGGTTATGGTTGTCTCCAAGAAACAAGAAACACCAACATGCAATATCAAAATAAATAACACAACACTGAAACAAGTCCATCGATTCAAGTATCTAGGAACATTCTTAACACCAGATGGAAGATGTCCAACAGAGATTAGGAGTAGAATAGCTCAAACGAAAGCAGCTTTATGAAAATGAAGAACACACTATGCGTGAACTCACTACCAATGACACTGCGAAAACGAGTACTCCAATGCTATATTGAACCAATTCTTATGTATGGCAGCGAATCATGGACACTGAACAAACAATCAATACGATCATTGGAAGCCACAGAGATGTGGTTTTACAGAAGAATGTTGAGAATTCCATGGACAGCAAAGAAAACAAACGTGGAGGTTTTAAATCAGGCCTGCACACAAAGAAACCTTATCAAAAGAATAAGAATCCGACAATCAAGGTTCTTCGGGCATATAATGCGAAGAGAAGGTTTAGAACATTTGGTGACTACAGGTAAAATTCAGGGAAGGAGAGACCGTGAAGACAGAGGGAGAAGATGTTGGATGGCCTGACATCATGGTTCGACAAAATATCGACGTCAGAACTGATTACATGCACCAAGCAAAGAGAGTTGTGGAGAGACATGATCGCCTACGCCGGCAGGCATGGCACTTGATTGATTAATTCAATCACAAGTTGGATTACGTGAAATTAAAAGTTGAAAATTATGTTGGGGGCAAAACGATCGTGAATGACTGGCAATAGCTGATTGGTTATTGATTATTGAACCAACGTCATTGCACTCTAGGGAGACCCATAGGTGCTCAGTCTCCCCCAACAGATGTCGAAGCGTATGCATGCAGATCGTTCCCGTGGCTCGCTGGTTAAATACACTCCACACTTTGCCTCTCAGGCATCCAGTTCTACTTGTACAACGGGTAACTCCTAACGACTTAAATCGCTGGATCGATTCATCTATTTTAATGTCTTCATACAACAGGCAGTCGTGAAGTTGGGGTCTAATTTCCAATAATTCTTACCTGAGTCCGAAGGCCCATAAGTTTATAGTTGGCTTTGGCTGAACACAGCCTTCAAACCTGTCCCCGCCTCAACAATGTGAGGTCTCAAGCATGGCCCTGTGAGGCTTCTTCTTTGAACGATCCATATCGACCCCTTGTTAAACCACTCTTTGTGATTTGTATGTGATCTTAGCCTAAGAGCGATTGTACGTTGTGCCAGTTATCCGCCTACAAGTAGACCAGCACAGTCCGATTTCTGCCACGCTTTTTATTTACTAGGGCGTCTGTGTGGTGCCGAGCCGCAAGGTGAGCAAAGAATGCTACCGCTACGACCTACAAAGCATGTCGTAGGAGGCGACTAGTGTAGGACCTAGGAAGCTACCTAGTAAAGCATCACATAAATCAGATGTGCTGGCCTACTTGTAGGTGCATAACTGGCACACCGTACAATCACTCTTAGGCTCAGATCACATACAAATCTCACAGAGTGGTTAACAAGTGGTCGATACGGATAGTTGGAAGAAGAAGAATTTACTAGGGTAGCTTCTCTAGGCTTCTACCTCAGTCGCCTCTTACGACATGCCTTGTAGGTCGCAGTGTTACTATTCTTTGCTCCCCTTGCGAGCCACGGCAACACATGGTCGATTATTATTATCATTGCAATTGCAAACATAGCGCCCGCACCTCCGCCACTATCAGTCATATGCGCCCCAATATATAACAAATGTTGGACAGTGCTGATAATGTAGACCATAGCTTGCCAACGTGGTGTCTGCGCAGAATCGAAGGAATAAGATGGTATGATAGGGTCACAAATAGGAACTTATGGAGAGAACAAGACAGATTCAGTGAACGAACAGGTTAAAAAAGACGCTGGCGCTGGATAGGACACACTTTGCGAAAACCGGAGGAATATAACAGAAGGGTCCTTACCTGGAACCCGCAGGGACAACGAAAGAAGGGAGGCCGAGAAATACATGGAGACGAGATTTGGAGACAGAGATCAACAATATAAAGAAGAGCTGGAGGGAACTGCAGGAGATAGCTAGAGATAGGAAGACTTGGCATGAGTTGGTTGAGGGCCTATGCCCCAACCGGGTAAAAAGGCAAAGAGAGAGAGAGATAGGTTCCCAACGGGAGCTCATTCAAAAAAGATTGGGAACCTATGATGTAGATGATAATATTAGTGTTGGTTTTAATATTTTGTTTAACGTCACCTAATCACAACATAGATGAAGTGTATACGCAGAATGCTGGGAGTAACAAGAAGACTAGTCACAACATAGATGAAGTGTATACGCAGAATGCTGGGAGTAACAAGAAGACTAGTCACAACATAGATGAAGTGTATACGCAGAATGCTGGGAGTAACAAGAAGACTAGTCACAACATAGATGAAGTGTATACGCAGAAAGCTGGGAGTAACAAGAAGAGACCGGTTTAAATATGAAGAGATCAGGAAAAAAAGTGGGTGCAACATCGATACTGAACTTCATCAAGAAACAACAAATTAAATGATTCGGCCACATAAGCAGATTACCAACAGACAGTGCGCCTCAAAGATCAATGTTAATCCGATACAGTGGATCGAAACACAGTTAAAGGTTGTTCACGCAGACGATGGATCTCAGAGCCGATGAAAGACACTATTTATGAAGCGCACACCAAATTCAGTTCTAGAAATCTCTTATCCTGACGCTGTGGGGCAAAACAGGATTAGGGAAAATAAGTTTAACAATACTTGCAAGTCATGGCGGTCTGTAAATATATTTAGCACAGCAACAATAAAAACAAAAAAATCATGTCAACTGACAAACCAAAAGGCTCACCTAACATCCAAATAAACAATGAAGAACTCCATTGTGTAGAGAGCTACGAATACCTGGACCAAATAATTAATAATAACGGTGACTACTCCAAAGAGATCTCAAGTAGATTGGCAATAGCAATCAAGAAGTTAAACACAATGAAGAACATGTGGCAAAGCACTAGCAAAATATTAAAATTAAAAATATTGAGAACATGCATTTTCCCAGTGGCTACTTACGGTTGTGAATCATGGACCATTACACAAAAAAACAAGAACGAAAATCCAGTCCTTCGAAACTAAATGCTACAGAAAGATCCTACGAATACCATGGAAAGAAAAAAAGAAAAAAACACTGATGTCCTGAAAGAACTAAATGTTAAAGAGAATTGGCTGATAAACAACATACTATACAGAAAAATTACATACTTTGGTCACATTAAGCGTCACGATGTCCTGGAAAGAACAATATTAGAGGGCAGGGTCCTAGGGCGCAGAGGCAGACCAAGAAAAAGATGGCTACAAGATATTAAAGAAACCATGAAAATGACCATCGACGAAGTGGGTGAACTAGCTAGAGAGAGAGAGAGTGTATGAATTTCAGATGCGCTGCAAAGAGAACAACGTCATATAAAGGATACGCACCTTGATGATGATGAACAATAAAGAAATGCACTACTAACTCGTCTTGAATTCAAACACAGATTCAAACCACCTTCTTCATATCTCCCATCTGCTAGTGGAAACAGTTGCTGAAAAAATGATAGTGAATGCTTGCTTGATCGTACTTTTATAAACAAGTTACACGCAACGTTCTCTCCTCATTGATTGCTTCCAGGGGCATGGTGACAACAGCATATAAAATTAAATACAGGTCAGATGGTAATATACTTAATTTCAGGAGGTTAAAGCTCTCCCCAAAGGTGAAGGAATCAACTACTTTAAACTTGGTGTTTGCTGGTGACTGCGCCCTTGCTAACAACTCTGATGAAGATTTACAAACCTATATAGACATTTTTTCCATGGTCTGTTATTTTTTTGACCTTACCATTAACACCAGGAAACTGAGGTCATGTTTTAGCTTGCCCCTAGAGCAGCGTTTCCCAAAGTGGGCGGTACCGCCCCCCCCTGTGGGCGCTGAAGAGTTCTAAGGGGGCGGTAGTGGGCTCGGAGGCATTTGGGGGCGTTCAGGCGATCTAGGGGGTCGGTGGCTCCTTACGATTGAATAATCATTTAAACCTTTAATTCTGCATTTTAATTCATCTTATGCCCTTTTTGCACGATCCATTTTTCCAGCACCAGAAAAATGTATATACAGTAATCGCAAACCAGCTCATATCAACGATAAATCACATCAACGATACTGTCTGTCTTTGATCAAATTACAGTAGCGATGTGTTGCATGATACTAAAATAACAAGCTGTATAAACATGTTACTACATTTATTCACGCACGAAGATAATGAATACAGGTTACTGTTCACTTAAATAGTTACTACGATGTGCGAAAATCTACAAATATGGTCTGGTCAGAGCGGATCAGATCAGATCGGAAGGAAACCGAAGGAGGCTGCTGTGATACGTAATAAATTGGCGTTTAAGGACAAAGACACGTATGTATGGTATCACATAACCAAGCAAAATGAATAACAAAATTATAAAACTAACAGAAAAAACAACGTTTCGGTCGTAGACCTTTATCAAAGGAACAAATACAGACAAGGAATCTAAACTAGCATAGATCTAAATGAGAAGGATGACTAGAGATAGATGCGTCAAATACTCACCTGTCCCCGAGCACACCGTGCAAACACTGAAAGTCTACACGTGGCGGTATCAGCACATCGGGTAGCAGAGGCGGATGTGTCAGGCCACCTCCGATACGGAAAGACGATGGTGCAAGTGTATGCTGGGTGAAGATTAAACAGGGGGAAGCAACTCTCTAATATGGGAAGCAGTGTAAGGAGAATTAATTGGAGCCGTACCAACACGAAAATAGCGCACCCCCTCCTCCCCACAATAATCGACCCCATAAGTATTTGCCAGAGGAAAAAAGTGAGGAAAAGGATGATAAGAATTTCTGAGTAGGGACAAGAGGAAACATGGCACTAGACCGTGTCAAGCAGCATACCTGTGATGGTGGTGGGAACTCGATAAACGTCGGGTTGAAGAGACATAGGGCCTACTAGGCCAATATGCATAATAAATGGTCATGGAACGGACAACTCCAGACTCCATTGTCAGAGTGCTAGAGCTATAGTACTAATGACTCCCAAAAGCATGAGAGCGGAGCCTTTCAAATATGCATAGTATGAAAAGCGGTGTCAAGAGCGGCTACGTAGGTCACATTCGAGTGAAAGAGCGAAACATGACGGTCTAATGGCCAGGGATACCAAGGGAGATAGGGGAGAAGAACGACGCAAAGAGGGTGGGACGTTAAATAATAGAAAAAAGGGGGAATTTGGGTTTGCCGGAGTTGAAGGGGTGGGAAGGGCAGAGAAAGTCGTATATTGATCCCTTTCGGTGCGAACACACCGAGTTGGACGATCAGGCGACATTCCAACGCTAGCCGGCTGCGGTCATCTGAGGAGCACGGCACCAGACCAGTGATCGAGACATCTCGACTACCTCGGTGGCTAGGACCATTGAAGTGGACCGCGACAGGTGTGGATGCGCTGTTGGAGATATCCCAGAGGTGCTGAGAGAAGCGGTCAGCAAGGCGTACGCCTGTCTCCCTTACGTACGCGATTCCGCAGCGCTTAGACAGAATGGCATAGATGAGGTTGGGGGAGACAGAGGAGAAGCCATGCCGGATAGTGAACGGTGTCTTGGGAAAGGAAATGGTGGAGGCCTTAAAAACGTAAGGTCAGGGGAAACAACGGAACATAGAGCACGTGACGGTTCCCAGTGTCCGCCCGAGGTGCGAAGCCTACTACGAACTAGAAGGTCACGTATGATCTTATCCCGCCGGAAGGCCACTAAGGGGGAGAAGAAAAGACTGGTAGGAAGTCTTTCCGCATGATCCGCAGCTTCCGGAGTAGAATCCTAAGAGCTGGAGCATTGTGCGGGTGAAAGGTGAGCACCAGTTTGGTGCGGTCGGAGGGGGACGGTGGACAGGGCAGTGTGTCGAGAGATAGGAAGAACACGGCGAAAGGCGTTGGCGAGAACCTCCTTAGGGTAAAGACGGCGTTGGAAGAAGTAGAGCATCTCGTGAGCATTATGACGAAAATCATTGTCGTCATGGCACAAGCGTCGGAGACGTAGGACTTGAGAGAATGGTAGAGAGTCTCGGCAAGCCTGGGGGTGGGAAGACGTATAAAGAAGATAGCTGTGGGAATCAGTGGTTTTGTAGAACACAGTAGTGCGGAGAGAGGAGACACCGATAGAGACAATGATGTTCAGGAAGTCCACCGACGTGAGAGAGAGACGGAAGAGGTAAACTTGATCGAAGGATGGAAGTCACCGACGAATCGGATAAATTGTGATAACTCACTGTCTGATATGTTAGTCACTCCCACTCCGTCGTCAATTGCACCCAATATTAACAAACTTTTAAGAATGCACCAGGCTCATCCTTCACATTAATTTGTAATTTTGTTGTTGTATTTTTACTTTGTAAATTCGAAAGCAACAATTTTGTAATATATTTGATGGTGTTTTAATTATTACAATAATATTCTTACTAATGCCATGTAATCTCTTAATCTGTTTTCCTAATCTTCATTGTTAAACCATTGTATGAAACTGCATAATATTATTCGAGTATACACTTTACAATCTTTACATATGGGCTACGTTTTATCCAAATCGGTATGTGTTCAAGATGAATCATATATTGGTCACTACTTTTACAATAATTTTGCAGCATAAGCAGTCATGTATCATTAGTTGATATTTGTGTGAGATCTCAATTGCCAAGTTGTTAAGTCGCTTATCTGTCGTACTGAAGGTTGTGGCTTCGAATCCGGACTGAGATACATGTGCAATTTTTCATGAAATCCCTAGGATTTTTTTTGCAGGAGCTACGGAGTTTGTGCTTTGTGCAATGCTCTTGGAAGATTTGATGTGTCATCTCTGTCGACAGGTACGGAACCATATGGGAAAAACTGGTGCAATGAAGTCAATCCTTGGACCCGTAATTAGTTACTATTTACTTCGAAAATATCAAACGGCTTCAATATAGAAAAATATTGAAATGGGGGCGTTACAAAATTTATGTCTTGCAAAGGGGGCGCTGGCCCGAAAAAGTTTGGGAATCTATGCCCTAGAGCAACATTTCCCAAACTGAGGTCTGCAAGGTACAACAATAGTAAACGAGTCGTCGATTTTCTAGCACCCGTTATACGTTCAGTATTTTACCTTTGCTTTCTGTTCGCGGAAATGTTGTGCTGCAGCAACACAAGAGGAACTCGTATAGCTGAAAATCGCTGAAGCACAGAGAAAACGAGCCTGCAAAAACAGAACACAGAACTATTATAACCATAAGAATTTATGTCCCATCTTCGGTTGGGGAGGGGGGTAAGGGAGTGCGCTCCAGGATTGGACTGTACAGTTGTTTCCACACACACCAGTGATGGGAATCATATCTTGGCGAGAGACGCTTATTAGAATAGTTACCCTCACGGAACAGCACGCTGATTTGTATTATCGATATTTTTTTTTTTTTCCGATCCAGAAGCACTTGAGCTTTTTCAGCTCTTCGGCTCGGTGCCATGGACATCGTAACCCTTCGGTTCGGTGCCACGAACACCGTGAATCTGGGGAATCTGTGGCTTTTCTGCCTGCCCACGGAATTGAACCCGTACACACAGAGGGCTAGTCACCCACAGTCCAACGCGCTACGAACACGCTGGGCACGCGGGCGTATTATCGATATAAAAGGGAAGACTGCAGTAAAACGATGTAGCCACTGTCGAAGAGTTCCTTTCCTGGAACCCGCAAGGACAGCGAAAGAAGGGGAGGCCGAGAAATACATGAAGACGAGATTTGGAGGCCGAGATCAACAATATAAAGAAGAGCTGAAGGGAGCTAAAGGAGATAGCTAGAGATAGGAAGACTTGGCATGAGTTGGTTGAGGGCCTATGCCCCAATCCGGGTTAAAATGTCAGAGAGAGAGAGAATGGCGAAACACGTACAAACAAAGTACTGTAGTTCTACAAAGTACAGAACCATACAAACTAAAAACATGTAAGGGTTGATAGAAATTTATTGTCTGAGTCTATATGTACTGTGATGTGTAAGAAGTGAATTACTTCACTTCTGTTGTATCCTTTGCTTGATAAAGGCCTTTTGGTCGAAACGTTGCTGTGTATTATTATTGTTTTTGTATTTTTGTAAAACTACAGTACTTTGTTTTTACATGTTGATTTGTAAGATGTTGAAACAGACAGCCCAGATTTGGTCTTTGTTATTTTTTTTTTCAAATGGTTAATGTGTACACTCTACTGCATGGGTTCCTAAAGTGGGCGTACGCCCTCAGGTGGCTTGAAGCCTTCCAGGGGGTAATAGTGGGTTCAGAAGCTTTTTTTGGTGGGGGATTTTTTTCGTGATTTTGCGATTGAATAATCATTAAAATTTGAATTCTGCATTTTAATTCATCTTATGCCGTCTTACACAATCCATTGTTTTATCAATTTTCTATTTCATGTATTTAATCATTTGAAAAGTGACCATGTATGACAGAAATATATGTTAATTTTTTATGTCAAAGTGAAAATAGAGCATGTATATATGTGGGAGGGGGGCATTGGTAAATTGTTATAATTGGGAAGGGGCGTTACAACGTTTATGTCGTGCAAAATGGGCGGTTGATCGAAAAAGTTTGGGAATCTATGCTCAAAGTATGGTTGGAAATCTATGCTCTACTGTATGGTAGTGAGAAGTGGACCACATATGCCAGACAAGAACGTTGCAGTAACATCTTCTACATGCGAATATACAACATCCGATGGCAAGACCGCATTTCCAATACATAAATCCTGGGCAGTGTTGGCATTCCAAGCATGTACACCATGCTGAGTCAGGGGCGTCTCAGATGAATGGGATACTGTATCGCATGAGCGATGGTAGACAAAGCATGTACACATTGCTGAGTCAGTGGCGTCTCAGATGAATGGGATACTGTATCGCATGAGCGATGGTAGACAAAGCATGTACACCTTGCTGAGTCAGTGGCGTCTCAGATGAATGGGATACTGTGTCGCATGAGCGATGGTAGACAAAGCATGTACACCTTGCTGAGTCAGTGGCGTCTCAGATGAATGGGATACGTATGTCGTATGAGCGATGGTAGAATCCTAAAAGACATTTTATATGGTCAACTCGCAACGCGTACTAGACTGCATGTGCGTCCATTATTACGCTTCATTGACACCTGTAAGCGTAACTAACTTCATGAAGTATAGACAAATATAATTTGTAGCAATTAGTCAGAGGCAGGCATGCATGTCGAGCGGCAGTGATTAGTGTCTAAAAAAGACAAGAGAAATGCTATAGAATATGGAGGTAAAAGATAGCGCAGAGAAATCATCCTCTGCATCAGCTGCAGTCCTCAGTTTCACCTGCAGCAACTGTGGCAGGATTGCCACTCCAGAATAGGCCATTGCGCCCGTGTGGTTCCGGTGCTCGCAAGGGAAGCAAAGAATAGTACCACTGTGACCTACAAGGCATCGTCAAGAGGCGACTAATGTAGGACCTATGAAGCTAACCTAGTAAATAAAAAGCGTCGCAGAAATCGGATGTACTTATAGGTGCATAACTGACACAACATACAATCGCTCTTAGGCTCAGATCACATACAAATCACAAAGAGTGGTTAAGTAGTGGTCGATATGGAGAGTTTGAAGAAAATGAATAGACAATTATAGCCACAACAGACAATGTGTCCCAGCACAGAACAAACTACACGACTCAAAACCAACCTAATGTCTCCTGAGACAAAGAGACCAAATATGACTGTATTCATATTGTAATTAAAGCAATATATTTAATGTTTTATATCTAGTACAGCTGCTGCTACTTTGCGTCAAATGTGGGAGCACAGTCATTAATCTGATATTAAATACGGAACGAGCACTAACTCGTCAAAATTAGCATAGTTTTGCGGTTTAAAGTGTATTATCAGTTCTCAATTATATGAGCTTTATTATATACATGGATAGTATCACCAAAATAGATGAATCATCACTCAACGCAGACCAACAAAATGAACTGCTCTTTGCTGACGACCAGTGTTTATTCCATAATAATATTTAACAGCTTCAAGAACACATAAACTTACTCAACAATAGCTGCCTCAAATACAACATGAAGATCAACATTCAAAAGACAGAAGTCATGACTATAAGCAGAGAACATAAAGATATCAACATAAAAATAAATGACCAAACGCTAAAGCAGGTGAGAGAATTCAAATACCTTGGAAGTATCTTCACATCTGATAGTAGACTGGACAGAGAGATCGAAACTAGAATCCAGCAAGCCAACAACATTACATACCAGCTTACTCCAATTTTGAAATACCCAGCTATTCCAGTAGTGACTAAAAGACAGATTATAAATTCAATCTTTATACCAACACTGTGCTACCAGAGCCAAACATGGGCACTGACAAAAGAACAAGAAAGGAAAATTACCACATGCGAAATGAGATGCCTGAGGAAAGCAGTAAATAAAACAAGAAGAGACCATATAAGAAATGAGGAAATTAGAAGAACAGTCGGAACAACACCTACTATTAGATTCATTGAAAAACAGAGACTCAAATGGTTTGGCCACTTGGTCAGAATGAACCCGAATACACCAGTTGCAAGAGCGTACAACCTGAAAATGGAATCATCAAGAGGAAAGGGCAGACCAAGAAAAAGATGGGTTGATGGAGTTACAGACATCTTAAAACTCCACAATACCACACCATATCAAGCGACCGAGCTTGCATTATCTTGGAAACCGATCATCAGTTAAACCTGCTACGCCTAGCGGCAAAAAAGCGGAGAAGGACAAAAGAAGAAAGAAAAAGAGTTATATGAGTACTATCATCATATATAGCCGTCCTTCGCAAGCGATGATGACAACAATCTCAGACGTGTGCTGTTGAACCTCTCTGGTGTGTGCGGATATGACTGTAGAGTCCAATCCTAGAATAGAATCCCCGACCACAGGTGGGGCATACATGATCAAGGTTAGACATGTGCGTGTTGTGTGCTCTGTCTTTTTGCGCTGCTCGTTTTCTCTGTGACTCAACAATACGATGATTCTCAGCTATTCGGGTTCCTCTTTGTTGTTACAGCGCCACATTTGACGATCTTGCGCAAGGGATTCCCAGCACGTATTGTCTATATCGAAGCATTTCAGAGACACTTTAAGAGTGTCTTTAAAACGTTTTTCTGTCCACCAGCTAAACGTCTGCCCCTTCAAGTTCGCCATACATCAACTGTTTTGGGATGCGTTTATCAGACATTCGAGCAACGTGACCGACCCATCTCAGTTGGGCCTTCTGCAACAGGGTGTTGACGCTTGGGATCTTTGATCTTGTGAGGACTTCGCTGTCTGGAATTTTGTCCTGCCAGTTTATTTTTAGTATTCTGCGTAGACAGCTTGTGTGACACGTAACCTTCCGAACGCAGCACTGGCTTTGGATATCCTATTGTGGACCTCAGAATCTATGTTTGCCGATCTGGATAGGAGGCTGCCAAGATAAGCAAAGTTGTCCGTTGACTGGAGACGTTGGTGTCTATCATCATAGCACTCCGGAAACGTCCCTATGTTCTCTGATCTCCGCCTCAACAAATCCAGCAGCGTCCAGCGGCTCAACACGCCAGTTCGATGTTGATTAATCAAACTTTTTACATATTTGGTATGTCGTTCTTTCCGGGCTGCACCAATATTGACACTCATCTCTCTCCATCCGGTTAGCGAGTGGGATTCACAGCCCTGAAACTCCTCTGTTCGAAAAGACTCTCTCAATGCGTTAAGAATGTCATTTCGGTCCATGGCAGCTCCCTCTTATATTGTAGCCATGCCAATATGTATCCGAACCAACTAATCACCTTCCTTGTTGTCCCTGGGCACGCAGAAGTCAGTGGTAATGAACGAGCTGATAGACTGTCCGGCATGGTTTATAGTGTATGTTCTGCGTCAGTGCCAAACCTGAACGTTGCCAACAAATGATAGAAGAAAACCAGTCACTACAGAGATGAAATGTCTACGAAGAATGCTGGGGGTAACAAGAAGAGATCGGTTTAGAAATGAAGACATCAGGAAAAAGTGTGTACAACATCAGTACTAAACTTCAGCAAGAAACAACAAATTAAATGGTTCGTCCACATAAGTAGATTAGCAACAGACAGTGCGCTTCAAATGACAATGTTACTCTGATACAATAGATACAAAGTAAAAGGTCATCCACGTAAAAGGCGAACTTCAGAGATAACAGAGGCCACGAAAGACACTGTTTATGAAGCGCACACATGGGTTCGTTCTAAAATCTCTTTTATACCGACGATGTGAGGCAAAACATGATTGAAGAAAAGAAGGAAATAAAAAGTATTATAATTGCAATTGCCACAAGGCGCTCGCATCTCCCCAGTTACCACAAGGTGCTCGTGTCTCCCCGGTTGCCACAAGGCGCTCTGCACTCTCCAGTTACCACAAGGCGCTCGCGTCTCCCCAGTTGCCACAAGGCGCTCGCATCTCCCCAGTTGCCACAAGGCGCTCGCGTCTCCCCAGTTGCCACAAGGTGCTAGCGTCTCTCCAGTTGCCACAAGGCGCACGCACCTCCCCAGTTATTAGTTAGATGTGCTCCAATATAGATTGGTTATTGGTTACTGAACTGACGTCACAGCGGTTCGGGCAGACCCATAGGTGCTCAGTCTCCCACAACAGATTTCGAGGAGTATGCATACTGATGGTGCCCCTGGTTAAACACACTTATCTCTCTGCCCCTCGGGCATCCAACTCTACTTGTACAACGCTGAATCCATCCAGCGATTTATAGAATTTATAGAGTTTGGAAACTATAAATCGCTGGATTACAGTACTATTGTAAAACTACAGTACTTTGTTATTACGTGTTTCGCCATTCTACATTGTTTTACTGCAATCTCCTTCTATATTGAGATTAAATCGCTGGATTGATTCAACGTCAATTTTAATGTCCTCATCCAACAGTAGGTAGCTAATAGACAGAAGAACATCCCCCTTATCCATCACAAACTCCCCAATAATCGATGCTTTCGATGCAAACATGTCCGTTCTCTCGTTGCTACGAACACTTACATGCCCAGGACAGTAGATCCACGTGAGTCTCTGAAGGTTGGGAACTTCTATAGACGAAATTAAGAAATGTTAAGAAATGGACAGGTTACAGTCTGGCAGAGTGCAACACCAAGGCGAAATACAGAGGATGCTGAGATTCATTGCAGTCAACCTTCGATGTGGAGACGGCACCTAATGATGATGATGATAGACGACATACACTCATATATAAAACGTTGCCCGGTGTCCAGCGTGTTCGTAGCGCGTTGGGCCACGGGTGACTAGTCCTCTGTAAGTGCGGGTTCAACTCCGCGGACTGGCAGAAAAGCTACAGGTTCCCAGATTTAGGTGTTCGTGGCACCGAGCCGAAGGGTTACGATGTCCATGACACAGAGCCGAAGATCTTTCAGCACAAGTGCTTCTGGATCGGAAAAAAAAATTCCTATCAGAGACGGACGATAAAACGTGTCTAAAGAACCCTTGGTAGTTCAAAATAGAGACAATTGACAGACGCTGTCCGGGCAAAATTTATTAAAAAATTAAAACATTAAATTTCTACAAAATATTTCACCATCTTCTAAATGACATCAGGGACTCTCGCAGGTGCTACGGAGTTTGTGCACTGTCTCTGAGATCATCCTGTGTAAGACATAAATCGGAGAACACATGGTTACTCACCGAAGTGCAATGATGATGGTCCTATCAATCAGTGTACCCCACGGTATGAAAAACGGTTCCTTACATGGACGATATACGGAAATCTGAGGTGGTGAGACCAGACCAGATTTGGAGATAACCGTGGGTAGGTTGCGGTGATACTAAGTAAATTGACGTTTAAGAACAAAGACACGTATAGTTTTATATTTAATTAAATGTGTCCTTACATGAAACAAGTAAATGTAGACTGTGCAACTGCAATGATATTAAACGGTTTAATTAAGCAAAGTACATTTCCGTTAGAATCCACATTAATTAATAATAATAATTCCTCTCGTACCGTTATACGTTACATAGGGCCTGCAAGTAATTTCTCCATACCGCTCTATCCTGGGCAACTCGCTCAATCTCCTCCATGGAACTGAGACCGATATTTCCTGCCTCTCTCAGCAAAGTTCGTTTCAGGGTTTCCTTAGGTCGACCTCTCTTTCTTGAACCCTTTGCATCCCACTTCAATGCCTGCTTTGATATTAATCCACATTAACTGCATACAAAATACAGATCACAGAGTTCTGGGACAGTAAAAAAACATTACAAACTATTGCATAACTTTTTTTCCGATCCAGAAGCACTTGAGCTGAAAGCTCTTCGGCTCGGTGTCATGGACATCGTACCCTTCGGCTCGGTGCCACGAACACCGTAAATCTGGGGAACCTGTAGCTTTTCTGCCAGTCCGCGGACTTGAACCCGCACTTACAGAGGACTAGTCACCCGTAGTCCAACGCGTTACGAACACGCTGGGCACCCGGGCATTGCATAACTTAAGGAAGAGTGGTTAAATCACGACCAACACTACTGAATAGGTCATGGTTAGATTCTGAATAGGTCAATGCTGACAAAAATAGGTTTATTTTTTGTGCCAGGGCATGCAAGCGTAAAGGGGAATGAACTCACTCATATATATATAATTGCGTGTATGGCTGCAGTAGACAGCGCGCGAGCAAAGTACCAGGTTGATATTTAAGGGAGAGAGGTCATGTAAACGGTTCAAGGAATGTGGGTAAAGGCGAAACAATAAGCAGTCTGCAATAATAAAAAACTGTATGTGATGTAGCTAGACAAGAGAACTATACTGGAAGTCAAAGAACTTTTTTCCGATCCAGAAGCACTTGAGCTTTTCAGCTCTTCGGCTCGGTGCCATGGACATCGTAAATCTGGGGAATCTGTGACTTTTCTGTCATCCCGCAGAATTGAACCTCACACACAGAGGGATAGTCACCTGTAGTCCAACGCGCTACGAACACGCTAGGCAGACGGGCAGTCAAAGAACTTAAAGACGCTTGTCTGTATGGTTAGACAATGTGTGCTGTACCGTAAGAAATAAGGATTTGTGGTTCGATTAATGTGTTTGATATTTCTTTTTCGAAAGCGCCCAATACTTGTTCTTTGTCTATTTATTGATCTTGAACAATCGTATGAAAACGTTGACATTTTGGAAGATATGGTGTTTTGTTCAAATCTTTCAAATCAGTGATAATACGTTTTCTGGTCTGGTTATATGACGATACGGTTTTTTATATTTTAATTTCGTGATCAGAGCTAAAAATATCATTTGGATCATATCTTGTTTATATCCAAATTATCAATTTAACTTAAGACGAAATACGTATAAACAAAGTAACAAAGTTTTAACAAAGTACAAAAATAATAAACAGCGACGTTTTGGTCAAACGGCTTTATCAGGGTTTTTTTTAAATAGGGCCCGCCCCGGAAATGCTACAAACGGATGAACCAAGTATTAGTGAACCGTGCAGGGTTGCCTAATGTAAATCTGGTTTAGGTGCTAGATTTTAGCAGAAAAAATGCTAGAAAATATTTATTATGTCATAAAAGCTTTGTAAAAACTTAAAGAATCAATTAATTTATGGAAGGGAACTGACATAAGAACAAAAATTAAGTGTTTAAGAACCTGCGTTTTTTCCTTGGTAACATATGGTTGTGAGACATGGACCATTGACAATACGGTTGAGAAGATCATTAATGTCTTTGAATGCAAATGTTACAGAAGAGTACTTAGAATATCATAGACAGAGAAAAGAACAAACGCTTCTGTTCTGTAACAGCTTGATTTTAAAGAGGTTTAGCTATTAAAGAACATAACATCAAGGAAAATTAAATATTTCGGACACATCAAACGATATGAGTGCCTGAAAAAGATAATTTTGGAGGGAGCCTGGAAGAAGAATGAGAGGAAGACCTAGAGGACGGTGGGTGCAAGATGTCATTGACGATCTGAGATGACTGCTGCTGACGCCGGTCAACTTGCACAGAACAGGGAGTTTTTCATGACTGCTGTCATTTGAGACAGGTTCGGAAGGGACAAGCTACTTGATGGTGTGATAAAATATGCCAAAAACTATTTTACTTATCTTATCTTAACCGCATTTGCCGTGAAGCGACGTGGGGAGAGTTAGTTTTCTATCTTGTGCCAGGTGTGTTGCGCTTTACGTTGTCAGTCCACGCTTTCGCAGGGACTGAGATGTTATCTATCCATCGTGTAATCTATCCATTATGTATCCATCGCCTGCCTCGTGCTCTGCGCCCTGAGTGTCCCTTATATTTTACTTATTGTATTTTATTAATTACAGCTTGAAAAGTAAAAACGGTTAAAAAGGGTTTTAAAGGGTTTTAAAGCCGAAGTATTGACTTCATTGCACCGGGTTTTACCCCATATGGCTCGGCCCTCTCCGCAGAAATGCTACGCCACCTGCCGAGAGTATTGTACAAAGCACTAACTCCGTAACTCTGGCAACAATCCTAGGGGTCTCTGGAAAAACTGCACTCGTGAACAGAAGGCCACGGTCAGGATTCGAACCCACGACCTTCGACTCGCAAGGCAAAGGGCTTAACCACTCAGCCACAGAGACCCCCAAAACACGGGAAAACGTTTAAATCTCTGAGTCTCATCATTTCTTTGAATGATAGCACTCGGCGTTTGTTTCTTCTTCTTCTTCTTCCAACGTTTTCAGACATCGATTTGTATGTATACTTTTAAAGTAGTTAGTGGTCAACTGGAGTCTATGTACATCTCCATATAGCTTGTCTTGGACTGACATCGATTTGTATACTTTTAAAGTTAGTTAGTGGTCAACCGGAGTCCATGTACATCTCTATATAGCTTGTCTTGGACAGACATGGATTTGTATACTTTTAAAGTAGTTAGTGGTCAACCGGAGTCCATGTACATCTCCATATAGCTTGTCTTGGACTGACATCGATTTGTATACTTTTAAAGTAGTTAGTGGTCAACCGGAGTCTATGTACATCTCCATATAGCTTGTCTTGGACTGACATCGATTTGTATACTTTTAAAGTAGTTAGTGGTCAACCGGAGTCTATGTACATCTACATATAGCTTGTCTTGGACTGATATGGCGATTGGCCATGTGTTTTCTCTCTGTTCCGTGTATGTTGGACAATCTTGCAGTATGTATGTCTCTGTCATCTTGCTGGTGCCACATGTACATATGTCAGATGGGCCTATTTTATACTTGTTAAACAGATGGTACCTCAGTCTAGTGTGCCCTGTTCGTAGACGAAAAATAACAACCTGTTCCTCTCTACTTAGTTGGTGGTAAGCATCGTCCTTTCATGCCCTGGGTGATCTCTCAGCCATTTGTTCTTGTAGGCCATTTTATCCGTACTTTTGCTTCCTCATATGTCATACTGGTGTCTGTCTGTGGTAGCCTGTTGCCTGCTTTTGCCGCGTCAAGAGACAAAGAGAAGAATGAGTTTTAAAGGGAATCACAGAAGTCAACAAATATAAACAATATGAGTATGACATATGAGGAAGCAAAAGTACGGATAAAAATGGCCTACAAGAACAAATGGCTGAGAGATTACCCAGGGCATGAAAAGGACGATGCTTACCACCAACTAAGTAGGCGTTTGTTTCAGTGTTTTTGCTTTGTCATATTGCGTATAGTGAAGGCTCCCATCCTTTGAGCGTCTGGTCGAATAGATTAGAGTGCGGCTCCCATACAGGAAACCCATGTTCAAATCACGGTAAGGCCAATGAATTTTTTCTGTTGTGGATAAATAAAAATCCTAACCTGAGCAGCTTCGTGGCAACTATATCTTCAACTGATTGAATCTGGAAGTATGCGTGTGGAATGGGTGAACATCATTCGGAGATCACATCTCAAGAAAATGACTTGGCTGTACACACCTAGACATGCTGGAGTGTGGGGTAACGAGCGTGCTGACTCTCTTGCAAACAGTGCCCTGACTCAAGTGGGCAGAAGCATGGACAGAGCCGATATCATCAATGCGGTACGCTCTCAATTGTGTGACATGGGCGGGTCTCAGACACTGGAACGAGTTCGAGAATTAGGCGTTAAGTTTGGACATGCCAGACAGTGTCGTCTTCGTGGTAGAGAGAGAAGATATAGTAATCAACTCTCATGGGTACTGTGAGCAAATGGACTTTGGGATGGCTGCTGCAACGGAGGACAGAGCACGAATGGGAATGCCCAATGTGCCATGACGTCGATCGCATAACATAACATAACATGTGACCATTCAATTCATCAGGCTCACGTCCCACCTGTCCTACTTTTTTGTCGTCACACTGCTACCGGGCTGTTTCCCAGTGTCGTAATTTTTTGTTTTTGTCTTGCGCTGTTGTGGTGGCTTGGGTGATTGTTGTTTTTGCTATACCTGCCCTACACTGTCCTAAAATGCGGTACTACATGCAGTAACAACAGTGGTGTTTTTTTTAACCATTTAACCGCGATCAAGTGGGCTTTGATCTTAGCCAAAAGGCAGAGGAAATTATCTTGATCAAACAAACAACACCCGCGTGCCCAGCGTGTTCGTAGCGCGTTGACTACGGGTGACTAGTCCTCTGTAAGTGCGGGTTCAACTCCGCGGACTGGCAGAAAAGCTACAGGTTCCCCAGATTTACGGTGTTCGTGGCACCGAGCCGAAGGGTTACGATGTCCATGACACCGAGCCGAAGAGCTTTCAGCTCAAGTGCTTCTGGATCGGAAAAAAACAAACAAATCAAACAAACATTACAAACAATATCAAAGAAATTCAAACTTCCTAAATGCCGGACATAACATATACAGTTGGACATTTGGACATTTAATGAGAATGAAATACAACCAACCACCAATAACAGCATACAAAAAAAAGAGATCGGGTACTAGAGCTAAGGGAAGACCAAGAAAATATGGATAGACAATATCAAGACCACATTACATAAACACGGATATAACACTACATAGGGGACTCATCTAGCCCTAGAACGCAAATTAAAGCTCCCATCCCTACGCTTAACGGCAAGAGTGGACAGCCAACTACATCTTCCACCTGGGAGCCTTTTCTTCATACAATTAAAAAGAGATCTGGTACTAGAGCTAAGATAAGACCAAGAAAATATGGATAGACAAAATCAAGACCACACTACATAAACACGAATATAACACAATAAGGGGGACTCATCTAGCCCTAGAACGCAAATTAAAGCTCCCATCCCTACGCTTAACGGCACGAGTGGACAGCCAACTACATCTTCCACCTGGGAATAGACAATAGATAATAGACAATAGATCTCTTGGGTCCATTATAAAGTTCTTTTTGTCGAACCGTTTGTGTATATTGTTGTTTGTTATACTTTGTACAACTATGTTACTTTGTTATTACGTGTTTCGCCTTTGTTACATAGTTTTACTGCCAGTCTTTCTTTCATTTCGATCATATAACTTATTTATATATAACTTACTGATTTAAAGAGATCTCAAGAAGATTGGCAATAGCATTCAAGAAGTTAAACACAATGAAGGACATGTGGCAAAGCACCAGCAAAATATTAAAATTAAAAATATTGAGAACATGCATTTTCCCAGTGGCTACTTATGGTTGTGAATCATGGACTATTACACAAAAACAAGAACGAAAATCCAGTCCTTCGAAACTAAATGCTACAGAAAGATTCTACGAATATCATGTACAGAAAAAGAAAGAACACTGATGTCCTGAAAGAACTAAACGTTAAAAGAGAAGTGGCTGATAAACAACAGAAAAATTAGATACTTTGATCAATCAAGCCTGGAAAAACAATATTAGAGGGCAGGATCCCAGGACGCAGAGGCAGACCAAGAAGAAGATGGCTACAAGATATTAAAGAAACCATGAATATGACCATCGACGAAGTGGGTGAACTGGCAAGAGACAGAGTGAATTTCAGATGTGCTGCAAAGAGAGCAACGTCCTATAATGGATACGCACTTTGATGATGAACTTATTTACGAGTGATCTTTCACGTGTTTTAGCGACAAATTATAGCTTCTAGACCTTTTCACTAAAATTAAAGTGTAGTGTCCAACGCTTGATCGCTGCCAGAGCCTCCATAAACGCCATTACATACACTCTTATACACTTAACCCCTTCGTCGCCCGAGCGGTTACCGAGGCCCAAATTTGGGGTGTAAAGAATAGAACCACTGTTACCTGCCATGCATATCGTAATAGGTGATTAAGGAGGTTTGGCTGAAATCGGATGCACGTGTCCTAAACATGCACAAGTCTATGCGTTTAGGGGCTTACCGACTTCCGGTTTACAAATGGCGCTGAGCGAACGTATCGGTTAGCGTCAGCAATAAATTTTGATCACTTCATCTTGCTTCCGTGGCCTGGATTACTACTTTTCATTCATTTGGACGCAGGATATATTGTGCTATTCATGGATATATTTTGTGGTGTAGTTAAGCGACTCGGAAGTACGATGGTGACCGATCAGAATTGCGATCGCTACCGACACGCCGCATTCGCTATGTGTTAAATACAGCGGTCCGGGGTAGGCAGAGCCCTTAAGCCGAGAAAGGCAATCTGCCTATGGTAGGAGGATCCCAGAAATGAAACCTCAACCGTCGAAGTCGGAAGATGCATGCCCAAGCGGCACGGGAATAAAAACGCGCATCTACGCACTACAACCGTAGCTATGCAACCAACACTACTCCTGTACGGTGTCATATTTACAGGTCGAACCCAGGCAGGCTCAACACCGGAACCCCATTCTCCAAACACAACTATGGGAAACCGGTGAAGACCTCAAGCGCACCGCCCTGTTTATGACACATACCGGAGTAGTCGCATAGCAAAAGTTGAACGCAGAAGAAGAAGATTTAGGGCCTACCAAACCAATGTGCAACGTATACACGTTCTTGGCAAAGATCAAACATATCACAAAGAGTGATTAAAATTGGTCGTAAAAGCGAACGCAAAGAAGAAAAGAACCCTTCGTACTTTTGAGTCGATATACTGGTATATCTCTAAGATGACGCAAAGACAGTATGCTGGTTCTTCTTCTTGTAACGTTCCATATCGACCAGTTGTAACCACTCTGTATGATTTGTATGTTATCTGAGCCTAAGAGCGATTGTACGTTGTGCCAGTTAATGCACCTACAAGTAGACCAGAACGTCCAATTTCTGCGATGCTTTTTTATTTACTAGGATAGCTTTCCTAGGTCCTACATCAGTCGTCACTTACGACATGCCTTGTAGGTCGCAGTGGTACTATTCTTTGCTTCTATTACGGGTCTCGGCACTACACCGGCGAGTATGCTAGTTAATTAAGCATACGTTGCATTATTAATAAGTCCAAAGGTAACACAAAAGCTACAGAGTGCAAAGGTTAAACAAGCTTTACGCAGCCACAAGAACAGCTTTTCTTCAATCATGTTTTGCCTCACAGCGTCAGGTCAAGAGAGATTTCCAAAACGGGACCTTGTGTGCGCTTCGTAGATAGTGTCTTTCTTCGCCTCTGTTATCTCTGAGGTCCACCTTTTGCGTGGCCGGCCTTTAGCTTTGTACCCACTGTATCGGAGCAGCATTGCTCTTTGAGGTGCACTGTCTGTTGGTAATCTGCTTACGTGGCCGAACCATTTAATTTGTTTTTTCTTTGTGAAGTCTAGTACTGATGTTGTACCCACTTTTTCCTGATGTCTTTATTTCTCAACCGGTCTCTTCTTGTTACACTCAGCATTCTACGTAGACACTTCATCTCTGTTGTGACTGGTTTTCTTCTATCATTTGTTGTCAGTGTCCAGGTTTTCTTGAAATTTTTCTCGTACTCCACAGATATAATAGAGCATATCTTGACGCTATTTCTTCCCTCCTGTTTCAGTTTCAGTTTGAAATATCTTCATTGCACTACAGACAAGTCCAGAAGACCAGACAAGTACAGACTGACCGTACCAGTTCGATTTTGATTGATGATCCTACTCACGTACCTGTTATGGTGTTCTTTTCTTGCTACTCCAATCTTCAAAACCAGCTCCTGCAATCTAGTAGTTGACGTGGATTGGTTTAAATGAAAATCTTCTTTGCGGCCACACTCTATGAGGGCGTTCAAAATATCAGTTCTATCCATTGGCTGGCCGTCTGATATGGTGGCAGAGCCAGCCACGTCTGCTCTCTCATTGCCAACGACACCCATGTGCCCTGGAACGAAGATAAGTGTGATGTTGTAAATTGTTGACGCTTGTAGTCCATCCTGTGTCCCTGCTTACCGGTTTTCGAAATCTCTTCATAATTCTTCGAACACAAATTAGATTATACCACAATCGGCTTGCTAGGTGGCTTCAGAATCCCCTCGGCCTGTCCCAGTGGCTTCAGAATCCCCTCGGCCTGTCCCAGTGGCTTCAGAATCCCCTTGGCCTGTCCCAGTGGCTTCAGAATCCCCTAGATGGGTCACACGGTTCACTAGTCTATCACATTCAGGATAGAATACACAAATTCCATCCCAAAGAAAACTGAAAATCGACTTCGGTTAGAGGCCGGCAGAAATTCCCAACCAACGAAAGACAAAAACAGAAAACCACGACACTGGCGCAACCCGGTAGCAGTGTGACTAAAAAGGGAAAGAAGAATAAGGAGAAAGAAAGAAAAGAGGAAGAAGATAAACCTGATGCTATTGATCAACCTACCGAGCTTCGTGTAGTTAAGCCACTACATTCAAAACTATATGAAGATTTCAACGAAGAAGATAAAGGGTATTCTCTATCTCGGTTGCGCAAGTTGTGTATACCGATAGGTGCGGTAAGACGGGAAAATCACGAGAGAAAACCCAGTAGATACATCAATCAACACAGAACGGGGTTGTTAATCTAAACAAACTGAGATATATGCTTGGGAGGAGATTGGAGCAATTATGGACATGCCCGATGTGCGATGAAGATGATCCTTAAATAAACAACTCAAAACTCTACTACATTCAGAAAACAGTTGACTTCATGATAAGAACACATCTGACGGTATAATCATCCAAGAAGGAACAAGCAACAGCTACAACTACCAAAAACTATAATGGTTTTGATAAGTGTGTGTTTGCACAGTATGGAAGGATTGAGATAATATGAAAAGGCGTGTCCCCTCGGTAACATAAGATTGTTTCGATGAGACGGAAAATATGAAATTCCATATGATGTAGACTATAGATTCCCAAACTTTTTCGACCCACCGCCCACTTTTCACAACATAAACTTTGTAACGCCCTCCTCCACATTATAACAGTTTGCCAACGCTCCCTTCCCATATATACATGCTCTATTTTTTCTTTGACATAGAAAATTGATATATATTTCTGTCATACATGGTCAATTTTCAAATGATTATATGCATTAAATAGAAAATTGATGAAAAAATGGATGGTGTAAGACGGGCATAATATGAATTTAAATGCAGAATTCAAATTTTTTAATGATTATTCAATGACAAAATCACGAAAATAATTTATTTTAAAATATGTATTATTAATTTTTTCTTTAAGGAGACACCGACCCCTAATCGCCTGAACACCCCCTCTCTCAAATTATTCAGAACCCACCACGCTCCCCTAAAACGCTTCAGTGTCCACTGGGGGGCTGTACCGCCCACTTTGGGAAACGCTGATGTAGAAATGACTTTTATATCTGTTTGGTAGAGCACCGTAAACTTTATTTCAATTTTGCATAATTGTATGGTTCATGGCTGTTTATTGACGAACTGTGTTATAACAACGCTGATATCCCTTAGCGTTAAATGTGGTACGATGGATTCGCATAATACACAGGGCGCTTGCTCATAGAATCGGACACAAGAGGGTAGTGGGTTCAGTCTCACACACAACGTTGAACACGTACAGAAAGGAATTGGACCTCCTACCCCCTGCACGCTCGATTATAGCAATGTGAAGTGACTTCTTTTCTTAACTTCCTTGAATAATAAGAGAATAAGACATCAACAACTTTCCTCCAACCAGATCTGTCTTGAGCAAGCCAGCTTAGTTCATTCCATGTCTTTCCCACCTCTTCTCTTTCTCGGTCTATAGTTCGTCTCCATGTCTCTCTAGGTCGTCCCTTACCACTCTTGTTTCCCAGATTCCATTTCAAAGTCATATGTAGATATCTGGTCTTCTGCATTGTAATATGTAGTGAAGTGACTACATAGATGTCTGGTCTTCTACATTGTAATATGTAGTGAAGTGACTACATAGATGTCTGGTCTTCTACATTGTAATATGTAGTGAAGTGACTACATAGATGTCTGGTCTTCTGCATTGTAATATGTAGTGAAGTGACTACATAGATGTCTGGTCTTCTACATTGTAATATGTAGTGAAGTGACTACATAGATGTCTGGTCTTCTGCATTGTAATATGTAGTGAAGTGACTACATAGATGTCTGGTCTTCTGCATTGTAATATATAGTGAAGTGACTACATAGATGTCTGGTCTTCTACATTGTAATATGTAGTGAAGTGACTATATAGATATCTGGTCTTCTGCATTGTAATATATAGTGAAGTGACTACATATCTTAAAATATGAAACGACTAAGGTACATTTTGTGGCCTTTTTTTTTTTTTTACATATATAGGGAGTTGCTTGTTGTTTCTTTGCTTGATAAAGGCCTTTTAGTCGAAACGTTTATGTGTATTGTTTTTGTATTTTGTAAAAGTACAGTACTTTGTTTTTACGTGTTTCGCAACTGCTACATAGTTTTACTGTAGTTTTGTTTATATCGATAATACATATCTAGGGAGCAGTTGTTTTAAAAAATGGATAATTAACTAATGAAATTAAATATGGATGGAATAAAGCAAATCAGCTCAAAAGACAAACGGCGCCAATTTTAAAATGCAAACATGTCATCATGAACACTAAAGGAGCAATGTTCAACATAATCTTTTCCCCACATTATGCTATCAGTGCCAAACCTGGACGCTGACATCAAATGATAGAAGAAAACTAGTCACAACAGAGATGAAGTGTCTACACAGAATGCTGGGAGGGGTATCAAGAAGAGATCAGGTTAGAAATGAAGACATCAGGAAAAAAGTGGGTACAACATCAGTATTGAAATTCATCAAGAAACAACAAATTAAATGGTTCGGCCACATCAGTAGATTACCAACAGACAGTGCGCTTCAAAGAGCAACAGACAGTGTGCCTCAAAGTACAACAGACAGTGTGACTTAAAGAACATACAGTGTGCCTCAAAGTACAACAAACAGTGTGACTCAAAGAACAGACAGTGTGCCTCAAAGAACAACAGACAGTGTGCCTCAAAGAACAACAGACAGTGTGCCTCAAAGAACAACAGACAGTGTGGCTCAAAGAACAACAGACAGTGTGGCTCAAAGAACAACAGACAGTGTGGCTCAAAGAACAACAGACAGTGTGGCTCAAAGAACAACAGACAGTGTGGCTCAAAGAACAACAGACAGTGTGACTCAAAGAACAACAGACAGTGTGACTCAAAGAACAACAGACAGTGCGACTCAAAGAGCAACAGACAGTGCGCCTCAAAGAACAACAGACAGTGTGCCTCAAAGAACAACAGACAGTGTGCCTCAAAGAACAACAGACAGTGTGGCTCAAAGAACAACAGACAGTGTTTCTCAAAGAACAACAGACAGTGTGGCTCAAAGAACAACAGACAGTGTGGCTCAAAGAACAACAGACAGTGTGGCTCAAAGAACAACAGACAGTGTGGCTCAAAGAACAACAGACAGTGTGACTCAAAGAACAACAGACAGTGTGGTTCAAAGAACAACAGACAGTGTGACTCAAAGAACAACAGACAGTGTGGCTCAAAGAACAACAGACAGTGTGGCTCAAAGAACAACAGACAGTGTGACTCAAAGAACAACAGACAGTGTGACTCAAAGAACAACAGACAGTGTGACTCAAAGAACAACAGACAGTGTGCCTCAAAGAACAACAGACAGTGTGGCTCAAAGAACAACAGACAGTGTGGCTCAAAGAACAACAGACAGTGTGGCTCAAAGAACAACAGACAGTGTGGCTCAAAGAACAACAGACAGTGTGGCTCAAAGAACAACAGACAGTGTGACTCAAAGAACAACAGACAGTGTGGCTCAAAGAACAACAGACAGTGTGCCTCAAAGGGCAATGTTAGGCTGATATAGTGGATATAAAGTGGATATATAGTGGATATATAGTGGATATATAGTGGATATATAGTGGATATATAGTGGATATATAGTGGATATAAAGTGGATATAAAGCAAAAGGATGTCCACGCAAAAGGTGGATCTAAGAAATAACAGTCAGTGGAAAAAAACTGTTTATGAAGCGCACACAAAAACTCGTTCTTTTTTTCCGATCCAGAAGCACTTGAGCTTTTTCAGCTCTTCGGCTCGGTGCCATAGACATCGTAACCTTCGGTTCGGTGCCACGAACACCGTAAATCTGGGGAATCTGTGCCTTTTTCTGCCATCCCGCGGAATTGAACCCGCACACACAGAGGGATAGTCACCCGTAGTCCAACGCGCTACGAACACGCTGGGCAGATCTTCTTATCCTGACTGTGAGACAAAACAAGATTAAAGAAAGGAATGATTTTTAAATTGAATTCATCTTTATCTTACAATTCTGGCATGCAAAGATCACGTGACGTAAGTGGTTTGGTTTTCGGGAATTTCCACATGAATGAGATTTATGGGGAAATCTGGTACACCAGTCTACGCGGTAATCGCGAGATAGAGAGAGATATAGAGATGTCTGTTTGCTTCGCGTTTGCCCTACCCTCTTTGTCTTAATGTATGGACGCCAATGAGACTTCCTGTATGTATGTTGCTTCGCAGCACTTATGGAACTATTAAAAATACATGAAAAGATTTGGCAGAATAATAAGGATAGTGAGGTATGTTGATAATCGGTGCTAAAACACGGCCTCCTGTAGAAAAAGATGGACTAGCCAGAGCCAACTATAAACTACTATAGGGCTATAGCCTGGCTGTGGACTAGCACAAGTGTAAATTCTGGGAAATCATCCAGCGCACGTCACGTGACCATTAAATTATAGTGTTGTTAGATTACGATGAATTTATTTTAAAAACAGCACAGCATGCAAGAACAGCACAACATATAATAACAGAACACCAAGCAAGAACAGCACAGCATACACTAACAGCAGATCATACAAAAACAGCGCATCATGCAAAAAACAAGACAGCGTGCAAAAGCAGAACGGCATATAAAAACAGCACAATATGCAAAAATAGCACAACACACACAAAAACAGCACAACTTGTCCAAACAGCGCAAAGCAACATGTCCAAACAACACATGCCCAAACATCACAACATACAAAAACAGCACACATGCAAAATAAGTTGCTCACTCGATAATGTAGTAGGGTAATTTTCTCACTCGATAATGTAGTAAGGTAATTTGCTCACTCGATAATGTAGTGAGGTAATTTGCTCACTCGATAATGTAGTGAGTAATTTGTCACTCGATAATGTAGTGAGGTAATTTGCTCACTCGATAAGGTAGTTTGCCACTTTTCAAGACAGCTGTAATGCAAGTTTGATATTTTGAAAGTGAAGCAATATATTTTGCACTCCTAATAGCGAAGAATGTTGCAAACTATATTTTTGCAAATCTTTCAGTTAAGAGTGCCCCCCAGGTGCCTTATCTCAAGATCTCGTTTGTCGTTTGGTATAGCCCAGTTAGTAATGACGAAGAATATTAATAGCTAGTACTATATACTACTTACCTACACAAGTGTGTCAGCTCATCCTCTGTAACGAGTCATCAGATCTCACAGCACAGCTACACACCACCATTTGATCATAAATGTCGTTGACACATTATTCGAGAGCAACGTACACAAAGCAGAGACACAGTAGTTATGAACAACAGCTATATTCAAGCCACCCCACACATGATACTAAATAATGATTATCTTTGCAAATATTGAATCATATCTCATGTAACTTGCTTTACAGAGATATTATCGCATCTTTTATCGACACGGCTTGTCATAGCGCACACCAGACTACAAACGATATACTTTACGTGACCCAGATTAACTGCTGGAGTGCATGTAATGTTTGAAAATGTTGTAAAAACCTTGATATAGGTACGTATTACTAGGGATGAGTGTTTCGGTTACTTGGAAGTATTATTTCTAACCATTACAAATGAATCCAACACTCGTTACTTTAGTTTCGGCTCTTCTACTGCTTGATAGAACCATCATCATTGCACTTCGGTGAGTAACCATGTGTGCTCCGATCTCTTTCTTACACAGGAAGATCTCAGCGGCAGTTCATGAACTTCGTAGCACTGGCAACGCGGGATATCTGTGGTGTAGAGGTTAGATGCTCGCCTCTAGTGGTTACCGGGGCCCAAATTTGGGGTGTAAAGAATAAAACCACTGTTACCTTCCACGCATGTCGTAAGAGGCGACTAAGGAGGTTTGGCTGAAATCGGATGCATGTGTCCTAAACGTGTAGAAGTCTTATGTGTTTAGAGGCCTACCAAACCAATGTGCATCGTATACACGTTCTTGGCAAAGATCAAACATATCACAAAAGAGTGATTGAAATTGATTGTAAAGAAAGAACGCAAGAAGAAGAAGAAGAAGAAAGCTCGCCTCTCCATCCAAAGGTGATCGGTTCGCTCCTCGTGGAGTCATAAAAATATTTTTCCAGAAATCCCCGATCTCAATGTAGGTGAGATCGAGTTCCTAGTCCTATCGGAGACGGATGATAAAACGTACGTCCCGTGTTTAATTTGAGATGTGGAAAGACACATTTGTTATTGAAGACGGTTTCACATGCGAGTCTCGCAATATAATCTACGCCATCACTTGCAAGCGGTGTGGCAAGGCATATATCGGCGAAACAGACAAAATGCTTAGTGACAGTTTCGGCTAACACTTGCGTGATATATGC
This sequence comes from Arion vulgaris, assembly GCA_020796225.1. Classification (NCBI taxonomy): domain Eukaryota; kingdom Metazoa; phylum Mollusca; class Gastropoda; order Stylommatophora; family Arionidae; genus Arion; species Arion vulgaris. The sequence goes on from CM036776.1 coordinate 3,454,263, forward strand.
CAATACTCTCTTACCCCTGAAGTCACTCATTTCAATGGAACTGACCATTTGGAGCTCGCGATGTCCAGGTCACAGACATTCGATCCTGTTCCTCTGATGATCGTAGTCGATTTGCTCTAGAGAATCGTTTTATTTGTTATATAGTACCTTGCAAACTCATGGAATCAACGCTCTACATTCCTATGCTTCTTAGTACTTTCTCTTCTCATGCTCCATATTCTATATGTGTATATGTTAAATGTATATAAGCTATATATATATTTGATTTTTATTGTTTCTCTTCTTTTTTCCACTTCTAGTTTTCCTGCATTTATTTCTCTAATCGATTTTAGTCACATATTCAGAAGGCAGGGTCCCAGGACGCAGAGGCAGAGGCAGACCAAGAAGAAGATGGCTACAAGATATTAAAGAAACCATTGACCATCGACGAAGTGGGTGAACTGACAAGAGACAGAGTGAATTTCAGATGTGCTGCAAATAGAGCAACGTCCTATAAAGGATACGCACCTTGATGATGATGATTTTCATTTTAGGAGCCTTGGGATGTTTCTGTCGGAGTCTATATTTAGTTTACTGTGAAATTCGTCACTCCTGTTGTATCGCTTGTTTGATAACGGCATTTTGGTCGAAACGTTGCCGTATATTGTTCTGTTTTTGTATTTTCTAAAACTACAGTACTTTGTTATTACGTGTTTCGAAATTGTTTAATTTGAGCAGGTAAAAGAACCATTGACAGTTCAAAATCGAGAAGAGCAGGCTGGAAAACCGCTGCCCGGGCAAACTTCATTAGAAAATGATTGAAAACAAAATTCCTACAAAAATATCTTCACTTTCTTCAAAATTATATCTGGGACCCTCGTGGGTGCTACGGAGTTCGTGCACTGCAGCTGAGATCTTCCTGTGTAAGAAAGAGATCGGAGCACACATGGTAACTCACCGAAGTGCAATGATGATGATCCTATCAATCAATCAATTAATCAATCAGTCACGTAAATTATTGAAACTGCCATTAGCGTGAGCCGAATTAATAGTTGCCATTAATGCGTTATGAGATGGTTGGGCTGAAAATAAATCAGAAGAAAACTGAAGTAATGACTCTGAACATAGCAACCCAGCACCAGTCAAACTAGAAGGTAAAACCCTCCGAGATACAACCGCTTTCACATACCTTGGAAGTGTTATTAGCAATGAAGGAGGCGCTGGATCTGACATTAAAACAGACTGAGTAAAGCACGAAGTGCATTCATGACCCTTCAGACCGCCTGGAAATCTGCCCAATACAGCATCAGAACCAAGACTAGTATCTATAACAGCTGTGTGCTGTCAACTTTGCTGTACGGATCGGAATGCTGGAGAATGACAGAACAGGATATGTCCAGACTCTCCGCCTTTCATACAACTTGTCTGCGAAAAATCTTACGCGTGTACTGGCCGACTACTATCTCGAATCAAGAATTGCTTGCACGATGCCAACAAGAGAATATGGGCACTATCATCCGAAGACGACGCTGGAGATGGATTGGACATGTGATGCGCATGGAGACTGGCTCCGACACGAAAACTGCACTGAGATGGACTCCAGAGGGTAGGCGAAAGCGTGGAAGACCCAAGATGACCTGGAGGAGAACGATAGAGCAAGAGCTGAAGGAAATGAATCATAGCTGGAACACAATACAGAGGAAGGCCATGAACAGGGAGGAATGGTGTACGTTTGTTGCTGCCCTAAACGCCAAAGGCGTAACAGGCTAAAGAGGATTAATGCGTTAAGTAAGTGGTACTTTTACCACGGTCGTCTGCATTACTTGAGAATGCAATCAGTACATGGTATTCGAGTAACGAGCATTAGTAACACTAGAGTGATACTGTATTCCTAGCACAGTGTGTGTGTGCGAGTTGTTGTGTGTACATTGTATGTAACACCTTCTCTGTCGCGACCGAATGATTTATATTTGTTTGTTCAATAAGTTTATAGTCATGTGTGTTTCAGTTACTTTTAAGTATTTTATGCTATTCGCTACTTTTGTAATAAGTACTCGCTACTTATTGCAACTTCTTAAATCGTTGGATCCGACCGAGTGGTTACCGAGGCCCAAATTGGGGTGTAAAGAATAAAACCACTGTTACCTGCCACACATGTCGTAAGAGGCGGCTAAAGAAGTTGGGGTGGGGCTACCTCACTAGCTACCCCACACCGAAAAAAACACTATATGGCTACATAACGGAGAGCGAACCGAGTAAACGCTGGCTGAAACCGGACACATCGCCGAAGGATAAGCATCAGAGCTCCAAATGGTGCTTAAGATATGACGCAAAAAAATACACCAATGCTAGGGCTGCATGAATCAGATTTCCAGATGCATAGAATTTATCGGGAGGTCTGGTACATCGGTTTGGGTGGTGATCGCGAGAAACCGTTGGATTGATTCAACATCTATTTTAGTGTCTTCATCCAACAGGCAGTCGCGAAGAGACCGAAGAACATCCCCCTATCCATCTTCAACTCCCCAACAATTGATGCTGTTGATGCAATCCTATCCGCTCTCTTATTGCCACAAATACCCGCATCCCAACCTAAGTCTCTGGAGGTTAGAAACTTCAATAAACGACATAAACTCATATCGAATCTTACCATTTTCGATCTTCCGAAGCATCTCCTGCGAGTCAGATACAACAGCAGGTCTATTAAACGGAGTCAAATAGAGCCAATGGAGGACAGCAGTAACGGCCTTAACCTCCATCCTCATACTAGAAGTAGTTTTCATGTATGCTCTTCTTTGCTTTGCAACAACCCTACCATACGAGCTAGCAAAGAAACCCCAGCCTGACTTCTCACAACGAAACACAGACCCATCGGTGTAAACAACAACATTCTCTAGTAATCCCAGACTTTGATGTCTTGTATGTGGCTTTTTTTCTCGTTCATCCGCAATAAATTCAGCCGTAACCATATCGCCTAATATTGCAATTTTAATTAATTATTTCATGAATGCTTACTTTCCTTATCACCAGTGTTACTCGCCATACAGGCGAACCTTACTTCGATTTCAGAAGTACTTGTAATTTAAACCCCCAAGTAAAGAATCACAGTTTCCTGTAGTCCTACCAGGTACCGTGTGCACACCACGTCATTTTGGCACAAGCTAGCCTCGAATCCCGCAATCTATCCGACATGTAATCCACAGCGCAGCGAGTTATCAGCTTCATTATTGATGACCTCGCATAATATTATTTAAGATAAGTTTCTAGTCCTATCGGAGACGTGCGATAAAACGTTGGTCACGTGTTCAAGTTAGAAGAACCGTTGGCAATTGAAAATCGATAAAAGTAGGTTGGAAAAGCTGCCGATTGCGCAAAATTCATTGAGTAATAAGATTATGCAAACTTTCATAAATTTCAAAATTACATCGGTGAACTTCGCCAGTGCTACAGAGTTCGAGCACTGTAGCCGAGATCTTCTTGTGTAAAAAAATAAGAAATCATAGCCCACATGGTTATTTACTAAATTGTAATGATGATATAATCAATCAAAACTATCAGCTGATCTTCAGACACGTACTGTCTGTTTTGGAGCATGAGCTACGGAGTTCGTGATACTTTCTGTGGGTGTTGTGTCATTTCTGCGGAGAGTGACCGAACCATGTAGAGTTTTTTCCGATCCAGAAGCTCTTGAACTGAAAGCTCTTCGGCTCGGTGCCATGGACATCGTAACCCTTCGACTCGGTGCCACGAACACCGTAAATCTGGGGAACCTGTAGCTTTTCTGCCGGTCCGCGGAGTTGAACCCGCACTTACTAAGGACTAGTCACCCGTAGTCCAACGCGCTACGAACACGCTGGGCACACGGGCAACCATGTAGGATAAAACCCGATGCAATGAAGTCAATACTCCGGCTCTAGGCCCTTTAAATTGCACCCTGAGATAGTTGGAAGGGAATAAGCAAAGACACAAAGTTGAAAGTTTAACGGGCCTTAGTGATAAAGCGCTGTTGTACTCCAACGAGACAAGGTTAATTTATAGCAGAAACACAAGAAAACGCAAATACTTTTAAACAGTGGCGTCTCGTGATCCTTTGTGTTGGTGGGGCCAGACACAAATTTTCGGAAAACGCATGATTTTAGGTTAGGTTTTTTTTCCATTTATTAAATAATAAATACACGTTACGCATTATTTTTGTGGGGCTCGACCCCACTGGCCCTTAATGACGAGCCGCTACTGCTTTCAAACAAGTTGTTCACGCAGACTACTCAAAATAAAATAACAGGACAAAATTCCAGATACCGAAGTCGTGAACACCCCGTTGCAGAAGGTCCGGTGATATGGCTGTTAATTTTGCTCGGATACCTGATAAACGCATCCCAAAACAGTTGATGTATGGTGAGCTTGTTGGGGAAGACGATCGGTTAATGAACAGACAAAAACGTTTAAAGATTCTATTAATTAACTCTTTGGGACCAAACGCCACACTATGTGGCTTTGGGTTGGTGCTTTTACAAGGAGCCACACTTAAGGGCGTTTTTTTAATTCTATAAAGGGCTCTTGTTCTCCATGTGCTGGAAATTCCTTGCGCAAGATCGCCAAAATGTGAGGCTGAAACAATACAAAAGGAACTCGCATAGCTGAGAACTGTCGTACTGTTGACGGGCAGAGAAAACGAGATGCACGAAAAGACAGAACACACAACACCCACATATCTAGCTTTGAGAATGTATGCTGCATCTGTGGTAGAGAATTGTATTCCAGGATTTAACTCTACAGTCATCTCAGCACACACCAAAGATGTGCAACAACACACGTCTGAAGCTGTTATCATTCCTTGCGATATACATATTATTGTTGCATATAAGAGACATCCACTACACAAGAACACTAATGACGTTAATGACACGAGAATCATGCGTGGCATGTCGTGGATGGCCCAGGCTGAGAGAACAATTGGCCAGGTGACTACGGTTGCGACCCTACCAAAGGGGAAGAATGGATCCCAACAGATGGTAGCATGACCAACTATATCAACGTTATCATTACTTTTGGAAGAGAATGAGAGATTGAGGCAACATGAAGGCTGATCTCGCAGTTAAGCAGATGATAGAAGATAATGCAAGGGATGATGATGTTGTATATACCGATGGGTCGATTCATCGTGGTGAGAGGTCCAGCTGGGGTTTCTTGTCTTGGCTAATACACATGGTAGGGTTGTCGCAGAGCGAAGTGGGGCATACAGGTCAATTCCTTCTAGTATGGGGATGGAGGTTGAGGCCGTTACTGCTGCCCTCCTTTGGCTCTCTTTGGGCTTCATTTACTTGGGGCCGTTGTTGTATCTGACTCTCAATCGATGCTTCACAAGATCCAGAAGGGCAGGTTTCGGTATGAGTGGATGTCGTCTATAGAAGTTTCTAACCTCCAGCGGCTTACGTGGATATACTGTCCTGGGCATGCGAGTGTTTACCGTAATGAGAGAGCGGACAGGCTTGCATCAACAGCATCGATTGTTGGGGAGTTGAAGATGGACAAGGGGATGTTTTTCGGTCTCTTCGACTGTCTGTTGGATGAGGACACTAAAATCGATGTTGAATCGATCCAGTGATTTAAGCAGTTTGGAGTTACCCGTTGTACGAGTAGAACTGGATGCCTGAGGGACAGAGTGAGAGGTGTGTTTAATCAGCGAGCCACGGGAACAATCGGTATGCATACTCTTCGATATCTGTTGGGGAGACTGAGCACCTATGGGTCTGCCCGGAGTGCAATGACGTCAGTTTAGTAACCAATATTGTTGAACCAGACAGCCCTTTTAAATTCCCTATTATTCGCATACATAACCCTATGAAAGCCTGAATCTTTTCTTTGATAATCGTTGTTCTTCATGTTACTCTGACCTACATCTGACATTTACAATAACAAGATATCTATTGAACACTCAAATAAGAAGAGACGATATTAATTACAAAACGTAATACGATTCTTACATACTTACTGCTACTGCACAGTAGTCATTAGTAAAAATGAAAAGGCTAAATACAGTTAAGCTGTCAAACATCTGCAAAATGTAATAAACAAATTTAAATAAATACATACCGCATATATAAACAATTCTAAATCTTCAAATTAAGTAATTTTGATTTGTTTCTATAGAATTTGATTTTATCAATCAATCAATATTTAAAATATAAATACATGCCATGGTTAAATTTTAAACCGTATGATTGTTAATGACTGGTAAATATAATGTATGTTTTAATTATTACTATAAAAAAAATTATAATCATAATCGAATTATTCATAACGAGTTTTCTTTTTATGCCTATTGGTCTACACGCTAAGGTGGCAAAGTTCTGATTATGACAAGCTATTTGATATTAGTCTACATGCTATAGTATAACTAGGCGATGATAGTCTACATGCTATAGTATAACTAGGCTGAAAGAGTACTTTTTATCAGAGGATTTATAAATCCGTAAAAGCAGCCCCAAAAAAACCCACACATTTTAATTATATTTCGTTTTTTAGACTATACGCACATGGATTATATGAAATATTGAATGCGAGCACATTTTCCGAAAAGAAAAACTGTGATTCGGTCAGTGGATGACAGGATTTAGTTTAGTTTGAATCCGTGTCGACAAGCATAATCAAACGATTTATATGTTACAAGATATTATTCCTTAACTATGTAACTAAATGCGTCAACCCGTGTCAGGGATAATTTATATATCAGTAGTGTTACACTGTTACAGTCTGAGGTTGTATGAATGTGGGCGTCGCCTGTGGATCGGATAACAACAATTTACAAATAGTGAAATACAAATAATCCAATAAATAATATAAAAAACAATAACATCGATCTTTCTTTGTTGACATCTCGGAAACCAAATCAATATTTTGGATGTAGATTCTTATGATTATAGAGTGGACGTTAACTTTTTACGCGGAGATGTTAATTTTATTATAACAAATATTAACTTATTACTTTTTATTCGTCTCTAAAATAGATAAGGGAAACCTGACTGACAGATCTGAAGCTGACCCCTCAGTGTTTGTGGTCCACAGTAAATTAAACGCATGACCAGAGATCGCTGAAGAAGAAGAAGACTCATATTGTAATATTCATTGTGGTTACGATTTAATGTAATTTTTTAATTGTTTTCAACTCATCTTGCCAAATTAATAACAAATACAATATATGGCCTAATACATAGTTCAGCAAAATGCCACTATTAGGGACTGCAGATTTTGGTGTCAGAACATTCTATGCAGCAACTCACCCCAATGACAAATGTGGACCCAATGGCTTACCATTGACTCCAAATTCAGTAAAAATACTTGGACGCTTTCAGAACCTTATATCTTTATCACATCCACGTTTGTGCCAGTATATTGATATCAACAAGACCAAACATGGTATGTATGTTATGATACTCTGTCGTGCTGTAACTGGATTTAGAAATAATTTTGATGTATTTTTTATTTAGTATTTTTCTTTAAGCGGTGAAATTTATCAGCTTGTTTTGTTGAGGATAAAAGCCTATCTGTCTTCCTCTCATTCATCTGTCTGATGTCATGCCCTCCAGAATGGGGGTCTCTGTGGCTAAGCGGTTATGTCTTTGCATGGCGCTCAGAAGGTCAGGTGGTCGAATCTGGACTGCGCCACTTTGTTCACGAGTGCATTTTTTCCAGATAACCCTAGGATTGTTGCCGGAGCCATGGAGTTTGAGCTTTGTGCAATACTCTCCTCAGGTGGTGTGCCATTTGTACGGAGAGAGGCCGAGCCATATGGGGTAAAACTCGGTGCAATGAAATTATTCCTTCAGCTTTAGACATTTAAAAGCCAAATATTAGCGATACTGACCTTTTTAACCACAGATGTATACATATTTTTTAGCAACTTCTTGCCCTTCATTGCGATGGGACCTCTTTAACCAAGATATATACATATTTTTGATCCTCTTGTCCTTGATTGAGAAACAAAAGGAGTTTCTGTTACTCAAAATTGTTACATTTTGTGACGAGTTTTCAACTGCAGAGAGTCACCTTCAATTTTGTACCCAGACATGCAGGAGTTAAGGGACATGAACAAGCAGATATTCTTGTAGGCATAGCTGCCATGGCAAGCATTAGAGCAATGAACAGAGCTTATATCGTGAATGCCATTAGAGAGATGAGTCAGACAAGCAATTCATTGATGATTTGGATTCCACATCGATGTCCAGACTACAGAAACAATGTGTTGCTAGATTTGAACACTGTAGAGGGAATAGATGATGTTTCATTAACCAACACAGGACTGAACTTTCGGTCACCGCTTGCTGACTGGTATACTGAAAATGCGATTAGAGCACTTGTTCTTCGTGCAGTGAGGATGATCTGATGACCAACTTCTTTGGTGGTTCTCAACAACAGCAACATGTTGCAAACACAGACCTGTGGATAAGAACCGGACAAGAGCCCATGATGACCCAGGTCAAGAGGAGAAAATGGCGATGAGTCGGGCATACCCTATGCAAGACACAGTCGAGTGTCACTAGACAGGAACTTGAGTTTAACACGTAAGGAAAACGAAAAAAAGGATGCCCTAAACAGTCCTGGAGTCTTCTTGAGGAACTGAAGAGTGCCGAACTGTCCTGGGAGACCATAAAGAGAACAGTCAGAGACCGAGAAGAGTGGCGAACAACTGTTGAGGTCCTATGCTTCACGAGGAGTAGAGAGGAATAATTAAGTAAGTTAGTAAGTAACAACAGCAACATGTCTACCAACTAGTATTTCTGCCATTGCTTTTAGGTTTTTTTATATATTATCAATGTACAGGAAAATGATAACATATGTAGAGTATGGAGAACATACTAATCAACTTCTCATAGGTACTGTGAGAAAGAGGCTTGGGATGGATGTTGCAGCAGAGGACAGAGCATGCATGGGAATGCCTAATCAACTTCTCATAGGTACTGTGAGAAAGTGGCTTTAGGATGGATGTTGCAGCAGAGGACAGTATGCATGGGAATCCTAATCAACTTCTCATAGGTACTGTGAGAAAGTGGGCTTTGGGATGGATGTTGCAGCAGAGGACGGAGCATGCATGGGAATGCCTAATCAACTTCTCATAGGTACTGTGAGAAAGTGGGCTTTAGGATGGATGTTGCAGCAGAGGACAGAGCATGCATGGGAATGCCTAATCAACTTCTCATAGGTACTGGGAGAAAGTGGGCTTTGGGATAGATGTTGCAGCAGAGGACGGAGCATGCATGGGAATGCCTAATCAACTTCTCATAGGTACTGGGAGAAAGTGGGCTTTGGGATGGATGTTGCAGCAGAGGACGGAGCATGCATGGGAATGCCTAATCAACTTCTCATAGGTACTGTGAGAAAGTGGGCTTTAGGATGGATGTTGCAGCAGAGGCGCATGCATGGGAATGCCTAATCAACTTCTCATAGGTACTGGGAGAAAGTGGGCTTTGGGATAGATGTTGCAGCAGAGGACGGAGCATGCATGGGAATGCCTAATCAACTTCTCATAGGTACTGGGAGAAAGTGGGCTTTGGGAGGGATGTTGCAGCAGAGGACGGAGCATGCATGGGAATGCATAATCAACTTCTCATAGGTACTGTGAGAAAGTGGGCTTTAGGATGGATGTTGCAGCAGAGGACGGAGCATGCATGGGAATGCCTAATGTGCTATGATGTCAATCTAATAACATAACATAAAACACTTAGGAAGCTTATTCACAGAAGATGGAAGATTAGACAGAGAGATAGAGGCTAGAGTTAAAAAAGCAAATGCTATAATCGATCAACTAGCCCCATTGTTGAGACATCCAAACATGTCATTGACAGCTAATCAACAACATTTTTATGCTGTGCTACCAGTGCCAAACATGGACAATAAGTAAAACGCAGTCACAAAAAATAATTACATGTGAAATGTGATGCCTTTTAAAAGTTACCAACAACACCAGAAGAGACAGTCACAAATAACAGCAAAGAGAGAACGTTGGGAAAGAACCTTGCGTGAATTACATAGAGAGACCTATAATGAAGTTGGTTTGGCCATTTAATAAGAATGCAATCAAACTCTACTGTATACAGAGTCTTCTACAACAGAACATCAGGAAAGAAGTCGAGAGGAAGACCACAACAAAGATGGATCTTTGTCATTCATAGCAGAATCCTGTCAAAAAGCAAAAATTACTATATCACAAGCCACTGGAGCATCTACGCCATCAGAAAGAGTTGCAAGGAGATTCATCAACTTGAAGTCGAAAGTATAAACTCCACTACCTGACAAAGAAAATAAAGTGCATACTCCCTTTGGGAGTATTTTTAATTTTATACCAGGACATGCAGGCGTAAGGGGAAATGAGCGCGCCAATAGGCTAGCAGATATGGCTGCTGTAAAAAGCGGACGAACAAAGGGAGAGAGAACGTGTGCATGATTTCAGTAATAGTGGTGAATCTACAACACTAACCAGACTGCAGGAATTTCAAGTCAAGTTTGGTGTAGTTAGACAAGGACACTATGCTGGTAGCCAAAGAAGAATAGTAAATCAACAAAGAACCGGGTGTTAATCGCCACATACTGAGAGACATACTGAAGGAGAGATCGGAGCACTCATGGACTAATTGGTTTGACTTGCAATGATAATGATCCAACGACTAAACTAAAACTAAACTCCCTTTGGGAATCAAACCAATTATTGATATAAGGGAAGACTGCAGTAAAACTATGTAGCAATGGCAAAACACATAAAAACAAAGTACTGTAGTTTTACAAAATACAAAAACAATAACAATACACAAACCAACAACTTATCTTATTCATCTGTTTCAATCTTTACCATGACTTATTTTGAAAGTTATAATAACTGAATTTCAGAATGTATGATAGTTGTGTCAGAACACCACCGCACAAGTTTGAAGGATCTTCTCAAGACAGAATCTGGAATACAGTAAGAATGTGTTAGCTATAGATAGTATGGAAGACTTTGGTAAAACCATATACGAAAGGTGTATGGTTACTGCCAAAGTTGAAAATGTTCAATTTCAATGTTGTATCAATCCTAGCATATACCAGCAAGATTTGAAAAATGACTTAAGATATGGAAAGCGAATGAGTGTTGTTAAGAAACCCAGGGGAAGAACTGAAGCCAATGACTGTGATCAATAAATAGACAGTTTACAAGTATTAGGGATTTCTAGAAAAACAAATACCAAACACAGGATTCGAACCACAGATAGCTAGCTGGTTGTGTTCTTTAAAACGCTCTCTCTCTCTCTCGCTATCGTTCTTAAGCCGGTTTTATCATTCTATTGTGATATATAAACAGCCAAACATCAGAACGGGATGTAAGTGCACAGCCTTCAGTATCAATTGGAGCTCAAGTGCTTATCCTTCGGTGGTGTGTTCGGTTTCAACCAGTGTTTACTGGGTTCGCTCTCCGTTAGCCCTTTGCTGTCCCCAGCCAAAACCCTCAAGGCAGCAGGTTGCTATTTTCTTTCAGGGCAGCGACCCATAGATGACCTGCCCTCCCGGGCTGATGAGCGTCATCTGTCCAGCTACACCAGTCTTGTTAATGGACTGCTTGGTTTGCCTACCGTCCAGTTTTGGTACAGGTTTGCTCGCTAGACTTTGATTGTCCCCAATCAAACTACAAGGCAGCAGTAGAAACGCTCATCTCTAGTGCTAGGCAATGGGTGATGTACGAAATAGGGGTTTAGGGATTGAATCATGTGTTTGATCATTTTTTCTGGAAGCCCTAATACTTGTATGTTATGTTATGTTATGTTATGCGATCGATGTCACTGCACATTGGGCATTCCCATGCATGCTCTGTCCTCCGCTGCAACAGCCATCCTAAAGTCCATTTGCTCACCGTACCCATGAGAAGTTGATTACTATATCTTCTCTCTCTACCACGAAGACGACACTGTCTGGCATGTCCACACTTAACGCCTAATTCTCGAACTCGTTCCAGTGTCTGAGACGTGCCCATGTCATATAATTGAGAGCGTACCTCATTGATGATATCAGCTCTGTCCATACTTCTGCCCGTTTGAGTCGGGCATTGTTTGCAAGAAAGTCTGGACGCTCGTTACCCTGCAGTCCAGCATGTCCAGGTGTGTACAGCCAAGTCATTTTCTTGAGATGTGATCTCCGAATGCTGTCCACCCATTCCACACGCATACTTCCAGATTCAATCAGTTGAAGCATATTCATCGAGTCTGATATGATGATCGTATGGGTAACCTGATACTTGTACACTGTCTATTTATTGATAAGATAAAGAAATTGAGTTGAATGCATTTGAAAATAGATATCTGTGAAAAATAGTGAACATAAAAATAAGACAGATTCAAAAGTGATGAAATCAGAGAAATGTCTGGTCAATCACTAGTAACAACTGTTATTTTATTATTTTTTCCGATCCAGAAGCACTTGAGCTGAAAGCTCTTGGCTCGGTGTCATGGACATCGTAACCCTTCGGCTCGGTGCCACGAACACCGTAAATCTAGGAAACCTGTAGCTTTTCTGCCAGTCCGTGGAGTTGAACCCGCACTTACAGAGGACTAATCACCCGTAGTCCAACGCGCTACGAACATACTGGGCAGACGGGCTTATTGATAAGATAAAGAAATTGAGTTGAATGCATTTGAAAATAGATATCTGTGAAAAATAGTGAACATAAAAATAAGACAGATTCAGGAGTGATGAAATCAGAGAAATGTCTGGTCAATCACTAGTAACAACTGTTATAAGAAAGTGAAGATGGAGATATGTTAGGCATACCATGAGAAGAAATGATCAACGACTGACAAAGCAAGCATTGAACTGGGAGGCAAAGGGTTCAAGAAAGATAGGACACCCTAGGAAAACCCTGAAATGAACTATATTGAGAGAGGCAAGAAATATCGGACTCAATTCCGTAGAAGAAATTAAACGAGTTGCCAGGATAGAGCGGTGGGGAGAACTTGCTTGCTAAATCTATGTAGCGTATAATGGTACAAGAGGAATATAATACTTCACAAATAAATATACCAAAGACGATGTAAAAAAAAAAGAATTAGTTGAGTTTACAAAGCACAAAAACGGGCCAATATGTCCTTTTGACCATTAGGTCCCTATCGAGGAAAGGATACAAGATACAGTAAGATCCAAAAATAAAGTTCTGCTTTAAAATGTTGCATATGTTGCATGTGAAACACATACAAACAAAGTACTATAGTTTTACAAAATACAGAAATAGTGACGATAAACAGCAACGTTTTGACCAAAAGGCCTTTATCAAGCAAACGACACAACAGGAGTATGTTGCATGTGCTGTATATGAACATTGATTTTTAGACTTTGCTGCTTTACTTGTTTTTATATCCTTTGCGAAGATTTTTTTCTTGAAAAGATTATCACATCACATCTTTTCTGTCCATGATATTCTTATAATTATTCTTGCAGTGATTTGACGTTTGTTCATTTACCACTAACCATTATAGAATAACTCAATAATAATGTAGTATGAAACAATGCTCATACTTAATTGTGCATATTCCCAGTGGCAACGTATGGGTGTGAAGCATGGGCATTTAATAAGGCAGTGGAAAAATCATATGCTTTTGAATATAAGTGTTACAGAAGAGTCCTTCGTATATCATGGACAGAGAAGAGAACAAATAGATCTATCCAGAAAGAACTCAAAATCAAAGAAAACTGTCTGATGTTACAAATAAGAAAGAGAAAATTGAGATATTTTGGACATATAAAAAGTCACGAAGGGTTGGAGAAGACCATCATGGAAGGAAGCGTACGGACAAAGAGAAGAAGAGGAAGACCACGGAGAAGATGGATTCAGGATGTAACTGATGGTTTGAACATGATGGCTGCAGAGGCAGGACATCTGGCCTATAAGAGAGAGAAATTCGAAGGACTGTTGGGGTGGCAAAGTTCTGCTCAGGACAAGCTATTTGATGATGATGACTGAATTGTGCTCCAGATTTTTGTACATATATTTGAACATACAGGAAGTTGTACAGTATATATTTTAATGTTATTTTCAGAGAAAGCAGGATAGCCCAGATTGGGTTTCAGATGTTGGAAGGACTGACCTTCTTGCACCAAAACAAGATAGTTCACCGTAATCTTAGTATTGATAATGTTCTTCTAACAAAACAGGTATTTTTTTATTGTTATAGAAGATTATTGATTGTTATTGAACTTACTTGATTGTTATTGAAGTTTAGTGACTGTTTTTGGACAGAAAAAGAAAGAACACTGATGTCCTGAAAGAACTAAATGTTAAAGAGAATTGTCTGATAAAGAACCATCTATACAGAAAAATTACATACTTTGGTCACATCAAGCGTCACGATGGCTTGGAAGGAACAATACTAGAGGGCAGGATCCCAGGACGCAGAGGCAGACCAAGAAGAAGATGGCTACAAGATATTAAAGAAACCATGAATATGACCATCAGGGAAGTGGGTGAACTGGCTAGAGACAGAGTGAATTTCAGATGTGCTGCAAAGAGAGCAACGTCCTATAAAGGATAGCACCTTGATGATGATGACTGTTAAAGAGTCAGTGGGGTCTAAGTGGTTACACCATTGCTTTGCATTTCAAAGGTTATGTGTTCGAATCCGGACTGCAACATCCTGTTCACAAGTGCATTTTTTCCAGAAACCTTTAGGATTCTTGCCGGAGCTGTGGAGCTTGTGCTTTGTGAAATACTCTAGGCAGGTGGCATGCCATTTCTGCGGAAAGGGACTGGGCCATATGGGGTAAAATCCGGTGCAGTGTAGTCACTCCTTCGTTTTTAGATTACTAAAGGAATTTTCAATTACAAGAAATGAAGACCACACTGTTCTTACAATAGATAGAGAAATTATTTGGGTCAAATCAGTCTATAGGCACGTAGGTAACTTATGAACCCAATGCAGGCTTGGAAGGCTTTTGGATAGTGTGAACTGGGCATGTTTACATCTTATGGATGTTGTATTGTTTTTCTATATTCTACTCTTAGATGGGAATGTAGAGCTTAGGGTAACATGATGGCTGAACTCGATATTAAGCAGCTGATACTAGATAATGCAAGAGATGATGATATTGTTGTTTAAATCAATGGGTCTGTGCATCGTGGTGAGAGATCAGGCTGAGGTTTTCTGGCTAGCGTGCTTGGTAGTGTTGCTGCAGAACTAAGTGGAGCATACATTACAACTACTTCCAGCATGAGGATGGAGGTTGAGGCTATTACTGTTACCCTCTAGTGGCTCTCTGGGAAGTAGGATTAGACAATCAGGAGAAGGTACAAATGAGGACAGTAATGCCAGGGTTAGGAAAGTAGGACAATCTTTGCTATCCTGCACACAGTGTGGAAATCTACTGCCATCTCTACTAAACCAAAGCTCAGGATATTCAGCTTCAATGTGAAATATATGTTTGCTTTATAACTCGGAAACGTGGCGAGTCACCAAGTTAAGTAAAAATACGATTCAGACCTTTGTCAACAGATATCTTCAGGATATTCTTAGACTGAGATGGTATGACAGAGTGGCAAACACAGACCTGTGGATAAGAACAGAACAGGCACCCATGATGACCCAGGTCAAGAGGTGAAAATGGTGAGACGGGCATACACCTCGGAAGATACATTTGAGTATCACTGGACAAGCATTCGAGTCGAACCCGCAAGAAAAACAGAAAGGAGACATCCCAAACAGACTTGGAGACATAATTTTCTAGAGCAGCTGAAGGATGCTGAACTATCATGGGAAGCCATAAAGAAAACAACTAGACACCAGGAAAAGTGGTGAACCACAATTGAGGCCCTATGCCCGCGAAGAGTAGAGAGGATTAAGTTCAAGTCAAGAATCTATGGGTCTGCGTATTATCCAGTAGGACGCAGATTTGTACGATGGGCTGCTGGTATAGCTATCATCATCATCATCAAATAGCTTGTCTGAGCAGAACTTTGCCACCCCAACAGTCCTCCGGAATTTCTCTCTCTCATAGGCCAGATGTCCTGTCTCTGCAGCTGTCATGTTCAAACCATCAGTTACATCCTGAATCCATCTTCGTGACGCCGAGTGGTTACCAGGACCCAAATTGGAGTGTAAAGAATAGAACCACTGTTACCTGCCACGCATGTCGAAGAGGCGACTAAGGAGATTTGGCTGAAATCGGATGCATGTGTCCGCTAGGCAGTGCTAACCCGAAACAAATGCTTGCAGAAAACGGATGCATCAGGCTGTAAGGCGCATAACATGGTGCAACGACCCTCACAATGAGGAATGGGATAACGGATTCTACGGTTGCCAATCTGCCTGAGATTTAGCCACGCAGTAAGAATGTCAGACCTACCATCACGAGGTGGCCAAAACTTACTGCGGAAGAGGTCGGCAAAACGGGAAGCAGAAGTCATAGGAATTATATCCTACAGAACTGCCCCAGTATGCAGACTTGAGAAGAAAGAGGTGGCCTGCTTATACTAGCGTCCAAGACAAACTGTATGGCGTGGCTGATAATCTGAGGCAGACTGCTGCCTTTATTAGATAATCCGAAATCCCAACCTAGTGAGAATGAAGAAGAAGATATAAGAGGCCACCAGAGCTGATTTATGTCCTGAAAATATTTTAAATCTTCTGCTACGCAGGGTGCAGTCAAGCTGTCAGAGTATGGCATCTACTACATAACAGACTACGGAGCAGATGTATCATTTCCTATCGGGTATGTGACAACATTTTCTGAAATTATAAAATTCTATTGTTGTGTTTTGTTTAAAATATTACCAACAACACCAGAAAAGACAGAGTCACCAACAATATTCTGGCCAAATACAATATCAAATGTAGAGCTATTAAAATGAACAATCTGTGCATCATTGGAGATTATCATTAAAAAGATATCAGAGGGCCAGCCAATGGATAGAGCTGATATTTTGAATGCCCTCAGAGTGTGGCCGCAAAGAAGATTTTCATTTAAACCAATCCACGTTAACTACTAGATTGCAGGAGCTGGATTTGAAGATTGGAGTAGCAAGAAAAGAACAGCATAACAGGTATGTGAGTAGGCTCATCAATCAAAATCGAACTGGTACGGTCAGTCGCTGGACGCTGTTGGAGATATTGCGAAGGAGATCGGAGCACCTATGGACATGTGCAGAGTGCAATGAAGATATTTAAAACTGAAACTGAATTAAAAAGATAAAGATGGAGGTGGATCTCTGTCGGCTCAAAGGTCGGCCACGCAAACGATGGACCTTAGAAGCAACAGAGGCGACAGAAAACGCCATTCATGAGGCGCACTTGAGGACATTGTCCGAACACTTTGCATGTCCCGAATGCTGAAAGGAATAACAGGAATAGAGGAAAGAAGAAGATGGTTTATCAGAGATCTGGTACTGCCAGAAAAGTTTGTCAGGTAGTTTCAGTTTCACTTTCATTTTGGAATATCTTCATTGTACTCCAGACATGAGAGCCGCTGTAGCGTAGTTGTTAGTGAACTCGCTCCGCAAGGCTGGTGGTCTGGGTTCAGCTCCCGCAATGCGCGTGGAATTTTTCCCACCACGACGGCTCTCAGACCCAACCTCAACTTTGTACCAGACATGCTCTGGGAAAGTAAAGGCGGCCGGCGTAATGCTGACCACATCACCCATTGTGTGCCGACTGTCAATGAAAATACAGGCCTAACACTGTATTGACCTATATACCACGAGGTATGAAAGGATTCCTTTTTTTTTTTACTACGGACATGTCCATAGGTGCTCTGATCTCCTTCGCAATATCTCAAACAACATCCAGCTACTAACCATACTAGTTCAATGTTGATTGATGACCCTACTCATGATACCTGTCGTGCTGCTCTTTTCTGTCCACTTCAATCTTTAATCCAGGTTCGTGCAATCTAGCAGTTAATGTGTGTTTGTTTAAATGAAAATCCTTGTTGTGGCTCTATCCATCAGCCAACCCACTGATATGGTGTCAGAGCCAGCCAGCCTGTCTGCTCTCTCATTGCCAACGACACCCATGTGTCTCGAAATGAAGACAAGTGTATTTCACCATATTGTTTTTTAATTTAGTAGTTAGTAACCTCTGATGTCAAAGAAGGCACCCTTGTATGACAGGGGTGACTGATAATAAGGACAGCAGGCCTTCACTCAAAAATCAGTAAGCGGCGCCATACCAGACGTCCTGACTACGACTGAATTCATAGCTTGCAACGAGAAAAAATTTATAACTTCTAAAGTTGAAGAAGGCAAGCCTTTATGGTGGAGAAACACTGCTAATAAGAAAAGCAGGCCTTCATGCAAAAATCAATCAGAAGTTTCCTGACTATGCCTTAATTTATAGCGGGTGAACACAATAAGAAGAACTAGGAGTTAATAATTCTGGTATGCACTCAATTACAGTTGACCACTTTTTTTATCTTTACTTTTAGGCTCCCTCGCTATTTGGCTCCAGAAGTCGTCTGTGCTGGACCAGTCAAAGCTGATGACGACACTGGACAATGTGTGCAGCCAATCTCAGGACCCAAGGCTGATGTTTGGGCATTTGGGATCATTTTGCTGGAGTTTGTATTGGTCAGTTTCTTAAGTCTGGTCAAGGTTGTAAAGGGAGGGTGGGGGTCTCTGTAGTGAGGGTAAAGTGCTGGTCTCTTGCTTGAAAGGTACTCTGCTCAATCCCAGCATTGAGTGATTAGAATATTTTTCCAACTATGCAAAGGGTCCATAGGCGAAGAATTGACTTAAACAGACAAATGACAACCCCTTTGTCATCCCCCCGCTCCCATTTTGCAGCTATCCTTACTCTCAGTGTAGGTGAGATCAAGATTCTAGTCCCATTCGAGTAGGACAATTAAACCTAGGACAAGTTGAGTACATAGAGGAACTCAAGACAGTTGAAAATTGTTAAAAGTAAGCTGTAAAGCCACAGCCCAGGCAGAATTTATTAAAAAAATTGTCACCATCTTCAAAGTTACACTGGGGATCTTTGCCAGTGCTACAGAGTTTGTGCTCTGCCACTTAGATCCTCCAGTGTAAGATAGATACCAACCGAAAACCAAATAGAGGAAATCTCAAATGTAATGTCTAGTTGACCATTATGGAAGGAGGCTTCCTGGCAAACAGAAGAGTTTACTTTCTGTCTCCTATCTACTTCAGGTAGCATTAGTCATATTCTTCTTCTTCTTCTGCGATCAACTTCTGCTATGCGACTACTCCGGTATGTGTCATAAACAGGGAGGTGCGCTTGAGGTCTTCACGGTTCCCCATAGTTTGTCTTGTAGTGTTGTTTCTGTTGGCCAGATCTCCAATCTCTCACTACTCAGACTAGGGCAGTCTTGCAGGATGTGCTCTGGGGACTGCTTTGGTGCTCCACAGGTGCAGGCTGCCGAGTCCCTGAGACCCATTCTGTGGAGGTGTGCTCTGAGACTGCAGTGTCCGTTCTAAGTCTGAAGACTGTGGTCTGTTCTTTTCTGTTGAGTGTATTTATGCTGTCGTGCTCTGGGTTGTATCCTCCATTTGTTCTTCTCCAGATCATTTTCCTGGATTGTTTCAGGAGAGTCTTTGCTTCTATTAGTCATATATATATATTTCTCTTGGCAACATATGGTCGTGAGACATGAACCATTAACAAAGTGGCGAGAAGATCATTAATGCCTTTGAATGCATATGTTACAGAAGAGTACTTAGAATGAACAGAGAAAAAAACAAAATGCTCTGTTCTGCAAAAACTTGATATTAAAGAGAGTTGGCTATTAAAGAGCATAAAATCAAGGAAAATTAAATATTTCGGACACATCAAACGACATGAGTGCCTAGAGAAATTAATTTTGGAAGGAATGGTGTCTGGAAGAGGAACGAGAGGAAAAACTAGAAGATGATGGATGCAGGATGTCATTGACGATCTGAGAATGACTGCTGCTGATGCTGGCCAACTTGCACAGAATAGAGTTTTTCAGGAATGCTGTCATGGGAGCGAAATTCCAGAAGGGACAAGCTACTTGATGATGTTGATATATATATAAATAATGTTTAGTTTTCACTTTGGATCAGTAAAGACTGCAATCTTCATCTGTTGACTACCATGTTTAAGTTTTTAATATATCTCATTAAAAAATGTAAATGCAGGGCAGAGAACTATGGCCAGGACTTGGTGTTCATGAAACACTTAAGAAAACTGTAGAACTAATCCAGACAGGTCAGTAACTCTTATTTCTTCCGATTTGTTAACAGTTTAATTAATTTTTTTTTTTTCTTTCGTCCGCTTTCAACTCAGACGAAGTTCCATCTCTGAAACTGATTTTTGCGTGAAAATCTGTTTTCCAATTTCTTACAATGGCAGCAGCGTTCACATTGTAAATTACTTTACACTGGCAGCCGTGTGCTCAATGTACACTGTAATTAGTATTCCCTCGCCATACAGGCAGATTTTCTCCGACTTCAGAGGTACTCACGTTATCGTCCTGAGTAAGACCAGGGACTCGAACAAATGCCGGACAGTAGGTTCGAACCCGAGCTATGAGGTGTCTCACAGCTAGCAGGCCGAGCTACTATCAACTACTCTAGGCAGTCCCCCAGTTTAATTAATGTATTAACTATCTCGGCTGAAGGTCGGGGGTTTCTGTGATGTTAAGGTTCGATGCTCGCATCTCGTTCCAAAAGTACTCGGTTCGCTCCCTCCAGGAACCATCGATATACTTTTCTATTGATCCCTGATCCTAGTGTAGGTGAGTTTGAGTTCCTAGTCCTATCGGAGATGGACGATAAAACATAGGTCCCATGTTCAATTTGATCACGCAAAAGATCCTTTAGCAGTTGAAAATGGAGAAGAGCAGGCTGGAAAGCCACTGCCGATCAAAATTCATTTTAAAAGATTTTAAATATATATCTTCAAAATTACATTGGGTGCCCTCGCCGATACTGCAGAGTTCATGCACTGCCGCTGAGATCTTCATATGTTCAAAAGAGATCGAAGCACACATGGTTACTCACCGAAGTGCAATGATAATGGACTAATCAATCCATCAATCACCATTGAGTGAAAAATAAAGCAAATCATAAGAACTATATTTTGTCCGCATTATACTATGATTGTCAAACATGGTCGCTCACAGCAGCTAATGAACAAAAAATCATAACAACAGAAAGGAGATTTATTGATTGATAGGACTGTCTTCTTCTTCTTCTTTGCGTTCGTTCTTTACGACAATTTTAATCACTCTTTGTGATATGTTTGATCTTTGCCAAGAACGTATATACATTGCACATTCGTTTGGTAGGCCCCTAAACGCATAGACTCCTACATGTTTAGAACATGTGCATCCGATTTCAACCAAACCTCCTTAGTCACCTCTTACGACATGCGTGGCAGGTAACAGTGGTTCTATTCTTTCCCAAATTTGGGCCCGGTAACCACTCGGGTGATAGGACTGTCATCATTGCACTTCAGTGAGTAACCATGTGTGCTCTGATCTCTCTTTTTTACACAGGAAGATCTCAACAACAGTGCACAAACTCTGTAACACCGACAAGAACTCCGATGTCATTTAAAGATGATGAAAATATCACTTAGGTACAATGGAGGAAGAGAAGAGTTGATTGGTAACTAACTTATTAAATAAACAAATATCTGTTTTTCATGATATATTTTAGATATGTCGCCTCTGGATTTCTTAAGTCAAGATCCTACAGTTGCCAAAAAATTAAAGGTCAGTTTGATTGTTTATATAAATGTATATGTCCTCATTTTCTAGTTTGCTGCTGTAACAGATGTTTGTTATGTCGTGTCTACGTACAAAGATGATCCATTTTGAGTACGAGACTAGATAGTTTATTTTGGAACATCTTCATTACACTGCCAGACAGTGCTCTGATCTTCTTCATAATATCTCCAACAGCATCCAGTGACCAGCCGTACCAGTTCAATGTTGATTGATGAGCTTACTCATATACCTGTTGCGCCAGAGTGGTTACCGGTGCCCAAATTGGAGTGTAAAGAATATAACCACTGTTACCTGCCACGCATGTCGTAAGAGGCGACTAAGGAGGTTTTGCTGAAATCAGATGCACATATACGAGTCGGCTCATCAATCAAAAGAACTGAGTACGCAGTCGCTGGACGTGTTGGAGATATTAAGGAATCGGAGCCCTATGGACATGTCGGTGCAATGAAATATTCCAAACTGAACTGAACAGATGCACATGTCCTAAATGACTGTGAGTCTATGCGTTTAGGGCCTACCAAACCAATGTGCAACGATACATGTCTTGGTAAAGATCAAACATATCACAAAGTGATTAAAATTGGAGTAAAAACACGTAAAGAAGATACACCTGTTGTGCTTTTTTTCTGGCCACTCCCATCTTAAATTCAAGCTCGTGCAAGCTAGCAGTTGATGTGGATTGGTTTAAATGAAAATCCTCTTTGTGGCTTCATTCTATGAGGGTGGTAAGAATGCCAGCTATATCCATTGGCTCGCCACTGAATGGTGGCAGAGCCGGACAGAATGCCTGCTCTCTCATTGCCTTCGACACTTATTTGCTCCAGAACGAAGATGAATGTGCTACTGAATTTGTGCACTAGTGCTGAGATATTCCTGGTTAAGAAAGAGATGGGGGGGTGGGAGCTTTAATTTGTGTTCCAGAGCCAGATGAGTTACCCTTGTTGTGTTATATCCGTGTTTGCCGTCTGCCCAGCGTGTTCGTAGCGCGTGGACTACGGATGTCTATCCCTCTGTGTGCGGGTTAAATTCAGGGATGGCAGAAAAAGCCACAGATTCCCAGATTTACGGTGTTCATGGCACCGAACAGAAGGTTACATGTCCATGGCACCGAGCAAGAGCTGAAAGCTCGTGCTTCTGGTCGGAAAAAATATCCGTGTTTATGTAGTGTGGTCTTGATATTGTCTATCCATCTTTTCTTGGTCTTCCCTTAGCTCTAGTACCCGATCTCTTTTTAGTGTATGCTGTTATTGGTGGTTGGTTGTATTCCATTTTCATTAAATGTCCAAACCACTGCATTTGTTGTCTTTCTAAATGAACTAACTAATTAACTAGAATCAAAAGTAACAAAATATTGTGTATTTTTTGTACAGGGCTTATCCAAGGATATGCTAGATGTTCTTAGACTTTGTCTCAGTGTATCATCATCAAAGCGGTAAGTAACGTCTGTCTTGTCTATGTTTAGTTTTTTATTGTCATGAATCTACCTGTTTGTTCTGTCAGAAAATTCTGTACTTATTAGCAGTTTATAGCACTGGCTTCCATTTGGAGATGCTTGG
Organism: Arion vulgaris; assembly: GCA_020796225.1. Classification (NCBI taxonomy): domain Eukaryota; kingdom Metazoa; phylum Mollusca; class Gastropoda; order Stylommatophora; family Arionidae; genus Arion; species Arion vulgaris. Next base: position 3,477,512 of record CM036776.1, read on the forward strand.
TTTAATCCTTGGTAAGGCCAAGGAGTTTTTTCTGTCAGGGGCATAAAGAATAATCCAAACCTGAACAGTTTTGTGGCGACTGCACTAGCCATGCGGCCATTAAATTCCACAGGTATATGTCCCGCCTGTCCTACGTTGTCCTAAAGAGCGGTATTACAGGCAGTAATGAAATTTTTTTTAAAATATTAATTTTATAATCCGCATGAATCAAACATGGCATGTCATGGATGGCCCAGGCTGAGGGAACAATTAGTCAGGTGAACACAGTTGCAACTCTACCAAAAGGGGAAGAACTGATCCCAATAGATGTTAGCATGACCAACTATCACACGGTTATCATTACTCTTGGAAGAGAATGTAGAGATTGGAACAACATGAAGACTGATCTTGCAAATAAGAAGCTGATAGAAGATAATGCAAGGGATGATGTTATTATGTGTATACGATGGGTCGGTTCATCGTGGTGAGAGACATCTTGGAGTTTCTTGGCTAATGCACATGGTAGGGTTGTTGCGGAGTGAAGTGGAGCATACAGGACAACTACTTTCAGTATGAGGATGGAGGTTAAGGCAGTTACTGCTGACCTCCATTGACCCTCTGGGACTCTGTTCACTGGAGGTCATTGTTGTGTCTAACTCTCCGTAGATTCTTCAGACGATCCAAATGGCAGGTTTTGGTGTGAGTGGAGGTCATCTATTGAGGTTTCTAACCTTCAGTGGCACATGGATCTACTGACCAGGTGTTCGCATGTTGTGAGAGTTGAAGATGGATAAGTGGATGTTCTTTGTCACTGTGACTGCCTGTTGGATTAAGACAGTAAAATTGATGTTGAATCGATCTAGAAATTTAACAAATTTGGAATTACTGTTGTACAAGTAGAACTGGGTGCCTGAGAGACAGAGAGAGAGGTGTGTTTAACCAACGAGCCATAGGAACTATCACTATGCAGAATCCTTTGGCATCAGTTGGGAAGGCTGAGCATCTATGGGTCTGCCAGGAATGCTATGATATTAAAGGGTTTTAAAGCCAAAGGATTGACTTCATTGCGCGGGTTTTACCCCAATGGCACAGCCCTCTCAGAGAATGGCACGCCACCTGCTGAGAGTATTAGACAAAGCACAACCCGTAGTTTCGGCAACAATCTGGGTCTCTGGCAAAACTGCACTCGTGAATAGAACAGTGCGGTTCAGATTCGAACCTTCGACTTAAAGGCAAAGGGCTTAACCACTCAGCCACAGTGGTTCAGTAGCCAATAACATTTTTTAATAATATATAGAACATTTTCCAAATAAAGAACGCCCGAGTGGTTACCGGGGCCAAATTGGAGTGTAAAGAATAGAACCACTGTTACCTGCCATGCATGTCGTAGAGGCGACTAAGGAGGTTGGGTGTGGGGCTAGCTACCCCATACCGTAAAAACACTAGATGGCTACAGAATGGAGAGGAACCAAGTAAAGCTGGCTGAAACCGGACACATCGCCGAAGGATAAGCACCAGAGCTCCAAATGGGCTGAAGATGTACGTAAAACAGACCAATGCTAGGTGCATGAATCAGATTTCCACATGAATAGAATTTATGGGAGATCTGGTACATCGGTCTGAGGCGGTGATCAGTAGCAGAGAGAGAGAGAGAAAGAGAGAGAGAGAATAAAGACATGAAGTAACATCCGTAATTATTGATATTTTGTGTGAAGTCTTATTTCATTGAATTTTATTAAACATTTCCAGGATAAAGGCAGAGGACCTCAAGCAACATCCATTATTCCACAAGGAAAGAGCTAGTGCTGTAAGTTCATCATCAAATAGCTTGTCCTGAGCAGAACTTTGCCACCCCAACAGCCCTTCAGAATTTCTCTCACTCATAGGTCAGATATCCCACCTCTGCAGCCGTCATGTTTAAACTATCAGTTACATCCTGAATCCATCTTCTCTGTGGTCTTCCTCTTTTCTCCTTGCTGGTTACCTCCTTCCATGATGGTTTTTCAGCCCTTTGTGTCTTTTTATTTGCTCAAAATACCTCAATTTTCTCTTTCTTATTTGTAGCATCAGCAGTTTTCTTTGATTTTGAGTTCTTTCTGGGTAGACCTATCTGTTCTCTTCTCTGTCCATGATATACGGAGGACTCTTTTGTAACATTTATATTCAAGAACAGATATATTGTTCATTGTTCAATTAAGGATTATCCACATGTCCATAATCTCGATCTCCTCCCAAGCATATATCTCAGTGTGTTTAGGCTAACAACTCCCGTTCTGTGTTGATTGATGTATCTACTGGGTTTTCTCTCATGGTTTGCCCGTCCTGCTGCACCTATCGGTATGCACAACTTGCGCAACTGAGATAGAGAATACCCTTTATCTTTGTCGTTGAAAAACACATACTGTAAAAAGCTGTAAGTTACTTGAGAATATCCCATCTGTTCCCATAGAAAATATTTCATTGATTACACGTCACTTCAATGTCAAAGGGGAGCTCTGGCTGAATGGACTTGACCGCGGCTCCCATGCTAAAGACCCTGGTTCAATCCCCAGTAAGGTTAACAAGTTTTTTTTCTGCGGAGGCATAAACAAAATTCATAACCTGAACAGTTTTAGGGACTGCAGTAACCATGTTGTCATTAAATTCCACAGGCACATGTCCCTTCTGTCCTGAAATGAAAATCGTGGCCAATCCTTTACAGGACGTAGCCATCAACCACAGTAACGAGTCGTTGATTTTCTAGGCAACAATTATACGTTCAGAAGTTTGCCATTGCTTTCTAAACGGCGAGGTCTATTTTTACCTTTTGTAAAAATACCACAGAAACGAATTTGCTTCCAAACTTGCCAACCGTGGGGTTTGAACCAGGTGCGCTTGGATTTGTGATCGAGCTCACTATCACTTGAGCTACAGACGCTCACAACCCTCCTGTCTACACCACCATAAAAGCACTATTACAGGCAGTAGCAAGGTTTATTCCATAACGAAAGCTGCAACTCTCTAATACTTCCTGTCTGTTGCCATGGTTGTGCATCTTGTCAAACTATTCTTTGTCCTTCTTGTAATGTTTACCTCCCAATTTTATCATTGTCTTTGTGAAATATCCTGATTCCATATCACCATGTTGTTCTGTTTTAGCTTGGAATATTTTCATTGCACTCCGGACATGTCCATAGGTGTCTCCGATCTCCTTCGCAATGTCTCCAACAACGTCCAGCAACTGACCGTACCAGTTCGATGTTGATTGATGAGTCTACTCATACACCTGTTGTGCTGTTCTTTTCTGATCACTTCAATCTTCAATCCAAGTTCTTGCAATCTAGTAGTTGATGGGGATTGGTTTAGATAAAAGTTCTCGTTGCGGCTTCACTCTGAGAACATTCAAAATATCAGCTCTATCCATTGACTGACACCCTGTTATTGTGGCGGAGGCAACCAACCTGTCTGCTCTCTCATTGCCATTAACAAAATAGGGAAGACTGCAGTAAAACTTGTAAATAGTGAAACACTACAAACAAAGTACTATAGTTTTACAAAATACAGAAACAGTGACGATAAACAGCAACGTTTGACACAAGCCTTTATCAGCAACGAACAAACAGGAGTGACAAATTAAATGAAACACAAATGGACGACCAAATACAAACGTATCTAAGGAAAATCTGGAAAATCTCAAAGATTTTCCTTAGATACGTTTGTATTTGGTCGTCCATTTGTGTTTCATTTTAATTTGTCACTCCTGTTTGTTCTTGCTTGATAAAGGCCTTGTTGGTCAAACGTTGCGTTTATCGTCACTGTTTCTGTATTTTGTAAAACTATAATACTTTGTTTGTATGTGTTTCACTATTCACCATTAACTACTCATATCACTATGTGAACTGTCATGACTCCATATCACCATGTTGTGAACTGTCATGACTCCATATCACCATGTTGTGAATCTCTCCTTTCATGACTCCATATCACCATGTTGTGAACTGTCATGACTCCATATCACCATGTTGTGAACTATCATGACTCCATATCACCATGTTGTGAACTATCATGACTCCATATCACCATGTTGTGAACTATCATGACTCCATATCACCATGTTGTGAACTGTCATGACTCCATATCACCATATTGTGAACTATCATGACTCCATATCACCATATTGTGAACTATCATGACTCTATATCACCATATTGTGAAATGTAAAATAAATAGCCACATTACTTCTTTAAATTCAGTTAATTCTGAAAGGGGGCAGAAACTCTAGTTTCATCATCAGCAACCTGTTTACTTCCCTTAGGTGAATCCAAAGAAAGAGTTCCGTCTGTGTACAACAGATGTTAGATGTTCAGACCTTGAACTTCCAACCTACGAGGAGACAATAGCAAATGGTAAGATCTTCTGTTAAACTGATTATTATATAGCAAGGTCTGTGTCTTCCAGTGGCTTTTTGATCTCCTTCTTCTTTGCATTCGTTCTTTACGACCAATTTTAATTTCTCTTTGTGATATGTTTGATCTTTGCCAAGAACGTGTATATGTTGTACATTGGTTTGGTAGGCTCCTTTTTTCTTTTTTTTTTTTTTCGTCGCTTTCAACTCAAGCGAAGTTTCATCTCTGAAACTGATTTTTGCGTGAAAATCCGTTTTTTACAATTTCTTACAACGGCAGCAGCGTGCACATTGTAAATTACTTTACACTGGCAGCCGCTGCTCAATGTACTCGTAATTAGTATTCCCTCGCCATACAGGCAGATTTTCTCCGACTTCAGAGGTACTCAAGTTATCGTCCTGAGTAAGACCAGGGACTCGAACAAATGCCGGACAGTAGGTTCGAACCCGAGCTATGAGGCGTCTCACAGCTAGCAGGCAGAGCTACTATCAACTACTCTAGGCAGTCCCCCAAGGTAGGCTCCTAAACTCATAGACTTTTACACGTTTAGGACATGTGCATCCGATTTCATCCAAACTCCCTTAGTCACCTCTTACGACATGCGTGGCAGGTAACAGTGGTTCTTTTCTTTACACCCCAAATTTGGGCCCTGGTAACCACTCGGGCGGCCTTCTGATGAATTGATTCTTCTTGTTCATCTTTCAACTCCCAATGGAGCACAGATCTTCAACAAACCTCTTCCAGTCCTTCCTCTCTCTTGCCATCCCTTCCAATTATTTCCATGTCTTGCCTATCCTTTTAATATGAGTCTCCAGCTCTCTTCTCCAGGTATTTCTAGGCCTTCCCCTACACCTCTTTCCCTGCTGGTTTCAAAACAGTGCCCGTCTTGCAATGTCTTCTCAATGTGTGTCCTATCCATCGCCAGTATCTCTTTCTTAGTTCCATTTCCACTGGTATCTGCTTAGTTCTTTCTCTGAGTTCATAATCTTATCGTAAAACACGTATTCAAGTACTGTAGTTTTACAAATTACAAAAACAATGACAAAATACAGCAACGTTTCGTATTTTGTCATTGTTTGTAATTTAAACACATACTTGATCGTGTTTTATCAATCAAATAGTTTTACTGCAGTTCCTATATATATATTGGATAATCTTATCGTACCATCTCAGTTCTCTAAAGGGTTTTAAAGCCAAAGGATTGACTTCATTGCACGGGTTTTACCCCATATGGCTTGGTCCCTCTCCAGAAATGGCAGCCACCTGCCAAGAGTATTGCACAAAGCACAAGCTCCGTAGCTCCGACAACAATCCTAGGGGTTTCTGGAAAAACTGCACTCGTGAACAGAAGGCCGCATTCGATTCTAACCACGACCTTCGACTCTCAAGGCAAAGGGTTTAACCACTCAGCCACAGAGACCCCTAGATCTCTCTATTCTACATAACATCAATTTACCAAGGTCTGTAATTTTATGGTGGTTATTTAGTTGTCCGCCATGTTTCCGAGCCATAGAGAAGCACTGATTTTACATAGAACAGCACTGATTTCACACTCGATTTAAAGATTCTTAGCTTTGTGTTTGTTTTGATCACTTTTGACTTCCATATCTTACTCAATGAAATAAAGGTGAATGTAATAGCGGTGCATCTACAACACTAACCAGACTGCAAGAACTCAAAGTTAGGTGTGGTGTGCTAAAAGAACGCTATGCTGGCAGACAAAGAAGAATTGTAAACCAACAAAGAACCGGTGTCGTTAGTCGCCACACGCTGATGGACATACTGAGGAGAGATCGGAGCACTTATGGACTAATTTGTTCGACGTGCAGTGATGGTGATCCGACGACTAAACTAAGCGGAATAAAGTTTCCCCTTGCTTTTTGTATTTCTATATTGACATCTCTGCTTATTTCCCCTGTCTATGCTGCCAAGCAGTGTGTAACATTCTACATCCTGTAGAGCTGTTTTCTCCAGCATAACCTGGTTTACATTAACTTCATTTATTCTCATGACCTTAGTCTTGAAATTGAAAATTCATAATTTAGTTTTAAAACTGTATAACTTGCAGTTCCACATTTTATTGTACTTTTATGTACTGGTTTATGGTTGAAACCGGAGTAAAGCAAGGCTGTATTCTATCTCCGCTATTGTTTGGAGTGGCCATTGATTGGGTGATGCGAAAATGTTGCATGAGCGAAACTGGCATCGATTGGGTAGAAAATAGTCAACTAGAAGATTTGGATTTTGCAGATGATATTGCCTTGTTAAGTAGAAACAACCAAGATATGCAAAGAAAAACAGACAACTTGTCATCTATAGCATCAAAAGTTGGACTGCAGATAAGCTATGAAAAACAAATATAATGAAGACACCTATGGCAAGTAATGCAGATATCACACTGGAATCTAAAATGATAAAAATAACAGAGTAGTTCACCTATTTGGGTAGTAATTTTGATTGCACAGGAAATGTTAAAAAGAAATTATGATACGAATTGGCAAAGCAACATCAGCTTTTAAAATCTAAATAAAATATGGAACTGCAAGTTAATAGTATTAAAACTAAATTACGAATTTTCAATTCAAATGTTGTATCAATCCTAACATATGACAGCGAGAGTTGGAAAATGACTAAAGATATAGAAAGCAAGTTGAATGCATTTGAAAATAGATGTCTCGAAAAATAATGAATATAAAATGGAACGAATTCAGGAGAAGTGATGAAATCAGAGACATGTCTGGTCAACCACTAGTGACAACTTTATAAGAAAGAGAAGATGGAGATATGTTGGGCACACCTTGAGGAGAAATGATCAAGAATATCAAAGCAGGCATTGAAGTGGGATGCAAAGGGTTCAAGAAAAAGAGGTCGACCTAAGGAGACACTGAGCGAACTTTCTGAGAGAGGCAGGAAATATCGGTCTCAGTTCCATGGAGGAGATTGAGCGAGTTGCCCAGGATAGAGCGGTATGGAGAAATTACTTGCAGGCCCTATGTAGCGTATAGATGCGAGAGAAATATTATTATTATTATGTACACATAAACACTAAGAGAATTGTGAATGGATGCATTGTTTATTAACTGTTCATAAACTAGCAACATGACCATTCATGAAAATCTCTACTATTTTTGGTCACAGGGATCCTAAAATGAATGGTAAATTCTGTTTCAATTTTATTTCTAGCATAAGCCACAATGATATGTATTTGTTATCGTTTACACTTCACTTTTAAATAGTTTTCGGTTAATAAAAAAATTGAATAGGAATGGAAAGTAATGATGCCCGAGTGGTTACCGGTTCCTAAATTGGGGTGTAAAGAATAGAACCACTGTTACCTGCACACATGTCGTAGGAGGTTGGGCATGGGGCTAGCTACTCCCCACCGTAAAAAACACTAGATGGCTACAGAACGGAGAGCGATCCGAGTAACGCTGGCTGAAATCGGACACATCGCCGAAGGATAAGCACCTGAGCTCCAAATGGTGCTGAAGATGTGACGTAAAACACACCAATACTAAGGCTACATGAATCAGATTTCCAAATGAATAGAATTTATGGGGAGATCTGGTACATCGTCTGGGCGGTGATTGAGAGAGAGAAAGTAATCTTCTTCTTAGCTTTCGTTCTTTACGACCAATTTTAATCACTCTTTGTGATATGTATGAGATTTGCCAAGAACGTGTATACGTTGCACATTGGTTTGGTAGGCCCCTAAATGCATAAACTTCTATACGCTTAGGACATGTGCATCTGATTCAGCCAAAACTCCTTAGTGGCCTCTTACAACATGCGTGGCAGGTAACAGTGGTTCTATTCTTTACACCCCAAATATGGCCCCGGTAACCACTCGGGTGAGAGAAAGTAATGAAAAAGCATTGAAATATTTCCAATCTTTCAAATGACGATACGTACCTGCGATAAGCTGGCCACTGCTTTAAAAATGACCACTCATACTCAATCAATTTAGCTAATTTGCCTAACTATTTATTTCCACTGCAAGATTGCAAAGTTTTTTTGATTTATCTTGGTACAGAATTTAGCAATGATCACCTGTCACAGAGATCTATGCAGGAAGTGTACTATCTGTGGCGTCTGGCTGGAGGGGAACTTGATCCTGTGTTACGTAAGGCAGGAATGTCAAGGACAAGACCTCCAATACATTTACTTCCATGGTTAGTATTTTTAATTTATTTGGTTGTAAAATGGATGGTGTTTACATTTTTATCTGAATTATTTCGGTGTTCTCATCGTCTCACTGACAGCTAAACATCTCACTGACAGCTAAACATCTCACTGACAGCTAAACAACAGTTGATCAACAGCATCTTCATACTCACTCTACGTTACCAATGCCAAACATGGACAATGAATAAGACACATACACAGAAAATAACAACATGCGAAATGAGATGTCTCCGCAAAGTCACCAACAACACAAGAATCAACAGAATAATGAATACCAGCATCAGAGATATGGTTGGAACAAGACCGTGCTTGAATTATATAGCGGAACAGAATGAAATGGTTTGGCCACTTAGTAAGAATGAGCAACAGATCAAACTGCCTATGAAGCTTTCCACAACAGAATATAAGGAAGGAAGGTGAGAGGAAGACCAAGGAAAAGGTGGATGGATAACGTAGTTGAATTCTGCCAGGGGACTAAGAAAACCATCACACAAGTCACCAGAGAAGCGCATGACAAATGCATAAAACCACGACACTGGGTTAACAACCTGGTAACATTGTGCTGACAAAAGAAGATTTCGGTGTTCACTTTCAATTTCCATGTTAACACTTTAACTCTTCTGAGCTATTATATTGTTTTAAAGGGTTTTAAAGCCGAAGGATTGACTTCATTGCACGGGTTTACTCCATACGACTCAGTCCCTCTCGCAGAAATGGCGCGCACCACCTGCCGAGAGTATTGCACAAAGCACGAACTCCGTAGCTCCAGCAACAATCCTAGGGGTCTTTGGAAAAAAACTGCACTCGTGAGCAGAATGATGCGGTCCGGACTCGAACCCACGACCTTCGACTCACAAGGCAGAGGGCTTAACCACTCAGCCACCGAGACCCCCGCCATTATATTGTATTTCTTAGTATCAAAACTACACTAAATAAACACGGATATAACACAACAAGGGTGACTCAACTGACCCTAGAATACAAATTAAAGCTCCCATCCCTACACTTAACAGCAAGAGTGGACAGCCAACTCCATCTTCCACCTGGGAATAGACAATAATATTTCTTCATAGTTCATAAGTACGGTTCCAATTTCGCTGCAACGGTCACCCCATAATTGCTCCGTTCCTGTGCCAATGAAAATCATACGAAATGCTAAGAACTGTGAAATGTTTCCTTGTGAACTAATTCCAGAATGAAAAAGTTGCGTACCCCCACAAAAGCAACCTGCACCGCATAAAAGGACATATGGCCGTCACTAATGTAGCAACACAAAACTGTTCATCACTTGAATTGCAATTCTTGTTGAAGGGAACATCAATCACGACAAAATCCAGCTTTCTGCACACCCAATATAACTGCATACGGCAGATTGAGCTTGTTCGTCATAATCGCTGTCCGCCATTTTCTGAATACACACAACAAACGCACGGTTGACACAGCAAAAGCATTCCATGTAACAGTCAAAGCTCACAGCGTTGCTCAAGCACTAACTCAGTAGCTCGGCAAACAAAACCGGAAAATACCCAACCAAACATGGCGGAAATGCGCTAGCAAAGTCGTGTCCAGAATCAAACAGTCATGACTCTGAATTTCCCTCCCGCATTCCGCCATTGCTGGCCAGATTCTTCCATAATATTTCTTATCGCCCGTGAGTTGCCGGGACTCCCAAGGAAAGCAAAGAATAGTAACACTGCAGCCTACAAGGCATGTCGTAAGAGGCGACTGAGGTAGGGACTTAGGAAGCTACCTAGTAAAAAAAAAAAGGGAGCACAGAAATTGGATGTGCTGGTCTACTTGTAGGTGCATAACTGGCACAACGTACAGCCGCTTTTAGGCTTGGATCACATACAAATCACAATGAGTGGTTAACAAGTGGTCGATATGGAGCGTTCGAAGAAGAAGAAATGTTAAATTTCCATGTTAACCCTTTCACTCTTCTGATCTGTTATATTGGCTCTTAGTATTTCTTATTACCCATGTGTTGCCAGGCTCCCAAGGGGAACAAAGAATGGTAACACTGCAACCTACAAGACATGTCGAAAGAAGCGACTGAGGCAGGGAAGCGCTCCTAGTAAATAAATAGCGGCACAGAAATCGGATGTGCTGGCCTACTTGTAAGCGCATAACTGGCACAACATACAATTGCTCTTAGGCTCGGATCACATACAAATCACACAGAGTGGTTTAACAAGTAGTCGATGTGAAGAAGTATTGATAATAATATCTTCTTTTACAAACTATTGTTTATTTTGTCGTTGTTGTTATCCTTTAGTTATGGTATCATTGATGGGGAGCTCTTTGGGCAGGACAGAGATCATGCTGAGCTTCTGAACAACACAGTGGTTCTACTATCACAGGAGCAACTGAGATTTGTAAGCTTTCCTTTGTTATTCTCTGCATTTTTGTTTATATTTTAATGTTGTTAGAAAATTTTATAGAAAAATCACGTAATTTTAAAACGGAACTACTCGGACATAGTAAACACTGGGAGTAAGGTCTACAGATATACAGGAGTAGCTAAGATTTGTAAATTTTCCTTCGTTATTCTCTGCGTTTTTGTTTATATTTTATGGCAGAGAAATGTCTGGTAAATCTCTAGTAACACTGTTATAAGAAAGAGAAAATGGTGATATGTATATGGTGATGGGTATACCTTGAGAAGAAATGATCAAATTATACCAAAGCAGGCATTGAAATGGGAGTCAAAGGGTTCAAGAAATGGAGGGCTCTTTAAGGAAATCCTGAAACGAACTTTACTGAGAGAGGCAAGTAATTTCGGACTCAGTTCCATGGAAGAGATTGAGATAGCTGCTGTATTGAGACAGAGCGGTATGGAGAAATTACTTGCAGGCCCTATGTAACATATAACAGTACGAGAGGATATATATATATATTCGAGAATTTCATTGAAAAATAATGTAATTTTAAAACTGAATAACTGGGCCATAAGGAACACTGTGGGTAAGGTATACAGATTCATGGCCAACTTCAACAACTCAGACGACAGCATCAATTATCTTACAATGAACTACAGTTTTAGTTTAGTCGTCGGATCACCATCACTGCACGTCGAACAAATTAGTCCATAAGTGCTCCGATCTCTCCTCAGTATGTCCATCAGCGTGTGGCGACTAACGACACCGGTTCTTTGTTGGTTTACAATTCTTCTTTGTCTGCCAGCATAGCGTTCTTGTCGAGCTACACCACACTTAACTTTGAGTTCTTGCAGCCTGGTTAGTGTTGTGGATTCACCGCTATTACGTGAATCATGTACACGCCCTCTCTCCTTAAGGAATTTATAATATCAGCCTGGTCCATTGCTCGTCCGCTTTGGACAGCAGCCATACCTGCAAGCCTATCCATCGTTCATTCCCCTTACACCTGCATGCCCTGGCACAAAAATAAAACTGATCTTTGTCAAATGAGCTATATATCGGAAGAAGATGTTATTGTCTACACCAGCGGTTCCCAAACTTTGCATTACTGCAGACCCCTTTTCAATATATTTTGCTGCCTAGACCCAAAAGTTTCTATATATGAAAATGGACATGAATAAATTATTCGTCTGTTACAATAGTAAACAATGTTCTCAGACTAGGAAACTTTAAATGATCTTTCACTTTGTCCTGTCAGACATTTAGACTCCAATCTGGTCCGGGTCCTTTGATTTCGGAGTGGAACTAGTTTAATACTGTTTTTATACGTTTTTAAAATTAAGTTTTCTGTTTGAAATGTCAAAGATCATAATATTTCTTCGCCCGAGTGGTTACCAGGGCCCAAATTGGGTGTAAAGAATAGAACCACTGTTACCTGCCACGCATATCGTAAGAGGCGACTAAGGAGGTTGGGTGGGGGCTAGCTACCCCACACCGTAAAAAACACTAGATGGCTACAGAACGGAGTGTGAACTGAGTAAACGCTGGCTGAAACAGGACACATCGCCGCAGGATAAGCACCAGAGCTCCAAATGGTGCTGAAGATGTGACGTAAAAACACCAATGCTAGGGCTGCATGAATCAAATTTCCACATGAATAGAATTTATGGGGAGATCTGGTACATCGGTCTGGGCGGTGATTGCGCAAGCGAGATAATATTTCTTCAAGCGCTTGAGGACCCCTGTGAGTACCTCGCGGACCCTGGTGGTCTCGAACCCCAGTTTGGAAAGATGGTTCAGTGATTTGGCACAGTTGGAGTGCGTGTACTATTATGCCTAGAACTAAAGGAAAGGTCATCAAGGATGCAAGTGCCGCATATCCAGACTGAATCATAAGTGCAATTTAAGCGCATGACCAGAGATCGCTGAAGAAGAAGAAGATATGTGCAATTTTTTTCTTGAGATCCCTAGTATTGTTGCTGGAGCTACAGAGTTCAGACTTTGTGCAACACTCTTGGCAGATGGTGTGCCATTTCTGCCGAGAGGCTGAGCCAGATGGGAAACAAGGTGCAAAGAAGTCAATCCTTCATCTTTATAACATTTCTTTGCCCAGCGTGTTCGTAGCGCGTTGGACTGCGGTGACTATCCCTCTGTGTGCGGGTTCAATTCGCGGGATGGCAGAAAAACCACAGATTTACGGTGTTCGTGGCACCGAACCGAAGGGTTACGATGTCCATGGCACCGAGCGAAGAGCTGAAAAGCTCAAGTGCTTCTGGATCGAACCAAAAAAACAAAAAACAAATAACATTTCTTTATTTTGCTTGAATGTTGATATTATACTCTTTCTGTTATATATGTTTAAGGCCATTTCTGTGTTAGTCTTTTAACTTTCATTTATAGCATTTTTTAAAATTTATGTTTATATTTTAGCGGCTCAGAGAGATCCCTGCCACAGATTACTATCCACTTCTTGAGGATGAGTAAGTAAACGGTTGTATCTACTTATAGAAAGGCATTTGTCTCTGTCTACTTGTAGCAGGGCATCTGTCAATATCTGTCTACTTGTAACTGCATATCTGTCTCTCTGTCTTTTTTCCTCTCTCTGACCTTCCTTTTTGTCTTTTCTTCCATTTCTTCTCTCCAATTACATCTTTTTTCTTGTTCTTTCTCATTGTCTTTCATTATGTTCAATGTTTCTTCTCACTCTCTTTGTGTATCAGTTTATCGCATTTCTTTATCTTCCTCTCTATCTTTCTATGACGCTATCTCCCACTTTCTCTGTCACTATCTTCCACTCTGCCTTTCTTCTCTATCTTCTTTGCATGGCCATTTAGTTATTTGTAAGGGGACTGCCTAGAGTAGTTGATAGTAGCTCGGCCTGCTAGCTGTGAGGCGCCTCATAGCTCGGGTTCGAACCTACTGTCCGGCATTTGTTCGAGTCCCTGGTCTTACTCAGGACGATAACGTGAGTACCTCTGAAGTCGGAGAAAATCTGCCTGTACGGCGAGGGAATACTAATTACGAGTACATTGAGCACACGGCTGACAGTGTAAAGTAATTTACAATGTGCACGCTGCTGCCATTGTAAGAAATTGGTAAAATGGATTTTCACGCAAAAATCAGTTACAGAGATGAAACTTCGTCTGAGTTGAAAGCGGACGAAAGAAAATAAAAAAAAAAAAAAAAAAAAAAAAAAAAAAAAAAAAGAGTTATTTGTTTGTGTCAATTTATTCCCGCAATATGGCTGACAAATTCCATTTCTGGGAACATTTTTTTTTTAGTTTGCTCTTTAGACAGTTGCAGTTCCATGTTGATGAGATTGTTTTTCTGGGTTTGTCTAGTCCTCACCAACCCAATCTTTTCTGCAGGGAGTGTTCACTGGACACTATAGTTTAAGAGGTCAAAACCCTCATGAAGAGAAAATCTGCAGTGGACTGGAAGACAAACACTGGATATGGTTATAGTAATGACTTCCTCAAAGACCTCAGCAGAACAGATGAGGTCATTATATGTGGTCTACCCTCCGGATTCTGCAGATTCAACAGACACTTACATAGCCTAGGAATAAGTCAAATAGCTCTCTGCAGTGTCAGCAGGCGGAACATACACCGGAGCATGTCCTGCAAGACTGTCCTCTCCTGGATGAGCTGAGAAGCAACATGTGACCCCACACAGTTGAACGCAAAACTTAGCTTTGAGGATACCTGACAGACCTGAAGCTGACTGTCCAGTTTGTGGTCCACATAAACTAAGCGCATGACCAGAGATTGCTGAAGAAGAAGAGAAAGAATGTATTAAAATTTGTCTGGTTTTGGTCAATCCTGACGTTTCTCGTTATATTTTCTGCATATTGGTTATTGGTTACTAAACTGACATCATTGCACACCGGGCAAACCCATAGGTGCTATGTCCCCTCAACAGATATATAAGAGTATGCATACTGATGGTTTCCGTGGCTTGCTGATTAAACACACTCCTCACTCTGCCTCTCAGGCATTCAGTTCTACTTGTACAACAGGTAACTCCAAACTGATTAAACCGCAGAATCGATTCAACATCTATTTTAGTGTCCTCATCCAACAGACAGCCGCGAAGAGAGACCGAAGAACATCCTCCTTATCCATCTTCTTTTTTCTTTTTTTCTTTTCTTTTTTTTCTTTTCTTTTTTTTTTCTTCGCTTCAACTCAGACGAGTTTCATCTCTGAAACTGATTTTTGCGTGAAAATCCGTTTTACCAATTTCTTACACTGGCAGCGCTACATTGTAAATTACTTTACACTGGCAGCCATGTGCTCAATGTACTCGTAATTAGTATTCCTCGCCATACAGGCAGATTTTCTCCGACTTCAGAGGTACTCACGTTATCGTCCTGAGTAAGACCAGGGACTCGAACAAATGCCGGACAGTAGATTCGAACCCGAGCTATGAGGCGTCTCACAGCTAGCAGGCCGAGCTACTATCAACTACTCTAGGCAGTCCCCCTTATCCATCTTCAACTCCCCAACAATCGATGCTGTTGATGCAAGCCTATCCTAGACAATATTTTCTGCATATATGTAGAAGGATATCACTAAAAGGGTTTTAAAGCCGAAGGATTTATTTCATTGCACCGGGTTTTACCCCATATGGCTCGGTCCCTCTCAGCAGAAATGGCACGCCACTTGCCGAGCGTATTGCACAAAGCACGAACTCCGTAGCTCCAGCAACAATCCTAGGGTCTCTGGAAAAACTGCACTCGTGGACAGACTGCGCGGTCGGACTCGAACCCACGACCTTCGACTCACAAGGCAAAGGGCTTAACCACTTAGCCACAGAGACCCCCAGATATCACTGTCCCTCCATATAGGGACAGCAAACAGTTGATGACAACACAGACAGACAATAGGATGGATAGAGACATAAGATAATTGCACACAGAGACTGCACATTATAGTAGAAACACTAGTAGAAACAAGAAAGCAAAAGTTTGCGTAGGTTGACACGAATCCTAGGTGACAAGATAGCAACATAGGGAGCTGAATAGGAACCATAGAAGATGACACACATGTGTGCGACTAGGAGCAAGACGGAATCAACAGTTAGATAACGTAGGACAACAGGACCTACAACCAATTCATTTATCACAGTGTTTCCCAAAGTGGCGTACCACCCCCAGTAAGCGCTGAAGTCTTCTGGGGACGATAGTGGGTTCAGAAGAATTTGGGGGTGGGGTGTTCAGGCGATTAGGGGTTGGTGGCTCCTTAAAGAAGAAATTAATAATTAATATGTTGAAATAAATTATTTTTGTGATTTTGCGATTGAATAATCATTGAAAATTTGAATTCTGCATTTAAATTCATCTTATGCCCATCTTACATGGTCCATTTTTTCATCAATTTTCTATTTCATGTATATAATCATTTGAAAATTGACCATGTATGACAGAAATATATATCAATTTTCTATATCAAAGAAAATAGAGCATGTATATATGTGGGAGGGGGGCGTTGGCACACTGTTACAATGTGGAGGGGGCGTTACAAAGTTTATGTTGTTTAAAGTTGGCGGTGGCCTAAAAAGTTTGGGAATCTATGGGCTATCATGTATTTCAACACTAATAAACATGAATCAAACATGAATATGGTTTGTCATCTGTACATGTTATGAGATGTTCTACATTTTATTAGAGGAATAGTTATGTCAATCTAGTTAGAAGTTCGATCATCAACCTTGTCAGCAGCACCATCATTACCTCCTTCAACATCACCACTTATAACAGTACCATCATGACCTCCT
This sequence comes from Arion vulgaris, assembly GCA_020796225.1. Taxonomy (NCBI): domain Eukaryota; kingdom Metazoa; phylum Mollusca; class Gastropoda; order Stylommatophora; family Arionidae; genus Arion; species Arion vulgaris. Next base: position 3,494,214 of record CM036776.1, read on the forward strand.
GCTACATATTTGTTTGAGAAATATTGGAAATAGATGTAATCTTGCCTTACTTCCATTATCTCATGTATTCTAGTTCCAAGCCAGTGGAAACCCAACAGTTACCACCTTCTGCAAGTAATGGAGATATGTCAAATTCTGCAACGCTGCCACTGGTTATCAGAGAGAAAGACATCGAATATCAGGCAAGTTTGAATATTTGACAGTAAACATTATTTTTGGTGCTTTTTTGCGGAACCCCAGGAATTCTGGATTTTCCCCTTTTTTCCTATATTTGAGAGTGCCTAACTTTCTTGCAGACCCAGAAGGCTCCAATAACTCTAGGCGTGTAACGCTATGTTTAGTGTTGTGGAAAATTCTACTCAAGTAGAGTCTATTGGTAACTACTGCAGTATCCCCTCGTTTCTAGCATGGTAAATGTTATAAAAACACCACTCATTGACCACACTGGACAATCTATATATTATTATAGTCCAGAGAGCGACTTCCGCAAATGCAAAAGAATAACCACTCGTTCACCACTCTATGTGACCTATGTGTAGCTTTTGCCAGAGAGAGTACTGAGCGACCACCTGTTTGGACAGACAGAGGGTTTGCGTTCTGCGACGATCAATTTTTGGTTGTCTGTTGTGTTCTTTATTTGATCCTTCTTCTTCTTTGAGAGTTCCATATCGATAACTTTTAACCACGCTGTGTGATCCATATGTGATCTGAGCCTAAGATCGATTGTACGTTGTGCCAGTTATGCGCCTACAAGTAGGCCAGCACATCTAATTTATGCGATGCTTTTTATTTACTAGAGTAGCTTCTCTAGGCCCCCACCTCAGTCGCCGCCTATGACCTGTCTTGTAGTTTTACTATTCTTTGCTCCCCTTGAGAGTCCCAACATCACACAGGAGTAACATTTATTCTGTTTTCATACAAATTTTCCCAACACTAGATGTTGACTAGGAGTAATATGTCGGTGCGTTCACTCTGGGGTTGTTGCTTAGTAAAATGCTATTGTATTTTATGCGATTTAGAAAATTCTAATAAAATTGTATGCTTTTTTTCTATAATGTTTACAGTTTCACAGAATTATACTTTACGAGAGGCTTCTCACAGCTTATCCTTTTAAAAGACCTTACATTTGGAGGGAAGCCAGAATTGATATTCCTCCACTTGTCAGGGCAAGTGTGTGGGCGGCATTGCTGGAAGTTGAGGTATGTGTATGAATTTATCATTGTTGTAGGGCAAAGTATGTTTTGTAACTTATCATTAGTTTAGTTTTAGTTTAGTTTAATCGTCAGATCATCATCACTGCACATTGAACCAATTAGCCCATAAGTACTCCTATCTTCTCTTCAGTATGTCTCGCAGCGTGTGGCAACTAATGACATCAGTTCTTAGTTTAGTTTAGTTGTCGGATCATCATCACTGCACATCGAACCAATTAGCCCATAATACTCCTATCTTCTCCTCAGTATGTCTGCTAGCGTGTGGCAACTAATGACATCAGTTCTAAGTTTAGTTTAGTCATCTTATCATCATCACTGCACATCGAACCAATTAGCCCATATGTACTCCTATCTTCTCCTCAGTATGTCTCTCAGCGTGTGGCAACTAACGAAACCAGTTCTTAGTTTAGTCATCCGATCACCATCATTACACATCAAACTAATTGGGTCCATAAGTGCTCTGATCTCTTCATGTCTGTCAGATTGCAGCAACTGACACTAGTTATTTGTTGGTTTACTATTCTTCTTAGTTAGTTAGTTTGTTTCTTTCGTCCAAAGGCGGCACATAGGGCAGAGGTTTTAGATCTCCATGTGATGCGGTTCGTTGCTAGCAGTTTGTGATCTTGTATGGTTTTACATCCCAATAGTTTACTTTCTTGTTGGATGGTTCTTGAAGAGTGGTCTTTGGTCTTCCACGTTTTCTTTTCCCAACTGGTGACCACATAAGGACTTGTCGATTTAGTCTCTGTTCGTCTGATCTAAGAACCTGACCTAAATATTTCCACCTTCGTTTCCTTATAATATTTGATACAGGTTGTTGGTGTGTTCTATCTCTCACTGTGTTGTTAGAAACGAAATCACTCCATTTTACTTTTAATAATTTTCGGAGACATTTATTCTCAAAGCTGTCCAGTTTCTTATCAATTTTCTTTGTTGATTTCCAACTTTCACAACCGTAGGTCAGTACAGAAATCACACATAACCTAAATAATTTAACTTTTGTGCATATACTAAGGTCTTGAGATTGCCAGATATTCGTTAATTTAGTGAAGGCACTAGCTGCTATAGCAATACAAGAGTTTATTTCTTTCATTGTGTCTCCGTTGTTTGACACTTTACTACCCAAATATGTAAAATGTTCAACTTTCTCCAGTGTTTGGCCATTTATAACAATGTTGTCTGTCGAGTTTGTGAGGTCCATAATTTTGGTCTTGGCAGAATTAATCTGAAGACCAACCTGTTCTGCAAGTGTGCAAAGATTGCTCTTCTTAGGCTACCAATATAGTGTTCTTGTCTAACTACACCGCATTTGACTTGGTATTCTTACAGTGAAATCAACAACACTAAAACAGAAATAATGAATATGGGAGAAAACATAATAATCTAGACATCCATGTCAATGGCACTAAAATAAACCAAGGAAGAATTCAAATACTTAGGAAGCATATTCACAGAAGCGGAAGACTAGATGAGAGATAGAGGTTAGAGTACAAAAGCAAATGCTGTAACCTACCAGCTAGCCCCATTGTTAAGGCACCCAAAATTTCACAGGCAGCTAAGCAACAGATGATCAACAGCATTTTATACCTACTTTGTGTTACCAGAGCCAAACATGGACATTGAGCAAGCGCAGTCACAAAAATAACTACATGTGAAATGCGTTGCCTGCGAAAAGTTACCAATAACACAAGAAAGACAGAATCACCAACATCAGCATAAGAAAGAAAGTAGGCACAAAACCGTGCTTGAATTACATAGATAAACAAAGAATGAAGTGGTTTGGCCACTTAATAGAATGCATCCAAACTCCACAGTATACAGTCTTCTACAACAGAACATCGGAAAGAAGGCAAGAGGAAGACCATGGAAAAGATGGTTAGATGGCGTAGCAGAATCCTGTGAAGAGCAAAGATAACAATCACACAAGCCACCAGAACAGCGCAAGACAAAAACAGAAAACCATGACACTGGGCAACAACCGGTTGCAGTGTGACGACAAAGAAGAAGATTCTTACAGTCTGGTTAGGATTGTAGATTCACCACTATTACCTGAATCATTTACACCACCTTTCTCCCTTAGGGAATTCAGAATATCAGCCTGGTCCTTTACTCGCCCGCTTTAATACTGCAGCCATACTTGCAAGCCTATCAGCTATTTCCTATCCCCTTACATCTGGCACAAAAATAATACTTATTGTTGGAAGCTGAAATATGTTTTGCAACTTATCATATCCACATAGTCAATGCTGACACACAATAATCGTTGCGCCTGGAAATAAGGTGAGAAAAGTGAAACAGGCTGAAAAGAGGAAAATCTTGTGTTTGTCAGGACAAGGATTGTATTCAACAGGTCTAAGGCCAAAGGATTGATTTCATTGCAACAGGTTTTACCCCATTTGGCTCAGTCCCTCTTCACAGAAATTGCACGCCATCTGCCGATAATTTTGAATAAGCTTCATAGCTGCTGTAACAATCCTAGAGATCTCTTGAAAAAATGTGCCCAGGAACAAATTGACATGGTCCGGATTCGAACCCAAACCTTCTGAATGCAAAACAAAGATGTAACCACTTGGCCACAGAGACGACCTAACAGGTATGTTCACATAAAGACATTGAACCTGCCGAAGAACATGGGCCAACATGAAACAATACATCGTGTTCAGTATGTATCAGTCTTGTTACAGAATGTAAACGAAAACATTTAGTAGTTGTGAAGCCAGAAGTTCAGAAGTTACTTCTTAAACTTAAAACTCATTTGAGAGTGATGTGATCGGTATATAGTTAGGTCATACATAGTTAGGTCATACATAGTTAGGTCATACATAGTTAGGTCAGTGGTTTGACACATATGGAGCTCATGGACTTTTACTGCTAAAGTCAGAGGGGATATTGTAAAGGAAAGCAGTGGTGGTTTTCTTGTGACTACAAGTAGTTTGACTATATAATCATGGCAGTAACTAAAGTTATAACAAACGCAAAGCTGAGAATCTTTCAATCAAATGTGAAGTCAGTGCTGTTCTATGGCTCGGAAACATGGAAGACAACTAAAGAAACCACCAGAAAACTACAGACCTTCATAAATGGATGCTTACGTAGAACAGAGGGACTTAGATGGCATGATAAGATTACAAATGAGGAACTCAGAGAAAGAACTAAGCAGATACTAGTGGAGAAAGAGCTACGGAAGAGACGCTGGCAATGGATAGGACACACATTGAGACGTCTTACTGGAAGCATTGCAAGACAGGCAATGTTTTGGAAGTCGCAGGGAAAGAGGAGTAGGGGAAGGCCTAGACATAATTGGAGACTGATTTAAAAAGATAGGTAAAACATGGAAAGAATTGGAAGGTATGACAGGAGAGAGGAAGAGCTGGAAGAAGTTTGTTAAAGACCTGTGCTCCGTTGGAAGTTGAAAGGTGAAGAAAATGAACTAAAGTGATGGATCAGGCTGGGTTCAGACTTTTACAACTGGTAACTCCAAACTGCATTTATCCATGCAAGTTTTCTCAGTGACTCAATAAATATGTTCAGAAAGATTTATATGGGTTGGGCTCGAAGACAATTGTTGAAATCTTTGAAAAAGTCTAGGTGTCGTTGGCAATGAGAGAGCAGACAGACTGGCTGGCTCTGCCGCTATATCAGAGGGTCAGCCAAATGGACAGAGCTGACATCGTGAACGCCCTCATAGAGCGTGGCCGCAGAGCAGACCTTCATCTAAACCAATCCACGTCAACTACTAGATTGCCAGAACTGGGTTTGAAGATTGGTGTGGCAAGAAAAGAACGATACAATAGGTATACGAGTTGGCTCATCAATCAAAATAGAACTGATATGGTCAGTCGCTGGACACTGTTGGAGATATTGCGAAGGAGATCGGAGCACCTATGGACATGTCCGAGTGCAATGAAGATATTCCAAACTGAAACTGAAACTAAACTGGAAGCCAAAGAAGAATAGTAAACCAACAAATAGCCAGTGTCGTTAGTTGCCACACACTGAGAGACATATTAAGTTTAGTTTAGTTTAGTTTAGTCGCCGGATCACCATCACTGCACGTCGAACAAATTAGTCCATAAGTGCTCCGATCTCTCCTCAGTATGTCCATCAGCGTGTGGCGACTAACGACACCGGTTCTTTGTTGGTTTACAATTCTTCTTTGTCTGCCAGCATAGCGTTCTTTTCGAGCTACACCACACTTAACTTTGAGTTCTTGCAGTCTGGTTAGTGTTGTGGATTCACCGCTATTACGTGAATCATGTACACCCTCTCTCCCTTAAGGAATTTATAATATCAGCCTGGTCCATTGCTCGTCCTCTTTGGACAGCAGCCATATTAAGTAAAGCAAAGTACTTATGGACTAAGTGGTTCGATGTGCAGTGATAATGATTTGACAACTAAGCTAAACTAAACTTACCTTTAAAAATTCAAATAATCACAAACAGTGGTTTGTAAGTCTTTATACTAGAGCAAGCAAAGACAGAAAACAAAACAAAATATTTAGGAATGTTCCAACGAGGTGATATTCACTTATTAAATTTGTAGTAACTTGGTTATAATTTTTCCATTCAGGGTGACATTGAAGGTGCTTACAACGCAGTGGACAAAGAAACGCCAACAACTACAGACAGACAGGTTTGTTAGTTAAGAAAATCATTTACCCACTTTTTTAATCATTTATTATATTCTTCTTTGCGTTCGTTCTTTACGCCCAATTTTAATCACTCTTTGTGATACGTTTGATCTTTGCCAAGAACGTGTATACGTTGCACATTGGTTTGGTAGGCCCTAAATGCATAGACTTCTACATGCTTAGGACACATGCATCCGATTTCAGCCAAACCTCTTAGTCACCTCTTACGACATGCGTGGCAGGTAACAGTGGTTCTATTCTTTACACCCCAAATTTGACCCCGGTAACCACTCGGACGATTATTATACTCTTTCATATTGTATAAATTTACATTTGTATGTAAGTTATGGAATAGCACAACGCTTAGAACGTTCGCATTTTTAAGTGTACAAAAAGGTGTTGTGCTTTAAACTCATGCAGTTAATGTTCCACAAATAAGGAAAGGAACTCACCCTACTACCTTTGCATACTTGAACAAATTTGAAGTGGCATTTCATTATCTACGGTATGTAAATGCTATAGGACATTTACATTTTTTACGTATAAATATAATAAGAGAAAGCATCATATGCAATACATTTTTGTTTATGGAAATAATAAAGAGTTCTTCACTGTTACATAGAGCTAGTCCTGACTTGTGCAACAAGTCTATGAAAGTAAGATTAACCATTTAGCTGCTAAGGACATGTATACACGTTTTTCCAATTCACTGCTAAAGATGTGTTAACACGTCTGATAATATCTCTCCTCTGTGGGCTAAAGACGTGTTAACACGTTATACATTTCTACTGTCACTGCTATAGGCGTACATCCACGCTTGTGACCTAGATCCATGTTTGTGACCTAGAAACAAAGGGTAGCTATTTTAGGTCCGTCTTTGGAAAGTATGTAGCAGCGAAAGGGTTAATTCAATGCCACATAGAGCCAGAGAAATTGCTTGTAGACCCTATGTAGCGTTAAATGGTCGAGAGAATATATATATTTATAAGGATGTTAGATGACTTGTATATTGTAAAATTTCCAATTAAAAAATTTTGATACAATTTTCAGATTGAAGTTGATATCCCACGTTGTCACCAGTACCATGAACTTCTGTCATCGCCCACCGCTCATGCCAAATTTAAGCGTATCCTTAAAGCCTGGGTTATAAACAATCCACATTATGTATACTGGCAAGGTTTGGACTCACTCTGTGCACCTTTCCTGGCATTATCCTTCAACAATGAGGCTTTGGCATTTGCCAGTTTGTCTGCATTTATTCCTAAATATTTGCACAAATTTTTCTGAGATAATTCACCAGTAATTCAAGGTAGTTCAAATTTTATATCATTTTCCATGCCATTTTCTCATCTGTCTTCGATGGTTAAATAAATTGTCTGTGGGGGTATGAGTTTGTGTTCATTTTTGCCTGTTCATTAAACATAAGGATGTTCATTGAAAAACAGAGACTAAAATGGTTTGGCCACTTAGTGAGAATGAATCCATGCTACACCAGTTGCAAGAGAGTACAACCTGAAAATGGAATCATCAAGAGGAAGGGGCAAACCAGGAAAAATGTGGATTGATGGAGTTACAGACATCTTAAAACTTCACAATATCACAGCATATCAAGTGACCGAGCGTCCACTATCTCGGAAAGTGATCATCAGTAAAACCTGATACGCCTAACAGCAAAAAGAGAGAAGAACAAAAGAAGAAAATTAAACGTAAAAATTACGACAAGTTTTTGGATAAAATCTGTTAATACAGTAAATAATTTGGGGAACTACATCCATTTGTCTTCAAATTGACATATAATGAGTCATATTGCAAATCATATTTAGAAACAATATTTTAGTTTTGCTAAACTATGTATACAATTTTTGGGAACTAAACAAATAATTCCGTCCTGAGGCCAAAAAACTAGTGAGTCTTCTTCTTCGAACGCTCCATATTGACCTCTTGTTAACCACTCTTTGTGATTTGTATGTGATCTGAGCCTAAGAGCGATTCTGCACTGTGCCAGTTATGCATCTACAAGTAGGCCAGCACATCCGATTTCTGTGATGCTTTTTATTTATTAGGGTAGTTTCCCTTAGCTCCTACCTCAGTCGCCACTTATCACATGCCTTGTACATCGCAGTGTTACTATTTTTGCTTTCCATGTGGGCCCCGGCAACACAGGGGTGGTAGTGAATTAGTTAAGTAAGCTTAAGTAAATTAGCTGTTATCGTTTGTTAAGTAAGTTTAACTAAAGACAATTGATACATCTGATGATAGAGTGGTGTAATTGTTTCTTCTGCAGAATACTTGGCTGTGTTTTCTCATCTCATTACCTTTCATGATCCTGAGTTGAGTAACCATCTTGATGGCATTGGATTCATACCAGATGTAAGTTACATATATGTTTGTTTGTTTGTTTTCTCTCGCCCATGTGGCGCCGGGGCTTGCAATGGGAGCAAAGAATAGTACCACTGCGAACTAAAAGACATGTCCTAAAAGACGACTGAGGTAGGGGCCTAATTGGAGGTTATTTACTAGGTAGGGCCTAGGAAGCTAGACGACTGAGGAAGGGCCTAGGAAAGCTACCCTAGTAAATAAAAAGCATCGCAGAAATCGAAAGTGCTGGCCTACTTGTAGGCGCATAACTGGCACAACGTACAATCGCTCTTAAGCTCAGATCGGTTAACAAGTGGTTGATATGGAGAGTTCAAGAAGAATAAGTTTGTTTACTCTAATCCTGGTTTGCCTCACAGTGTGAGGATAAGAAGAGATTTCTAGAATGGGCTTTAGTGTGCGCTTCATACATTTTTTTTACTACATAGTATGAAAAGCAATCACCTTCATTTTTGTCCTGGGCCACATGAGTCAGGCTAGTATCTACAACAGCTGTGTGCTGTCAACATTGCTGTATGGATCGGAATGCTGGAGAATGACAGAACAGGATATGTCAAGACTCTCCGCCTTTCATACAACTTGTCTGCGAAAAATCTTACGCGTGTACTGGCCGACTACTATCTCGAATCAAAAATTGCTTGCACGATGCCAACAAGAGAATATGGGCACTATCATCCGAAGACGACGCTGAGATGGATTGGACATGTGATGCGCATGGAGACTGGTTCCGACACGAAAACTGCACTGAGATGGACTCCAGAGGGTAGGCGAAGCGTGGAAGACCCAAGACGACCTGGAGGAGACGATAGAGCAAGAGCTGAAGGAAATGAATCATAGCTGGAACACAATACAGAGGAAGGCCATGAACAGGGAAGAATGGTGTCGTTTGTTGCTGCCTAAACGCCAAGGGCGTAACAGGCTAAAGAGAGAGAGAGACATGAGTCAGCGGTAATAAATGAGCTGATAGATTGGCTGGCATGTCTACGATATCAGAAGGAACTGAATGGACTGAAATAACAGACTTAATGCATTGAGAGAGTTTTTCTGAGCATAGGAGTTTCAGGTTGGAATCCTAGTCTCTGACCAAATTGAGAGAGATGGGCATCATTATTGGTACAGCCTCAAAAGAACGAATACCAAATATGCAAAAATATTGATTAATCAACATCAAACTGGCCTGTTGGGCTGCTAGACGCTGGATTTGTTGAGGCGGAGATCGGAGGACATATGGACATGTCATCGCACTGTTACCGGGTTGTTGCCCAGTGTCGTCACACTGTTACGGGTTGTTGCCCAGTGTCGTCACACTGTTACCGGGTTGTTGCCCAGTGTCGGGATTTCTATTTTTTTCTTGCTGCTCTATTTAATCAATGATAGTTATTTTTTATTTTTGACAGGATTCTGCTATGCCATCTAACGATCTTCTTTTGTGTGGTCTTCGTCTCGTATTCTTTCCTGATGTTCTGTTGTAGAAGATTCTGTATACTGTGGAGTTTAGTTTGGTTGTTACTTCTTTATTGACCCAAAACAATTGTATTTTATTTTTCAGCTGTATGCGATTCCCTGGTTTCTTACAATGTATGCACGTAAGTATACACATATATATCGTATAATAGAGAACACTGCAGTAAAACTGTATACTAAATTGCGAAATATTAAAAATATTAACTAACAAGTACTGCAGCCTGTACCGTGATTTGATTAATTGTCAAATTAATTCTTATTGAAGATTAGAGTGACCAGAAAAGAACAGGTGTACGAGTAGGCTCATCAATCAACATCAAACTGGTACTGTTAGTTGCTGGATGCTGTTGGAGATATTGCGAAGGAGATTGGAGCACATATGGACATGTCTGGAGTACAATGAAGATATTCCAATCTGAAACTGAATGAACTCTTCTGGGGTCAAAGGCTCATGAGGTCATGGTGGTAACATGAGCCAGGGTTAGCGAGGGGGGGCGCTAACCAAGACCCTGCCCCCAACCTCCACGCGGTGACCCTGGAAACAGACTATGGTTCCGGTCTGGCTAAGAGGGCAGGATCGGGAGAGAAAACTACTGGTAGTGGTAGCAGTGCAAATCGAAACACGATAAAGATACATACAAACAAAATGCACTAATCTCCCGACCGATGTCCAACAAGATATTGCCCAAGTCCTGAACGCAAAGAAACAGCAACGAAACGTCCCAGACATGGATGAGAGGTGCATCCAGTGAACAAACGTATGCCCACGTAGGGCGAAGCTCGAAGCCCTGAGGAGGGGCAAACATTGCCAGCCCGTCGGCAAGAATAAATAAGACAGGACCGTAACGAATAAAGTCTACCCTCGTGTTGGTGCGAGAGAAGATTGCAGCTGACCTAGCATTGGTAGCCTGGTGCAGACACATGTACTGGGCAAGGTTTGCGAGCGCAAAAGAACAAGTTGCGTTTAGTGCATAACGAAACTACCCGCCCTGGGAAAACCGTGCAAGGTACTGTGCGACTAAAAACTAACATCCCGGAAGAACTGAGGTTGGTGATTCCTAACGGGACTGCCAGCCATGGGGCAACCGGGCAATGTTCGATTGCAGTCGTAACTAACATCCCCGGAATAACTGGGGCGGGTGATGGCGCGCGAAAAATACACAGTTACGCTGATAGCGCCGACTGAAACGACCCTCTACATTGTTTGTACTCGGCCCCATGCCAGTGCTTTCAACGTTAATTGCAAATTGCCACGTACCAATGCGCGTCTAGAAAAGGCTGAGAATGTTCCTTCTCCGGATCAGACTCAAAAATGTACGGTAAAGCAAGGCCGACAATGTACGGACCTGACAGGAAGTCCGGGTCTGAACATTGGCGAAGGACGATACTTTACACGGTGTCTTATACGAGTAAGGCGCCGTCCGAGGATAAGCTTACAAGCCCCGAGAAATATTTCTCAGTCAGAATGGGCATGAACAGCGTAACTCACTGTCCCGGCGTAGATCACAAAGCCCAAAATACGGCAAAGCTGATCGACTTAGGAAGCTCACCTAGTAAATCAAAAGCTGGCTGAAAACGAACACCCCACGAAGGATAAGCAACTGGGCTCCAATAGGTGCTGAAAGCTGATGCACATTACTTGACGCTTGGCTGTTTATATATCACAATGAGAATGATTAAAACAGGCCTAGAACGATCGAAGAAGAAGAACTCTTCTGCTTCCAATCATGGCTGCGAGTTGTTACTCTTGAACCATAGAATTGTAGAATCTGTGTGTTTTCTGCAATTGTGGGAGGCTACCAAACCAATCGTGTCAGTATCCAGGACACCCCTCTAGGAGATGAAACAAGGTCTTATCCATTGTGTTCCCCCTAGCCCTTGTGCTTTAGCTTTACTTAAGTTATCTCTGTGTCACATCAGCATTAGGTAGTTGGTTGGATAGTTTGTTAGTTGGTTAGTTAGTTAGTTGTTTACTTACTGTGGTTAGTTGATTGGTTAGCCAGTTAGTTAGTTATTTAATTAGTTGGTTAGCTGGTTAACTAGTTAGTTAGTTGATTAGTTAGTTAGTTAGCTGGCTATTTAGTTAGTTGGTTAGCTAGTTAGTTAGTTGGTTACTTCTTTAGTTAGTTGGTTGGTGGGTTAAGGGTTAGTTAGTCATCAAATCATCCTCATTGTCCACACGGAACAAGTAAGTACTCTAACCTTATCTTCAGTATATCTGTCAGCATGCAGCGACTAACAGTTTCAAAGAAGTTCTAGAAAAACTAGGAATTAAGAAAGAATTAACACAAGAATTTTTTTAAAAAAAGAATATTATATTTTGGTCACATAAAAATACGTGACACATTGATCAAAACATCGGAGGGGAAAGTTGAAGGCAGCGAAGAGGAGGAAGACCAAGTCTCAAGTTTTAGGGAGACGTCAAGAAATTGACAAGTGGCAGAGTGCAACATCAAGGCAAGAGACATGGGATGTTGAAGGTTCATTGCAGTCAACTTTCGATGCGAAGACGACATCTAATGATGATGAATGCCAAGACAGGGGTTAAAACATTATGAGAATAGGAAAAAAGGCTGGAAAGAAATATTAACTCCTTGTATACCAAATGCCACACTACGTGGCATTGGGTTTGACACCTTTTTACCAGGAGCCACAATAAAGGAAGTTTTTATTCTAAAAATAAATGGCTTGTAAAAACATGGCTTCTGTCCTGGTCTACTAAGAGTTAAAGGATGATGGAGAGGATCCTGTGCAGCGTGACATCATATCATGGAGGAGCATCAACAACTAAGTTGATCGACAGTGATGACAGAGAGTTGTGGATATCCATGACCATCAATGCCAGCAATCACGGGACCTGATAACAATAACCGTCCATCGCATGGCGATGATGACAACAGCTTCAGGCGTAAGCTGCTGCACCTCTCTGGTGTGTGTGGAGGTGACTGTAGAGTCTAATCCTAGAACACAATCCCCTATCACAGGTGGGGCATACATGATCAAGGTTAGACATGTGGGTGTTGTGTGTTCTGTTTTCTCCGCAGCTCGTTTCTCTGTGCCTCAACGGCTCGATGATTCTCAGCTATGCTGGTTCCTCTTGTGTTGTTACAGCGCCACATTTGACGATCTTGCGCCAGAGATTTCCAGAACGTGGTGTATATATCGAAGCATTTCAGAGACACTTTAAGAGTGCCTTTAAAGTGTTTTTCTGTCCACCAGCTGAATGTCTGCCCTCTTCTAGCTCGCCATACATCAACAGTTTTGGAATGCATTTATCAGGCATCCAAGAAAAGTGACCGCTTGAGCTTTCTGTAACAGAGTGTTGACGCTTGGGAGCTTTGCTCTTATGAGGACTTCAGTATCTGAAATTTTGTCCTGCCAGTTTATTTTTAGTAGTCTGCATAGACAGCTTGTGTGGAAGTGGTTTAGTTTACCTGATAATGATGACCAGATGTATTGTCAATTTTTCTCACCAGATGTGTTCCCTCTGCATAAAATTGTCCATTTGTGGGATACATTGTTGCTAGGCAACTCATCATTCCCACTGTGCATTGGAGTGTCAATACTGCAGCAATTGGGACAGGCTTTATCATTTGGTTTCAATGAGTGCATTTTACTATTTTCTGATATGCCAGGTAGGATGTAAATAAATGTTACATTATTTTTTTACGTGAACAGGATTTTACAAAAGCATAAATGTATGTCGCCCAAGTGGCTACTGGGGCACAAATCAGGGTGGTAAAGAATAGAACCACTGTTACCTACCACACATGTTGTAAGAGGCAACTAAGGAGATTGGACATGAGACTAGCTACCCTACTCTGTAAAAAAAAACCCAGATAGCTAAAGAAACCAGAACCAAGGAAATTCATAGCTCGCCACCCGAGGTAGAAAAGGACTCCACAAGGTAGGGACCCAGGAACACCTGGAAGTGGAAGTTGAAATGCAAGAAAATGTGGAAAGAGTGGAGAGATCTGGAAAAGATGGCCTTGGATAAGCGGGCTTGAACAATCTTGGTTGCGGACCTATGCCTTCCTAGGGGTGAAAGGTTAAGACGGATACATGTGTGTATTTGTGTGTCTTTAGAACTGAAGTGATATTGTATCTTGAAAACATCATTCCTGAAAATAAGAAGCATTATTTGCAACAAGTCCTTGTCATTTGCGATCAGAATGCGAGTTATTCAGTGCCACATAGAACCAATGCTGACATAAGAATGCGAGTCATGGACAATGAACATATTGGACATATAAAGAGACATGAAGAGTTGGGGAAGACCGTTATAGAAGGAAGCATCCGGGCAAAGAGGAGAAGAGGAAGATCACGGAAAAGGTGGATTAATAATAATAATAATAATAAAGCCCATAACCCGTTAGGGTCGTAGGGTGTCACTGTGGAGACATCAGCACAAAAAGCACACCATGAATCCTCGAGCGAGTGTGGAGAAACTCTGCCCTGACCAGCTCTTGATGTTGTCAAACCAGGATTTTCTCTGCCCTCCTTTCACCCTCAACAATTCCCTATAGGATAGTCTTAGAGAGTGAGCTATTTCTCATCACATGCCCGAGCCACGCAAGTTTACGCCGTTTCATGATTGTCAAGAGTGGTACTTGTCGACCTGCATGGTTGTTTATTTGGTCTCTTACATAAATATTCGTCTTATGTTCTATATAACTAATACGTAGTACCCGTCTATAACACTTATATAAGCTGGATTAAGGATGTAACTGATGATTTGAACATGACAGCAGCAGAGGCAGACCATCTGGCCTATGAGAGAGAGAAATCCAAAGGATTGTTAGGGTGGCAAAGTTCTCTTCCAACAGTAGGTCGCAAAGAGACCAAAGAACATCTGCCTTATCCATCGTAAAATGCTCAACAGTTAATGCAAACTTGTCTGCTCTCTTATTATCACAACACCCACATGCCTAGAACAGTAGATCCACATGAGTTTCTGGAGGTTGGAAACTTCTATAGATGAGATTCACTCTGCAGTACTATGTCTGTATGGCTTATGGTCCCAGGGCAAGAGTCCAACCAATGCTGAATCATTAAAAAAGAAGCTTGCATCTAAGATAGTAGTTAATTGATTTTACCCTCGTCATTGCATTTCAGTGATTAACCATGTATTCTCCAATCTCTTTCTTACCAAGGAAAATCTCAGCGGCAGTGCAAAACACGTAATTACAAAGTACTGTAGTTTTACAAATTACAAAAACAATGACAAAATACAGCAACGTTTCGATCAACAAGGCCTTTATCAAGCAAACGAACAAACAGGAGTGACAAATTAAAATGAAACACAAATAGACGACCAAATACAAACGTATCTAAGGAAAATCTGGAATAAAAACGAATAACGAAATAAATGTAACACAAAAACACACATAAAAACTAGAAATAGAAAGGAAAAGAAACTTTGAAACATCTAGTAAATATATAACTTGAATACATGCAACATATACCCATATAGATTACAAAGCAGGGGAAGAGAAAGTACTAAGAAGCATAAGAATGGAATATAACATGAATACATGCAACATATACCCATATAGATTACAAAGCATGGGAAGAGAAAGTACTAAGAAGCATAAGAATGTGATACGTTGAGCCCGCGTGGTCGCAAGGTACCATACAAAGAAATCAACCGATTCTCCAGAGCAAATCGACTGCGATCATCCGAGGAACACGATCGGATGGCTGTGACCTGGACATCGTGAGCGGCAGTGCACAAACTTTGCAGCATCGGCGAAGGTCCCCAAAGTAATTTAGAAGATGGTAAAAATATTTTCATACCTTGGAAGTGTTATTAGCAATGAAGGAGGTGCTGGATCTGACATTAAAAACAGACTGGGTAAAGCACAAAGTGCATTCATGACCCTTCAGACTGCCTGGAAATCTGCCCAATACAGCATCAGAACCAAGACTAGTATCTACAACAGCTGTGTGCTGTCAACATTGCTGTACGGATCGGAATGCTGGAGAATGACAGAACAGGATATGTCCAGACTCTCCACATTTCATACAACTTGTCTGCGAAAAATTTTACGCATGTACTGCCGACTACTATCTCGAACCAAGAATTGCTTGCACGATGCCAACAAGAGAATATGGGCACTATCATCCGAAGACGACGCTGGAGATGGATTGGACATGTGATGCGCATGGAGACTGGCTCCGACACGAAAACTGCACTGAGATGGACTCCAGAGGGTAGGTGAAAGCGTGGAAGACCCAAGACGACCTGGAGGAGAACGATAGAGCAAGAACTGAAGGAAATGAATCATAGCTGGAACACAATAAGAGAAGGCCGTGAACAGGGAAGAATGGTATACGTTTGTTACTGCCCTAAACGCCAAGGGCATAACAGACTAAAGAGAGAGAGAGGAAAAATATTTTGCAGGAATTTTTTTATTTAAATCGTTGAAATGAATTTTTCCAGTGCAACAGCTTTCCAACCTGCTCTTCTTGATTTTTTTAACTCCAAGGTTTCTTTTTATGTGCACAACTTGAACACAGAACCTACGATTTATCACTCGGGCTTCAATAGGACTAGGAATTTTATCTTATCTATCCAAGGTAGAATTGAACCGACTAAGTAGTGTCAGTCAGTTAACTATTGACAAACTACTTTTCTTCATCTTTAACCAGAGATTGATATCGAGAGATGTGTCCAAGACTCCATTCGGATTTTTTGCAGTACACCAAAAAGTGCCACCTATAGACAACATGCAAGGCCATTGAAACCGAAAGTATCAGAAGAGAGGCCAAACTTGTCTTATTACAGCATTGATTACCATGACTTGCCACAGACAGATTTGGTAAGGCAATTTGTAAACTGGGTTAGATAGTTTAGTTTAGTCGAGTCGTTGAATCATCATCACTACACATCAAACCAATAAGTTCATAAGTGCTCCAATCTCCTCCTCAGTATGTCTCTCAGCGTGTCGTCAGGTCATCATCACTGCACATCAAACCAATTAGTTCATAAGTGCTCCAATCTCCTCCTCCGTATGTCTCTCAGCGTGTCGTCAGGTCATCCTCACTGCACATCAAACCAATAAGTTCATAAGTGCTCCAATCTCCTCCTCAGTATGTCTCTCAGCGTGTCGTCAGGTCATCATCACTGCACATCAAACCAATTAGTTCATAAGTGCTCCAATCTCCTCCTCAGTATGTCTCTCAGCGTGTCATCAGGTCATCATCACTGCACATCGAACTAATTAGTCCATAAGTGCTCCAACCTCCTCCTCAGTATGTCTCTCAGCGTGTCGTCAGGTCATCATCACTGCACTTCGAACCAATAAGTTCATAAGTGCTCTGATTTCCTCAGTATGTCTCTCAGCGTGTGGCAACTAACGACACTGGTTCTTTGTTGGTTTACTATTCTTGTTTAGCTACCAGTATAGCGTTCTTATCTAGCTACACCACACTTGACTTCGAATTCTTGCAATATGGTTAGTGTTGTAGATTCACCACTATTACTTGAATCGTGCACACATCCTCTCTCTCTTAGGGAATTTATAATATCAGCCTAGTGTGTTACTCATCCACTTTTTACAGCAGCCATACCTGCAAGACACCTATGGCAAGTAATGCAGATATCACACTGGAATCTAAAATGATAAAAATAACAGAGCTGTTCACCTATTTGGGTAGCAATTTTGATTGCACAGGAAATGTTAAAAAGAAATTATGATACGAATTGGCAAAGCAACATCAGCTTTTAAAAGTCTAAATAAAATATGGAACTGTAAGTTATATAGTGTTAAAATACTAAATTACGAATTTTCAATTCAAATGTTGTATCAATCCTAACATATGCTAGCGAGAGTTGGAAAATGACTAAAGATATAGAAAGCAAGTTGAATGCATTTGAAAATAGATGTCTGCGAAAAATAATGAATATAAAATGGAACGAATTCAGGAGAAGTGATGAAATCAGAGACATGTCTGGTCAACCACTAGTGACACCTGTTATAAGAAAGAGAAGATGGAGATATGTTGGGCACACCTTGAGGAGAAATGATCAACGAATATCAAAGCAGGCATTGAAGTGGGATGCAAAGGGTTCAAGAAAGAGAGGTCGACCTAAGGAGACCCTGAAACGAACTTTGCTGAGAGAGGCAAGAAATATCTGTCTCAGTTCCATGGATGAGATTGAGCGAGTTGCCCAGGATAGAGCATTATGGAGAAATTACTTGCAGGCCCTATGTAACGTATAACGAGAGGAATTATTATTATTATACCTGCAAACCTATCGGTGTATTTCATTTTTTTCAATACATCAACAAATACTCTTATTTTACAACTACACCACTTCTGAAGTCAGGCTGATATGGTCAAGTGAATAGATTTGAGAAACAGTATCATCTTCTACTGCTATTAAATACCAGACCATCCTTCTCAAGTCTTTGCCCTTTCCCTTGGATTCAGAAGGTTGTGGGTTCGAATTCGGTCAACGTCATTCTGTTCACAGGTGCATTTTTCCAGAGACCCTAGGATTGTTGCAGGAGCTACGGAGTTTGTGCTTTGTACAATACGCTCGATAGATAGCGTGTCGTTTCTACAGAAAGGGATTCTGTTGGTTTTTTCCCCGATCCAGAAGCACTTAAGCTTTTAGCTCTTTGACGCTGTGCCATGGACATCGTAACCCTTTGGTTCGGTGCCGCAAACCTGGAGAAACTGTGGTTTTTCTGCCAGCCGGAATTGACCGCACTCACAGGGGGCTTGTCACCTCGTCGTCCAACGCGCTATGAACACGCTGGGCAGGCAGGCACAGAAAGGGATTAAGTCATATGGGGTAAATCCCAGAGCATATCCAGCAAAACTGTCCTCTCCTGTGTGAGCTGAGAAGCAACATGTGGCCACACCCAGTTGACCTGAAAACTAAGCTTTGGGAAACCTAACAGACCTGAAGCTGACTGCCCAGTTTGTGGTCCACAATTAAGCGCATGACCAGAGATCGCTGAAGATGAAAAAGAAGATATGGGGTAAATCCTGGAGCAATGGAGTCAATCATTCGGCTTTAGATCCGTGTCTATATTTTCCAATAACAGGTTATATTTGTGCACATTTGTTTTCTTTTCACATAGGACAATAATTATCATGACTTTTAAAAAAACCACTGACTTGGCTGTACATACCTGGACATGCTGGAGTGCAGGGCAATGAACGTGCTGACTTTCTTGCAAACAATGCCCCAACTCAAGCTGGTAGAAGTATGAACAGAGTTGATATCATCAATGTGGTGCATACTCATTTATGTGATATGGGCAAGTCTCAGACAATGGGCTGATTGTAAGAATTAGAAGTTAGGTTTGGACATGTCAGACAGTGTCGTCTTCATGGTAGATAGAGAAGATATACTAATCAAATTCTCATGGGTACGGTGAGTAATTGTACTTTGGGATGGCTGCTGCAGCGGAGGACGATGCAAGCATGGAAATGCCTAATGTGCAATGACATCCATCAAATAACATAACATTGAAAAACAAACTAGCTGTTATTCAAGTCGTGTACTAATACATTGTTCCTTGTTTTTTCTGTGTAATTTAGTCCATGGAGCCGATCACATTAGAGGAGCTGAAAGGAGAGAAATGTCCCAGGATATCAGCCGAAGATTTGATAGAGCTGGGAGAACTAGCTGGAGCAGCTCACTCTCGCAGTCCAACAAAAAAGAGACAGAATAGCAAGCCCATGATTCTCATTGTAGATGTTCGTTTATACGAAGAGTATCCTTTAGTTTGTATATGTATTTTTAGTAACATTTGAAATAGATACAAATTTATTTTAGTAACCCTTCTTATTATCGGTGTCAGGACAACAAGAAAAAGATTGATAGACAATATCAAGACCACACTACATAAACACGGATACAACACAACAAGGGCAACTCATCTAGCACTAGAACACAAATTAAAGCTCCCATCCCTACGCTTAACAGCAAGAGTGGACGACCAACTACATCTTCCACCTGGGAATAGACAATAGAACCCTTCTTATACTACATGATAAACACGTAATAACAAAGTACTGTAGTCTTACAAAATACAATAACAATACACAGCAACATTGTTTTTGTATTTTGTAACACTACAATACTTTGTTATTATGTGTTTCGCCATTCTACATAGTTTTACTGCAGTCTCCACCTATATTGATTATATTACATGGTATACCAATACTGACATATGGATGTGAGTCATGGACAATAAACACACAGATTGAAAAATCTCTGCAGGGCCACAGAGATGTGATTTTACAGAAGAATGATGAGAATCCTGGATTGTTTAAGTGAATGAGGTTAACTTTTGGTAGGTGTATTTTGTCATTGTTTGAATTGTAAAGCAGTATAAACGGTTGCATAAACACAGAGAACGCTTATAATCAATATAAGAAAGAGGCAGTCCTCATTTTTTCAGACGTGATGAGGAAGGGAGGTTTAGAAGACATTGTAACAACCGGTAAAATCAAGGGTAGAGGAAATAGAGGAAGACAGACAGAGGAAATTTTGGATATCCTGACTTCATGGCACGGTAGAGTGTCAACATCTGAGATCTTCTTCTTTGCGTTCGGTCTTTATGACCAATTTTAATCACTCTTTGTGATATGTTTGATCTTTGCCAAGAACGTGTATACGTTGCATATTGGTTTGATAGGCCCCTAAACGCATAGACTTCTACACGCTTAGGACACATGCATCCGATTTCAGCCAAACCTCCTTAATCGCCTCTTTCGACATGCGTGGCAGGTAACAGTGGTTCTATTCTTTACACCCCAAATTTGGGCCCGGTAACCACTCGGCAACATCTGAGATAATAGCAAACACCATAGACAGAGATTTGTGGAGATCCGTGATGGCCTATGCCAGCCAGCACGGCACCTGATGATGATATAGGGTACTACGGTGTTAGGCCCGTATTTTTCATTGACCGTCGGCATACGATCGGTGATGTGGTCAACATCACGCCAGCTGCTTTTACTTCCCAGTGCTTTTCCTGGTACCCAGGAAACTATTGAGGCTGGGTAGACCTGAGAACCATTATGGCCTGAAAAAATTCCACACTCACTGTGGAATTGAATCCAGACCTCTAGTCTAAGAATCGAGTTCACTAACAGCTACGCTACTGCTGCTCTATAGATTTCTTCTTCTTCTTTGAACGCTCTATATCGACCCCTTGTTAACCACTCTGTGTGTGATTTGTATGTGATCTGAGCCTAAGAACGATTGTTATCAGTTATATGAGGACTATCATCATAGCACTCCGGACATGTCCATAGGTGCTCCAATCTCCACCTCAGCAAATCCAGCAGCGTCCAGCGACCCAACACGCCAGTTCGATGTTGATTAATCAATCTCTTTGCATATTTAGTATGTCGTCTTTTCGGGCTGCACCAATATGGACACCCATCTCTTTCAATCTGGTCAGTGAGTGGGATTCACAGGCCTGAAACTCCTCTGTTCGGAAAGACTCTCGCAATGCGTGAAGAATGTCACTTCGATCCATGGTAGTTCCCTCTGATATTGTAGCCAAGCCAGCCAATCTATCAGCTCGTTCATTACCCCTAA
The DNA here is from genome assembly GCA_020796225.1 of Arion vulgaris. NCBI lineage: Eukaryota > Metazoa > Mollusca > Gastropoda > Stylommatophora > Arionidae > Arion > Arion vulgaris. The sequence continues at coordinate 3,515,470 of CM036776.1, forward strand.
CTCTTGCGTGCCCAGGGACAAAAATGAAAGTGATTTCTCTGATCATTGTCTGTACCAGTACCTCCACCCAGTTGCTAAGAGAGATTGTATGCTGTGCCAGTTATGCGCCTAGAAGTATCGACCACTTGTTAACCACTCTGTGTGATTTGTATGTGATCTGAGCCTAAGAGCGATTGTACGCTGTGCCAGTTATGCGCCTAGAAGTATCGACCACTTGTTAACCACTCTGTGTGATTTGTATGTGATCTGAGCCTAAGAGCGATTGTACACTGCCAGTTATGTGCCTAGACGTAGGCCAACACATCCGATCTGTGATGCTTTTTATTTACTAGGGTAGCTTCCCTAGGCTAAAACAAAATAAGTCCCTTCTAATGACATGCTTTGTAGATTGCAGTGGTACTATTCTTTGCTTCCATTGCAGGCCCCAGCACCACATGGGACTCCATAGATATAATTTAGTTGGTTGTATTTATATTTCCGACCCTAGCAAAAGGGTAATTTCAAAAATTCCAATAGATATTAGCATGGCTAACTACTAATTTTATCATTACTCTTGGAAGAGAATGTAGAGATTCAGTCAAAATGAGGCTGAACTCGGAATTAAGCAACTTCTAGAAGATAATGTAAGTGATGATGATGTTGTTTATACCAATGGGTCTGTGCATCGTGGTGAAAAGTCAGGTTGGTGCTTCTTGGAGAGAGCGGACAAGCTTGTATCGAAAGCATCAATTGTTAGGGAATTTATAATTGATAAGGAGGATGTTCTTTGGTCTGTTGGCGACCTACTGTTAGATGACACTACAGGAGTTTATTTCATAAACTCTGTAGCTCCGGCAAGGGTTCATGGTGTCATTTTGAAGATGATGAAAACTTACAAGACTTTTTTTAGTGAGTTTTGCATTGGCAGCGGATTTCCAGCCTATTCTTATCGATTTTCAACTAACAAGGGTTCTTTTATTTACTCAACTTGTTTTTTATCATCCATCTCCAATAGGACTAGGCAACCCAATCTCACTACACTGAGATCAGCCCTGTGATCCAACCTGATGGGTCTGTGCAGCGTGGTGAGAAGTCAGGCTGGGATTTCTTGGCTAGCGTGCATGGTAGGGTTATTGCAGAGCGAAATGGAGCATACAGGACAACTACTTCCAGTATGAAGATGGAGGTTGAGGCCATTACTGCTGCCCTTCATTGGCTCTCTGGGACTCCTTTCACTAAGGCTGCTGTTGTTTCTAACTTCACTTGTTGCTCGAAGATCCAGAATGGCAGGTTGCAATATGAGTGGATGTCGTCTATAGAACCTCCAGAGACTCACGTGGATCTACTATACTGCGCATGCGGATGTTTGTGGCAATTAGAGAGCAGACAGGCTTGCATCGAAAGTATCAATGGTTGTGGAGGTCGGTAAAGACAGTTAAGAGAGTGTGGGTGGAAAGGATGGATAAGGAGGTTTTTTCGGTCTCTTGGTGTATCTTCCGTAGAAAGAATCTCGTAAGAAAGAGATCTTCCCATGTAAGAAAGAAATCTTCCCATGTAAGAAAGAGATCTTCCCATGTAAGAAAGAGATCTTCCCGTGTAAGAAAGAGATCTTCCCATCTAAAAAAGAGATCTTCCCATGTAAGAAAGAGATCTTCCCGTGTAAGAAAGAGATCTTCCCGCCTAAGAAAGAGATCTTCCCATGTAAGAAAGAGATCTTCCCGTGTAAGAAAGAGATCTCCCATGTAAGAAAAGATCTTCCCATGTTATTGGTTATTGGTTACTAAACTGACGTCATTGCACTCCGGGCAGACCCATAGGTGCTCAGTCTCCCCAACAGATATCGAAGAGTATGCATATCGATGGTTCCTGTGGCTCGCTGATTAAACACACCTCTCACTCTGCCTCTCAGGCATCCAGTTCGACTTGAACAACGGGTAACTCCAAACTGCTTAAATCGCTGATCGATTCAACATCGATTTTAGTGTCCTCATCCAACAAAGAGATCTTCCCATGTAAGAAAGAGATCGGAACATACATGGTTCCTCACCGAAGTGCAATGGTGATGGTCTAATCAACCAAATCCAGGATGATGATTGACAATCACCCATCTAAACGGGGACTGCCTAGAGTAGTTGATAGTGCTCGCCTGCTAGTTGTGAGACGCCCATAGCTCGGGTTCGAACCTACTGTCCGGCATTTGTTCGAGTCCCTGGTCTTACTCAGAATTACGTGAGTACCTCTGAAGTGGAGAAAATCTGCCTGTATGCAGAGGAATACTAATTCGAGTACATTGAGCACAGGCTGCCAGTGTAAGTAATTTACAATGCCAGCTTGCTGCCATGTAGAAATTGGAAAACAGATTTTCACGCACAAATCAGTTTCAGAGATGGAACTTCGTCTGAGTTGAAAGCGGATGAAGAGAAAAAACCCATTAAAACAAGTCAAAGACTTTACAGGTCTAGGGAGCATTTTTTCAGCAAACGGAAGAATAACTAATGAAATTCAATACAGATGCAACACAGCAAATCAAATGATAGAACTAATGGGGCCAATTTTAAAATGCAAACATGTCACAAAAAAGAGCAATGTTCAACACAATCTTTCTCCCCAATGTTACCAGTGCCAAACCTGGATGCTGACATCAAATGATAGAAGAAAACTAGTCACGACAGAGATGAAGTGTCTACGCAGAATGCTGGGTGTAACAGGAAGAGACTGGTTGAGAACTGAAGACATCAGGAAGAAAAGTGGGTACAACATCAGTACTAGACTTCATCAAAAAACAACAAAATAAATGGTTCGGCCACATGAACAGATTAACAACAGACAGTGCAGCTCAAAGAGCTTTGTTGCTCGATACAATGGATACAAAGCAAAAGCTGGCACGCAAAAGATGGACCTTAGAGATAACATAGGCGACGAAAGACACTATTTATGTAGCATACAAAAAAGCCTGTTCTATAAATCTCTTCTTATCCTGACGCTAGCAGGCAAAACAGGATTGGAGAAACGAAAAAAGATTGTTACAGTTCTACGAGTGTTCTATGAGTGTTTGTTATGTCAATAAATTGGTGATTCAGACATCCTTACATAACATCGCAGTGACAGAAGAGGTACTAGCCTCTATCTAGTCTTCTATTGAGTACTTGTTATGTCAATAAATTAGTGGTTCAGACATCCTTATATAACATCGCAGTTAAAGAAGAGGTACTAGCCTCTGTCTAGTCTTCCATCTTCTATTAAGTGTTTGTTATGTCAATAAATTAGTGGTTCAGACATCCTTACATAACATCGCAGTTACAGAAGAGGTACACTCCAGGGAAGCATAAACATTCCATTTCAGACAGCATTTTCTCCAGAGGGTGACCTCATCCTCAGTGCAGCTGTACATGTTCTCAATGCTAGAAGAAGCCAGGTGATTGTTGTTGTTGGAAGCAGGGGCGAATGCTGCAAATGTAAGTTTTCTGCATTATCATTATCTCATCATCATCATAAGTCCTTATCTTCTTCATCATGTCATCATCATCATAAATCATCATCATCTTCATCATAAGTTGTTTTTTTTTTTTTTTTTTTCGTCCGCTTTCAACTCAGACGAAGTTCCATCTCTGAAACTGATTTTGCGTGAAAATCTGTTTTTTTCCAATTTCTTACAATAGCAGCAGCGTGCACATTGTAAATTACTTTACACTGGCAGCCATGTGCTCAATGTACTCGTAATTAGTATTCCTCGCCATACAGGCAGATTTTCTCCGACTTCAGAGGTACTCACGCTATCGTCCTGAGTAAGACCAGGGACTCGAACAAATGCCGGACAGTAGGTTCGAACCCGAGCTACGCTCACAGCTAGCAGGCCGAGCTACTATCAACTACTCTAGGCAGTCCCCCCTTCATCATAAGTAATCTTCATCATCATACGTCCTCATCATCATCATCATAAGTCTGCATCTTGATCATCTTCATCATCATAAGTCCTCACGATCATCTTCATCATCATAATTCTTCCTCATCATCTTCATCATAAGTCCACATCTTGCCCAAGGGCACATCAGACAGAGACAAAGAATGTTCCCTAAATTCAATTTTGTACCTTTCTTTCTACCTTAAGCCTACTCCTATGCATGTTCACTTAATTCATTCTTGTGAATTTAGTGGAGCGTCTGAACAAAGAGTTTTAGTTTAGTTTAGTCGTCGGATCACCATCACTGCACGTCGAACAAATTAGTCCATAAGTGCTCCGATCTCTCCTCAGTATGTCCATCAGCGTGTGGTGACTAACAACACCAGTTCTTTGTTGGTTTACAATTCTTCTTTGTCTGCCAGCATAGCGTTCTTGTCGAGCTACACCACACTTAACTTTGAGTTCTTGCAGTCTGGTTAGTGTTGTGGATTCACCGCTATTACGTGAATCATGTACACGCCCTCTCTCCTTAAGGAATTTATAATATCAGCCTGGTCCATTGCTCGTCCGCTTGGACAGCAGCCATACCTGCAAGCCTATCCGCACGTTCATTCCCCTTACACCTGCATGCCCTGGCACAAAAATAAAACTGATAAAAATAAAAATGAACAAAGAGTGTGGCTACAAAGAGGATTTCATTAAACAATCATTCCCAAACTGGGGTCCTCAACGTACTGACAAGGGGTCCTGAAGAGCTTGAAGAAATATTATGATCTTTGACATTTCAAACAGAAAAATAAATTTAAAAAAACAGGTATAAAAATAGCGGTAAACTAGTTCCGCTAGGAAATCAAAGGACCCAGATCAAACAGGAGTCTAAATGTCTGACAGGACAAAATGAAAGATCATTTGAAGTTTCCTGAAGTCTGAGAACATTGTTTACTATTGTAACACACAGATAATTCATTTATGTCCATTTTCATGTATAGAAACTTTCGGGGTCCACAGCAGCAGCATGTATTTCAAACGGGGTACGCAGTAATGCAAAGTTTGAGAAAGGTGGATTTAAACCAATCCACGTCAACTGCCAGATTGTAAGAGTTTGTATTGAAGAGAGGAGTGGCCAGAAAAGAACAGCACAACAGGTATATGAGTAAGCTCATTAATCAACATCGAACTTGTACGTTTAGTTGCCGGATGCTGTTGGAGATATTGCGAAGGAGATCGGAGCACTTGTGCATATGTCTGAAGGGCAATGAAGATATTCTTCTCTTCTTCTTTGCGTTCGTTATTTATGACCAATTGTAATCACTCTTTGTGATTTGTTTGATCTTTGCCAAGAACGTGTATACGTGGCACATTGGTTTGTAGGCCCTAAACGCATAAACTTTTACACGTTTAGGATATGTGCAACCGATTTCAGCCAAACCTCCTTAGTCGCCTCTTACGACATGCGTGGCAGGTTACAGTGGTTCTATTCTTTACACCCCAAATTTGGGCCCCGGTACCCACTCAGGCGATGAAGATATTCCAAACTGAAACTTATCAAAGCACTTATGGACATGTCCGGAGTGCAATGAAGATATTCCAAACTGATCAGAGTACTTATGAACATGTCCGGAGTGCAATAAAAATATTCCAAACTGATTGGAGTACTTATGGACATGTCCGGAGTGCAATGAAGATATTCCAAACTGACCGGAGTACTTATGGACATGTCTGGAGTGCAATGAAGATATTCCAAACTGATCGGAGTACTTATGGACATGTCCGGAGTGCAATGAAGATATTCCAAACTGAAACTGACTGACCGGAGTACTTATGGACATGTCCGGATTTCAATGAAGATATTCCAAACTGAAACTGACTGACCAGAGTACTTATGGACATGTCTGGAGTGCAATGAATATATTCCAAACTGAAACTTGTACAATAACAATCAGAATAGGGTATACCTTCTGAAACACTTTTTTTTTTTCAGTTTGCCAATGAGCTAGTGCGACTCTGCTATGCTAGGGTGTGTGTACTACACAGAGGCATCGATGTATTTAGGACAACTGGACTCATTACAGTTCCACCTGCCGACCTTTAAACACAGTGTCTTTTGTGTTTTATTTTCATATATTATTTACAGAGATTTACAGGGAGGAGTGTCTGGCAGAATGGACTAGAGCACGGGCTCTCATTTGGAAGACCTGGGTTCAATCCGCGGTAAAGGCCAATGAGGTTTTATTTCTGTCGGGATTGGGGGACCTAAACAGTTTTTAGGTGACTGTACTAGCCATGCAACCCTTAAATTCCTCCGGCTCATGTACCCTGTACTACACTGCCCCAAAAGTGGTAACACAGGAAGTAACGAGTTGTATTTTTTATTTACCTAATTGTATTATTGATAAAACAGTGAAAAATCAATTATTGTCTTTGATTGCAAGTGCTACAGAAGAGTACTCGGAATACCATAGACAGAAAAAAAAAGAATAAATATGTCCATTTTTCAGCAACTTAAAATGGAAGAGAAGTGGTTGTTAAAGAAGATTTGTAAAAAAGGATGTTAGGAAAAGGAAATATTTTGGACATATAAAATGATAGGAATCTCTGAAGATCATTCTGGAAGACATGGTCACTTCAATACCTACCTTGATGACAAAACAGGCATTGAAGTGGAATGCAAAGGGTTCAAGAAAGAGAGGACGACCTAAGGAGACCCAGAAACGAACTTTGCTAAGAGAGGCAAGAAATATCGGTCTCAGTTCCATGGAGGAGATTGAGCGAGTTGCCCAGGATAGAGCGGTATGGAGAAATTGTGTGCATGCATGCCCTATGTAACGTATAATGGTACGAGAGGAATTATTATTATGATACCCGGCAGGTGAAGGAGAGAAGACCAAGGAGAAGATGGGTGCATGATGGCATAGACAAGTTGACTGTGGCAAATGACATACCTTACACAGGAAAGAATCAACTAAAGTTGCTGCAGTAGCAGTAGTAGTGAAGACTACAGGCCTTGTAAATGGACATTTATATAGAATAGAGGGATTCAGATGGTACGATAAGAATACAAACTCAGAGAAAGAACTAAGCAAATACCAGTGGAGAAAGAGCTAAGGAAGAGGCGATGACTAGGATACACATTGAGATAGCCGACTGGAAGCATTGCAAGACAGTCACTATTTTGGAACCTGCAGGGAAAGAGGAGTAGGGAAGGCAAAGGAATGTCTAGAGAAGATATCTTGAGACTGAAAAGATAGGCAAGATGTGGAAAGAATTAGAAGGGATAGCAAGAGATAGGAAGAGGTTTGTTGAAGACCTATGCTCCGTATGGAGTTGAAAGGTGACGAAGAAGAAGTAGTGGTAGCCACAGTTTCAACTTCACGGCAAAAGGGTTGGCCTGTAATTGCTCTGTTCCTGCGAACACCACTCAAAATATTAATTATCTCATGTTGACTTGTAAAGCAAATAGAAGTCTCGAAGGATATGCCACAATTTTCATTCCAATGAAATTCACATTGTCACAAATATTTCAGTTTCTGGTTCATGGTGTTGTTTATGAGCCAATGCTCCTCAATATTTCAGATGTAGTGTCATCATCAAGGTGCGTATCCTTTATAGGATGTTTTGCTCTCTTTGCAGCGCATCTGAAATTCACTGTCTCTAGCCAGTTCCACCCCCTTCGTCAATTGTAATATTCATGGTTTCTTTAATATCTTGTAGCCATCTTCTTCTTGGTCTGCTTCCTGGGACCCTGCCCTCTAATATTGTTCTCTCCAGGCCATCGTGACGCTTAATGTGACCAAAGTATCTAATTTTTCTGTATAGTATGTTGTTTCTCAGCCAAGTGTCTTTAACATTCAGTTCTTTCAGGACATCAGTGTTCTTTCTTTTTTCTGTCCATGGTATTCGTAGGATCTTTCTGTAGCATTTAGTTTCAAAGGACTGGGTTTCGTTTGTTTTAGCCCTTAGGCTCCCGATATTTCGGGTTGAATGTAGCGCTCCATACCCGAGCTCCCGATATATTGGTCTGCGCATATTTTTCCTATTTTTCGGTATTTGAAAATAGTGTACAAAGAGAGTAAAACACAATCCATGTGTTCTACATCGTTTTACGAGATGGCGAACGATGTTGTGTGATTTTATTGTACTGATAAGGTAATTAAAGTAAGTATTTAATCTTCATATATGGGAGTATTTGCAGCCGTGCCTACATATTAAATCAAATAAATTTTAAAGTTTAGTATTCTTCAAATATATTTTTTTCTTTTTATTTTTTTTTTCGTCCGCTTTCAACTCAGACGAAGTTCCATCTCTGAAACTGATTTTGCGTGAAAATCTTCATATGGAATTTAAGGGAGGTACCATGATGCCTCACATATTAATAAATCTCAAATAAATTTTAAAGTTGTCTCAAGTAATTTTATCTTCAAATATATAATAAGCAGGAATAACGGAGATGATGGGGTAAATCAATAACAAATTATATAGCACTTAAGAATGCTAAATTATCATGTTTTAATATAACTCTGATGTGTACCGTTTTGCCCAGGAACTTCGGGAAGAGATTTTTGAGGTACAGGTGGCCAGGGTTCAAAGGGTTAAGATGGCGTGTTGTAATAAACTAAATTACCAAGTTTCAATAAAGAAATTAAATTTTTTAAAGTATAACTTAAGAATACATTCCATTGCTGAAGAAAAGGTCTATTGTCTATTCCCAGGTGGAAGATGTAGTTGGCTGTCCATTCTTGCCGTTAAGAGTAGGGATGAGAGCTTTAATTTGTGTTCTAGGGCCAGATGAGTCGCCTTGTGTTATATCCGTGTTTATGTAGTGTGGTCTTGATATTGTCTATCCATCTTTTTCTTGGTCTTCCCTTAGCTCTAGTACCAGATCTCTTTTTTATTGTATGAAGAAAAGGTTCCCAGGTGGAAGATGTAGTTGGCTGTCCACTATTGCCGTTAAGCGTAGTAATGGGAGCTTTAATTTACGTTCTAGGGCCAGATGAGTCGCCTTGTGTTATATCCGTGTTTATGTAGTGTGGTCTTGATATTGTCTATCCATCTTTTTCTTGGTCTTCCCTTAGCTCTAGTACCGATCTCTTTTTTATTGTATGAAGAAAAGGTTTGATGAAAAAAAGTGTGGGAAAATCACAAGAATCTTCTCCTTTCTTTTCACTAATCCTGTTTTGCCTCACAGCATCAGGATAAGAGATTTCTAGAATGGACTTTTGTATGTGCTTCTCTAATCCTGTTTTGCCTCACAGCTTCATTATAAGAGATTTCTAGAATGGGCTTTTTTGTGTAATCATGTTTTGCCTCACAGCTTCAGGATAAGAGATTTCTAGAATGGGCTTTTGTGTGTGCTTCATAAAGTGTTTTTCATTGTATCTTGTTATCTCTGAGGTCCACCTTTGCGTGGATGGTCTTTGCTTTGTATCCACTGTATCGGAGTAACATTTCTCTTTGAGGCGCACTGTCTGTTGGTAATCTGCTGATGTGGCCAAACCATTTAAATTGTTGTTTCTTGATGAAGTCTAGTACTGATGTTGTACCCACTTGTTTCCTGCTGTCTTCATTTCTAAACAAATCTCTTCTTGATACACCCAGCATTCTGTATAGACATTTCATCTCTATCGTGAGTTTTCTTCTATCGTTTGATGTCAGCATCCAGGTTTGTCACTGATAGCATTTTCTTCTACGAACGTTCCATATCGACCACCACTTGCTAAACCACTCTTTGTGATTTGTATAAGAACTGAGCCTAAGAGCGATTGTACATTGTGCCAATTATGTGCCTGCAAGTAGGCCAGCACATCCGATTTCTGCGCTGCTTTTTATTTACTAGGGTAGCATTCCTAGGCCCCTACCTCAGTCACCTCTTACGATATACCTTGTAGGTCGCAGTGTTACTATTCTTTGCTCCCCTTGTGAGCAATGGCAACACTGATAGCATAATGCTGGGAGAAGTTGAGAAATGCTTTTTTTAGTATTCGTGGTGACATATCTGCATTACAAAATTAGCACCATGTCTATTCACATGAATAGAGTTAGTAAATTTGAAAATAAAAGTAAAAACAAATATGTTTGTTTGTTTGAATTTGTTCTTATCAACAAAGTTAACCAGTCTGTGATTTGCACCGCGAATGTGAGTACTGTCATTTAATGTCAGCGTCCAGGTTTGGCACTGATAGCATAATGTAGGGAGAAAGATTGTGTTGAACAAAGCTCTTTTTGTGTTCATGGTGACATGTTTGCATTTTAAACGCTTTTTAAATATTACACAAGCTTTTTCAGATATATTAAATATTACGTTTTAAATAAATTTTTGGTAAAATCCTTAAAAATGTAATATTTAATATATCCTAAAAAGCATGTGTAATATTTTAGATTTTACAATTGCTCACCTTAGAGTGAAAACAGAATTCATTTATATTCATTAGATTCAGAGCCTTAGGGATTTGAAATTTTGTGTTTGGTGGCCATTTTGTATTATTTCCATAACAACGCTTTGACATTGTTTTTGTAAACAAACCTTTTTCTACTCTTCTAAGTCATGATCTCTCAAAATTGTGATACCAATGCTACATTAATTTGAAAACAACTTTCCAGACCAGAGTCCTCCCTTAAGATTTTACAATTTTAAGATTAGTCATATTGAGGTTGTTAGAGTTGACTTTTGCCATAATAAGAAATGAATTGTACATTTAATTCAAGATACTGGTTGTGTTATGTTACGAGATCGACGTCATGGCACATTGGGCATTCCCATTCGTGCTCTGTCCTCAGTTGCAGCAGTCATCCCAAAGTCCATTTGCTCACCGTACCCATGAGAGGTTGATTACTATATCTTCTCTCTCTACCATGAAGACGACACTGTCTGGTATGTTCAAACTTAAAGCCTAATTCTCGAACTCGTTCCAGTGTCCAAGCTACTGGTGCTAGGATCTGATAACTTACAGAGACACGATGAAGAATAAAAATAAAAATAACTGTAAACAATCAGATAAGCAAGCAATTACATTTATTAGCTTCAGTCATGTTTATAGTGTACTTTCTTTGTTGTGTTTTCATAATACACTGCAACCTTACATTGCATCCAGTCTACCATCAATCATATCATCTCAATCTTACAATGTATCCAGTCTAACATCAATCATATCATTTCATCCCACAATCTTACATTATATCATCTCATTCCTACATTGTATCCAGTCTACCATCAATCATATCATTTCATCTCACAATCTTACATTATATTCAGATTGTTCTCAATCATGTCATCTCATCGACAATCTTACACATCAAAGTATCTAGACTGTCACATGCTTCCATGTCCATAATTTCTGACTTGATATCTTCTATCTGACCCAGTAACTCATCACTGAGAAGTGTCGAGTCCAGGTTGACATCTTCTGGGATGGAATTAATGGCAGAGTGGATCAGGTCCAGTACCTAGTTGTCATCCAGAAACAATGAACACTTTCTGTTAATACAATAACAACAGGAGACATGGACACATTAAACTACAGTAACATAGTAATAGATCTACCATTCTTCTTCGAACGCTCCATACCGATCACTTGTTAAACACACTGTGTGATCTGTATGTGATCTGAGCCTAAGAGCGATTGTACGCTGTGCCAGTTATGCGCCTACAAGTAGGCCAGCACATCTGATTTATGTGATGCTTTTTATTTACTAGGGTAGCTCCCTAGGCCCCTACCTCAGTCGTCTCTTACATTATGCCTTGTAGGTTGCAGTGGTACCATTCTTTGCTTCCCTTGAGAGCACCGCACAAAATGGGCTCGATCTATCCAGAACAAACTCAAAATACTAATAATGGGCTACTAATAAGAATGAGAAAATTGAAGTATTTTGGACATTTTTTTTTTACCCGATCCAGAAGCACTTGAGCTTTTCAGCTCTTCGCTCGGTGCCATGGACATTGTAACCCTTCGGTTCAGTGCCACGAACACCGTAAATCTGGGAATCTGTGGCTTTTCTGCCATCCCGCAGAATTGAACCCGCACACACAGAGGGATAGTCACCCGTAGTCCAACGCGCTACGAACACGCTGGGCAGACGGGCGTTTTGGACATATAGAGACACGGGCATCTGTGGTGTAGTGGTAGTGAACTCGATCATAACCCAAGAGTACCGGGTTCAAACTTTGCGGTGGGTAGTTTGGAAGAAAATTTGTTCCGTGGATTTTTACCAATGGTAAAAATAGACCTCACCGTTCAAAAAAGCAAGAGCAAACTACTGAATGTATAAGAAAACTCAAGACTCGTTTACTGTGGTTAATGACGACGTCCTGTAAAGGATATGCTACACATTTCAGTTTTTCAGTAACCACTTTCCGGGAAAATTACTCGGTAAACGGAAAAATTAATTCCTCCAAATGCAAAAAAAAATGTAGCGAATCAGTTATGTTATGGCCAGAGTTACGGAGTTTGTGCAATACTCTTGGCAAGTGGCATGCCATTTCTGTGGAGAGAGACGTAGCCATATGGGGTTACAGCCGGTGCAATGAAGTCAATCCGTTGGTGTTCAACCCTTTTTTTAGGTTCTACAAGCAGAACTGAGCGGCAGAAATAGGAGTGTTTAACCAACATGCTTTTGCCTGTCTGCCCAGCGTGTTCGTAGCGCGTTGGACTACGGGTGACTATTCCTCTGTGTGTGCGGGTTCAATTCGCGGGATGGCAGAAAAAGCCACAGATTCCCCAGATTTACAGTGTTCGTGGCACCGAACCGAAGAGTTACGATGTCCATGGCACCAAGCCGAAGAGCTGAAAAGCTCAAGTGCTTCTGGATCTAAAAAAAAAAAAAAAAAAAAGCTCTGTGAACCATCAATGTGCATAACCTTCGACACATGCTGGGGGAGACTGCACACCTATGGGTATGTCCAGAGTGCTATGTCACCAGTTTAGTAACCAATTCTTATTCAAACGCTCCATATCGACCACTTGTTAACCACTGTGTGATTTGTATGTGATCTGAGCCTTAGAGTGATTGTACATGGGGTCAGTTATGCGTCTACAAATAGGCCAGCAATCCAATTTCTGCGATGCTTTTTATTTACTAGGGTAGCTTCCTTGGTCCTACATCAGTCGTCTCTTATGGCATACCTTGTAGACCGCAGTGGTACTATTCTTTGCTTCCCTTGGTGGCCCCTGCACCACACAGGCGGTTCAGTAACTAATAACCACTGTTATAACCATGAGGAAACCCGCCTGCCCAGCGTGTTCGTGAGCGCTTGGACTGCGGGTGACAAGCCCTCTGTGAGTGCGGGTTAAGTTCTGCAGGCTGGCAGAAAAAGCCACATATTCCCCAGATTTACGGTGTTTGTGGCACGAACCGAAGGGTTGCGATGTCCATGGCACGAGCCAAGAGCTGAAAGCTCAAATGCTTCTGGATCGAAAAAAAAACATGAGGAAACAACAGTTTTGTAGAAATTACCTTGTCGTAATGTTCTTGAAACTTGTGTGCAATCTCTACTCGTTTAGTTGCTGTAACTCCAGCATTACCTGAGCGCTCTCGTGCTTGATGTGGTCTGGCAAAACATTCAAATGTAAATAAGCAGAACAAGTACATGATCAGTTATCAGATAAGCTTACAAAACAAGAAAACATAGCTAAATCAGTGGTGATTATGATATTGCTTTGTTCTTCTTCTTTTCCTTGGATATGGAACAACATCAGATGGCAAGACAGCATCAGAAATAATCAGAAATAAAGAGCAGAATAGGGCAGGCGAAAACATCGTCCTAGAAAATGAGAAGCATTATATGCAACAAGTCATTGTCAATTGAGATCAGAATGATATTCAGTGCTACATAGAACCAATACTGACATACGGATGCGAGTTATGGACAATAAACACACAGATCGAAAAATCTCTGAGGGCCAAAGAGATGTGGTTTTACATAAGAATGATGAGAATCCCATGGATTGCTAAAATGACTAATGTTGAGATGTTAAGTGAGGTCAAGACACAGGGAAAGCGTATCATCAATATAAGAAAGAGACAGTCATCATTTTTCGGGCATGTGATGAGGAAGAGAGATTTAGAACACATTGTGACAACTGGTAAAATCGAGGGTAGACGAGACAGAGGAAGACAGAAAATTTTGGATAGCCTGACTTCATGGCACGATAGGACATCAACATCTGAGATGACAGCAGACACCAGAGATTTGTGGAGATCCATGATCGCCAACGCCAGCTGGCACGGCACCTGATGATGAGGAAGGAACAACAAAGCAGTCTGTGGTGTCGATATTGGTACAGCCCAAAAAGAATAACATACCAAATATTTTTTTAAATGATTAATCAACATCGAACTGGAGTGTTGGGCCGCTGGACTTGTCAAGGCGGAGATCGGAGCACTTTTGGACATATCCACAGTGCTATGATGATAGTCTTCCCATAACTGAGTCTGTCGCTAACATATCTTATTTGTCTAGTAGGGCAACAACACAATCTCTCCATCATGCTTGGTTAGTGGTCATCCTTATCAAGGAGCCCCATGACTGACCCACAATGTATACCTCTTACTTCACTATTTTCCATGAATAGTGATCTTTCGTCTTCTCTCTGGTGTCCACTGCATGACAGTTCTTGTGACGGTCTCTATATTAATTCTCGCTAGCGTGTTGTTGGGGCTTACAAGGAGCAAAGAATAGTAACACTGCGACCTACAAGACATGTCGTAAGAGGGAATGATGTAAGAACCTAGGAAGCTACTCTAGTAAATAAAAAGCGTAGCAGAAATCAGATGTGTTGGCCTACTTGTAGGCGCATAACTGGTACAATGTTCAATCGCTCTTAGGCTCAGATCCCAAGTGGGTCTGTTAACAAGTGGTCGATATGGACCGTTAGAAGAAGAATCAATTCTTAGTTTGCCCGTCTTTTGTCTTCTCTCTGGGGTCCACTGCATGACATTTCTTGCGATGGTATCTGGATCAATTCTTAGTCTGCCCCTCATTTGTCTTGCTTCTGTGGTCCATTGCATGACATTTCTTGTGATAGTATCTGGATCAATTCTTAGTCTGCCCCTCATTTGTCTTGCTTCTGTGGTCCATTGCATGACATTTCTTGCGATGGTATCTGGATCAATTCTTAGCATGTTGTCTTCTCCCTGGGGTCCACTACCTGACATTTCTTGTGATAGTATTTGGATCAATTCTTAGTCTGCCCCTCCTTTGTCTTGCTTCTGTGGTCCATTGCATGACATTTCTTGCGATGGTATCTGGATCAATCTTAGTCTGCCCTCATTTGTCTTCCCTCTGGGGTCCACTGCATGACACTTCTTATGATGATCTCTGGATCAATTCTTAGTCTGCCCCTCATTTGTCTTGCTTCTGTGGTCCATTGCATGACATTTCTTGCAATGGTATCTGGATCAATTCTTAGCATGTTGTCTTCTCCCTGGGGTCCACTACCTGACATTTCTTGTGATAGTATTTGGATCAATTCTTAGTCTGCCCCTCCTTTGTCTTGCTTCTGTGGTCCATTGCATGACATTTCTTGCGATGGTATCTGGATCAATTCTTAGTCTGCCCCTCATTTGTCTTCCCTCTGGGGTCCACTGCATGACACTTCTTATGATGATCATTGGATCAATTCTTAGTCTGCCCTCATTTGTTTTCCCCTCTGGGGTCCACTGCATGACACTTCTTATGATGATCTTTGGATCAATTCTTAGTCTGCCCCTCATTTGTCTTCCCTCTGGGGTCCACTGCATGACACTTCTTATGATGATCTTTGGATCAATTCTTAGTCTGCCCCTCATTTGTCTTCCCTCTGGGGTCCACTGCATGACACTTCTTATGATGATCTTTGGATCAATTCTTAGTCTGCCCCTCATTTGTCTTCCCTCTGGGGTCCACTGCATGACACTTCTTATGATGATCTTTGGATCACTATGAGTGTCTCATTTAGCTCTAACATCTTCCTATTATCCCTATGTACATTTCCTCCTGATTGCAGTCCTATTATCCCTATGTACATTTCCTCCTGATTGCATGTTAAACAGTTCTTGGTTGCTGATTTTGTCCAACAAAAATATTCTTAGACATTGTCAGGTTGTATGAAAGGCTGACAGTCTAGAGGACAAGATGGGCATGATGCAATGTTAGATATCTGAACTTCTGTCTTGATTGTATGAGGGTCCTCATGACCAGACAAACAAGCAGGCTTCAAAGGGCAAGACAACACCCAGCAACTACAGGTCTAACAAACTCCATTCAGGCCAACTATCAACCGACTCGGATGTTTGACAGATGGCGAACCTGCAGTTGATGTTCCAAAGTGAAATTGAGGACTGCATCATGAAGGTGTGTGGAAACCAGTAATGGCTGCCCAACCTGTAAAGTCAACCTCTGCAAGGGACATTTATAGTCTTGAACATTTATCATCAATAAAACTAATACTTTTGAGTGAAAAATAATTTTGATGTCATTTTTAAAAATTTCTTCAAATGTATAATTTTTTACATCCAACTTGCATGGCATTGACAACATACATATTCACAAATTAGTACCTTATCATTGAACTGTAAATTGGATCACAAATATTTATTAGAAAGTGTATTTGCTACGAATTTTATTTCACAAACACTTCTCATAGTTGTGGAGTTATTTCCCTTGCTCTGGGAATTCATGAGGGACTTTTTCTGAAGTGCTGGGGCTTAAAGAGTTAAAGCAGATTTGTTGAAACATACCTGAACTCATTAATGAGATGGTGCATGTTGATAAACAGAAGGTTAATATCTTCTAATTTTTCTGTTCGCTTTGGCGACTCAGGTGCTCGAATCAAAACATCCAGGAGGTCTAGAAAATTTACCTGTGTGACGAAAGATGAACATCATTTAACTGTTATATAATATAATGTTGTTTATTTGTTACTTGTCTGTTTTCGTTCTTATCAACCAAGTTAACAACTCTTTGTGATCTGTATCGTTTGTAATGAGAACCTGAGTATGTTGTGCACCCATTAAGTGCCTACGGCATAGAGGGACAACCAAATTTAGGTCAAAGTGTATGTACGAGGGCGAGTCAATAAGTAAGTCACAAAGTTCTGTGGGATGGCAGGTAAATGTAGTTGGTGTTTTCTAAAAGTGTCATTAGGTGACAGCAACATCGAACTTTATATTCCTGTTCACCAAGTGGCGCTATGTGTCTCATGCGCATGCGCAGCGCATAAACAAAATGGTGACTGTACAACCAAAGAGCAACCAAGTTGTGTGTTTTTGTGGGCAAAATGACTGCCTGCAAAGGACATTCATAAGGAAATGCTTTCTGTTTATGCTGACAAATGTTTGTCCCGTAAAGCGGTGCATGGCTGGGTAGAAAAATTTTCTCAAGGACACTCTAAAATTGTTGATGAAATCTGATCTGGTCGTCCTGTTGAGATTGCAGCAGAAGCATCCGTGCAGCGGGTGGAGGAGAAGATTAGAGGTGACAGACGAGTAACGATAGACTCTATAACATCTGCAATAGGGTGCTCACATGGTTCAGCACACAGCATGATCGATAAAACGTCCAGGACTGCTGACTAGAGGAGTGTTACTTCTTCATGACAGTGCCAGACTACATACGGCTCGATTAACTCAGGAGAAAATTAACCAACTAAGGTGGGAAGTTCTGGAACATCCACCTTACAGTCCCGACTTAGCCCCTAGCGATTTCCACCTTTTCGGTCCACTGAAAACCCACTTTGGTGGAGATATTTCGTGAATGCGCCGAAGTTGAATGTGAAGTGAAAACGTGGTTTAGAAAACAGAGCCTGCAGTTCTATGCAGCTGGTTTGGGGGGACTGATAAAACGATGGGATAAGTGCATCAATGTTGGTGGAAATTATGTTGAGAAATAAAGGGACAATGTATGTATAAAAACAAACTGGTTTCAAGTTGTTATCATGTTTAGTTATTTTTCTACAGCCATTTGTGGCTTACTTATTGACTTCCCCTGGTATGTTATGTTATGCGATCGACGTCATGGCACATTGGGCATTCCCATTTGTGCACCTGTCCTCCGTTGCAGCAGCCATCCCAAAGTCCATTTGCTCACAGTACCCATGAGAAGTTGATTACTATATCTTCTCTCTCTACCACGAAGACGACACTGTCTGGCATGTCCACACTTAACGCCTAATTCTCGAACTCGTTCCAGCGTCTGAGACCCGCCCGTGTCACACAATTGATGTTGAGCGTACCGCATTGATGATATCGGCTCTGTCCATACTTCTGCCCACTTGAGTCGGGCACTGTTTGCAAGAGAGTCAGCACGCTCGTTACCCGCACTCCAGCATGTCCAGGCGTGTACAGCCAAGTCATTTTCTTGAGATGTGATCTCCGAATGCTGTCCACCCATTCCACACGCATACTTCCAGATTCAATCAGTTGAAGCATATTCATCGAGTCTGATATGATGATCGCATGGGTAACCTGTTGCTCGGTATATTATCTAACAGGACACAAATTTGTATAACAGATAACTGTAAACTTTTACAAAGATTAAAAACTCCAATGTAACGTACCACATCTGGAGTTATACTGTAGCTATTTGATGTTTAGAAGCTTCTCAAGTTCTTAAGGCATAACAGAATTAAAATGAATTAACTTCTTGGCATAGCATTGGGACACAGTCCAGGTTTCACACGTATACATTAACACTGAAAGAACAATTACTTTGTACACTCTCAATTTAGCCTGCACACTTCTCCTCTCTCTCTCTCGATCGTTCTTTTTGGCCATTTTGATCATTCTTATTGTGAAATAATTTTAAGAAATGAACAGGTTACAGTCTGGCAGAGTGCAACACAAGGCGAAAGACAGAGGATGCTGGAGATTCATTGCAGCCAATCTTGATGTGGAGCGGCACCTGATGATGATGATTGTGATATATAAACAGCCGTTGCCAAGAATGTGTTTTACGCCACATCATTCAGTATCATTTAGAGCTCTAGTGCTTATCCTTCGGTGAAGTGTCCAATTTCAACCAGCATTTACTTGGTTCACTATCCGTTAGCTTTTGCTGTCCCCAGCCAACCTACAAGGCAGCAGGTTGCTATTTTCTTTCAGGGTAGCGACGCTTAGAAGACCTGCCCTCTTGAGATGATGAGCGTCATCTTCCCAGGTAGTTCCTCGGCGGAAACGCGCAGTGGATTAAACCTCTGCTGGGCTTTCCAGTTTTGTGCACATTTGGTTGGTCCGCCCGCCACCTTGCGCCCGCCACCTGCGCTGTGCCCATTTGCCCACCCGTGCATCGTCCACATGTGTGCTCACTCTGCCCTGGTGCCTGCCTCACCATCTCCGTCAGTTCTCATCTCTTTCTAATGTTGACATTTAGTCTGCCAGAGGTAGAGCGGGCGTAGGAGATCTATGCATTTATTTCATGGTCAATAGTGACATCCTTGTCTCCTTCTCCTTTGCGTTCATTCTTTACGACCACTTTTAATCACTCTTTGTGATATGTTTGATCTTTGCCAAGATCGTGTATTCGTTGCACATTGGTTTGGTAGGCCCCAAACGCATAGACTTCTACATGTTTAGGACATGTGCATCTGATTTCAGCCAAATCTCATTAGTCGCCTCTTACGACATGTGTGGCAGGTAAAGTGGTTCTATTCTTTACACCCCAAATTTGGGCTCCGGTAACCATTCGGGCGGACATCCTTGTAAATTGTGCTGCCAAAGTACATGAATTTGCCCACTGTTTACAAATTCATCATAAGTCCTTGTCGCGCTCAAAGGCAGATAAGACAAAGACAAAAAATGTACACTCAATTCAATTGTGTGCCTTTCTTCTACCTCAAAGCTAGTCCTATGCATGTCTTTTAACTCTGCTTCCGCAGGTTTTCACCCTGTTCATCATTGATAGTTGTTCCATTTCCTACCACTATAGCAACTGGAGAGAGCCTCGGTAGCGTAGTTGTTAGTGAACTCGCTTCTCAAGGCTGGTGGTCTGGGTTCAACTCCCGCAGTGCGCGTGGAATTTTTCTCAACCGCGATGGCTCTCAGGTCGACCCAGCCTCAATTTGGTACCAGACATGCTCTGGGAAAGTAAAGGCGGCCGGCATGATACTGACCACATCACCCATCGTGTGCCGACGGTCAATAAAAATACAGGCCTAACACTGTATTGCCCTATATACCAGGAGGTATGACAGGGTTCCTTTACTTACTTTTTACTTTTATAGCAACTGGACCATCATGTGTAGTTTGGGTTTTTTTCTGCAGTTGTCTGCTATTTTTTTAGTGTGTGGTCACCGGCGCCTCATCCAACTTTTCTTAGTCTCGCCTCTTACTACATGCGTTGAGAGGAGACAGAGATTCTATTCTTAGCAACCCTAGAAATGACATGGGAGAAAAGGATGGAGATGGAGAGGGGGTTGTAGACTAGAGTATAACAAATTGAACTATAACAAATGAGAGTAAACAGCTCAGCATGATGACTGATGAATGGAAACATGCAAATTTGTTCTAGAACTTACTAAAATAGAATGGTTTAGCTTCTTCAATTCACGCTTATGATCATAGTTGTGTGGATATAGTCTGCGGCACCCAGATGCTTCCAATGGTCTAATGATAGCATCATCAGTAGGAAAATGAGCACCAAACATGGAATATGAATCCTGAACAAAAATATAATAAAATAAGATAGAATTTATTAAATTTATAGTCATTGGATGATGCCTGTGCCTTTAACTAATCAGTGTTTGTGGCTTAACATGACTTTTGGGGGGTTCCGACTTGTTCTCGTTTAAAAATAACCATTCATGATAGGGTACAGTGGATAGACATGATAAGTTATTGGTTACTAAACTGACGTTATTGCACTCCAGGCAGACCCATAGGTGCTCAGTCTTCCCTAACAGATATCAAAGAGTATGCATACTGATGGTTCCCGTGGCTCGAAGACATGATAAGGCAAATTTATAACTAGTCTGTTGACAGTCTAACTTGAAGAAACAGTACAAAATCATCATAATCATCCAATAGCTTGTCCAGAACTTTGCCACCCTAACAGTCCTTCCGAATTTCTCTCTCATAGACCAGATGTCCCTCTACTGCCAACATACTCAAATCATCAGTCATCTCCTGAATTAATATTCTCCAGGGTCTTCCTCATTGCAGTGATGCCTATTTCCATAATGGTCTTCTCCAATCCATCATGTTTTTTATATGTCCAAAATACTTCAATTTTCTCATTTGTAGCATTCGCCAGTTTCTTCGATTGTGAGTCCTTTCTGGATAGATCTATTGGTTCCCTTCTCTGCATATTTAGAAATCCATATGTCCTCCAATGTAACGGTCAGTTTCAGTTTGGAATATCGTTATTGCACTCTGGACTTGTGCTCCGATCTCCTTCACAATATCTCCAGAAGCGCCCAGCGACTGAGCGTCATGAGTTTGATTGAT
Organism: Arion vulgaris; assembly: GCA_020796225.1. Lineage (NCBI taxonomy): Eukaryota > Metazoa > Mollusca > Gastropoda > Stylommatophora > Arionidae > Arion > Arion vulgaris. Next base: position 3,536,762 of record CM036776.1, read on the forward strand.
GAGCCTATTCATATATATAATTATACCTGTTGTCAGTGTTGTGCTGTTCTTTTCCGGCCACTCCAATCTTCAATACCAGCTCTTGCAATCTAGTTGTTGACATGGATTGATTTAAATGAAAATTTTCTCCACACGAGTCAACACTGAAATGGTACTGTTAGTCACTGGACCTGCGTGTTGTAAACTTGGAGATATTGCGAAGGAGATCGGAGCACCTCTAACGGGTAACGGCCTACGACTTGACATATGATTATGATAATATGATGTCCAGAGTGCAATAATGAAGATACTCCAACGGAAACTTTTTAATTAGAGACGATGATATGCACTTAACTAATATAATTATTTACTCAATTCAAGATTTGGAAATGAAATATTAAGATATCATTTTAACATAAACATTATTTACTAATTTTGTTTACCTGCATTGGTGGAGGGGGTAGAGGGCTTTTCCCTCTTCATATTATCATCCGTATAATTATTTACATACTGCATCGGTGGCATAGGAAATGCACTAACTCCCTGATTTTCCGACATATCCAAATAAATGAAGTATGTGACACTCGCAATCTAATACACTATCTGTTGTTATATTCAAAACGTGAGCTTTATGCCTTCTTTTTCACTTGCAGACTTGAATGCTCGACTATTGGTTATTGGCGAAATTGTGAAAGAGTTTACTGTAACTCTTCAGGATTTGATGATTAAGAGTTACATAAGTGTGTCGTCTGCTATTGCGAAGGTCAAGTAGAAATCGAATACACCTGGAAAAAGTAATTGAAGATCACAATTTAATCAAAGTAACGCGTCTGCTATCTCTGTAGTCTGTAGTGATCATCGCTTGCGATGGACGGCTATTAGTCTGTACTCTGTAGTGATCACAGCAATAATTACCGTTTATAAAAATATAATATGTTATGGTACATGATAATAAACTAGACAAATCATTAAGTTGTTTCATTTTATAGTTTATTTGTGACCCATACTGGGCTATATTTCACTCAAAAGTGCTTGATTTCACGATGAAATTAAAGATATCGATTCAATGCCACTTCAATGGAATGAGAATTTAGGATATCCTGGACTAAACTTTACGGGTCGATGGTTCGCAAAAAGGAAGACACGATTTCCGAACAGGAAAGTTAATTATATTTAACACCTTTCATCATGGAACGTACCTTGTTTTTGTATATTTTTTTAATTTCAAGAAGTTTTGCTCAAATTAAAGACAGTGAGACTTTGTGAGTATTATTTTGAAGTATTACTGACTGAAAATGAAATCGTTTACAACTATTCTTGTTTGCTCACAATTGAATTTAGGTCAAATTCGGAAATTCACCACAAACCACATCAACATCTTGTCAAATTAAAATTGTCTTTCCCCAGGTGGATGATAGAATTGATTGTCCACTCTTGCCGTTAAGCGTAGGGTGGAATCTTTAATTTGCCTTCCAGGGCCAGATGAGTAGCCCCTGTGCTATATCCGTCGTGTTTATTTAGTGTGGTCTTGATATTGCCAAGCCCAAGGTTCTTCTGCTGGCATTAAATTAATGGCAATGAATTATGCGAAGAGGTTTTGAACATTTGGTGACAACAGGTAAGATTCAGGGAAGGAGAGATCGTGGAAGACAGAGAGAAGATGTTGGATAGTCTGACATCATGATTCGACACAAGATCGACATCAGAACTGATTACATACACCAAACAGAGAGAGTTGTTGAGAGACATGATCGCCTGAGCCAACAGCAGGCATGGCACTTGATTGATATTGCCTATCCATCTTTTTCTCGATCTTCCCTTGGTTCTATAACCTGATCTCTTTTTATTATGATATGCTGTTATTTGTGGTTGGTTGTATTCTATTCTCATCTCATAAGATGTCCAAACCACTACAAAACCAACCTTTTGTCTAGTATGTCTACCGTCTCTGAATAGCATATCAGTTATATGAGGACTATCATCATAGCACTCCGGACATGTCCATAGGTGCTCGATCTCCGCCTCAGCAAATCCAGCAGCATCCAGCGATCCAACACGCTAGTTCGAAGTTAATTAATCAATCTCTTTGCATATTTAGTATGTAGTTCTTTTTGGACTGCACCAATATTGACACCCATCTCTTTCAATCTGGTCAGCGAGTGGGATTCACAGCCCTGAAACTCCTCTGTTCGGAAAGACTCTCTCAATGCATGAAGAATGTCATTTCGATCCATGGCAGTGCCCTCTGATCTTGTAGCCAAGCCAGCCAATCTATCAGCTTGTTCATTACCCCTAACTCCAGCATGCCCAGAGACAAAAATGAAGGTGATTTCTCTGATCATTGTCTGTACCAGTACCTCCACCCAGTTGCATCTCACCATTCCTGATTCGACTTTAAGGTGCAATATCTGGTTGACTTGGTTATGTGGCTAAACCATAATTTGTTGTTTCTTAACGAAGTTCAGTACTGATTTTGTTCCCCCTTTTTGTCTCCTTACGGTCTCTTCTTGATACTCCCAACACTCTCTGTCAACACTCCATCTTTGTTGTGGCTAGTTTTCTTCTGTTGTTTTTGTCAACATCAAGGTTTGGCACTGGTAACATAATCAATATCCATAGAATTATTCTACGCTCTCTTAGTGTTCATGGTGACATTTCATTTTAAAATGTGTGCAACTTGTCCTCCGATTTGATTTGCCTTATTGCATCTTGGTTCAGTTTCATTAGTTATTTTTCCATTTGCTCAAAAATTGCTACCCAGATATATAAAGTCTTTAACTTGTTTTAATTGATGTTTGCAGAAGAAGATTTTGGTAGTTCTTTCCTCTCTAGCAAATGTCATTACTTTGGTTTTTGTCTGTTTTATTGCAGTTAAAATCTAGAAGAACAGGCTGGAAAGCAACTGCTCAGGCAAAATTAATTTGATGCTTAAAAATTATAAAATTCCTGAAAAAATATCTTCACCATCTTCAAAATTACATCGGGACCCTCGCCAGTGCTACAGAGTTTGTGCACTGCTGCTGAGATCTTCATGTGTAAGAAAGAGATCGAATCATATATGGTATTTCACCAAAGTGCAATGATGATGGTCCAATCAATCAAAACTGCATTAAGAATTTTCAATTCCAATGTTATCAGAGAAATGTCTGGTCATCAACTAGTATCATGAACCCTAGCGTACCTGGTTCAAACCCCAAGGTGGGCAAGTTTGGAAACAAATTTCTGTGGGATTTTTACAAAAGGTAAAATAGACCTCACCGCTCAGAAAGCAATGGCAAACTACTGAACGTATAAGTGACGCCTAGAAAATCAACGACTCGTTTACTGTTGTTGATATCTACATACTTTAGGAAATGCCACGATTTCAATTCCATCCACTAGTGACAACTCTTATAAGAGGGAGAAAATGAAGATATGTTGGGCATGCCTTGAGAAGAAATGATCAAAGAATACCAAAGCAGGCATTGAAGTGGGAGGCAAAGGGCTCAAGGAGGTGAGAACGCCCTACGGATACTCTGAAACAAACTTTGATGAGAGTGGCAAGAGATATCTGATTCATTTCCATTGTAGAGATTGATCGAGTTGCCCAGAACAGAGCGGTATGGAGAAATTATGTGCAGGCCCTATGTCATGTATAACGGTTTGAGAGGTATATATATTACAGAGGGGCGTCTGACCGAATGTATTAGAGTGTGGCTCCCATGCGGGAGACCCGTGTTCAATTCATGGTAAGGCCAATGATTTTTTCTGTTGTGGGTATAAATGAAAAATCCTAACCTGAACAGCTTTGTGGTGACTGCACTAGCCATGTGGTCATTAAATTCCTCAGGCTCTCATCCCACATGTTCTACACCGTCCTAAAAAGCGGTACTACAGAAAGTAACGCTAGTTATAGATTAGTTCAAGAGATCTAAGTTGTCTTTTTCTTGACCTAGTTCTTCTTAGCGTTCATTCTTTACGACCAATTTTAATCACTCTTTGTGACATGTTTGGTCTTTGCCAAGAACGTGTATACGTTGCACATTGGTTTGGTAGGCCCCTAACGCATAGACCTCTACACGTTTAGGACATGTGCATCCGATTTCAGCCAAACCTCCTTAGCGCCTCCTACGACATGCATGGCAGGTAACAGTGGTTCCATTCTTTACACCCCAAATTTGGGCCCGGTAACCACTCAGGCGTGTTGACTTAGTTAATTGTCTTGAGATGTATTTCAAATATAAAAACATGTGTATTTGTTAAATTTTGTAAAAACGTGTATTTGTTAAATTTTATCTACAGAATCTATTACTTGGATGTTCATCACGAAATTAAGTACTACTGTCAGTTTGGTACCAACCAGGAGATCAATCAGTAAGTATTGTGTTCTGTGTACACCTTTGTTTCTTTTCTTCTTTCTTCCTCGAGTGCTCCCTAGCTACCACTTGTTAAACCACTCTTTGTGGTCTGAGTCTAATAGGGATCATATGTTGTGCCAGTTGTGCGCCTGCTACAAGTACAAGCACATCTGATTTCTGCTACGCTTTTTATTTTATAGGGTAGCTTTCCTGGACCTGTAGCTCAGTCGCCTCTTATGACATACTTTGTAGGTCACAGTGTTACTATTCTTTGCTCCCCTAAAATAAAAGAACAACAAACATGACCGTACAAAAGATTTAACAACTAAAAATGGTAAATATGCTTTAGAATATAAGTGCTACAGAAGAGTCCTCTGTATATCATGGACAGAGAAGAGAACACATAGACGAACACACAGATCTATCCAGAAAGAACTAAAAATCAAAGAAAACTGGCTGATGCTACAAATAGGAATGAGAAAATTGAAGTATTTTGGACATATAAAGAGACATGAAAGGTTGGAGAAAACCAGTATGAATGGAGAAGAGGAAGACCACAAAGAAGATGGATTCAGGATGTAACTGATAATTTGAGCATGATAGCTGCAGATGCGTGGCATCTGGCCTATGAGAGAGAGAAATTCTGAAGGGCTGTTAGGGTGGCAAAATTCTGCTCAAGACAAACTATTTTATGATGATCATCAGGTGCCGTCTCCACATCGAAGGTTGGCTGCAATGAATCTCCAGCATCCTCTGTCTTTCGCCTTGGCGTTGCACACTGCCAGACTGTAACCTGTCCATTTCTTAAAGTTTCCCTCCCACTTATCTCTCTGTCTTCCTCTTGCTCTTTCCCCTCAACTTTCCCCTCTAGTAAATGTTTTATCATGGTGTCATGTCTTTTATGTGCCCAAAATACTTTACTTGTCTGAATTTTATTTCTCTTAATAATTGTTTCTTCATGCCTAGTTTTCCTAAAACTTGTTTATTTGTCTGTTTTTCTGTCCATGAAACTCTGCCTATTCTTCTATATATCCACATCTCAAAGGCATCAATTCTGTCTTCTAACTGCTTGTTCATTGTCCATGTTTCCGAGCCATACATTAATATAGGATATATATATCATTTGATCATTCTCATTTTTAGCCTGTTTGTGATTTGTTTGGGTGTCAGTAACTTTCTCATACTATTGAGATTATCTTTGGCCATTCCTATTCTCTTTTTAATTTCTGTTATACATCTGCCATCATCTGTTATCATCTGACCAAGATATAAGAAACTTTTACTTGATGTAGTAATTCTCCATGTATTTTTATATTCATTTTAGGTTTTCCATTTCCTTGTTGATTACCATAGTTTTTGTTTTCTGTATGTTAATGTCTAATCCATATTCCTTGCTAGTTCTGTCTATGATGATAGTCTTTGATTAATGTCCATTTTGTCACCATTTTCTGCTCAAAAATACAGAAAAGCCTATATTTACAAATATGTCTTTTTATTCACCCCAGTATCAATTTCCAGTTCTCTTCTTTGTTATTCAGTTTGGAATATCTTCATTGTATTACCAGAACCCTCATACAGAGAAAATCTGCAGTAGACTGGAAGACAAACACTGGATATGATTATGGAAAAGACTTTCTCAAAGACCTTAGCAGAACAGACCAGGTCATTATATTTCGACTATGCACAGGACACTGCAGACTCAACAAACACTTATATAGACTAGGAATAAATCAAACAGCTCTCTGCCAGTGTCAGCAGGCGGAACAGACACCAGAGCATATCCTGCAAGACTGTCCTCTCCTGGGTGAGCTGGGAAGCAACATGTGGCCTCACCCAGTCGACCTGAAAACTAAGCTTTGGGAAAGCTGACTGCCCAGTTGTGGTCCACAGTAAATTAAGCGCATGACCAGAGATCGCTGAAGAAGAAGAACACTATTATTCTCTCACTACAGTTTTTAATATATTTATCACTATTGCTGTCATATTAATACAATATCTTTTCCCAGAGCTAATAATTTTGAAGTACAGTGTTTAAGAAGAAATCGAGGTATGCAGCATGTTTTGCCTGACGGTGTTGCTACATACCCATATCTTTCATACATATCACCTAATGGCTTCATACTTAGTAAGTATTATTATTATAATATTCCTTTCGTAATGTTATACGTTAATAAGGTCTGCACTAAATGTCTCTATACCTCTCTATCCTGGGCAACTTTTACAATATCTTTTATAGAATTTAGTAAAATATTTATCGCCTCTTTCAGATAAGTTTATTTTAGGGTTTCCCTTTCTTTTCTCTAATCTTGTTTTTCCTCACAGTGTCAAAATAAGAAGAGATTTCTAGAATAGGATTTTGTGTGCGTTTCATAAACAGTGTATTTCTTAGCCTCTGTTATCTATAAGGTCCACCTTTTGCATGGACAGCCTTTTGCTTATGTATCCACTGTATCGGAGTAACATTTCTCTTTGAGACGCACTGTCGGTAATTTGCTTGTGTTGCAGAACCATTTAATTTGTTGTTTCTTGATGAAGTTCAGTACTGATGATGTACCCACTTCTTTCCTGACTTCATTTCTAAACCATTTTCTCTTTCTCAAATCATGTCCATGTTTGGCACTGATAGCATAATGTTGGCAGAAAGATTGTGTTGAACAATGCTCTTTTTGTGTTCATGGTGACATGTTGTAACAATATGACATTGTTCATATTCATTGTCCATGTGTTCATGGTGACAATATTGCACCCGTCTGCCCAGCGTGTTCGTAGCGCGTTGGACTAGGGTGACAAGCTCCCTGTGAGCGTTTGTTCAGTTCCGCGGGCTGGCAGAAAAGCCACAGGTTTTCCAGATTCACTGTGTTCGTGGCACCGAACTGAAGGGTTATGATGTCCATGGCACCGAGCCAAAGAGCTGAATGCTCAAGTGCTTCTGGATTGGGGAAAAAAAATTTCAAAATTTGCGCCATTTGTCATATGATTTCTCTCCCTCTCTCTCTCTCTCTCTGTCAAGCACCGCCCTATGATTTTATTTACTCTATTGCATTTATGTCGGATTTCTTTAGCTATTCTTACATTTTCTGAAAAAAATGTCCCCTAGGTATGTAATGTCATTACTTTGGTTTTGTTGATGTTTATTCACATAATGTACAGATTGCATGTTAAATGGTTTTTGTTAATGTGTTGCTGTAGCTGTTCCTCTGTTGTTGATATGATTACCTGATCGTCTGCAAAAAGATTTTAGTTTAAGAGTTCCCCAACGTTGTTCCCTTCACTAGTGTTAGCTGTTTTATAAATTTGATCGATATATGTGATGAACTGCAGCGGTGATAGTGTTTTCCTTAGGCGTCCTTTCTTTCTTGAACTCTTTGCCTCCCGCTTCAATGCATGCTTTGGGATTCTTTGATCATTTCTTCTCAGAGTATGCCCAACATATCTCCATCTTCTCTTTCTTATAAAAAAAATTTCACAATAATCAACTTTGGTAATGTAATGTTAATGTGCACATATTAATTAATTAGCTCTTTGGTGTAAGTAGTATAATTAATTCTTTACTATATGGCTCAGAAGCATGGACAACCTACTTAAGACTACCTTTGATGTCTCCGCAAGATTATGAACACGATAAGATAACAAACTCTGAAGTACTGCAATGTGCAAACTTGCCTTCTTTCATGGGCATGCTCAGCAGTAGAAGACTAAGATGGCTAGGGCATCTAAGAAGAATGGGCGAAAGCCCAAACCACAAATATTGTTCTGTGAACTTTTGGAAGGGAAGAGGACCACTGCTCAGATATAAGGATGTCTGCAAGGCCTTACTGAAGGTTTCTATCAGTCCCAACAAATGGGAATAACTAGCTGATGATCGAGTTATGTGGAAAAAAAATTACGCAAAGGTGCCAACTCTTTATAAAAGAGGCATGTTTCATCCATGTGTTGCCGGGGCTTACAAGGAGCAAAGAATAGTAACACTGCCACCTACAAGGCATGTCGTAAGAGGTGATTGAGGTAAGGACATAGGAAAGCTGCCCTAGTAAATAAAAAGTGTTGCAGAAATCGGATGTCCTGGCCTACTTGTAGGCTCATAACTGGCACAACGTACAATTGCTCAGACTTGGATCACATAAAAATCACACAGGGTGGTTAACAAGTGGACGATATGGAGCATTCGAAAAAGAACAAGAAGATAGGAGACAGGGATGAGCTGAAAGGCAAGAGAGACAAGCTTTAACTCATAGGTTATCACAGTAAACCACTTGTCAATGGACCGTCTGTAAAGACGAAAAAGGCCATATTAATTCATAAACTAATAAATAGAATATAAAGTGATTATCTTTACAATTTCAGAGTGCAGTGATATTCCAAATGGACACCTCCATGATTGTAACAGATATGTCTACTCACAGTGCAAGTACACATGTGACGGAAGCAATGTACACAATGAAATGAAATGTGAATTGAAAGGCCCAAAGGAGAATGTTACAGCTCAGTGGTCGGTCTCAGAACCTTGTCCCTCACTTCCTAGTTATAATCAGAATACAACAGAAGATACACAGGATGTTAATCAGTTAGTGATTGATCCAAATACTACTTTTGCAGGTTGGTACCTTCAGTTAAATTTATGAAACAAACAGGCAGACTGCATACATACATATAGTCATCATACCTAGTGATGAGAACTGGGTGGAGGTACTGGTACAGGCAGTGATCAGAGCAATCACCTTCATTTTTGTCCCTGTGCACGCAGAAGTTTTAATTACATAGATAAACAAAGAATGAAGTGGTTTGGCCACTTAATAAGAATGCATCCAAACTCCACAGTATACGGAGTTTTCTACAACAGAACATCGAGAAAGAATGCAAGAGGAAGACTACGGAAAAGATAGATAGCGTAGCAGAATCCTGCGAAAGAACAAAAATAACAGTCACACAAGCCACGAGAACATCGCAAGACAAAAACAGAAAACCACAACGCTGGGCAACAACCTGGTAGTAGTGTGACGACAAAAGAAGAAGAAGCATGCAGGAGTCAGTGGTAATAAACGAGCTGATAGATTGGCTGGCATGACTACAATATCAGAGGGAGCTGCCATGGACCGAAATGACATTCTTAATGCACTGAGAGAGCCCTTCCGAACAGAGGAGTTTCAAGATTGTGAATCCCACTCGCAGACCAGATTGTGGGTGATGGGTGTCGATATTGGTGCTGCCCGAAAAAAACAACATACCAAATATGCTAAGAGATTGATTAATCAACATCAAACTGGCGTGTTGGGCTGCTGGATGTTTGCTGAATTTGTTGAGGCGGAGATCGGAGCACCTATGGAAGTGCTCAGAGTGCTATGATGATAGTCCTCATATAACTGATAACTGATGTGGTTGAATGTATGGGTGTAAAGCATGGATATTTAATTTGGCAGTGGAAAAACATATATATGCTTTTGAATATAAGTGTTACAGGAAGAGTCCTTCGTATATCATGGACAGGGAAGAGAACAAATAGGTCTATCCAGAAAGAACCCAGAATCAAAGAAAACTGGCTGATGCTACAAATAAGAAAGAGAAAATTGAATTATTTTGGAGATATAAAATGACACTAAGGGCTGGAGAAGACCATCATGGAAGGAGATATCCCGGCAAAGAGGAAGACCATGGAGAAGATTCAGGATGTAATTGATAGTTTGAGCATGATGGCTGCAGAGGTACCACATCTAACCTATGAAAGGAGAAATTCAGAAGGACTGTTAGGGTGGCAAAGTTCTGCTCAGGACAAGCTATTTGATGATGATGGTGATGTGGCTGAATGTCACTCTTAAGAAGACAATGGTCAGGACATTGACTGTAAACAATCACGTACACATTAAAACAGAAACAAAGCATTAGGAAGGATCATCGTTGCATAGGATATTAGTCCAAGTTCAATTCCACAGTGGTCGGGGAATATTTTTCCAACCGTAACAGCTTTCAGGTCAACCAGCTTCAATTGGGTACCAGGAGATGCACTAGAAAGTAAGCTTAGCCTGCGTAATGTTGACCACATCACCTATCTTGTGCCGATGGTCAATGAAAAATATGGGCCTAACACTATTACCCAATATCACTATTACCATCACTATATATATATATATATATATCTTTCTTTTGTCCTTCTCTGCTTTTTTGCCACTAGGCGTAGCAGGTTTAACTGATGATCGGTTTCCAAGATAATGCACGCTCGGCCGCTTGATATGTTGTGGTATTGTGGAGTTTTAAGATGTCTGTAACTCCATCAGCCCATCTTTTCTTGGTCTCCCCCTTTCCCTCGATGATTCCAATTTCAGGTTGTATGCTCTTGCAACTGGTGTATTCGGGTTCATTCTGACCAAGTGGCCAAACCATTTGAGTCTCTGTTTTTCAATAAATCTAATAGCAGGTGTTGTTCCGACTGTTCTTCTAATTTCCTCATTTCTTATATGATCTCTTCTTGTTTTATTTACTGTTTTTCTCAAGTATCTCATTTCGCATGTGGTAATTTTCCTTTCTTGTTCTTTTGTTAGTGCCCATGTTTGGCTCTGGTAGCACGTGTTGGTATGAAGATTGCATTTATAATCTGTCTTTTAGTCTCTACTGGAATTGCTGGGTGTATATATATAGTGATGGTAATAGTGATATGGGGTTGTTGTTTTTTCGTCCGCTTTCAACTCAGACGAAGTTTCATCTCTGAAACTGATTTTTGCGTGAAAATCTGTTTTTCAATTTCTTACAATGGCAGCAGCGTGCACATTGTAAATTACTTTACTGGCAGCCGTGTGCTCAATGTACTCGTAATTAGTATTCCCTCGCCATACAGGCAGATTTTCTCCGACTTCAGAGGTACTCATGTTATCGTCCTGAGTAAGACCAGGGACTCGAACAAATGCTGGACAGTAGGTTCGAACCCGAGCTATGAGGCGTCTCACAGCTAGCAGGCCGAGCTACTATCAACTACTCTAGGCAGTCCTCGAGTGATATGGGTAATAGTGTTAGGCCCATATTTTTCATTGACCATATTTTTCATTGACCGTATTTTTCATTGACCGTATTTTTCATTGACCATATTTTTCATTGACCATATTTTTCATTGAAGATATATATATATATATATATATAAGAAAACTAAACAACTTCACACAAGCTGTCTCAGAACTACTAAAAATAAACTGGCAGGACAAAATTCCAGAAACCGAAGTCCTCATAAGAGCAAACAAAAATCCCAAGCATCAACACCCTGTTACAGAAGGCCCAAGTGAAATGGCAGGGTTACGTTGCTTGGATGCCTGATAAATGCATTCCAAAACAATTGATATATGGCGAGCTTGAAGGGAAGCAGACTTTCAGTTGGTGGACAGAAAAAATTCTTTAGACACTCTAAAAGTGTCTCTGAAGGGATTTGATATAGACACCAAGTGCTGATAATCTCTGGCGCAAGATCGCCAAATGTGGTGCTGTAACAACACAAGAGAAACTCGAATAGCTGAGAATTGTTGTGCTGTTGAGGCACAGATAAATGGAGCTGTGCGAAAGACAGAACACACAACACCCACATGTCTAACCTTGATCATGGTTGTGTGCAAAGCCAAATTGCGAAAGGGAACAGTCTTTTGAGAAGAGACTTATGTATGAGCTGAACGACAAGAGAGAAAAGCGAAAACTCAGAAGTTGTCATAGTAAAACACTTGCCAATTGGCAGTCTGTAAAGAATATATATATATCCGGAGGAGGGACCCTAAGGCAGTTGATGGTTAAGTGTGTATTCCTTGCTATCATCTGGCATCTCCTGCAAACCCTGCTGGATTCCAAACGTATAGACTTTGTCTTTCCTTTGGAAAAACAGTAGGGTAGAGAGGGGTTTGTGCAAAATGGGCAAGGCACATTCTCCATATCAGCTGCCCAGGCTAGGCACAAAGAGAGACGACATAACCAATACTGAAGTACTACAACGTGCAAATCTGCCTTCCATCATGGGCATGCTCAGCAGTAGACGACTAAGATGGTTGGGACATGTGAGAAGAATGGAAACTTATCGCATACCAAAACAAATGTTGTTCTGTGAACTTTCGGAGGAAGAGGCACCAGGGCAGACCACTGCTCAGATATAAAGATGTCTGCAAAACCTCAATGAAAACTTTTCTATAGATCCCAGCACATGGGAGGGACTAGCTGATGACAGAGTTGTGTGGAAAGCCAAATTACGGAAGGGCGCAGAGTCTTTTGAGAAGAGACTTATGTACGAGCTGAACAACAAGAGAGAAAAGCGAAAACTCAGAAGTTGTCACAGTAAAACACTTGCCTATTGACCGTCTGTAAAGATGAAAAGGGCCATATAATATATATATATATATATATATATATATATATATATATATATATATATATATATATATATATATATATAGATCAGCTTGATATTAAAGAGAGTTGGCTATTAAAGAGCATAACATCAAGGAAAATTAAATATTTCGGACACATCAAACGACATGAGTGCCTAGAGAAGATAATTTTGGAGGGAATGGTGCCTGGAAGAAGAATGAGAGTAAAATCTCGAAGATGATGGATGCAAGATGTCATTGACGATCTGAGAATGACTTCTGCTGACACTGGTCAACTTCCACAGAGCAGAGAGGTTTTCAGGACAGCTGTCATGGGAGCCAAGTTCCGGAAGGGACAAGCTACTTGATGATGATGATATATATCACTAGGTATAAAAAAGGGTACCTTAACTTTCTTTACTTACCAAATGTCCCACAAAGAACAAATGATTATACTCTGAACAGTATGCAATAGATTTGAGAAGTCATATGTACAGATAACTTGAGATTAGTGAGATTGACTTTTGGACTGAGTCCGGAAACTGCAGAACACATCTTTCATGTGTGTCATCCATACAGGAATGGTGAGGAGAAAATATGGTCAGCAAAGACATCACTGCTTCCAAACATGAGGAGTTCTATGAATGATGTGAAGTGAACCGAATACTTCATTGAAGTTGTTGGTGCTGTTCTTATTATTCTTATGCTTCGAACTCTCCATATCAACCACTTCTTAACCACTCTGTGATTTGTATGTGATCTGAGCCTAAGAGCGATTGTGCACTGTGCCAGTTATGTGCCTACAAGTAGGCCAGCACATCCGATGTCTGCAATGCTTTTTATTTACTAGGGTAGCTTCCGTAGGTCCTACATCGGTTGCCTCTTACAGCATACATTGTAGGTCGTAGTGGTACTATTCTTTGCTTCCCTTGGACCCGCACCACATGGACGTGTTGGTGTTGTGATCTGATTACCAATGAAAGAAAGAAGTAGAAGAATGTACTTACCGAGGAATATTGATTGATTTATAATAACATTATCATTGCACTTTCGTGAACAATCATGTGTGCTCCTATTTATTTCTCACACAAAAAGATCTCAGTGGCAGCGCACAAACTCTGTTTCACCAGCGAAGGTCTCCAATGTTATTTTGAAAACTGTGAACATTTTTGTATGTTTGGTTATTGGTTACTGAACTGACATCACAGCACTCCAGGCAGACCTCTCCTCTTCTACTTCTTTTTTGCGTTCGTTCTTTACGACCAATTATAATCACTCTTTGTGATATGTTTGATCTTTGCCAAGAACGTGTATATGTTGCACATTGTTTTGGTAGGCCCCTAAACACATAGACTTCTACACGTTTAGGAGACATGCATCTGATTTCAGCCAAACCTCCTTAATCGCCTCTTACGACATGCGTGGCATATAACGGTGGTTCTGTTCTTTACACCCCAAATTTGGACCCGTAACGACTCGGACGCGAACAGACCTATAGGTGCTCAGTCTTCCCCAGCAGATGTCAAAGTATATGCATACTGATGGCGGTTCAATGTTTAAACATACACCTCACTCTGGCATTCAGACATCCAGTTCTACTTGCACAACATAAATTCCATAAACTTACTGAGTAGATTCAACATCAATTTTAGTGTACTCGTCTAACATGCGATCGTCAAGAGACCAAAAAACTTTGCCCTTATCATCTTTTTCTTTGAACGCTCCATTTCGATCACTTGTTAAACCACTCTTTGTAGTTTGTATGTGATCTGAACCCAAGAGTGATTGTATGTTGTGCCAGTTATGCGCCTATAAGTAGGCCAGCACATCCGATTTCTGACGCTTTTATTTACTAGGATAACTTCCTAGACCCCTACCTCACTCGCTTCTTTCGGCATGCCTTGCAGCTCACAGTGGTACTATTCTTTTCTCCCGGCGCCGGCAACACACGGTCGAATCATCCTTATCAATACTGTTGATGCAAGCCTGCCCACTCTCACATTGTAGCAAACACTTGCATGTCCAGCACACTAGATCCATGTACACTTTTGGAGACTGGACAAGCCTGAAAATTGTAAGGATCTTGGCATAATAAGGACGGTCAGATTAATCATGGCATTAGAGTTTCATCAGCTACAACCTGGTAAGAAAGAAATGACACCTTTACAAGACTGCTACCTATATCTGGAGAAGACTGCTGACACCGACCTGACAACAAGTTCATTGATCTAGCATTACAAATCATTTGAATACAGAAGACAAGAAATGATCCGTACCCATTTTTCTTATCTCACAGATATCTTGATCACAACTAATACCAGCCCAGTCTCTGATAACGTAACAACTACTGCAAGAGCTGTGTTTATTTTGTCTGCCGGTAAGTGCTTCTTTTATATTTTCTGATTCATTGAAACACTTTCAGACAATCAGGGCATCCTACCAAATGTGCATAGTCCCTTTCAACTTACTAAATGTGCCAGCAGCGTTGCTCTTGTTTATTTATCTATATCCTCTTCATGTTCTGTGTAATACATAAGGCTTCCACAAAGATTTCCATTGTTGCCATTCTGCCGCCTTTCTATTAATTGTTTCCTGCACGCCTATGTGATGCCGGGGTCCACAAGGGAATCAAAGAATAGTACCGCTGCAACCTACTTGGCATGTCGTAAGAGGCGACTGATGTAAGACCTAGGAAAGCTATCCTAGTAAATAAAAAGCATCACAGAAATCGGATGTGCTGGCCTACTTGTAGGTGCAAAACTGGCACAATGTACAATTGCTCTTAGGCTCGGATCACATATAAATCACACAGTTATTAACAAGTGATCGATAAGGAACGTTCCAAGAAGAAGTTTCCTACATCAGGCCACAATGTTTCATCTTTCTTTCCCCCATTCTTCTCCATGTTTCCATTGGATGTCCAGGACTTCTCTTCCCATCTGCTATCCATTGTTGAGCTGTTTTTTTTTTCCATTACTCCTACTGGTATACAACACATGCAACTAACCCACCACCACCATCTTTTGTCTTTTAATGATGGTCTCCAATGATGCACAAATTGTTCATTTTAAAAGCTTTCTTTTTTAATATCATATTTGACCAGAACATTTGCAGGATTTTTCTGAAACATTTTTTTGGAAACGTCTCCAGCTTGTGTATGATGTTGATGGTCATTTTCCAGCACTCACTACTGTATAATAACACTCACACATCACACTGCTTCTATATATTTTAAGTTTTATGGCTCAAAACCTTTCACTCCGAGCTTGAAAAGTCAGGCACACATTTTTGTGTGCTGGCCTCAGGCTATGCCTAAAATTAAACCTTTATATGTTGATCATTCTACCCAGAACATTGAATGCAGAAGAATAAGAAAGAATTTCTTTTAGACATAAATTTCACTGTTGAAATAATGACTGAATATAGTTGAACAGAAATGTCCTTCCTTCTTTCCCTGTGTCACACAAACTTTCATTGATCTTTCAAACTTTCTGCAAGTTTCTTGAATTGTTGTGTCACAAGCAATGCTTCTTACCATATTCACTGATGCATAGATGTTATGTTATGCGATCGACGTCATGTCACATTGGGCATTCCCATTCGTGCTCTGTCCTCCGTTGCAGCAGCCATCCCAAAGTCCATTTGCTCACAGTACCCATGAGAAGTTTATTACTATATCTTCTCTCTCTACCCCGAAGACGACACTGTCTGGCATGTCCAAACTTAACACCTAATTCTCGAACTCGTTCCAGTGTCTGAGACCCGCCCATGTCACACAATTGAGAGCGTCCGCATTGATGATATCGGCTCTGTCCATGCTTCTGCCCACTTGAGTCGGGGCACTGTTTACAAGAGAGTCAGCACGCTCGTTACCTCGTACTCAGCATGTCCAGGCATGTACAGCCAAGTCATTTTCTTGAGATGTGATCTCGAATGATGTCCACCCATTCCACACGCATACTTCCAGATGCATGGATGATGGGGGAACACCACTTGTTTGACAAGTGGGCACACTAGTTAGCTCTTTAGTATTGGATCAGATTACTTTCGAAGTGCCAAGGAATTCCATAGATATTCATGCTCAAATAACAACTGACCATATTCTCATTATAACTTATGAACAAAACATGCAATATCTGCCTTCCGAGAATCTTGCTATAATAGCAAACATAACAGCAGATTTTGTTGGTTTTGAATATCATGGTTCACCGCTAGTAAGAGATGGAAATAGGATAAAGGAAGTCAAAATAAAAACAAACATTGCCATACAAAAACTTCACAAAAATTGCATGAAATAAATATATATATATGGTCCTTCTTCTTCTCTCGATCATTCTTCACTGCCAATTTTATCATCCTTATTGTGATGTATAATTGGTCCTGTGACAAGAACGGAGTGATCTACGTCGGGACGATTGTGCACTCATGGTGACTAGGCTCGCCCATCCGGTTTCAGCCAGCTTTTGATTTACTAGGGTGAACTTCCCTAGGGATATATGATTCAAACTCTGCAGCGGCAGTTTGGAAGCAAATTCGTTCCAATGGAATTTTACTAACTGTAAGAATATACCTCACCGTTCAGAAAACAAAAGCAAATTACTGAACATCTAACTGATGACTAGAAAATCTACAACTCATTTACTGGGTTGATGACTAAGTCCTGTAAAAGATATGCCACGATTTTCATTTAAATATATATAAATCCCCGACAGATAACAGTCATGACAGAGATGAATTGTCTATGCAGAATGATGGGAGTATCAAGAAGAGACTGGTTTAGGAATTAAGACATATAAAGGAATAAAAAGTGGGTACAACATCAGTACTGAATTTCATCAAAGAAACAACAAATTAAATGGTCTCTCGCGATCATCTCAAAATTAAATGGTCTAACCCCAGGTGGAATTGGTTGTCCACTTTTGCCATTAAGCGTAGGGGAGCTTTAATTTGCATTCTAGGGCCAGGTGAGTTGCCCTTGTGTTATATCCATGTTTATTTAGTGGTGTCTTGATATTGTCTATCCATCTTTTCTTGGTCTTCCCTTGGCTCCAGTACCTGATCTCTTTTTATTGTATGCTGTTAGTGGTGGTTGGTTGTATTCCATTCTCATTAAATGTCCAAACCACTGCATTTGTTGCCTGCGATGTATTCCGTGCATGTAGTTATGCCCACTCTGCTTCTGGTGTCAATTAAATGGTTACGCCATATCAGCAGATTACCAACAGACAGTGCGCCTCAAAGAACAATGTTACTCCAATACAGTGGATACAAAGCAAAAAACCGTCCATGCAAAGAGTGGAACTCAGAGATAACAGAGACGGTGAAAAAAACACTATTTATGAAGCACACACAAAAGTCCTTTCTAGAAATCTCTTCTTATCCTGTCGCTGTGAGGCAAAACATGATTCGAAAAAATAAGAAGACAAACATAACAAGCTAGAGATTTTTTTAAATAGTAAATCTGAAACAGGGTCAACTAGTGATCATGAACAGCAAACTTTGTGACATATTTTTTACTGTATAAAATGTTATCGATATAGGGGAAGGCTGCAGTAAAATTCAGTTTTTCAACTGTGGCCTTCTTGTGTCACTCTCAGTCGATGGTTAGGAAGGTCCAAAATGGCAAGTTGCATTATTGATAGAAGGGAAGGCTGCAGTAAAACTATGTTGCAATTGCGAAACACTTAACAACAAAGTACTGTAGTTTTACAAAATACATTAACAATACACAGCAACGTTTTGACCAAAAGATCTTTATCAAACAAAGTGTATTGGCCTGTAAAATTGATTTTAGGGCCTTTAGGAATTTATTGTTGTATTCTATATATAGTGTGCTATGAAAGAAGTGTAATTCTTCACCTCTGTTGTATCCTTTGCTTGATAAAAGTCTTTTGGTTGAAACGTTGCTGTGTATTGATTTTGTAAAACTACAGTACTTTGTTTTTATGTGTTTAGTCTTATCTTATCTTAACCACAATTGCCGTGAAGCGTCGTGGGGAGAGTTAGTTTCTATCTTGTGCCAGGTGTGTTGCGCTTGCGTTGTCAGTCCATGCTTTCGCAGGGACTCTGAGATGTTATCTATCCATCGTGTTCTTGGCCTGCCTCGTGCTCTGTGCCTGAGTGTCGATTATTATAGGCACGTGATGGTAGTAAATGTGGTTCCATTCTCATTAAATGGCAGAACCACTTGAATCTTTGCTTCTCGATGTACTGTATGCATGGTATAGTACCAACGATGCTTCTGATATTCTCGTTTCTCACTCTATCTCGCCTTGTAACGTTGACAGCTTTTCATAGACATCTCATTTCACATGTAGTAATCTTTCTTTCTTGTGTCTTAGTCAGGGGCCATGTTTGGCACTGATAGCAGAAAGTTGGAATAAATATGCAGTTTATCAGTTGTCGTTTGACTGCCATGTTAATGCTTGGATGTTTTAATAGTGGTGACAGTTGGTATGTCACTGCATTTGCCTTCTGGCATCTAGTCTCGATTTCTCTGTCCATCTTTCCATCTGCTGTGAATATACTCCGAGATATTTGAATTCTGGAGTCTGTTGTATTTTGACATTATTCACGTGTATATTTAGTTGACCTGCTTATTGTCATGACTTCTGTTTTGTATGTGTTAATTTTCATGTCATATTTTTCGCATGTGGCTTGCAGGGCATTTATGTGTTGTTGAAGTTTGTGTTCGTTGTTGTAAATTATACTCTGATCATCTGCAAAGAGTAGTTCGTTTATTAAATTGTAGTTGTTATCGAGGTTGTTATCTGTCTTGGTTTCTTGCGTTATCCTGTCTATGTAAATATTGAAAAGTATAGGCGAAAGCACACATCCCTGCCTTACTCCGGATGATAATTCAAATTCGTCTGTCATGCCGTCACTTGTTAGTACTACGCTTATGCATTTAGTACTTTGTTTTTATGTGTTTCGCTATCAAATGTTACCAAGAGTAAAACATATGTCCGCCCTTATCTTGCAGACAACCAGTTGATAATTGCACTCACTGTACCTTTGGGGTGTAGCATGGCATTGCTATTTTGTTTAGTGCTGTACCTGTGGTTGAAGAGGAGAAAGAGGAAACCTTGTGAGTATATTCTTTTCTGTACCCTTATAGGTTTGCTGTGTATTTCCTGTTACTAAGTGTACACCCTGTCTTACAAAATAATGGCAAAGCATGTAAAAACATAGTACTGTAGTTTTACAAAGTACAAAAACAATATACAGCTACGTTTCGACCAAAAGACCTTTACAAAGATGTGGCCTCTGATAACATGCGGCCAATGTGCGTCAAAAAGCAATGTTACTCCGATATAGTGGATACAGAACAAAAAGACTGGCAACGCAAAAGGTGGACCTTAGAGACAACAAACACAACGAAAGACACTGTTTATGAAGCACACACAAAGGTCCATTCTAGAAATCTCTTCTTATCCTGAAGCTGTGAAGCAAATCAGGACTGGAGAAAAGAAAGAAAGACAAAGCGCATAGGAAGACTCGCTCCAGGTGTCTTCTTTTTCAGCCTGATACCGAAAGGCAAAACAGGATTAGAGAATAGATAGATAGAAATAGTTGCACATGTTTTTGTTTTATTGTTTTGTACTGACTACTTGCAGGTCACAAGTCGAGCTTTTCATCACATTTATCAGAAGATACAAGGGCCACTTATGATAACAATGTTGTATTAATTGGTAAGTGCTTATAGCTAGTGTGTTCACCTGTCTTACTGGGTGTGTAGGGTTTGAGGTATACATCACCCGGCTGTGTGGTGCCGGGGCCGCAAGGGAAGCAAAGAATAGTACCAATGCAACCTACAAGGTGACTGGTGTAGGACGTAGAGAAGCTACCCTAGTAAATTCTTCTTCTTCTGCATCTCACTAGATTTGGATTTTGGATTCTCTAATAAAGACAGCCGTCTGTCTCAGATTATCAGCCACGCCATACAGTTTGTCTTGGACGCTAGTGTAAGTGGGCCACCTTTCTTCTCAAGTCTGCATACTGGGGGCAGTTCTGTAGGATATAATTCCTATGATTTCTGCTTCCACGATTGTGCTGACTTCTTCCCATGTAAGTTTTGGCCACCCTCATGATGGTAGGTTTAACATTCTTACTGCTTTGCTAAATCTCTGAGGCAGATTGGCGACCGTAGAATCTGTTATCCCATTCCTCATTGTGAGAGGTCGTTGCACCATGTTATACGCCTTACGGCCTGGTGCATCCGTTTTCTGCAAGCATTTGTTTGGGTTAGCATTCCCTAGCGGACACATGCATCCGATTTCAGCCAAACCTCCTTAGTCGCCTCTTACAAGATGCATGGCAGGTAACAGTGGTTCTATTTTTTACACCCCAAATTTGGGCCTTGGTAACCACTCGGGTGACCCTAGTAAATAAAAGCGTCGCAGAAATCAGATGTGCTGGCCTACTTATAGGCGCATAACTGACACACAGAGTGGTTAACAAGTGGTCAATATCTAGTGTTCAAAGAAGAAGAAGAGGTATACATCTGACATAGTCATTGGTTACTAAACTGACGTCATTGCGCTCTAACAGACCCATAGGTGCTCAGTCTCCTCCAACAGATATCGAAGAGTATGCATACTGATGGTTCTCATAGCTTGCTGATTAAACACACTCTTCACTCTGCCCTTCAGGCATTTAGTACTACTTGTACAACGGGTAACTCCAAACTGCTCGTTAAATCGTTGGATCGATACAACATCTATTTTACTGTCATCCAACAGGAGACGAAGAACATCCCCATTATCCATCTTCAACTCCCCAACAATCGATACTGTTGATGCAAGCCTGTCCGCTCTCTCATTGCCGCAACACCTGTATGCCTAGGACAGTAGATCCACATAAGCTTCT
The DNA here is from genome assembly GCA_020796225.1 of Arion vulgaris. NCBI lineage: Eukaryota > Metazoa > Mollusca > Gastropoda > Stylommatophora > Arionidae > Arion > Arion vulgaris. The sequence continues at coordinate 3,558,270 of CM036776.1, forward strand.
GGAGGTTAGAAACGTCTATAGACGACATCTACTCATACTGAAACCTGGCCTTTTGGAGCTTGTGAAGTATCGACTGAGAGTCAGATACAACATTGGCCCCAGTAAATGGCGTCCCCAGAAAGCCAATGGAGGGCAGCAGTAACCTCCATCCTCATACTAGAAGTATCTAACATAGTCATCGGTAAACCATTTATTGGGTAACTTGTACCTGCATGGTCACCCATCTCTGGTATTGGGGGTCTCTCTGGCATAGATATTAGGTGCTCACCTACCATTCCACTGGTACTTGATTCACTCCCTTGTGGAGCCATCAAGATATGTTTCCACAAATCCCTGATCTCAGTGTAGGTGAGATCGAGTTCCTAGTCCTATCGGAGATGGATGATAAAACTTAGGTTCCGTGTTCAAGTTGAGCACATAAAAGAACACTTCTTTCTTCTTTTCTTTCTTTTGTCCTTCTCTGCTTTTTTGCCGCTAGGCGTAGCAGGTTTAACTGATGATCGGTTTCCGAGATAATGCACGCTCGGTCGCTTGATATGGTGTGGTATTGTGGAGTTTTAAGATGTCTATAACTCCATCAACCCATCTTTTCTTGGTCTGCCCTTTCCTCTTGATGATTCCATTTTCAGGTTGTACACTCTTGCAACTGGTGTATTCGGGTTCATTCTGACCAAGTTGCCAAACCATTTGAGTCTCTGTTTTTCAATAAATCTAATAGCAGGTGTTGTTCCGACTGTTGTCTCATGGGTGTGAAGCATGGACATTTAATAAAGCAGTGGGAAAACATATATGTGCTTTCGAATATAAGTGTTATAGAAGAGTCCATATAGTGTTATAGAATACAAGATGGCGCGTAAACAAGCGTGATAATTCCTGTGGATGTGTTTACGGTGATTTGATGTGTTCATTAAGGATGAACCTACGACAGGTCCAGCAAACCGGTAGGGGATTTAATTGTTCACAAGAATCTTCTCTAGATATTGTGCAAGAACTAAGTAAAGAACACTTACCAGTTCAAAATTGAGAAGATCAGGCTGAAAAGCCAATACCGGACAAATTTAACAAAGATTTCTTTTAAAATCCTTGCAAAATATTTTCACCATCTTCTAAATTACAACAGGGACCCACTCATGTGGTGCCAGGGCCCACAAGGAAAGCAAAGAATAGTACTACTACGACCTATAGGACATGTCATAAGAGGCGACTAAAGTAGAACCTAGGAAGCTACCTAGTAAATAAAAGGTCGCAGAAATCGGATGTGCTGGCCTACTTGTGGGCACATAACTGGCACAATGTGCAATCGTTTTTGGGCTCAGATTGCATACAAATCAGACAGTGGTTAACAAGTGGTTGATATGGAGCACTCAAAGAAGAAGAAAACGGACACCCTTGCAGGTGCTATGGAGCTTGTGCACTGCCGCTGAGATCTTCCTGTGTACGAAAGAGATTGGAGCACACATGGTTACTCAACAAAGTGCAATGATGATGGTCCAATCAATCAATACCCGTGAATAAGCATGTGATCGTTTTGGTTATTCATTAATATAACCAACATCGTATCATTTTAACAGATTTCATTCATATATTCATCCTTTTCTGATACAGGCGGCTCAATGTCAGGACAAAGTGATTCTCTAATAATTTCTGATCAAGAAGGTAAGAAAAGTAGATCTTTAATATTTTGTAGCTGTTAATGATTGTTGATGTTTGAGAATGCATCCAAACTTCACAGTATACAGAGTCTTCTACAACAGAACATCGGGAAAGAAGGCAAGAGGAAGACCACGGAAAAGATGGTTAGATGGCGTAACAGAATCCTGTCAAAGAGCAAAGATAACAATCGCACAAGCCACCAGAACAGCGCAAGACAAAAACAGAAAACCACGACACTGGGCAACAACCCGGTAGCAGTGTGACGACAAAAGAAATAAGAAGATGTTTGAGAATTGTGTGTGAGTTGTGTGTGTCATCATCATCAAATATATAGTCCTGAGCAGAACTTTGCCACCCTAACAATCCTTCTGAATTTCTCTCTCATAGGCCAGATGTCACGCCTCTCCAGCCGCCATGCTCAAATCATCAGTTACATCCTGAATGCGATACCTCCTTCCATAATGGTTTTCTCCAACCATTTTATTTCCAAAATACTTCAATTTTCTTATTTGTAGCATCAGCCAGTGTTCTTTGATTTTAAGTTCTTTCTGGATATATTTATTTGTTCTTTTCTCTGTTCTTACTATTCTTCTTTAGTCTTCTGCGTTCTCACTAGATTGCCATTTCAGGTTCTCTAATAAAGGTAACTGTTTATCTTGGAAGCTGTTATGGTTGGTCCGACATTCTTCCTGCATGGCTAAATCTTTGAGGCAGAGCGACGACCATAGAACTCTTTATCTAATTCCTCATTGTGAGGGGTTGTTACGCCATGTTATGCGCCTTGCGGCATGGTGCATCCAGTTTCTGCAAGCATTTGTTTCGGGTTAGCATTCCCTATGTCCATGATATATAGAGGACTCTTCTGTAACACTTATCTTCAAAAGCACATATATTTTTCTACTGCCTTGTTAAATGTTCATGCTTCACACCCATACTTTGCCACTGGGATTATACATGCTCTTAGTATTCTCATTCTTTTTTCTCCTATCAGTTCCACTCCATACTGGTTTTAGTTGTTTAATTTTGTTTGTTCTGTCATGTTTCTGTCTGTGTACAAGTGTTTATTTGCTAAATCATTTATATATATTCTCCACTCATGCCTTGTAATCTATATGTGTATTTTCTTCATATATATAAGTTATATATTCACTTGATTGTTTATTGTTTTCTCTTCTTTTTTCCACTTCTAGTTTTGTGTTGCACTCATTTCGTTATTCATTTTTATTCCCAGATTTTCATTAGATACGTTTGAATGTTTCCGTAATCGTCCATTTGTAGTGTTCTTTGAAATTCTTCACTCCTGTTGTATCATTTGCTTGATAAAGGCCTTTTGGTCGAAACGTTGCTGTTTATCGTCACTTTTTCTGTATTTTGTAAAACTATAGTACTTTGTACATGTTTCGCTATATATATGCTCCAAGCTTATAGAAAATAGTAATTATTTGATTAATACAAAACTCTTGCTTGGTGTAGTGCTGTTTTCATTGATATAAGGGAAGACTGCAGTAAAACTATGTAGCAATGGCGAAACACGTAAAAAACAAAATACGGCAGTTTTACAAAATACAATAACAATACACAGCAACATTTCGACCAAAAGGCCTTTACCAAGCAAAGAATACAACAGAAGTGAAAAAATTCACTTTTAATTTTAAGGCTGTTAGGAATTTATTGTCTGATTCTACATGTTGTGTGCAGTGTAAGAAGTGTATTTCTTCACTTCTGTTGTATCCTTTACTTGATAAAGGCCTTTTGGGGGGGCTAAGTGGTTAAGCCATTTGCCTTGCAAGTCGAAGGTCGTGGGTTTGAATCTGGACCGCCCTGTTCTGTTCACGAGTGCAGTTTTTCCAGAGAACCCTAGGATTGTTGCTGGAGCTACGGAGTTTGTGCTTTGTGCAATACTCTCGGCAGGTGGCGTGCCATTTCTGTGAAAATGTACCGAGCTATATGGAGTAAAACCCGGTGTAATGAAGTCAATCCTTCAGCTTTAAAGGGCTTTTGGTCATAACGTTGCAGTATATTGTTTTTGTATTTTGTAAAACTACAGTACTTTGTTTTTACGTATTTCGCCATTACTATTTTCATCATCAAATAGCTTGTCTGATTACAATTTTATTGTCAATTTGTGTTTTTATTTATCAGATTTGAATGAAGTAACAGTAAAGGATGATTCTGTTGGCTCAATAAACCAAGGTATTCCATGTTTTATTAGTCATCTTCGAATGCTCCATATCGATCACTTGATAAACCACCCTTTGTGGTTTGTATGTGATCTGAGCCTGAGAGTGATTGTACAATGTGTCAGTTATACACCTACAAGTAGGCCAGCACATCTGATTTCTGTGATGCTTTTTATTTACTAGGGTAGTTTCCCTAGGTCCCTACCTTAGTCGCCTCTTACAATATGTCTTGTAGGTCAGAGTGTTAGTATTGTTTGCTCCCCTCGCGAACTCTGGCAATACGCTGGCGATTTTATTATTTTTCAAATTAGGCAATTTGTGTGAAAAATGAAAGTGGCACATATTTTTACAGAACGTTGCCATCAACCACAGTAAACCAGTCGTTGATTTTCTAGGCACGACTTATACGTTCAGTAGTTTGCCATTACTTTCTGAATGGTAAGGTCTATTTTTACTGTTCGTAAAATTGCTGGAACAAATTTGTTTCTAAACTGCCTGCCGCAGCGTTTCTACTATGTGCTCTTGTGTCTTGATCAAGCTCACTATTGCTAAGCCACAGATGCCAACTATACACCCATGTACACTTGCATGATTAACTATTTGTCTCATATCTTCATTGTATTTGCAAATTAATTATTGATATTACTATTACTACTAAGTCTTGTTCTCTGTGAACATGGCTGTTACAGTCACTCTCCACCAAACTCTGTTTTGTGCCATCTTCTTTAGTTCACCCACGAGACTGACCTCCTCATCCACAGTTCTTCACCAAATAGTTTTGGTTTCCCATTCCTCTCTTTCCCTGTTGGTTCCAGTCAAATATGTATCTAGATATGTTATTTGGTTGTTTCCTGTGTGTGTATTCAACTGGTTTCTGACTGGTTCTACTCTAAAATTCTGTATTTGTTATAATTTCTGGACATCTGATACATAGCATGTGTCAGAGACATCAGTTACAGCCATAAGAGAAACTCCAGTAGATACATCCACCAACACAGAATGGGAGTCCAACACAGAATGGGAGTCCAACACAGAATGAGAGTTGTTAGACTAACCACACTGAAATACATACCCTCATATAGTGTGGCCGCAAATATTTTCATTTAAACCAATTTGCGTCAACTTCTAGATTGCAAGAGCTGGTATTGAAGATTGAAGTGGTCAGAAAAGAATAGCTAGGCTCATCAATCATAATCAAAATAGTACGGTCAGTTGCTGGACGCTGTTGGAGGTATTGTGAAGGAGATCAGATCACCTATGGACATGTCCGGAGACAAAGAAGATATTCCATACTGAAACTCAAATACATGCTAGAGAGGAAATCGGAGCAATTATGAACATATATGATGCACGATTAAGATAATCCTCAAAGGAACAAAAGACATCTGTTGCTGAACGTCTAGAAAACGGTTATAATATTATAAAGTCCAATCGTAGGCTCTGATAACACAGCTGGCAAGCTCATGTAAAAATTCTTGGAAACCAGACCACAACCATTATGTGACCTCGCATTCCAGTATTGTTAGTTAAAGACAAATTTATTTTAAAAACAATACAACATGTTAAATTAAGGTTATGTTATGTTACAAATTAAGGGGATTCGGTAGTGTGGGGATCATGAAGCTATTTTCGTTGTTTTCACATTCATGTAAAATTTGTATAACCAATTTGAAAGATTATGACTTAAAATAGTAGAAAAAATTAGTTTTAAAAAATGTCAAAGCGTTGCCATGGAAACAATACAAAATGGCCACCAAAAACAAAATTTCAAATCCCTAAGGCTCTGAATCTAGTGAATGTAAATGGATTCTGTTTTCACTCTAAGGTTCGCAATTGTAATATCTAAAATATTACACATGATTTTTAGTATATATTAAATATTTATTTTTTAATAAATTTTTGGGTAAAAATGCCCTCAAAATTCGGTCAAAAAGGGGGTGTTTCAAAATTCATAAAAATGTAATATTTAATATATCCTAAAAATCATGTGTAATTTTTTAGATATTACAATTGATCACCTTAGAGTTAAAACAGAATTCATTTATATTCATTACTTTCAAAGCCTTAGGATTTTAAAATTTGTGTCTGGTGGCCATTTTTATTGTTTTCATGGCAACGCTTTGACATATTATTTTACCTATTTTTTCTACTCTTTAAGTCATAATATCTCAAAATTGTAATACAAATTCTACATTAATATGAAAGCAACGAAAAGTTTCAAGACCAGAATCCCCTTAAGCTCAGACTAAGGAATATCAGTACTATTAACATTTTTCATCACTAAATAACCATGGTCTTGTAGAATTGTGTAAAATTGCAAAAAACCTTACAGTGTTCTATCCCACCATTATAAAAACCAGCACCCCATTGAACAGAAATTGTGTGATTTTCCCCATCTGAGCTAGTCAGCCTTATGTTGCTGGGGACCACAGTCCAATCAATCAACTCAACAAATTGGTCTTTGTGGTGTAGAGGTTAGGTTGCTCACCTCTCAAAATGTACTTGGTTTGCTTCCTCATGGAGTCATCTGGATATTTTTCCAGAGATACCTGATCTCAGTGTAGGTGAGGACGGGTTCCTAGTCCTATCAAAGACTGACAATAAAACATAGGTCCTGTGTTCAATCCGAGCACATAAAAGAACCATTGTTAGTGTAAAATCGAGAAGAGCCGGTTGGAAAGTCGCTGTCTGGGCTAAATTCATTATAAAAGATTAAAAATAAAAGTCCTACAAAATATCTTCAGCAGTGGACCTCTCCGGTGCTACGGAGTTTGTGCACTGCCACTGAGATCTTCCTGTGTAAGAAAGAAATCGGAGCACACATGGTTACACACCGAAGTGCAATGATGATCGTCCTATCAATCAAATCAAATCGAAAATGTTCCTACTGTCCACTATCAGTGAATGATTCTGTTTGAGGTCATTCAACCCATTTGAGATCATTTTGAAGAAGATAATAATAACAGTTTTACTAGAGTCTTTAATATTGTATATCAAAATTATTTTATTTTATTGTCAATTTATGATTTTTTGGGAAACCAGATCAGCTAACAGTAAAGGATGATTCTGTTCGCTCAATAAACCCAGGTATTTCATGTTTCCTAAGTTTCAAGTTAAATACACTCTGTGTATAATAATTATTATAATAATTCCTCTTGTACCGTTATGTTACATAGGGCCTGCAAGTAATTTCTCCATAACGCTCTATCCTGGGCAACTCGCTCAATCTCCTCCATGGAACTGAGATTGATATTTCTTGCCTCTCTCAGCAAAGTTCGTTTCAGGGTCTCCTTAGGTCATCCTCTTTTTCTTGAACCCTCTGCATCCCACTTCAATGCCTGCTTTGATATTCTTTGATCATTTCTTCTCAAGGTGTGACCAACATATCTCCATCTACACTATGTATACTGTAATCAAATATTTATCCTATGACTTCGCTGTATTTTTGCATCAAATATTATTGATATTACTACTACATCATCATCAGGTGCTGTGTTGGCAGGTGTAGGCAATCATGGATCTCTATCCATCTCTATCCATGGTATCATCTCAGATGTTGACGCTCTTCTGTGCCATGAAGTCAGGCTAATATTTTTTCTCTCTGTCTTCCTCTATATCTTCTCCCTTGGATTTTACTGGTTGTCACAATTTTGTTCTAAACCTCCCCTTCTCATTACATGTTTAAAAAAATGATGACTTATCTTATCTTAACCACATTTGCCGTGAGGCGTCGTGGGGAGATTTAGTTCACTTGTGCCAGGTGTGTTGCGCTTGACGTTGTCAGTCCATGCTTTTGCAGGGACTCATGAGATATTATCTATCCATCGTGTTCTTGGCCTGCCTTGTGCTCTGCGCCCTGAGTGCCGATTATTGTAGGCACGTGATGGTAGTAAATGTGGTTCCATTCTCATTAGATGGCTGAACCACTTGATTCTTTACTTCTCGATGTACTGTATGCATGGTTTAGTACCAACGATGCCTCTTTCTTATATTGACAATAAGTTTTCTCTATATCTTGGCTTCATTCAACAACTACATACCATTATTTTATCAGACTATGAATATAATTCAAAGGATTGAATCTGGATGTCTGCTAGCGTAATGGGTGGACAGCATTCAGAAGTCACATCTCAGGACAATATCTTGGCTATGCACACCTGGAGTGCAGGGTAACGAACATGCTGACTTTCTTGCAACCAATGCCCCATCTCAAGCGAGCAGAAGTATGGACAGAGTCGATATCATCAATGCGGTACGCACTCATTTATGTGATATTGGCGAATCTCAGACACTGGAACAATTGCGAGAATTAGGAGTTAAGTTTGGATATGCCAGACAGTATCGACTTTGTGGTAGAGAGAAAAGATATGCTAATCAACTTCTCATGTGTGCAGTGAACAAGTTGATTTTGGGACATCTGCTGCAGCAGAGGATGGAGCACACACGGGAGTTCCTAATGTACCAATATCATCGATCAAATAACATAACTAATAATAAATAATTATAATTCCTCTCGTACCGTATATCGTACATAGGGCCTGCAAGTAATTTCTCCATACCGCTCTATCCTGGGCAACTCGCTCAATCTCCTCCATGGAACTGAGACTGATATTTCCTGCCTCTCTCAGCAAAGTTTGTTTCAGGGTCTCCTTTGCTCTTTGTAGGTAGCTCTTTGCTACTCTAGGTGTCATCATTATACCCACTCCTTCAAAATGCTTACCATCTTCTCTTCCTGAATATATGAAAGTGAATCCACTAACTACTCTTCTATCTGTTCCAGGCCATCTCATCTCACTTAACCCCAGTATGTCCAGCTCGTATCTCTTCATTTCTTCTGCAATTTGGGCTGATTTTGTAGCCGTGGCTATCGTTCTGACATTCCAAAATCAAATTTTAGTGTGTGTTTTTGAGCCAAGTAATGTACGAGTCAGGTTGCTGACTTCCGCAAAGCGGCTTTCATCAGCAACTGTTATTGATGCACTAGGTGCACCGTACACCACCTGGCTGGTCGGTTTACCGGTATGGCGTCCTTTCTTAGAAGTTTCTGTAGCTCTTTCAATTTCTTGTGATGAGGTAGCTGGCCTGACGTACGCCCCTCCTGCTTTTTCATCCAGGCTTGAAACCGGCATTGACAGTTAAATAACATAACTACTACTACTAAATCTTCTAATTTCCTAGGGAAACATAGCTATTACTGTCTCTCTCTCAACTGGACTCTATTTTGAGCCATCCTCATTAGTTCTACCCACGAGACCCTGATCGTTCTAACCTCCTACAACAGCTCTCCACCTGTTGGTATTTAGACTCTCCACTTCTCTTTCCTTGTGGGTTCCAACTTTATTCATCAAATAGCTTGACCTGAGCAGAACTCCTAACAGTCCTTTTGAATTTCTCTCTTTCATAGGCCAGATGTCCCACATCTGCAGCCGTCATGCCCAAATCATCAGTTACATTCTTAATAATTGAAACTAAATGACAGACACCGAAATGAATGTAATTATATTTATTATTTCATGTGGTGTGTGTTATGCACAATCCCAACACTTTTGTGTTATACTTTGTTTTGCATGTATCTCGCTCCATGCTGTCTATAACTTGTACTATTTTCTGTCTGTCTGTACATTGTACCATTATATGTCTGTCTGTGTCCACGATTGTTGATTTGTGATCTCTATCCCCAGCTGTACAAGTACATACAGCTATGGCAATAAAAGATTTGCCTGGAGACATGCCACAGTGGAACTTACATGATTGTAATTTTTTTTTTTAAACTGTCATTACTGCTTTTACATGTGAAATACGCTGTCTGCGAAAAGTTACCAACAACACCAGAAAAGACAGTCACCAACATCAGCATAAGAAAGAAAGTTGGCACAGAACCTTGCTTGAATTATATTGAGAAACAAAGAATGAAGTGGTTTGGCCACTTAATAAGAATGCATCCAAACTCCACAGTATGCAAAGTCTTGTACAAAAGAACATCAGGAAAGAAGGCAAGAGGAAGACCATGAAAAAGATGGTTAGATAGCATAGCAGAATCCTGTCAAAGAGCAAAAATAACAATCATCCAAGCCACCAGAACAGCGCAAGACAAAAACAGAAAACCTTGACATTGGACAACAACCCGGTAGCAGTGTGACGACAAAAGTAGAAGAAAGATTACTGCTTTTTAGGGTGGTGTGGAATGAGAGCCTGAGAAAATGTAATGGTCATATGACTAGTACAGTCACCACAAAGCTGTTCAGGTTAGGATTTTTGATTTATACTCACAGCAGAAAAAAATCCTTGGCCTTACCGGAATTGAACACGGATCTCCCTCATGAGAGCCGTGCTCTAATCCATTCGGCCAGACACTCCTCCATCATTTATTGGTGGTTTTTCTTTTTACTGTGTTTACATCTGCAATTATCTCTACCTTCTTCTTGTGTTTGGCTTTCTATGAATTCAGACATAGCCAAGTATTGCGCTCTGATTTTTGCGTGAAGAAATGCTTTCCCTTTTATCAGTGTCCCCACCATACTGGTGGGCCTTCTACGACTTCAGAAGTAGATTATTATCTCTACCTCATTGTGGCTTAGCTCTGTGGTTAGAGTCTATTGTCTTTCCTGGTGACCCATACCGCCTTCCTCCAGCATTTCATTTCACAAGTGGTGAGCTTTCTTTGGTGTGTTGCCATCAGGGACCAAGTTTGGCACTGGTAACATAGTGTTGGTAGAAAAATACTTTTCATCATCTTTCTTTTTTACTTCTATCTTGATCGTTGGGTGTTGTAAAGGTTAGAGTGATCAAGCAGAATGTCACTTGTGGAATGTCACTTTCATCACATTCCTCCTGAAAAACTCTTGTCTCTAGTAAGTTCTCCCGCCTCTTCCAGCATCATGTTCAAGGCTTCTTTAACCCTTTAGCTGCTAAGGACGTATATATACGTTTTCCCATTCACTTCTAAAGATGCATTAACACGTCTGTTAGTATCTCTCCTCTGTGGGCTAAAGACGTGTTAACATGTTATACACTGCTACTGTCACTACTATAGACGTACATTCACGTTTGTGACCTAGAAACAAAGAGCTACTAATTTTAGCTCAGCCTTCAGAAAGTATGTAGCAGCGAAAGGGTTAATGTCCTTCTGCCACTTTCTTCTTGGTCATCCCCTGCCTCACACTCCACGACCCATGCTTTCCATTACCGTTCTCTCCAAACCACTGTGGCGTTTAACGTGGCCAAAATATTTCATCCTCTGAGTCATGATGTTATTTATGAGCCAATGCTCCTTGATATGCATGTGATTAGTGTACTACAGTAAAATACCAAATTTAGAATGGTTAAAATCCCTGTACATTGGACTCTCCAGTCCTCTCTTTCTCTCTCTAGCCTGTGAACCCTTGGCGCTTAGTGCAGCAGCAGCCATGACATTCTTCTTTATTCTTGGCCAAAAAGTTGTATGGAAGTTAGAAAGTTTAGACAAATATTGTTCTGTCATTCTCCAGCATTCTAATCTGTATAGTAAAGATGATAGTAGACATCTGCTGTAGATATTAATCTTGGTTCTGATGCTGTACTGGGCTGATTTTCAGATCATCTCTTGACGACCTGCTGTTGGATGAGGACACTACAATTGATGTTGAATCAATCCTGCGATTTTAACGAGTTTGGAATTACATGTACAAGTAGAGCTTGAGAAGCAGACGAGCAACAGAAACCATCAGTATGCATACCCTTAAACATCTGTTGAGGGAAACTGAGCACCTATGGGTCTACCTGGAATGCTGTGATGTCAGTTCAGTAGCCAGCAACCATCATAAGAAAAGTTTAACTTTGCCTTCAGTCTGTTGTATCAGTCTTATGAGAGCTATTATCGTAGCACTTCGGACACATCTAAAGGTGCTCCGATCTCGACCGTAATCTCTCTCGCGAGATCACCGCTTAGACTGATGTACCAGATTTCCCCATAAATTCTTATTCATGTGGAAATCTGATTCATGCAGCCTTAGCATGTTTGTGTTTGGTCACATCTTTAGCGCCATTTGGAGCTCTGGTGCTTATCCTGCGGCGATGTATCCGGTTTTAGCCAGCGTTTACTTGGTTCGCTCTCTCCATCAGCCTTGGGCTGTCCCCAGCCAACCTGCTGCTATTTTCTTTTAGGGTAGCTACCTTTAGATAACCTTCCCTCTAGGGTTGTTGAGCGTCATCTGCCCAGGTTACCAGTCTTTTATTTTACTACTGACCTTAACAAATCCAGCAGCGTCCAGCGGTCCAACACACCAGTTCGATGTGGATTAATCAATCTTTTTACATATTTGGTATTTCGCTCTTTTCAGACTGTACCAATATTGACATCCATCTCTCTCAATCTGATCAACAACTGAGATTGACGACTGTGAAACTCCTGTTTGGAAAAACTCAATGCGTTAAGAATGTCATGTCAGTGCATTGCAGATTCCTGATATTGTAGCCATGCCAGCCAATCTATCACCTCGTTCATTACCCCTGACTCTTGTGTCAACATTATTTTATTTGCCAATTTTTTCTTTCTTTCAACAGATCTGAATTATTCAACATTTTTTCCAATCACATCAGGTATGTAGTGTTTTATTATTAAAATTCAACTCTTTATACACTGTCAAAATCAAATATTTGTCTTATGGCTTTATTGTGTTTGTATGTAAAATACTAGCAGTTGTACCCGTTCTTTGCACATGAAATAATAACTTTTGCAGTTATATTTGTAATCCTTTTCCACTGATCTTCCAAGTCGTTCCTATTTAGTTTCCTCATCAATCACCTTTACACTTACAAATTACAAAAACAATGACAAAATACAGCAACATTTTCTACCAACAAGGCCTTTATCAAGCAAACGAACATTGACCGATTCTCCAACACTTGCGCGACATACGCCAATGCTCTGTGACCCTGTAGCCACCAATTTCAATGATACTGGCCATTTAGGAGCTCACGATGTCCAGGTTACAGCCATCCGATCATGTTCCTCTGATGATCGTAGTCGATTTGCTCTGGAGAATCGGTTGATTTCTTTGTATGGTACCTTGCGACCACGCGGCTCAACGTATTACATTCTTATGCTTCTTAGTACTTTCTCTTCCCATGCCTTGTAATCTATATGGGTATATGTTGCATGTATTGAAGTTATATATTTACTAGATTTTTCATTGTTTCTCTTCCGTTCTATTTCTAGTTTTTATGTGTGTTTTTGTGTTACATTTATTTCGTTATTCGTTTTTATTCCCAGATTTTCATTAGAAACGTTTGTTTTTGGGCGTCCATTTGTTTTTTTTCAATTTGTCACTCCTCTTGTTCGTTTGCTTGATAAAGGTCTGGTTGGTCGAAACGTTGCTGTATTTTGTCATTGTTTTTGTAATTTGTAAAACTACAGTACTTTGTTATTACGTGTTTTACCTTACAACAACACATCTCTGTATCTATACCTTACAACAACACATCTCTGTATCTATACCTTACAACAACACATCTCTGTATCTATACCTTACAACACATCTTTGTATCTATATCTTACAACAACACATCTCTGTAGCTATACCTTTCAACACATCTCTGTAGCTATACCTTACAACACATCTCTGTATCTATACCTTACAACAACACATCTCTGTATCTATACCTTACAACAACTCATCTCTGTAGCTATACCTTTCAACAACACATCTCTGTATCTATACCTTACAACAACACATCTCTGTATCTATACCTTACAACACATCTCTGTATCTATACCTTACAACAACACATCTCTGTATCTATACCTTACAACAACTCATCTCTGTAGCTATACCTTTCAACAACACATCTCTGTATCTATACCTTACAACAACACATCTCTGTATCTATACCTTACAACACATCTCTGTATCTATACCTTACAACACATCTCTGTATCTATACCTTACAACAAGCACATCTTTTGTAGCTATACCTTACAACAACACATCTCTGTAGCTATACCTTACAACAACACATCTCTGTATCTATACCTTACAACAACACATCTCTGTAGCTATACCTTTCAACACATCTCTCTATCTATACCTTACAACAACACATCTCTGTATCTATACCTTACAACAACACATCTCTGTATCTATACCTTACACTAACCTAAGTCTCCCTCTCTGTGTGTGTCCTAAATGATAAATGTATCATCTCTATCACCAGATATAGACACACAAAAAATCAAAGACGCTTTTGAAAACTATGTGCCCATGAATGATGGTAAGAAAATGCCAAGTTTATTTATTAATAATGATTCTTACTGTGTTTAAAAAAAAAAAAAAATAATAAAGGAACCCTTTCATACCTTGTGGTATATAGGTCAATACAGTGTTAGGCCTGTATTTTCATTATCGCGCTGACACAGATGGGTGATGTAGTCAGCATCATGGTTACTGTGTTTACTGCTGCAATTATCTATGTATCAATGGCACTCAGCTTAGAGTTCTGGCATCAAACACTAAATGTAGAATGGTTCAAATTTCGATACCATAGACTTACAACTCCACCCAAATAAAATTGGGTCTTCAACTTTCTAAGTTAGAAAATAATTTGGAATTTCCACCGAGGATTCTCTGTGGCTAAGTGGTTACGCCTAGTCCTTGCGTTCTAAAGGTCTTGTGTTTGAATTCAGACCCTTCTGTTCCTTTATGTATTTTTTCCAAAGACCCTCTAGGATTGTTGCCGGAGTTTGTGCTTTATGTAATAATCTTTGACAGTTGGCATGCCATTTCCGTATCTAGCCATATGGGATAAAACCCAGTGTAAGGAAGTCAATCCTTCAGGTTTGAACCCCCACCACCTTTATACTGTGTAAATATTAAAATCATTGAAGCCACAGAGATGTGGTTTTACAGAAGAATGCTGAAAATTCCATGGACAGCGAAGAAAACAAATGAGGAGGTTTTAAAACGGGTTTGCACACGAAGAAACCTTATCAAAAGAATAAGAATCCGACAATCAAGGTTCTTCGGGCATATAATGCGAAGAGAAGGTTTAGAACATTTGGTAACTACAGGTAAAATTCAGGGAAGGAAAGATCGTAAAAGACAGAGGGAGAAGATGTTGGATGGCCTGATATCATGGTTCGACACAAGATCAACGTCAGAACTGATTACATGCACCAAGCAGAGAGTTGTGGAGAGACATGAACGCCTACGCCGGCAGGCATGGCACTTGATTGATTGATTGCGAGACCCTTTCAGAAAGCTGGAATAGACTAAGCAACTATGAAGGTTCAGTGAGCGCAAAGACATCAATTTTGAACAATTCTTTTTCATGGCTTCATAATATTTTTGTATGTGTAAAACCAAGAGGTTAAAAGATGCTGGCGCTGTGTAGGACACACTTTGCGAAAACCAGAAGGGAATATAACAAGAAGGGTCCTTTTCTGGAACCCACAGGGACAGCAAAAGAAAGTGACATAGAAATACATGGAGACGAGATTTGGAAGTAGATATCAACAATATAAAGAACTGGAGGGCGCTGCAGGAGATACCTAGAGATAGGAAGACTTGGCATAAGTTGGTTGAGGGCCTGTGCCCCAATCTGGGTTAAAAAGGACGAGAGAGTATGTGTGTCAGAGGTGTACGTATCTCTCTCTTCTACCTTTTTAATCCCAGTTGGGGCATAAGCCCTCAACCAACTCATACTAGTTCATGATTGGTTGGATTGTGTAGCTACAGTTTTCTACCGGATGGGGTAACTAGCCCAAGTTGAACTCTACCGTAACCCTCTTGCAAGATACCTTGTAGGTCGCAGTGTTACTATTATTTGCTTTCCTTCTTGGCCACAGCAACATACATTAACATTATGTAATAATTGTTATACCCGTTTGGTACTTTCATGATAGAAGGGAGAAATTATCACACTATTAGCGTAATCAGTTATAACAGAAGAATAACTAATGAAATTCAACATAGATGCAACAAAGCAAATCAAATGATAGGACAAATGGCGCCAATTTTAAGGTGCAAACATGTCACAATGAACACAAAAGAGCAATGTTCAACACAATCTTTCTCCCCACATTATGTTACCAGTGCCAAACCTGAACTTCTTCTTTTGTCGTCACACTGCTACCGGGTTGTTGCCCAGTGTCATGGTTTTCTGTTTTGTCTTGCGCTGTTCTGGTGGCTTGTGTTATTGTTATTTTTGCTCTTTCACAGGATTCTGCTACACCAAACCTGAACACTGACAACAAATGATAGAAGAAAACTAAGTCACGATAGAGATGAAGTGTCTACGCAGTGTCTACTGAAGTGTCTGACAACAAATTAAAAGGTTTGGCCACATAAGCAGATTACCAACAGACAGTGCACCTCAAAGAGCAATGCTGCTCCGATACAGTGGATACAAAGCAAAAGGCCAGCCACGCAAAAGATGGACCTCAGCGATAATAGAGGTGACGAAAGAGACTATCTATGAAGTGCATACAAGGGCCCGTTTTAGAAATCTCTTCTTGACCTGACGCTATGAAGAGCGCATGGAGACTGGCTCTGACACGAGAAGTGCTCTGAGATGGACTCCAGAGGGTAAACTAAAATGTGGAAGACCCAAGACAACCTAGAGGAGAACAATAGAGCAAGAACTGAAAGTAATGAATCATAGCTCGAACACAATACAGAGGAAGGCCATGAATAGAGAAGAATGGTGTGAGTTTTTTTGTTTGTTTTTTCCGATCCAGAAGCTCTTTGGCTCGGTGCCATGGACATCGTAACCCTTCGGATTGGTGCCACAAACACTGTAAATCTGGAGAATCTGTGGCTTTTCTGCCGGACGGGGGAATTGAACCCGCACTCACAGATGGCTTATCACCTGTCGTCCAACACGCTACAAACATGCTGGGCAGGCGGGGCGTGTGAGTGTTTCTGCTCTAAACGCCAAGGGCATAACAGGCTAAAGAGAGAGAGAAGTCATTTTCCGATTCTTAATTTGTATTGTTATTGGTCTTGTTCACAGACTTCAGCATTGACCCACTTATGACATGTGATAGATGAAAACAATAGAGCTGCAGCTAGATGATGATGATGACATATAAGCAAGTGAGTATTGTAATGAATTCTTCCAAATCATAAAAAAAATTATTAAATTCAGTGCATATGTGTATTTCCCTCAACGAAACTAAATACCAACAAGGAATGAGAAATTAAACATACAATATATAGAATACTGCACTCGGTACAGTAATTGCTGTTTGCGGTGGTTATATTAAAATACAACAAATTAAATGGTTGGGCCATATAAGCAGATTACCAGCAGACAGTGTGCCTCAAAGAGCAATATTACTCCAATACAGTGGATACAAAGCTTCTTCTAACTCTCCATATCGACTACTTGTTAACCACTCTGTGATTTGTATGTGATCCGAGCTTAAGAGCGATTGTACATTATGCCAGTTATACGCCTACAAGTAGGAGAGCACAACGTTTTTATTTACTAGGGTAGCTTCCCTAGACCCCTACCTCAGTCACTTCTTGCAACACGCTTTGTAGGTCGCAGTTTTACTATTCTTTGCTCCTTGGGAGCCCGGCAACATACAAGCAAGATACAAAGCAAAAGGCCATCCACGCCAAAGGGGGGACTTCAACAATAACAGATTGTGAAAAACACTATTTATGAAGCGCACACAAAAGCTTGTTCTAGAAATCTCTTCTTCTCCTGATGCTGTGAGGCAAAACAGGATTAGAGAAAAAAAAGAAGAATATATTAACTGTATGCTTACGCAGCAACTCTAACATATGCCAGCGAGTATTGAAAAATGACTAAAGGTATAGAAAGTAAGTTAAATGCATTTCAAAATAGATGTCTGTGAGAAGTAAAAGTAAAGTAAAGGAACCCTTTCATACCTCATGGTATATAGGTCAATACAGTGTTAGGCCTGTATTTTTCATTGACCGTCGGCACACGATGGGTGATGTGGTCAGCATCACGCCGGCCGCCTTTACTTTCCCAGATCATGTCTGGTACCCAGTTGAGGCTGGGTCGACCTGAGAGCTGTCGCGGTCGGGAAAATTCCACGCACATTGCGGGAGCTGAACCCAGACCACCAGCCTTGCGAAGCGAGTTCACTAACAACTGCGCTACAGCGGCGCTGTGAGAAGTAATGAACATAAAATTAGTTGAATTCAGAAGTGATGAAATCAGAGAAATGTCTGGTTAACTACTTGTAACAACTGTTATAAGACGGAGAAGATGGAGATATGTTGGGCATACTTTGAGAAGAAATTATCAAAGAATACCAAAGTAGGCATTGAAGTCGGAGGCAAAGGGTTCAAGAAAGAGAAGTCTTAGGGAAACCCTAAAACAAATCAATTAGCTGAGAGAAGCAAGAAATATCAGACTCATTTTCATGAAAGAGATTGAGCAACCTGGTCTTGTGAGCGTGAAGGGCACTGAATGTGTAGATCGACTGGCTGACATGGCAGTGATCGAGGAAGGACTAACAATGGACAGGTCAGACATCAACAGTGCCATAAGAGAAGCAGATTGAATTGATGATTATTTTTACACATGTATAATCGAATCCCTGTCCAGAGTGAAGAAGATGAGACTGAAACCTTATTGGTTACTGCACTGATGTCGCAGTACTCCAGGCAGACCCATAGGTGCTCCGTCTCCCCCGATGTCGAAGGGTATATAGACTGACGGTTCATGTGGCTCACTGGTTAAACACATTCCTCTCTCTCTGCCCCTCAAGTATCCAGCTCTACTTGTACAGTATGTCATTTCAAACTACTTAAATCGTTGGATTGATTCACCTTCAATTTTAGTGTCCTCATCCAAAAGTAGGTCACCAAGAGATGGAAGAACATCTACCTTATCCACGCTAAACTCCCCAATAATCCATGCTTTTGATGCAAGTCTGTCGTCTCTCTCGTTGTCAATCAGATGGAACTAGTCTTATCTAACATTTAAACATAAGATTTGTCAATTAGGTTGTCATGTCATATTTTGTAGCTTTGTTGGGCCAACACTATGTTACCAGTGCCAAACATGGTCAATAACAGCAACCATTGAGCGGAAAATCATAACGGCAGAGATGAGTTGCCTTGGAAGAACTGCAGGTGTGACAATAAGAGACAAAATTAGATATAAAGAAATCAGAAGACTGGATGTGAAACCAGTCATGCAATTCATAAAAGAACAACAGATTCAATTATTTGGACACCTGACAAGAATACCCTGGTATCGGCTACATGCCCTGGTATTGGCTACCACAAATAGCCACACTGAAAAAGTGTAAATACAGAGCAAGAGGAAGACCATACAAAAGATGAAGTGATGTCATCAAGAACAGACTTGAGAAAATGAATAGCAGCTTACAAAGTGCCTTAGAACAAGCACACACACAAGATCACTACACATCACTTCTAGAAAGAAGTAAATGGTGGAAGAGAAGAAGAAGAAGAAGGAGCACTGTGTGAATATGCTTTAACCTTGCTTAATGATCATATAGAGGTACTTATATTGATTTCATTTCTGTCTTCCAGGCAATTCTATCAGATCCGGCAGTGGCCTAACGCATTCTTAAAAGTTTTTATATCTTTTAACTGTTAGTGGACCAGAGCTTTTACAAGCCATTTGTTTTTAGAATTAAAAAGGCTTTTAGTATGGCTCCTGTTAAAAGGTGTCAACCCAAAGCCACATTGTATGGCGTTTGGTACACAAGGAGTTAATGTCAACTTTGAAAACATTTTGAAATATTTTTATCCACACCATTTGAGTATTGATACCCTAACAAGGATATTCTATTGTATTATAGCTAAGCTTCTATGATGGCTAGAAGGTGAACTTGTGGGACATGGCTGCACTGTAATGTCAACTTTTAATATCCACACCATTTAAGTTTAGTTTAGTTTAGTCGTCGGATCATCATCACAGCACATCGAACCAATTAGTCCATAAATGCTCCGCTCTCCTCTTCGGTATGTCTCAGCATGCGGGGACTAATGACACTGGTTCTTTGTTGGTTTACTATTCTTTTTTGGCTACCAGCATTGAATCTTGTCTAGCTGCACCACAATTTGATTTGGAATTCTCGTAGTCTGGTTAGCTTTGTAGATTCACCATTATTACTTGTATCATTTACATATCCTCTCTTCCTTAGGAAATTTATAATATCAGCCTGGTCCATTGCTTGCCCGCTTTTTACAGCAGCCATATCTGCGGTGCATTTATTTCCCTTTATACTTGCATGCACTGGCACAAAAATAAAACTGATGTTTGTCAGCCTAGACCTCCTCGGTGACTCCATTCATTGTCTCCATATAAGTACAAATGTCCAACAAGAATAGAAGGAAATTCTATTATGTCATAGCTTAGCTTCTGTGACGGCTAGAAGGTGAACATGGGTGATATAGTTACACTGTATTGTCAACTAAATTTGCACCCTAACAGATCCTATTGCCACATGCTGGTGTGCGTTTTCCTAAACATCTTTCAGATTAGACAAATATTGATGCGGAGTTCTCATTGACAAAATAACTTTTATATTTTATCTGAATGTGATATTTTTAAATCACGTTCTCATACATTTTATATATATATATTGTGTGTGTGTGTAAAAATACCCTCAAAATTAGGTCAAAAAGGCGGGGGGTTACCAAACATTCATAAAATATTTAATATATCTTAAAAAGCATGTGTAATATTTTAGATATTACAGTTGCGAACCTTAGAGGAAAACAGAATTCATTTAAATTCATTAGATTCAGAGCCTTAGGGATTTGAAATTTTGTTTTTGGTGGCCATTTTGTATTATTTCCATGGCAACGCTTTGACATTTTTTTTTTAAACTCATTTTTTCCTACTCTTCTAAGTCATAATCTTTCAAAATGGTTATACAAATTTTACATTAATATGAAAACAATGAAAATAGCTTCTTGATCCCCACACTACCTAATCCCCCACTACCTAATCCCCCTTAAATACTATATAACTTCCAGTAATATACCCATATATATATATATATATATATATAAGTGCCTCAAGTGGATATGTTTTTAATATCTATGGTTCATTTGATAAACTTATGTTTCTCAAATCAAAATCATGATTATTATGCTAATATTTCACATTGCAACCACATATAGTTTAGTAACGAACCCATTTTCATACCATGTGGTATGTCGGGGAAGTATTGTATTATGCTCATATATTTTTTTTTTAACATTGAAACATGATAAATGATGTGGTCAGCATCATGCAGACTAGTGCTCTCCAAAGATTTTATATATTGGGGCACATCTGACCGATGGTTGTGAAGGTGCGGACGACATGCGATGATTGCGTTAATACTGTTACTAATAATGTTTCTTTTGTTACGGTTGTAAGAGCTGGACGATCAATGCAATTTTGGAGTGAAAAATCCAGGCTTTCAAATATAAGTGTTACAGACGGGTACTATGTATTAGTTATATAGAACATAAGATGAACATTTATGTAAGAGACCAAATAATCAACCTTGCAGGTCGACAAGTGACAATCGTGAAAAGGCGTAAACTTGCGTGGCTCAGGCATGTGATGAGACATAGCTCACTCTCCAAGATTATCCTACAGGGAACAGTTGAGGGTGGAAGAAGGAAAGGAGGGCAGAGAAAATCCTGGTTTGGCAACATCAAGAGCTGGTCGGAGCAGAGTTTCTCCACACTCGCCCGAGGAGTTGAAGACAGTCTCATGGCGTGCTTTTTGTGCTGATATCTCCACAGTGACACCCCTTCTACCCTAACGGGTTATGGGCATTATTATTATTATTACTACTACTAATAATAACAAGAGTAATGTTAATATAGTTGAAATGCAGACATTTTCTCCAGTGAAAAGCAATGGGTAGGGATAAGGAACAGAAGAATGGTTACAAAAGAAAACAAGATTACAAAAGCGAGAAGATCGTGTTCATGGGAGTGCCACAAAAAATACGATTTAGGCAGTTTGGAGTTACCCATTGTACCAAGTCGAACTAGATGCCTGCGAGGCAGAGTGAGAGGTGTGTTTAATCAGCGGCCACAGGAACCATCAGTATGCATACTCTTCGATATCGGTTGGGGAGACTGAGCACCTATGGGTCTGCCCGGAGTGCAATGACATCAGTTTAGTAACCAATAACCAATTTTAAAAAAATAGAAAATTAGTGTTTTCTTGAGACTCCTGAAAAACGTTAAAGCCAATAGAGTAAAATAAGGTGCCATAAATGTTCACAGGGCTCGCCAGTGTGTTGCTGGGCCCCGCAAGGGAAGCAAAGAATAGTAACACTGCGATGTACAAGGCGTGTCTTAAGAGGTGACTCAGATAGGGGCCTAGGAAAGCTATCCTAGTAAATAAAAAGCGTAGAGAAATTGGATGGGCTGGCCTACTTGTAGGTGCACAACATACAATCGCTTGTAGGCTCATATCACAAAGAGTGGTTTAACAAGTGGTTGATATGGAGTGTTCGAAGAAGGACAACGTTGATGCAGACCATCTTTTCTTCGCAGTGTTTCTCTGGTATCTAATTGTGACTGGGTCAACCTGACAGCCTTTGTAGTTGGATAAAAATCTCACTCTGACTGGAGATTTTGAACCTAGTACCACCCATCTGTGAAAAAGTGCACTAACAACTGTGCTTTCACAGCTGTAAAATATAGTGAAGAATTATAGTTTTATTTGTGGACACGTATGTGCTGTAGATGAATGCTATTTTCTGTACACCTTGCCAATTTGTTAAAATGTACAGTGTTTTTGACTTTGGGTTGAGGAGTGTCTGGCCGAATAGGTTAGAGCACAGGCTCCCATTCAGGAGACCTGTGTTCAATCCCTGGTGCGGTCAAGGACTTACCGCTAGTACCTTCTGCACTACTAGAGCCTAGAAATGTGAAGTGACATGCACTGCATTCCCTAAGATCTGAACAGGCTACATGAAATTGTATTTTACAAAACATAAACAGTACATTTTGTGTTAATTGTACTTTTGTAAATATTTTTTATTGTTTAATGACATTTTTCAAACTTACTGGATATTTGTGATCAAATATTTTGTAATTTTCTCAGTTTTAAAGAGATGTCTATATTTTATTTTGTTTCTTCTTTACGTTCGTCTTTACGACCAATTTGAATCACTCTTTGTGATATGTTTGATCTTTGCCAAGAACGTGTATACGTTGCACATTGGTTTGGTAGGCCCCTAAACGCATAGAATTCTACACGTTTAGGACATGTTCATCCGATTTCAGCCAAACCTCCTTAGTCGCCTCTTACGACATGCGTGGCAGGTAACAGTGGTTCTATTCTTTACACCCCAAATTTGGGCCCAGGTAACTACTCGGACGGTATTTTGTTCCTTCTTGTTCATTCACTGTTGAATGCTACTATAATTTGAGCAGATTAGAACAAGTTGTCATTCTGCACCTTAGAACAGAACACAATCGACTCCAATATGAATACAAAATTCAAGATTGGCAATTCAGCCATGTGTACATATGGAAAGGTACATCAGACTGCAGAGCACATACTTCAAGGCTGCCCTAAATATGATATGCTGAGGCAAACTCACTGGCCTGATGAAACAACACTCGTCCTAAAACTACACAGACCTCTTTGTGAGCTATAAAAGACAGTGAAGTTCACACAAGAAACGTTGAATATATAGACAATATTTCAAGCGAAAGAAAGGAAGGACTATTGAATACCCGCTTATACACCACTCTTTATGGTTTTATTCATTCTTCTTCTTCCAACGTTTTCAGACATCGATTTGTATACTTTTAAAGTAGTTAGTGGTCAACCGGAGTCCATGTACATCTCCGTATAGCTTGTCTTGGACTGATATGGGGATTGGCCATGTGTTTTCTCTCTGTTCCATGTATGTTGGACATTCTTGCAGTATGTGTGTCTCTGTCATCTTGCTGGTGCCACATGTACATATGTCAGATGGGCCTATTTTATACTTGTTAAACAGATGATACCTCAGTCTATTGTGCCCTATTCGTAGACGAAAAATGACAACCTGTTCCTCTCTACTTAGTTGGTGGTAAGCATCGTCCTTTTCATGCCCTGGGTGATCTCTCAGCCATTTGTTCTTGTAGGCCATTTTTATCCATACTTTTGCTTCCTCATATGTCATACTGGTGTCTGTCTGTGGTAGCCTGCTTTTGCCAATATGTCTGCAGTCTCATTGCCAGGTATTCCGCAGTGAGATGGTATCCACTGTATTACCACTCTAGAGAAGATGTTGCATACTTGGTGTAGTGATGCTTGCAGTTCCTTCAAGTTGTTATCGTCTTGATTTTTAGAGCAGTAATTACTGACAGGGCATCAGTAAGAAATATCAGGTTTTCATTTACATGTTCCTCTGACACTATGGCTTCTGCTGCCGCTTTTAGGGCCTCTGCCTCTGCTCTGTAATTGCTGGAGAACCTTCCTGTCGCTAATTTTAGCTTCCTGAGTTTCATGTCACTGAGCACTATGACGGCTCCTCCTCCTCCATTTTCAGTTGCATTTGCTGCAGACCCATCTGTGTATACATGGGTCCACCTGCTGTTAGGAAAGTGTTCCTTTAGGTACTCGGTGGCCAGGAATTTTCTTTCTTCACTTGTTTGTTGGTTTCTGCCTACTATCCCTGTGATGTTCTCATTCAGCTCTGGGAATTTTGTATCTTTCCATATCTGTCTTGTGTTGGTGTATTTTAGTGGTTTGGGAGTAACTTCAGCACATGATGGTTGTTTGCTCATCATCATCTTGGTTGTCGCTGCAAAGTTGGTTCGTTTTAGTCTGCCCCTTCCTAGCCCATTCATTCTGTGGTACATTGGGTGATCTTCTAGTCTCTTGAACTTTTCTGCTTGTTTTTGTGTTCTGCTGTCTCTTATATCCTCCATTGGTTGTAGGCCGGTGGTCTTCTCCATTTCCTGTATTGGAGTAGATCTCATTCCCCTGTAATAATTCTCATAGCTTGGTTCTGAACACGATTGATTTTATTGAAGTTGGATTGGGCTACAGTTGCCCATGCAGAGATTCCATAGTCCAGTGTCGGACGAACATATCCCATATAAAGCTTTGTTTTATTCATTGAGTCTAAGTACATTCTGTTGTTAGTCTACTCTGGATCGACAATTTATCGGCACCAATCTACATCCATTTTTGGGCGGATTTTATTGCTTCAACAACTGTCATTTTTAATTGTCGATTTTGATCAGATTTTGTTCCTAATATCGCCCTGGGGTGCCGGGGCCCGTAAGGGAAGCAAAGAATAGTAGCACTGCAATCTACAAGGCATGTCGTAAGAGACGACTGATGTAGGACCTAGGAAACTACCCTAGTAAATAAAAAGCATTGTAGAAATCTGATGTGCTGGCACAACGGCTCTTAAGCTCAGATTACATACAAATCACAAAGAGTGGTTAACAAGTGGTTGATATGGAGTGTTGAAGAAGAATAAGATATTAGAGGGGCAACTTTCCCAACAACCCTATGTTAGAGGGCGTCAGCTTCCGTACAACTCTGTTCTTCTCCTCCTTCTTTGCGTTCGTTCTTACGACCAATTTTAATCACTCTTTGTGATATGTTTGATCTTTGCCAAGAACGTGTATACGTTGCACATTGGTTTGGTAGGCCCTAAACGCATAGACTTCTACACGTTTAGGACATGTGCATCTGATTTCAGCCAAACCTCCTTAGTCGCCTCTTACGACATGCATGGCATGTAACAGTGGTTCTATTCTTTACACCCCAAATTTTTGCCCCGGTAACCACTCGGGCGGTACAACTCTGTTAGGGGGTCAGCTTCTGTACAACCCTGTGTTAAAGGGGGCAAATTTTCCGTACAGCCATGTGTTAGGGGCGGCAGCTTCTGTGCAATCATGTGTTAGAGGTGACAGCTTTCCCTACTACCCTGTGTTAGATGGAGCAGCTTCCATACAGCTGTTTTAGAGGGGCAGCTTATATACAACCCTGTGTTAGAGGGGGCAGCTTCCATACAACCATATGTTATAGTGGGCAACTTTTGTACAAATATGTTCTACAGCTATATGTTGGAGGGGGCAGCTTCTGTACAACTCTATGTTGGAGGGGCAGCTTCCGCACAAATCTATGTTGGAAGGGCAGCTTCCGCACAACTCTATGTTGGAAGGGCAGCTTCCGCACAACTCTATGTTGGAGGGGCAGCTTCCGCACAACTCTATGTTGGAAGGGCAGCTTCCGCACAACTCTATGTTGGAGGGGCAGCTTCCGCACAACTCTATGTTTGAGAGGACAATCTCCTCACATCCTTACAATAGAGGTGGGATAGTTTCCTTACATCCTTATATTGAAAGGGGCAATCTCATCTAATATATGCTACCTGTTTGACAGTTTTATCTGCCATATTTGTAAACTCATAAAGCATACGTCATTCTGAACCCTTCTTCTTTCTCAGTATCAACTAGATAACAACCATGTTGAATTTCATTAATAATGTTGTTTTTTGTTAACATTCTTCACGATGTATATACACATATATATTAGCTTTTAGTACCTTCCATCCCTTTCATAACATGTGAGAGTTTATTCAATGTCATCAGACTTTTGCTGAGATTTGGATCATGTTGATCATATTTACAAAGAAAACAGAAAGATCAACAATATTAATATATATATAAATATATGTATTTTGATTCCTCCATGGAACTGTTATGTCAATTCTATACTTGGTTGTGTGGGGTTTTTTTTAAACACTATATATATCACGCTGGCGTGACTAATTGTTTAAAAAGGTGCTTTAGTAAATTTTAATACTAATTATTCACCAAGTTTACAAGATACTTACTTTTTTGTTTTCATACCATGTGGTTTATTGAGGAATACAAATTAGATTTAATATTTTTCTTTGATCAAAGACATCCTCTGTGTGATGGTGCTCAACATTACACAGGTAAATTTACCTTGTTGCATATGTCATTTTTTAAACTGTATTAATTTTGGTAATTTTTTTTATTTTTGCAATATGTGATAATTTAATTTGTTCTATAATTTTTGTGATCATTAAAATGTGCTTGTTGTGATATTTACTGTAGCTGTATATTTTGAGCGTCTGTAGCTTAAGCGGTAGTGAGCTTAATCACAACCTAAACGTACATTGTTCAAACTCCGCGCGGCAAGTTTGGAAGCAAATTATTTCCCTCGGATTTTTACAAACTGTAATAATAGACCTCACTGTTCAGAAAACAATGGCAAACTACTGAACGTATAAGTGGTGACTAGAAAATCGACTCGTTTACTGTTGTTGATGGCTACATCCTGTAAAGAATATGCAACTATTTTTAAAAAAAGATTTAATGTGTGATAATTTAATTTGTTCTATAATTTTTCTGATAACTAAAATGTGCTTGTTGTGATATCTACTGTAGCTATATATTTTGAAGAATTATTACAGGAAATAAAAATCAGACGGCATAGCAGAATCCTGTCAAAGGGCAAAAATAACAATCACCCAAGCCACCAGAACAGTGCAAGACAAAAACAGAAAACCACGACACTGGGCAACAACCCGGTAGCAGTGTGACGACAAAAGAAGAAGATAAAAATAAAACAAATGAAATATTTTTGCCACATAAAGAGACATAAAACATTGATCGAAACGTATTAGAGGGGAAAGTTAAAGGATATAGAGCACAAGGGTGGATGTAGAGCAAGAATAAGATTGAGATACAAGATGGCAGAGTGCAATATCAAGGCAAGAGGTGTTGGGACCCCATTGCAGCCAACCTTCGACGATGCGACGACAGCACCTGATGAAGATGATGATAGATTTTTCATATCTTACCACATAGATTATCTCCACTAGAAGACTTATATAAACACTATATTATAAAGCAAAAACTCGGTATGTGTCCTTAACAAGACAATGGAAAAACTGTAATCTCAAATATAAGTGTTACAGAAGAGTTCTCTGTATATCATGGACTAAAATGAGAACAAACAGATCTATCGAGAAAGAACTCAAAGAAAACTGTCTGATGCTACAAATAAGAAAATTTATTTTGGATATATAAAGAGACACAAATGGTAGAAGGCTATTATGGAAGAAGGCATCCCGACAAATAGGAGAAGAGGAACACCATGGAGAAGATATATTCAGGATGTAAATGATGATTTGAGTTTGGCATCTACAGAAGCAGGACATCTGGTCTATGAGAGAAATTCTGAAGGACTGTTAGGGTGGCAAAGTTCTGCTCAGGACAAGCTAGTTGATGGTGTGTTCTTATGATTGAAAACGAAACAATAGCAGTCACATTATATTTGCACTAGATTCTAATTCAACTTAACTGATTTTGCATCCATATGTTGTCTATGTCATGAGATATATATATATATATATATATATATATATATATATATATATATATATATGCCTCTCGTACTGTTATATGTTACATTAGGGCCTGCAAGTAATTTCTCCATACTGCTCTGTCCTGGGCAACACACTCCATCTCTTCCGTGGAATTGTCCAATATCTCTTGCCGCTCTCTTTTTTTTACATCGTCTTTGGTATATTTATTTATGAAGTATTATATTCCTCTTGTACCATTATACGCTACATAGATCCAGCAAGCAAGTTCTCCCCACCGCTCTATCCTGGCAACTCGTTCAATTTCTTCTACGGAATTGAGTCAGATATTTCTTGCCTCTCTCAATATAGTTCATTTCACGAGTTTCTTTGGAGCGTTCTCTTTTTCTTGAACCCTTTGTCTCCCACTTCAATGCATTCTCAAGGTATGCCCAACATATCTTTATCTTCTTCTTATAACAATTATTGCTAGTATTTGACCAGATAATTCTCTGAATTATCACTTTTCCTGAATTCGTTCTATTTTGTCGTTCATTATTTTTCATAGACATCTATTTTCAAATGCATTCAACTTGCTTTCTATATCTTTAGTCATTTTCCAACTCTCACTGACATATGTTAGGATTAAAGGTGGATCACACCTGTCTCTCTCTCCCTCTCTCTTGTATGCCACATACAACATTGACACAGATACCACAATTGAGTGTTCAAACATCAATATTTATTGCACAAAACAAATAGTAATACAAAAATGACATCCATACAGAAAATATTGAAACAGTTTCAAATTGAA
This sequence comes from Arion vulgaris, assembly GCA_020796225.1. Taxonomy (NCBI): domain Eukaryota; kingdom Metazoa; phylum Mollusca; class Gastropoda; order Stylommatophora; family Arionidae; genus Arion; species Arion vulgaris. The sequence continues at coordinate 3,587,218 of CM036776.1, forward strand.
TATCTTATGTAGTTCATGTATAGTTATTTGCCATTCACTCACAATTTGTCAAATTAGAAGTGGTCAGTCTGAAATTGATGTGATCTCCAAATATCTTATTCTACAATTGCAATGCTGACTTCCATCCGTTGCGTAAAGGTTATGTCCTCGCAATTTGTCCATAAGATATACTCGGTTCGCTCTCTACTGGAGCAAGTTGTAAATTTTTCCAGATATCCCTGAGCTCAGTGTAGGTGAGATCGAATTCCTAGTTTCATTGGAGATGAATGATAACACTTAACCCTTTAGTTGCTAAGGACGTATATATGTTTTCCCATTCACTTCTAAAGGCGCATTAACACGTCTGTTATTATCTCTCCTCTGTGGGCTAAACACATGTTAACACGTTATACATTGCTATTGTCACTGCAACAGGCGTACATTCACGTTTGTGACCTAGAAACAAAGAGTAGCTATTTTTAGCTCTGCCTTCGGAAAGTATGTAGCAGCGAAAGAGTTCAGTCCCATTTTCAAATTGAGCATGTAAAAAGAACCATTGGTAGTTCAAAATCGAGAAGAGCAGACTGAAAAGCAGCTGCCTGGGCAAAATTCATTAAAAAGATTTTTAAAATAAAATTCCTATAAAATAGTTTCACTATCTTCTAAATTACATCTGGAACCCTCGCTGGTGCTAGGAGTTTGTGCGCTGCTGCTGAGACCAGAGCACACATGGTTACTCACGGAAGTGGAATGATGATGGTTCTATCAATCAAAACCATATCAAATCTGTTGTGTTTCTCATCTACTGAACAATATTTAACAGATGTTCAGAAGTCACCAATAATCTAAGCAAGAGCGATATACACAAGCTCTCTCTCTCTCATGCTATATCATTTATAGAGGTTTCCAATCTCCAGAGGCTCACGCGGATCTACTGTCCTGTGCGTGTGGTGGATATTTGCAGCAATGAGAAATTGACAGGCTTACATCGACGGCATTTTTCTTCTGCTTCTTAAAACGCTCTATATCGACCACTCTGTGTGATTTGTATGCGATCTGAGCATAAGAGCGATTGTACGTTGTGCCAGTTATGCACCTATAAGTAGGCCAGCACATCCAATTTCTGCGCTGCTTTTTATTTACTAGGTAGCATCCCTAGAGCCTACATCAGTCGCCTCTTACAACATGCACTGTAGGTCGCAGTGGTACTATTCTTTGCTTCCCTTGAGGGCCCTGGCACCACACGGTTGGACAGCATTTAATGTCAGAGTCTAGGATTTATAAGAGAAATGTTCTTTGACATATCAACCAAATGCCTGCCGCGTAGGCAATCATGTCTCTCCACAACCTCTGCTTGGTGCATGTAATCTTCTGACTCGATCTTGGTCGAACCATGATGACATATACTGTCTATATGCTGTACTTACCCATCTGCCCAGCGTGTTCGTAGCGTGGACTATGGGTGACTATCCTCTGTGTGTGCGGGTTCATTTCGCGGATGGCAGAAAAGCCAAGATTCCAGATTTACGTGTTCTGGCACAAACGGTTCGATGTCCATGGCACTTAAGCAAGAGCTGAAAAGCTCTAGTGCTTCTGGATCGGAAAAAATATGCTGTACTTTCTAGGTACTGTATTTGTACTATATGTGCCTAGACATTGTATAACGGAAAGCTGGTCTTCCATGTCTGTTGTATATAACAATTTAATGTTATGTTAATTTTATTCTATCAAATAGTCATTCAAATATTATTCAAGATTTCATTGTATGCATAAGAAAATAAATTTGAGTAACACCATTTTCTCAGTTTGATTACTAGAGCACAAACTCACTGGCTAGAATATGGCTGCCATATTTTTTTTAACCCTTTCGCTGCTATATACTTTCTGAAGACGGAGCTAAAAATAGATACTTTGTTTCTGGTCACAAACGTGAATATACGCCTAGAGCAGTGACAGTAGAAATGTATAATATGTTAACACGTCTTTAACCCACAGAGGAGAGATAATAACAGACGTGTTAATGCGCTTAAGTAGTGAATGGGAAAACATCTATACATGTTCTTAGCAGCTAAAGGGTTAATATCCAAGACCTTCACACAAACTATTGATTGATTTGATAGGACCATCATCATTGCACTTTGGTGAGTAACCATGCATGCTCAGATCTCTTTATTACACAGGAATATCTCAGCGGCAGTGCATGAACTCCGTAGCTCCGCATTGTCCGCAATACAATTTAGAAGATGGTGAAAATATTTTCTAAGATTTTTATTTATTTATTTTTCTTCTTTATTTTGCCATGGCTTTCCAGCCTGCTCTTCTCAATTTTGAACTGCCAATGGTTCTTTTACGTGCAAACTTGAACTACGTTATCGTCCGCTCGATAGGACTAGGAACTTGATCTCACTCTACACTGAGATCAGGATCTCTGGAAAATATATCTGGCTACATGAGGAAGCGAGCTGAGTCCCTTTGAAATGAGAGGCGAGCACCTAGCACTACACCAGAGACCCCAGATTGTTGTATATAAATATATATTATATGGCATCCATCGAAGCGATATAACAGTCTCAGATGGTGTGCTGCACCTTCTGGTGTGTGCGAGGTGAATGTAGAGTCCAATCCTAGAACACATTCCTCTACCACAGTGTGGACATACATGCTCAAAGTTAGACATGTGGGTGTTGTGTGTTCTGTTTTTTCACGCAGTTCATTTTCTTGCTGTGCCTCAACTGCATGGTGATTCTCAGCTCTGTTGTATATGCTTAACAGATATTTGTGGCAATATGAGAGCAGACAGGCTTGCATTGATTGTCGGGGATTTGAAAATGGATATGGAGGATTTTCTTCAATCTCTTCACAACTGCCTGTTGGATGACGACACTAATCAATCAATCATCACCTTTCAACTCCCACCGGAGCACAGGTCTTCAACAAACTTCTTCCATCTCTTCCTCTCTCTTGCCATTCCTTCCAATTCTTTCCATGTTTTGCCTATCCTCTTTATATCCGCCTCCAGCTCTCTTCTCCAGGTCTGTCTATGCCTTCCCTACTCCTCTTTCCTAGCGGGTTCCAAACAATGCCTGTCTTCGATGCTTCGGTCGGTCTCTCTCAATGTGTGTCCTATCCATCGCCAGCGCTCCTTCCTGAGCTCTCTCTCCACTGGTATCTGCTTTGTTTTCTCCCTGAGTTCCTCGTTTGTAATCTTATCATACCATCTCAATCCTCTATCCTACGTAAACATCCATTTACTGAAGGTCTGCAGTTTTGATATTTCCCTTGTGGTCTTCATGTTTCAGCACAACACTAATATAGAAGTGAATTGATAGTTTCCTTTGTGGTCTTCCATGTTGAGCGACAACACTAATATAGAAGTTGAATTGATCCAGAGATTTAAGCAGTTTGAGTTACCCATTGTACAAGTAGAACTGATGCCTGAGGCAGGTAAGGAGTGTGTTAAAACAGCAAGCCACAGAAACTATCAGTATGCATACCCTTCTGCATCTGTTAGAGGAGACTGAGCACCTATGGGCCTGCCCGGAGTACAATAACGTTGGTCCAATAATCATTTCATTGTCAAATTAACTTTAAATTTATCATAACACATTCTGATTTCTACAGGGATTTTAATTTATACTTTCACAATCTGTTTTGTTAGCCTGTGGTAAAAGTGCATTCATTGATCTACATACGATTAACATGTCAATCTCATGACCTCTCTCGTGTTTTCATACTCTGTGACTCCAGGAATGTGATTTGTAAAGTCTAATCAAGAATGGTGAGACGAAAATGGCGGACAGCGGTTATGACGAACCGACTCAATATGCTGTATGCAGTGATATTGAGTGTGCAGAAAGCTGGATTTTGTCGTGATTGATGTTCCCTTCAACATGAATTTCAATTCAAGTGATGAACAGTTTTGTGTTGACTCTTTAGCAACAGCTGTATGCATTTATGCTGTGCAGGTTGCTTTATGTGGCGGTACAGCTGTTTCATTCTGGAATTAGTTCACAAAGGAGACAGTTAGCATTTTGTGTTGGCACAGATACAGAGTAATTATGTGGTGACACGTTGCAGTGAAGTTGGAACCATACATATGAACTATTCTATGCTGTCAGTTTATCATCTTTCTCCCTGTTCTGTCGTCAATTGTTTGCCATCTCGGTATAGAAGGATAGCTATATCCTTCTATAACCCTTGGTCAAGTTTGCTGGTGTCCCGACAGCTCGTTCTATCATCACTGCCATGATTGGGATCTCGATCTCTGTCACTTTACATAAATAGAACAAGTGACATTTTGTTTGATGGAATAAATGGGACAGCGTCTCCACACATTATTATATGCCATCCACAAGCACATTTTTTTAGCCAATGGGTTAAGGACCAAATGGAATATGAGAATAAAATGATTGATTAAATAAACTTTGTAAGTAAAATATCCCAAATAAAAAGTGGAACAAAAAAAAGCAACTTAAAACATTGAAATATGGAATGCACAATGTTGAAATAAACTCAACTTTGAAATATGTAACTAATATCAAATAGGAATTGCACATAAAAAAATCAGTCATCAAAAGAGACAACAAAAATACACAAAAATAATTCTTCTTTGAATGCTCTATATCGACCGCTTATTAACCATTTGTTATTTGTATGTGACCTGAGCCTAAGAGTGATTGTACGTTGGGACAGTTATTCGCCTACAAGTAGGCCAGAACATTCGATTTCTGCAACATTTTTATTTAATAGGTAGCTTCCTAGGCGCCTACCTAAGTCGCATCTTACAAAATGTCTTACTATTCTTTGCTCCCCTAGCGAGCCCTGGCAACACACGGGCGACCTGTCTCAATAAATTTTGTTTCTGTGTTTCCCTAGTGCATCCTTTCTTTATTGAGCCCTTTGCCTTGCAGAAAACGGATGCACCAGGCCGTAAGGCGCATAACATTGTGCAACGACCCTTCACAATGCGGAATGAGATAACGGATTCTACGGTCGGCAATCTGCCTCGGAGATTTAGCCACGCAGTAAGAATGTCAGACCTACCATCACGAGTGGAATGGCACAAACGGGGAAGCAGAAATCATAGGAATTATATCCTACAGTTCTGCCCCCAGTATACAGACTTGAGAAGAAAGAGGTGGCCCACTTACACTAGCGTCCAAGACAAACTGTATGGTATGGCTGATAATCTGAGGCAGACGGCTGCCTTTATTAGAGAATCCGAAATCTCAATCTAGTGAGAATGCAGAAGAAGAAATAAATACGAGATTCTGAATATGTGGATAATACGTTTACATAACAATGAAAAAATATACAACAAAAAAAAGGTGCAATTAGAAAGCACATATGATTTCAGATATGAAAACTTTACATATAAAAGGTAAAAATTGGTCCCATAGTGAAACATACAGCAATTGTGTAAACTGGTTAATCTTACAAGTTCTCTTCCTCGCAAACTTTCATCTTGTAGAACTCAATGAGCTAGGTATCAAATTTCAGTTCGGTTAGGTATGTCTAAAGGAATGGCAACCTCGTATGATTGCACAACCTCTACCTGAGATTACACAACCTCTGCCTGTGTGATTGCACAACCTCTACCTGTGTGATTGCACAACCTCTACCTGTGTGATTGCACAACCTCTACCTGTGTGATTGCACAACCTCTACCTGTGTGATTGCACAACCTCTACCTGTGTGATTGCACAACCTCTACCTGTGTGATTGTACAACCTCTACCTGTATGATTACACAACCTCTACCTGTGTGATTGCACAACTCTCTACTTGTATGATTGTACAGCTCTGCATGTATTATTGTATAAATACTGTACAACTCTACCTGATGATTGTACAACTTCTACTTATACAATTGCACAGAAACATGTCTACCTGTATGATTGTATAAATATTATACAATCTTTACCTGTATGATTGCACACATAGAATAACAAATAAATCACAAATATTCTAGCACTAACAACAAGAGTCCTTCTTATACCTCTCTCACAAACTTACTACAGTGCATGTAACAACAACAGCCATAACACCAACATCGAAAACTATAATAAAATCAAATATTTTTGTTTGCATAAATTTTCTGTCACACAGGCATCTTGTGTTGAATCACACTATGTTGTAATTTCTGCTGTAGTGACACAGTTGTCAGCATACACACAGTTCGATGATGTGACATCATTCCTTTGTTGTCAGTCTCTTCCTAGGACTTCCAGTCATTCTGCAAACACAAAGAATTCATTCACAAACTCTGAGACTTGTTTGAAGAAACAATTAAATTTTATTGTATTCCTGAAATGAAGGTTTTTCTTCAAAGCTCCATATCGATCACTTGTTAATCACTCTTTGCTTCCCTTGTAGGCCCGGAACCACAAGGACGTTAAATAAAGGTTGATTTTTTTTCATTGTGGTTTGAAGATAGCTATGATTTTTGGGGGGCACAGATGAAGATATTCAAGTTGTAGCATGTCCCTTGGAACGCACATTCATTGCATGCCCGTCTGTAAAGCTGTCTCTGGCAAGTTCTCCGCCTCTTCTAGCATCATGTTCAAGGTTTTTGATGTCCTGCTGCCACCTTGCCTGGTCGCCCCACTTTGTATTCCAGGAACCATGTCTTCCATTACCTTTCTCTCCAAACCGTTGTGGCGTTTAATGGGGTCAAAATATTTCACCTTCCAGGACATGATGTTATTTATGAGCAAATGCTCCTTGATATGCAGGTCTTGTAGGATGTCTTTGTTTCTTCTCTGTCCAGGATGTTCTAAAAACTTTTCCATAGCACCTTGCTTTAAAAGCTTCAATTCTGTTTTTTAATGTTTGTGTTATGGTCCACGATGAAGATGTTAGGATTAGAATACAAAAGGTAAGATCAATATTTGTCCTTCTGAAGAACATATGGAGCTCAAAAATGATCAGGAATAAAACTAAGATAATGATATTTAACTCAAATGTCAAGGCTGTCCTATATGGAGAGGAGTCATGGAGAACAACTAAGGGAACACCAGGCTTGGAAAGCCTTGGTTGGACCATGCCTCCCTAAGGGTGACGGGTGCAGAAGATGTTTTTTGGCTGAGATTTGATGGTTGCATGGATGGTTTCTTTTTCTTGGGGTTTTAAGGTAGCTAAGGCTAGTTTTGGTGCAGCTTGATGACAAAAGAAAGAAAGAAGAACAACAAATAAAGAAGAAGAATGTTCATTCAAAAACTGACTTGAAGACATGTTGTTTTTCACTTCAGTACTTACTTAAGCAATCCTTCTGTGTCTTGACTGTCATTTTCTCCATCAACCTACACACAAAAATAACAATGTTAAAATGGGATTCAGATGATATGGGTTTAGTTATGATAGGGGCTTGTTATAACAGGGCTTGGGTTATGATAGGGGCTTGGTTATGATAGGGGCTTGGTTATGATAGGAGCTTGGGTTATGATAGTTAGTTAGTTTGTTCCTTTCGTGCAAAAGGCGGCACATAGGGCAGAGGTTTTAGATCTCCATGTGATGCGGTTCTTTGCTAACAGTTGGAGATCTTGAATGGTTTTATATCCAATAGTTTGCCCTCTGCCCAGCGTGTTCGTGAGCGGTTGGACTACGGGTGACTATCCCTCTGTGTGTGCGGGTTCAATTCCGCGGGATGACAGAAAAGTCACAGATTCCCCAGATTTACGGTTTTCGTGGCACCGAACCGAAGGATTACGATGTCCATGGCACCGAGCCGAGGAGCTGAAAAGCACAAGTGCTTCTGGATCGGAGGGGAAAGAAAAAATATCCCAATAGTTTACTTTCTTGTCGGATGGTTCTTCGAAGAGTGGTCTTTGGTCTTCCACGTTATGATAGAGACTTGGTTATAGTGGGGGCTTGTATGAATGAGTGAGTTATGACAGAGGCTTGGTATGATATGAGCTTAGTTATGACAGAGGCTTGGTATGAATGAGCTTGAGTATGACAGAGGCTTATGATACGAGCTTATGACAGAGGCTTGGTTATGATACGAGCTTGAGTTATGACAGAGGGTTGGTTATGATAAGCAACAACAAAAAGTAAAGATACCCTTTTACATTCCTCAAGGTATATTGGGTAATACAGTGTTAGATCCATATTTTCCATTGATCGTCGTCATACGATGAATGATATGGTCAACATCACGAGGTTGCTTTTACTTCCCCGTGTTTTTCTGATACCCAATTGAGGCTGGGTCGACCTGAGAGTTGTTAATAATAATAATTCCTCTCGCACTGCATATACGCTACATAGGGCCTGCAAGTAATTTCTCCATACTGCTCTATCCTGGGCAACTCGCTCAATCTCCTCCATGGAACTGAGACCGATATTTCCTGCCTCTCTCAGCAAAGTTCGTTTCAGGGTCTCCTTAGGTCGACTCTCTTTCTTGAACCCTTTGCATCCCACTTCAATGCCTGCTTTGATATTCGTTGATCATTTCTCCTCAAGGTGTGCCCAACATATCTCCATCTTCTCTTTCTTATAACAGTTGTCACTAGTGGTTGACCAGACATGTCTCTGATTTCATCACTTCTCCTGAATTCATTCCATTTTATATTCATTATTTTTCGAGACATCTATTTTCAAATGCATTCAACTTGCTTTCTATATCTTTAGTCATTTTCCAACTCTCGCTAGCATATGTTAGGATTGATACAACATTTGAATTGAAAATTCGTAATTTAGTTTTAATACTATATAACTTGCAGTTCCATATTTTATTTAGACTTTTAAAAGAGAGTTGTTACGGTCGGAAAAAATATTCACGCCAAATTGAACCCAGACCATGTGTCTAAGAAGCATGTTCACTACAACTACGCTACTGCTGTTGATTATAATAGGAGCTTGGAGATGATGGGGGACTTGAATATGATAGCGTCCGTGTGATGTCGGAACCTGCAATGGAAGCAAAGAATAGTACCACTGCGACCTACAAGGTATGTCATAAGAGGCGACTGATGTAGGACCTAGGGAAGCTCCCTAGTAAATAAAAAGCTTAGCAGAAATCAGATGTGCTGGCCTACTTTCAGGTACATAACTGGCTCATGTACAATGGCTCTTAAACTCATATTACATACAAATCACACAGAGCGGTTAACAAGTGATCGATATGAGACCAACTAAGAGAATATCACAAGAAGAAAACAGAAAACCACAACACTGAGCAACAGCCCGGGAACAGTGTGCCGACAAAAGAAGAAGATCTAGAGTTCAAGAACATTTCTCTCAACAACTACTACTGCCTTGTAGTTTGATTGGGGACAATCAAAGGCTATCGGAGCAAACCGTACACAAAACTGGACAGCAGGCAAACCAAGTAGTCCAAAAAAAGAATGGTAACCTGGGTAGATCTTCTTCTTTGTGTTCATTCTTTACGACCAATTTTAATCCCTCTTTGTGATATGTTTGATCATTGCAAGAACGTGTATACGTTGCACATTGGTTTGGTAGGTCCCTAAACACATAGACTTCTGCACGTTTAGGACATGTGCATCCGATTTCAGCCAAACCTCTTGTGCCTCTTACGACATGCATGGCAGGTAACAGTGGTTCTATTCTTTACACCCCAAATTTGGGCCCGAACCACTCGGGTCCTGGGTAGATGATGCTCAACATCCTGGAAGAGAAGGTTGTCTAAGGGTAGCTACCCTAAAAGAAAATAGCAACCTCCTGCCTTGCTGGTCGGCTGGGATAGCCAAAGGCTGATGGAGAGCGAACCCAGTAAACGCTGGATGAAACTGGACACATCATCAAAAGATAAGCCAAAGCTCCAAATGGCGGTGAATGATGCGACGTAAAACCGATTAGCAAAGGCTGTTTATATATCACAACAAGAATGATAAAAATGGTTGAAAAGAACGATCAGAGAAAAAGAAGAATCTCAAAAACAAAAATTTGCAATAAATACCTGCACTTCAAATGGACTCTTTCTTTCAACAGATGTCCAAGGCTGAACTGCAACTGGTTCTCCTATACTCTGTCCATCTCCAACTCCTTTGTATTCACTCCCACTATTCACTTGACCCTCCTCCTCCTTCACATCTTCCTCTTCTTCCATGATAGCATCATGAATATCAGGTGTTGGTAAATCAAATTTCTTCTTTTGAGCATCTATATTCTTTGACTGTCAAAACAAAATGCATACCGTTACAATTTTAGCAGTGTTAACATTTTAGTAAACTATAATATTTTTAACAGAGTTACAATTTTATCAAACTTTTACAATTTTAGCAGATGGTTACAATTTTAGCAGATGGTTACAATTTTAGCAGACTTACAATTTTAGCAGACTGTTACAATTTTAGCAGACTGTTACAATTTTAGCAGATGGTTACAATTTTTAACAAATGGTTATAATTTTAGCAAACTTTTATAATTTTAGCAGTGTTACAATTGGTGGGGAAACGACCAAGAAAAACAAGAAGATAAAAGATACAAAATAGGAACACAGAATTACACGAAACAAAACATTGCTTATACTCACCTTGGCTGGACTTGACTTGGGACATACACAAAACAAGAAGACAAAAGATACAAAATAAAGGAACACAGAATTACATGAAACAAAACATCGCTTATGCTCACCTTGGCTGGACTTGACTTGGGACATACACAAAACAAGAAGACAAAAGATACAAAATAGGAACACAGTATTACACGAAACAAAACATTGCTTATACTCACCTTGGCTGAACTTGACTCGGGACATACACAAATCAAAACTAGTAATATTGGTAACACCAACAGGATTGAGTAAACTACCCAAAGCCATGGACGCTCTACTGTAGAGCTCATAATGGCTTCCCACCATCCCTGCAGGATGCAAGATCAGAAAAATTAATTATCCATCTTCTTTTTTTTCTCTCTAATCTTGTTCTGTCTCACAGCGTCATGATAATATGAGAAGTCTAGAACAGGCATTTGTGTGTGCTTCGAAACAGTGTTTTTCCTATTGTCTATCGTCTTTCCCTGGTGGATTGACGAATTGGTTGTCCACTCTTGCCGTTAAGTGTAGGGGGTGAGAGCTTTAATTTGCAGTCCAGGGCCAGATGAGTTGCCCTTGTTGTGTTATATCCGTAATTAACCCTGCATGCGAAGACTGGACTCGGCAGAATGTGCGGAAGAAACTATACTCTGGTTCAGCGGAAAAGAAGGCGTCTGCCAACATGCGCTGCGGAGCGTATTGAGTACGGCCAGGCACGTAGAACGCCCTGGTCATCCGCTGCACCCAGATCCTTCTCCAGCCATCTCGACTTTGTCCTGCCACTGGACACAGAAGGAATTGGGCGAGAGGTGAGATCGCGAATGCAACTCTTTCTCACTTTAAACCAAATCATGCATAAGTCACTATTTCATACCTTTTCCCTTGGATGAAAATTTGTGTGGTCATTATCACCCGTGATGGACGAGCATCATATCCATATTTATTTAGTGTGGTCTTGATATTGTCTATCCATCTTTTTCGTGGTCTTCCCTTGGCTCTAGTGTCATAGTTCCCCAGATGGCAGCGGAGGAATGGACAGTTAGCCAGATAGTTAGAGTAGTATAATTAGATTGTTTAATAGTTGAGACTATGTTTGTACTCTCTATGCAAGTGCAACACATAACTCAAGACATGGCGCTTTTGTGTAGTTGTGTAGTGACGATGAGTTAAGTAACGTTTTTAGTAAGGAGGATGACATAAACATTGGGCACGACCAGACGTGTTCGTGTATTGCCCTAGTTAATAATAAATGTATATGAAATGAATCCACCTTGTTCGTTTGGTATATTATAAAGCAGCATGAATGAGCCCTCCGTTTACAGTGAGTCCGGTAACAATGGAAAAGCCCCCTCCTGTAACAATGGTGTCAGAAAAATGAAACAAGACCTGCCCACCAGATACGTTCGTGGACCAGAAGCAATGTGAGTCTGGTGTTGATTCCATGTTTTTTATATATTGCGTCTACAACTTCTACGATATGCTCGTTTTCTAATGATGATTGTTCTTCTAATGATGTGGATGATATTCATTTCACAAATCCTCTTTTCCCTTTTTGACTGGCGTTAGATGGCTATGTTTTTTACCTAAATCGGGACTATAGTTCAAATACCATTTCTTCAATCAACTTGAGGACCACATGATTGTCCTTCACTATTTGAAGGTGAACATAGAGCCAACGCCTGTCCATCTATTGACGATAACGTCCAGTGTATTGTCCCCAAATACGAACTATATTAATCTTAATAATAATTCTTTAGTCAACTTGAGGACCACACGATTGTCCTTCACTATTTGAAGGTGAACATAGAGACAACGCCTGTCCTTCATCTATTGACGATAACGTCCAGTGTATTGTCCCCAAATACGAACTATATTAATCTTAATAATAATTCTTTAGTCAACTTGAGGACCACACGATTGTCCTTCACTATTTGAAGGTGAACATAGAGCCAACGCCTGTCCTTCATCCATAGACGATAACGTCCAGTGTATTGTCCCCAAATATGAACTATATTGATCTTATTAATAATTCTTCAATCAACCTGAGATCCACACGATTGTCCTTCACTATTTGAAGGTGAACATAGAGCCAACGCCTGTCCTTCATCCATTGACGATAACGTCCAGTGTATTGTCCCCAAATATGAACTATATTGATCTTATTAATAATTCTTCAATCAACCTGAGATCCACAAGATTGTCCTTCGCTATTTGAAGGTGAACAAAGAGTCAACGCCTGTTCTTCATCAATTGTGGTAATGTCCAGTGTATCGTCCCCAAGGAAGCACTTTATTGATCTTATTATTGATTCTTCAAATAACCTGAGGACCCATCACTTGTCCTTCGGTATTTGAAGGCGAACAAGGATACAACGCCTGTTCTTCATCACCTAATGGCAATGTCCGATTGTGTCGTTTCTAAGGCAAAATTAATAATTCTTCAATCAACCGGAGAACCCAACGCTTGTCCTTCATTATTTGATGGTTAACTAAGACCCAACGCCTGTCCTGCATCAATTGACGGTAATGTACTGGTTATCGTTCCCAGGGAAGAACTTGAGTGACCTTATTAATAATTCTTCAATCAACCTGATGACCCAACGCTGGTCCTAAACTGGCATGCCCTATGTCATTTTTGGTTGTTACCTGGACTGTGTTACTGCTTGATGGCAGTTCTTACTGATAATTATGTCATTTGGATTGATCGGGCTGGATGCCCAGGCGAGTTTTACCTCTCTTTTTTTAATAATGTGAGTATTTACATATTTGTACAGTGCTTTGATACACTATGTTTGCTATGTGCTCTTTTTGCCGTCCTTTCTTGATAATTGGTTCTTTTTCAGAGAGTTCCATTTGCTAAATCACTTATACAATTGATTAACAATTTGTAAATTATATTTTAATAACCACTACATACTTTGTATGATGTCTCATAGGAACACTAGAGGGCAGGGATGTGAGGATGCCCGTTGGATGTGCGCCTCAGGGGTTGTCACAACCTGTTACTGCCCTGTCTGATCCTTTGGTTCCGATCAGGATCGTTCCCTGAGGTACCAACAATGACTCCAGCCCCATGGAACTTCCCTCGTCCTCCCTGCAGGCCCCTGCAGTCGTTTGGAGCGCAGATGGGCCTTCTATAGACGAGTTGCAGGGACATACGCCATTATTGGCGTTACTATGGGCTGGAAGGCCAGGACAGAATTGATACTCTTTTCGAGTATGTATCGGACTCAGTTAGTGCAACTAGAGATCCAAATGATGTCATCCAGAGACCCTGAAACTATTAACTAGTCTCCTGCGTGTGTTTGGGGATAACAGGTCGACACATGCACTATTATCTGCGTTCTTTGCTTTGTCACAAGGTGATGGAGAATCATGCCTTGACTTCTCCCATCGCCTGGCTGAGTTGTTCTCGAAGGTGACCAAGGCCCAGGTTCAGCAGGGGACGGTCCCCCTGGATGCCAGTAACCTGAGAGACCACTTTATTGCGTCCCTTAGGGACAAATTATGTTCCAACATGCTGGTGGATAGGGTGGCAGGAATGCCCTCCACCACCTTTCTTCACTGCCATACGCTGCCTTGCTGTGGGAATCCAATCCCATCCCCGGGGCGGAGGCTGAGATGGGCCCGCGGGTTCGACATCTTCACCACCGCCTGGATGCCCTGGAGTCTGGGGTGACAGATCCTCATTCTGGGTCACGCTGCCGATTTCCTGCCGTATCCCCCTTACTCGCCTATCTCGGGACGGAAAGATTCTTGTCAGGATCGACCACGAGGTTACATGGTGCGCGATATGAGAGCTGATTTGGGTGAACACCTTAAATGTTCTTCTTTCCACAGCCAGGACATAAGAAGGAGCGCACAACCATGGGTGTCCGGTGGCAAGGCCCATGAAAACCAGACCATTAACAAACATAATGTGTTTGGGTTTGTGGCGACGGAGGAGCATCAATTCTCTCCCATTAGTCCCTCTCTATCAATAGACAATTGCCAAGAGGAGCAAATATATACTTGCCATGACGTAAATGATGGTATGTCGAGTGAGCAACATATTTTACTACAGGTTTCAAATGATGATTGCCGGGCAAAACAAAACATTGATATGTTTGTGTCCGACTTCGAGAGGTTAAGTACTATGCCAAATTATTTATTAGATTTGCCCTGTGCAGAGGGACGATTCTCAGGATAATCATAAATTGATTTCAAGCATCAACAGTTCAAATGCAGAGCCAAATTTATTGCATTTTTCACGGATGGTAGAAGTTGATTCTCAAGATAGAGATACAATGGAGTCTGTTATGGATTGCTCGATATTAAGCCTATTGCTTTGATATCTTCCGACGATGTGGCATGTGAAGAACCGAACTTCTTATTACAGTTTTCTTGTGTAGAAGTGGTTACTTCTCGAATTAGCAATACAGTCGAATCCGTTGTCGATTGGCCCGATGATGAGCCATATGTCTTAACAGACCCTCCTTGATAGCGAGTAAAATTCCAGGAAATCCATAGGGTGAATGAGTCTTTCATCTGTGAGACAATTGTAGAGCAGGATATAAATGAGGATATCGGTAGTGAAAATTACAGCTTGCTTGACGATATGGGACATAATCAGGAGGAAGCTGAAATGCAGGAGGTCGTTGGTGGATCAGGTGAGAAACAGATGGCGGAACCTACAAGCGCTGCTACACCCTCTGAAAAGTCCCCCCATTTCAACGACCGACAGATAGGTAATTTCAGTTCTGTAAATTTTCAGCAATCGAAATTTAGCAAGGATGGAAATCCTATACTCCACCCTCACGGTACACCATGCGTTGTGTCAAAGAACGTGAAAGCAACCAGTATATGCTATATTATTACTAAAACAAGTTCCATTCAAACAAACAATGTTAAATCAAAAGTCAAACGGAAATCACAAAACAGTCCAGGTTACTTCGAAAAAATTTAAACAAGCTTCAGTGGACAAAAATAGTAGGAAGTGTATATTTAGAAAGTGTGCTGACCGTAGCGAGATCTGTCTGGGAGAGTGCGGAGGAAAGAAAGGTGGCCTAAATCTATCTTTAGAAGAGATCCTGTAGATAATTTAAAACAGGAGAATAATCAACTAACGGTATCTTGTCCCAGTGACACGTCAACGACAACACAAGTCAGTGAAGTCACTAAGATTGAGCGCATCCAAGATGAAGTAAAAATCCGAATCCGTGGGTGTACCCATGAGAATGCCAATAGTGTTTGTCTTCCAGTGGGCGATGGAAATGATGGTAGTGAAAATAACCGTGATTCACTACGAATTAGTTTAGGAATGTATGGGCCTGGTGCTAATTCTTCGGGCACAGATTATGAGCTAAATATGAACTGCAAAGTTAGTTTTGATTTTCAAATCTGGTCAACATCAGATCCAGTACGATCTGGTTCTGATGTGCAAAAAGATGTGCAATTTGAACGGAAGTTACTTGATAACATAAACAATGCGTCGTTTCGGGGGAGGTATTGTGTCCATCCCTTGACCAAGCGTTTGCGATGGAATACTGTGGTAATTGGATTCTTCTTACTATTTATTAGTGCTTGTGCCTGTGTTTCCACAGCATTGTTTGAAAGAATTGACTCTTTCATTCTACGAACTCTACGCAGAATGCTGGGTGTAACAAGAAGAGACCGGTTGAGAAATGAAGACATCAGGAAAAAGTGGGTACAACATCAGTACTAGACTTCATCAGAAACAACAAATTAAATGGTTAGGTCACGTAAGCAGATTACCATCAGACAGTGCACCCCAAAGAGCAATGCTGCTCCGATACAATGGGTACAAAGCAAAAGGCCGCCACGCAAAAGATGGACCTCAGAGATAACAGAGGCGACAAAGAGACTATCTACGAAGCGCATACTAGGCCCGTTTTAGAAATCTCTTCCTGACCTGGCGCTGTGAGGCATACAGGATTCGAGAAAGAAGAAGAAGAAGATTCTACGAACTACGGTTTAGTCCTGGCTTGCTCTATTTATTGTTGGGGGTCTATGTTGTCCTTAACAATATCCTTAAGGTTATACATCGTGGGGATGGTACAGATGATACCATTACTCTTGCTCCCGGGATGGTCCGTGGGAAAGATATTAGATCATGACGAGGACAACCATTATTTATGTGATTTATACACAACCACATGGAGTTGTAAAACCGATGGGCCTGAATTTTGGCTGGGACCTGGCAAGGGCAGTGATTTGTACAAAACTCCAGAAAACGAGTTTACAACGCCAGGACTGCTGTTAGGGATGAAATTGAATCAAATAAGGAAACTATTTGAGTTTTTGTTTGGGACCTGGGGAACTGAAAGATGGATCGTAATAGATCTGTCGAGATTAATAGTATACCAAATAAAGAAAATCATTGGGTTTTTGATCGGGTTTTTAGACTATGAAGGACGCATTGTACTTCCTCATTTATTGAGTTTATCTGATATTGAGCCCGATAGGCAAATCCTTTTGGAATTGGCTTGATTCCTTGTGGGGTTTGGATGGGTTGTAATTTTAATACTTTTAATAATACCTGTGGTTATATATTGTGGAGTCAAATTTTGAATATTATTTGATTCCGTTTGATGGTTGAACGGACAATGAAGTCTCATTAACTTCAATGTGATTGCTACATGTGGAGGATTGTGGATTGTGATACATTATTGAGGCTGCATGTTGGTAAATTGCAGATATTTGATATATTTGGGATGTCAATTTATTCCTGGGGGGTTGTGGGGTGATTTTATTGCCTCATGGAGGTTATATGATGTCGATCCGAGTATTTTGGATCCTTGGAGTTATGATTTGTTAATTGGCAGATTTGGTGTGGATTTGCGTCACGTGTACGCAATCCTACACTTTGATGTGTTATTTATGTTAATAAGAAGATGGGGAATTTTAACAAAAGAAGTTTAGGAGATAATGGAGCAGTGTTGAATATTGGACGTTTATAATGGAGTTTCATATTTGCTGCTAATTCCTTCCCTGGGATTGGGAGATGGTTGATAATACCTCGTGGAGGTCTTATAATGTTGTTAGTTGAACATTATGTATGTTTTTTAATGCAATGTATTGAATATTGGGAGTTTGTTCATTCCCCTGGTATCGGGTGTTGGTTATTATTTCCTCACAGAGGTCTAATACTGTTGGTGATTTGACCAGTATATAGAGATGTTTTTCAGATCATCTTCGATTTGTAACTTGTTTTTTTTGTTTGAGTTTCAGATAGTATAACAAGACTCTGACAGGCAAAGAGTGACATAGTGTTAGTGACATACTGATACACGCTGCCATCAAACCCATACTACCTCATGTGAGGATTGGATGTCCCAGTACAGCCACCTCACATTGGCCAAGTGTTATGCTGTTGGGTCGCCGTCGGAGTCATATGGCGCATATTTTCCAATTAATTAATGAAATGCTGATTAATTTCTATATTACATGGTTTCAGCACAAGAGCACAGAGGGTTTACTGTTGTTGTTAACCATGGTCACCTATGACCAGTTGACGAGTCACGCCAACGACGTGTGGTGACTAGTTCCCATTTAGCTGCTCAACTGGGTCTTCCTGAGATCCCGTCAGGATTTTCTTTCTTTTCGACCATGGTTGGCTGTTATAGTTAGTTGTTGTGGAGCCACGTTTATCACGTGAGGTGACTAGTTCCTTTCAGCCTCACCACTCTAATAACCCTATTGGACACTACCTGTGCGATTTTGGGGGATTTCAGCCGTCGGGCAACGCGAGGTCTCCAGGGGGTGTCATAGTTCCCAGATGGCAGCGGAGGAATGGACAGTTAGCCAGATAGTTAGAGTAGTATAATTAGATTGTTTAATAGTTGAGACTATGTGTTGTACTCTCTATGCAGAAGTGCAACACATAACTACGAGACATGACGCTTTTTGTGTAGTTGTGTAGTGACGATGAGTTAGTAACGTTTTTAGTAAGGAGGAGATGACATAAACATTGGGCACGACCAGACGTGTTCGTGTATTGTCCACAAGTGATAATAATAAATGTATATGAAATGAATCCACCTTGTTCGTTTGGTATATTATAAAGCAGCATGAATGAGCCCTCCGTTTACAGTGAGGGGTCCGGTAACAATGGGGAAAAGACCCCCTCCTGTAACACTAGTGCCTGATCTCTTTTTATTGTATGCTGTTATTGGTGGTTGGTTTTATTCCATTCTCATTAAATGTCCAAACCCCTGCAATTGTTGTCTTTCAATGTATTCAGTGCATGAAGTTCTGATGTCCTCGTTTCATAGTCTATCTTTCCTGGTGACCCCACTGTCTTCCTCAAGCATTTCATTTCACATGTGGTGAGCTTTCTGTGGTGTGTTGCTGTCAGAGACCAAGTTTAGCACTGGTAACAAAGTGTTGGTAGGAAAATACTTTTATCATCTGTCTTTTTTACCTCCATCATTTTTACGACCATGATAGCATTATCATCATCAGGTGCCGTGTCAGCTAGCAAAGGCGATCATGGATCTCTAAAATCTCTGTCTCTGGTGTTTGCTATCATCTCAGATGTTGACGCTCTTCCATGTCATGAAGTCAGGCTATCCAAAATTCTCTCTCTGTCTTTCTGTTTCGTCTCCCTTCGATTCATCATCATGATTGCACGTCGGTTAGTAATTGTGTGTGCTCCAATCTCTTTCTTACACAGGAAGATCTCAGCTGCAGTCCACAAACTCCGTAGCCGGAGGGTCTCCGATGTAATTTTTGAAGATGGTGAAGATATTTTTGTGGGAATAAAAAAAAAAAAACTTTTATAAGGAATTTTACCAGGGCAGTGACTTTCCAGCCTGCTCTTCTCAATTTTGAACTGCCAAGGATTCTTTTACGTGCTCAAATTGAACATGGGACCTACGTTTTATCGTCTTCAATAGGACTAGGAACTCAATCTCACCATCAGGGATCTCTGGAAAAATATTCAGATGACTCCATGAGGAGGCGAACCTGGTACCTTTGGCAGAGAGATGAGCGCCTAACCTCTACACCACAGAGACTCCTTCTTAGTAGAATACCTGGATACACCTGGGAGGATAAGATTATCAAACTTCAAGAACTAGCTGGTCTGGAAGATGTAAAATAAAGAGATACAAAAGAGACGACGGTGATGGATTGAACATGTACTCAGGATGAGAAAGGCAGCCAAGACTTGCAAAGCAGTGGACTCTGCAGGGCTAATGGGAAAAAAAGAATAAATGGAGGCCCAGGAGCACATGGAGATCTTTTGAAGCAGAGCTCAAAGACATGCAAGGGGCTAGGTTTGAAGTAGAAAGAAAGGGCAGAAAATTGAATTGAGTTAAATAAATGTGTCTCTGCCTTGGGTGCACTGGGGATTGATGAGGATGATGATTATTGTTCTTCTAAGTTCTCACTAGATTGGAATTTGGATTCTCTAATAAAGACAGCCGTCTGTCTCAGATTATCAGCCACGCCTTATAGTTTGTCTTGGACGCTAGTGTAAGTGGGCCACCTCTTTCTTCTCAAGTTTGCATACTGGGGACAGTTCTGTAGGATATAATTCCTATGATTTCTGCTTCCCCGCTTGTGTCGACCTCTTCCCGCAGTAAGTTTTGGCCACCCTTGTGATGGTAGGTCTGACATTCTTACTGGTGGCTAAATCTCCGAGACAGATTGGCGACCGCAGAATCCGTTATCCCATTCCTCATTGTGAGGGTCGTTGCACCATGTTATGTGCCTTACGGCCTGGTGCATCCATTTTCTGCAAGCATTTGTTTTGGGTTAGCATTCCTAGCGGACACGTGCATCCGATTTCAGCCAAACCTCCTTAGCCGCCTCTTCGACATGCATGGCAGGTAACAGTGGTTCTATTCTTTACACCCCAAATTTGGGCCCAGGTAACAGCTCGGGTGTGATGATTATTATAATGTGGATGATGATGATGAAGTTGACAGCAATGATGACATGATGATGATGACGTTGATGATTATGATGGTGGCGATGATAATAATGATGATGACAATGTTGACGACGACAATGAGTCTGAAGATGATGTTGGCGATGACGAATAGTTAGATAACATGACCAATGCTTTAACGGATGCCAGACATTAACTTGATATTCTACACATACTTACTTCTGTCGAGAACACACTTCTCTCCTGAATGTTCTTCAGCTTCCAAGTAATAGCTGTGAATTTCTCCACTACAGTTGCATTGTCAGCAATAATGAAATTATCAAAGATAATATTTTCTGTCATGGACCAGAGTTCAAGTCCTAGCGCATCCTGGGCAAGGTAAAGTAACAAGTCAATTAAAGCAAGCTGGTGTTTATTGATTTGTAGTTACTATGACAACGTGCAGTCTGAGTATAATTCTTTAAAACATGAGATGCCCGTCTGCCCAGCGTGTTCGTAGCGCCTTGGACTACAGGTGACTATACCTCTGTGTGTGCGGGTTCAATTCCGCGGATGGCAGAAAAAGCCACAGATTCCCTAGATTTACGGTGTTCGTGGCACCGAACCGAAGGGTTACGATGTCCGTGGCACCGAGCCGAAGAGCTGAAAGGCTCAAGTGCTTCTGGATCGGGAAAAAAAAACATGAGATGCCTAAGAGTCATCAAAACTTATGGTCTTCTTCTTCAAACGCTCCATATCAACCATTTGTTAACCACTCTTTGTAACGTGTATGTGATCTAAGCCTAAGAGCGATTGTACATTGCACCATTTATGCGCCTACAAGTAGGCCAGCACATCCAATTTTTATTTACTAGGGTAGCTTCCCTAGACCCCTAGCTCAGTTACCTCTTATGACATGTCCGGTAGGTGGCAGTGTTACTATTCTTTGCTCCCATTGCAAGCCTCAGCAACACATGGGAGAGAAGATGTAAGGTCTAGGGGTCTTTAAAACTTATGGTCTTTAGTTTAGATGTTTAGTTTATTCATTGGATCATCATCACTGCATACCGAAATAATTAGTCCATAAGTGCACCGATCTCCTCCACAGTATGTCTCTCAGCGTGTGGCGACTAATGACACCGGTTCTTTGTTGGTTTACTATTCTTCTTTGGCTATCAACATAGTGCTCATGTCTAGCTATACCATATTTGACTTGGTATTCTTGCAGTCTGGTTAGGGTTGTAGATTCACAATTATTACTTGAATAAACTTATGGTCTGCGGGTCTTAAAAACTTATTGTCTAGGGGCCTTAAAATCGTGTGCTCTAGGGCTCTTCAAAACTTATGGTCTAGGCAAGTGCTGTCCAACCTTTTAGTATACTGGGGTTCATCTGACTGATGGCTGAGGAGGAACGGGCACCATGCTGTGATTGTAATAATACTTCTCTATATCGACCACTTGTTAACCACTCTGTGTGATTAGTATATGATCTGAGCCTAAGAGCAATTGTACGTTGTGTCAGTTATGTGCCTACAAGTAGGTCTGCAAATCCGATTTCTGTGATGCTTGTTATTTACTAGGTAGCTTCCTAGGTCCTAAATCAGTCACCTCTTATGACATGCCTTGTAGGTCGCAGTGGTACTATTCCATCCTTACCTTGCTGGCCCGACACCACAAGGGCGGTAATAATTATACAAATCATAATAGTAATAGGGTCATCAGTTATATGAGGACTATCATCATAACACTCCGGACATGTCCATATGTGCTCCGATCTCCGCCTCAGCAAATCCAGCAGCGTCCAGCGACCCAACACGCCAGTTCGATATTAATTAATCAATCTCTTTCCATATTTAGCATGTCGTTCTTTTGGCCTGCACAATATTGACACCCATCTCTTTCAATCTGGTCAGCGAGTGGGATTCACAACCCTGAAACTCCTCTGTTCGGAAAGACTTTCTCAATGCGTGAAGAATCTCATTTCGATCTATGGTAGCTCCTCTGATATTGAAGCCAAGCCAGCCAATCTATCAGCTCGTTCATTACCCCTAACTCTTGCGTGCCCAGGGACAAAAATGAAGGTGATTTCTCTGATCATTGTCTGTACCAGTACCTCCACACAGTTGCGTCTCACCATTCCTGATTCGACTTTACGAATCATGCTCCTGGAGTCACTGAGTATGAAAACACGAGAGTAGTTGTGAGATGCCAGCCATTTCACCGCCTCCGTAACTGCCCGAACCTCCACTGTCAAACTACTTGTGGTATTAATAGGGAGTATTAATAATAATATTAAAACATATTAATAACATATGAAAACTTAATTCTAAATTATAATCTTGACATTTTATTTTTTTTTAAATTGCACTTACATTTAACATAGTGTCATATAATCGTTAAAATGCGCTGAGAAAATTGGGGCACCAGAAATGTATAATGCGGGTGGCAAGGGCCGGCAGGCACCATGTTCGACAGCCCTGGTCTATGGGGTCTTAAAAACTTATAGTTTAGGGTGTATTAAAAAGTGAATAGAAGAAGATATTCTATGTTTTGATGTACATACCGGCTGTGTAGTGCCGGCGCCATGCCGACTGTAGTCCCGGGCCATGCCGACTGTGTAGTGCCGGGCCATGCGGCTGTGTAGGCATGCCGGCTGTGTAGTGCCGGGGCCATGC
The DNA here is from genome assembly GCA_020796225.1 of Arion vulgaris. NCBI lineage: Eukaryota > Metazoa > Mollusca > Gastropoda > Stylommatophora > Arionidae > Arion > Arion vulgaris. The sequence goes on from CM036776.1 coordinate 3,610,240, forward strand.
CGGCTGTGAGTGCCGGGCCATGCCGGCTGTGTAGTGCCGGGGCAATGCCGGCTGTGTAGTCCCGGGGCCATGCCGGCTGTGTAGTGCCGGGGCCATGCCGACTGTGTAGTGGCCGGGGCCATGCCGACTGTGTAGTGGCCGGGGCCATGCCGACTGTGTAGTGGCCGGGGCCATGCCGACTGTGTAGTGCCGGGGCCATGCCGACTGTGTAGTGACAGGGCCAGCAAGGGAAGCAAAGAATAGTAACACTGTAACCTATAAGGCATGTCGTAAGAGACGATTGATGTAGGGGCCTAGAAAAGCTACCCAAGTAAATAAAAAGTGTCGCATAAAATCAGATGTGCTGGCCTACTTGTAGGCGCATAACTGGCACAACGCATACACGGCTCCTATGCTTAGATCACATAGCAAATCACAAAGTGTGGTTTAACGAGTGGTCAATATGGAGCATACAAAGAAGAAGTTTATACAAACAAGACATTTACTTACAATTGGTGTCATATTGTATGGGTTAGTATCCTCAAAGTAATCTGGATTTGGAATCATTTTAGACTTCCATTCTCCGTTATAGTTTGAATTTTTAATCGTTGGTACTGTCCATATGCCCTTGTATTTGGGGTTTTCAATTGTTGGTTGTGTCCACATACCACATCCTGGGGCATCCTTACACTTGGGGTTGTCTACAAGAATGAAAAAATGTATATATATTTAACGTAACCTTCGGACGCTTAAGTGAATCTCTCCTCCTTCTTTGCGTTCGTTCTTTCGACCAATTTTAATCACTCTTTGTGATATGTTTGATTTTTCCAAGAACGTGTATACGTTGCACATTGGTTTGGTAGGCCCATAAACGCATAGACTTCGATTTCAGCCAAATCTCCTTAGTCGCCTCTTACGACATGCGTGGCAAGTAACAATGGTGATATTCTTTACACCCCAAATCTGGGCCCTGGTAACCACTCGGGTGTACGTGAATCTAATGTCCTGGGTATGTTTAGTTTAGGCGTCGGATCACCATCACTGCACGTCGATCAAATTAGTCCATAAGTGCTCCGATCTCTCCCTCAGTATGTCCATCAGCGTGTGGCGACTAACGACACCGGTTCTTTGTTGGTTTACAACTCTTCTTTGTCTGCCAGAATAGCGTTCTTGTCTAGCTACACCACACTTAACTTTGAGTTCTTGCAGTCTGGTTAGTATTGTGGATATGTGAGTGTTTGCAGCAATGAGAGAGCGGACAGACTTGCATCAACAGCATCGATTGTTGGAGAGTTGAAGATGGATAAGGGGGATGTTCATCGGTCTCTTCACGACTGTCTGTTTGATGAGGACACTAAAATAGATGTTGAATCGATCCAGCGATTTAAGCAGTTTGGAGTTATCCGTTACACAAGTATAACTGGATGCCTGAGGGGCAGAGTGAGGAGTGTGTTTAATTAGCAAGATACATGAACCATCAATATGCATACTCTTCGATGTCTGTTGGGGAAGACTGAGCATCTATGGTTCTGCCTGGAGTGCAATGACGTCAAACCAATAACTTTAAAAAGCGATCATATGTACTCACGTTCTTATTATCTTCACATTCATAAACTCACAAAAAGAGAGGTTTAAAATGTGTTCTTCTTCTTCGAACGCTCCATATTGACCACTTGTTAACCACACTATGTGATCTGAGCCTAATAGCAATTGTACATTGTGCCAATTATGCACCTACAAGTAGGCGAGACATCTGATTTCTGCTAAGCTTTGATTTACTGGGTAGCTCCCTAAGTCCCTACCACAGTTGCCTCTTACGCAAGCACACTTTGCCTATTCTGGTATTTTGCATATCCACAATTTGTCCACATCCACAATTTATGCATATCCCACAATTTGTGCATATCCACAATTTGTGCATATCCCTGAATTTAACACATCCCACAATTTAACACATCCACAATTTAACACATCCACAATTTGTCATATCCCACAATTTGTGCATATCCCACAATTTAACACATCCCACAATTTAACACATCCCACAATTTGTGCATATCCTACAATTTAACACATCCACAATTTGTGCATATCCACAATTTGTGCATATCCACAATTTGTGCATATCCACAATTTAACACATCCCACAATTTGTGCATATCCACAATTTGTGCATATCCTAATTTAACACTCCCACAATTTAACACATCCCACAATTTAACAATCCCACAATTTGTGCATATCCACAATTTGTGCATATCCACAATTGTGCATATCCCACAATTTGTGCATATCCAATTTAACACATCCACAATTTAACACATCCACAATTTAACACATCCCACAATTTAACACATCCTCATTTAACACATCCACAATTTATGCATATCACAATTTAACACATCCCACAATTTGTGCATATCCACAATTTGTGCATATCCTAAATTTAACACATCCCACAATTTGTGCATATCCCACAATTTGTGCATATCCCACAATTTAACACATCCCACAATTTAACACATCCCACAATTTAACACATCCCACAATTTAACACATCCCACAATTTAACACATCCCACAATTTAACACATCCCACAATTTGTCATATCCACAATTTGTGCATATCCACATTTAACACATCCACAATTTAACAATCCAAATTTGTGCATATCCCACAATTTAACAATCCACAATTTAACAATCCACAATTTGTGCATATCCCACAATTTGTGCATATCCCACAATTTAACACATCCCACAATTTAACACATCCACAATTTAACACATCCCACAATTTGTGCATATCCACAATTTGTGCATATCCACTAATTTGGCATATCCACAATTTGTGCATATCCCAATTTAACACATCCACAATTTAACACATCCACAATTTAACACATCCACAATTTAACACATCCACAATTTAACACATCCCACAATTTGTGCATATCCACAATTTAACACATCCCCAATTTTGCATATCCACAATTTGTGCATATCCACAATTTGTGCATATCCACAATTTGTGCATATCCTAAATTTGTGCATATCCACAATTTAACACATCCCACAATTTGTCATATCCACAATTTGTGCATATCCAAATTTAACATCCCACAATTTGTGCATATCCACAATTTGTGCATATCCTAATTTAACACATCCACAATTTGTGCATATCCCACAATTTAACACATCCCACAATTTGTGCATATCCCACAATTTAACACATCCCACAATTTATGCATATCCCACGGGGACTGCCTAGAGTAGTTGATAGTAGCTCGGCCTGCTAGCTGTGAGACGCCTCATAGCTCGGGTTCGAACCTACTGTCCGGCATTTGTTCGAGTCCCTGGTCTTACTCAGGACGATAACGTGAGTACCTCTGAAGTCGGAGAAAACCTGCCTGTATGGCGGGAATACTAATTACGAGTACATTGAGCACACGGCTGCCAGTGTAAAGTAATTTACAATGTGCACGCTGCTGCCATTGTAAGAAATTGGAAAAACAGATTTTCACGCAAAAATCAGTTTCAGAGATGGAACTTCGTCTGAGTTGAAAGCGGACGAAAGAAAAAAAAAAAAAAAAATGCATATCCCACAATTTGTCCACATCCCACAATTTGCATATCCCAATTTGTCCACATCCCACAATTTGTGCATATCCACAATTTGTCCACATCCACAATTTGTCATATCCACAATTTGTCACATCCAATTTGTGCATATCCCACAATTTGTCCACATCCACAATTTGTGCATATCCACAATTTGTCCACATCCCATTTGTCCACATCCCACAATTTGTGCATATCCATTTGTCCATCCCACAATTTGTGCATATCCACAATTTGTCACATCCACAATTTGTGCATATCCCAATTTGTCACATCCAATTTGTGCATATCCAAATTTGTCACATCCAATTTGTGCATATCCACAATTTGTCCACATCCACAATTTGTCCATCCCACAATTTGTGCATATCCAATTTGTCCACATCCCACAATTTGTGCATATCCCAATTTTGCACAAATTCTGGCCACAATGGCAGAATGCGGAGGGCCATTCAGAGTCAGAACTGTTTGATTCTGAACACGACTTTGCTAGCGCATTTTCGACATGTTTGGTCGGGTATTTTTCGGTTTCGTTTGCCAAGCTACTGAGTTAGTGCTTGAGCAACGCTGTGAACTATGACTGTTACATGGAATGCTTTTTGCTGTGTCAACCGTGCGTTTGTTGTGTATTCAGAAAATGGCGGACAGCGGTTATGATGAACAAGCTCAATCTGCCGTATGCAGTTATATTGCGGTGCAGAAAGCTGGATTTTGTCATGATTGATGTTCCTTGCAAAATTGCAATTCAAGTGATGAACAGTTTTGTGTTGCTACATTAGCGGCGGCCATATGCATTTTATGCGGTGCATGTTGTTTTTTGTGTGTACGCGCTGTTTCATTCTGGAATTAGTTCACACAGGAAAAATTTTCCAGTTGTTAGCATTTCGTGTGATTTTCATTGGCACAGGAACGGAGTAATTATGGGGTGACCCGTTGCAGTGAAGTTGGAACCGTACTTATGAACTATGAACTATCCCACAATTTTGCATATCCCACAATTTGTGCATATCTCACAATTTGCACATCCCACAATTTGTGCATATCTCACAATTTGCACATCCCACAATTTTGCATATCCCACAATTTGTGCATATCCCACAATTTGTGCATATCCCACAACTTTGCATATTCTAAAATTTTGCCTGTCCTAAAATTTTGCTATCATCGAATTTTTTGTGCATGTGCTGGTATGTTGCATATCCCAAAATTCTGCATACCTCTGTATTCATATTTCTGTATAGAAAGAACTCAAAATCAAAGGCATACCGGCAAAGAGAAGAAGAGGAAGACCATGGAGAAGAACAATACAAGATGTAACTGATGGTTTGAACATGACGGCTGCAGAGGCAGGACATCTGACCTATGAGAGAGAGAAATTTCGGAGAACTGTTGGGTGGCAAAGTTCTGCTCAGGACAAGCTATTTGATGATGATGATGATTTATTTCTAAACCGATCTCTTCGTGTTTTCCTCCAGCATTCTGCGTAGACACGTCATCTCTGTTGTGACTAGTTTCCTTCTATCACTTAATGTGACAGAAAAATATGAATTCAACTTACCAATATGTGGTGGCTCCCACTCTCCATCTATTTCAACATTCCTGAAAAAGAAGAAAAATTAATGGATCATGCTGATGTATGCATTCTCAAGCAAAAATTCAGGTTACTTCTTCTTCGAACGCTCCATATCGACAAATTGTTAACCACTGTGTGGTTTGTATGTGATCTGAGCCTAAGAGTGATTGTACATTGTGCCAGTTATGTGCCTACAAGTAAGCCAGCACATCCGATTCCTGCAATGCTTTTTATTTACTCGAGTTGCTTCCTTAGATCCTACATGTCCGTCTGCCCAGCGTGTTCGTAGTGCGTTGGACTACGGGTGACTATACCTCTGTGTGTGCGGGTTCAATTCCGCGGATGGCAGAAAAAGCCACAGATTCCCCAGATTTACGGTGTTCGTGGCACAGAACCGAAGGGTTACAATGTCCATGGCACCGAGCTGAAAAGCTCAAGTGCTTCTGGATTGGAAAAAACATTTTAAATCCTACATCAATCGCCTCTTATGACATGCTTTGTAGGTTGCAGTGGTACTATTCTTTGCTTCCCTTGCGGGCCCTGGCACCACACGGACAATTCAGGTTACAACAATTATTAAAACTAAAAGAGGAACAGGTAGCTGAACAGTTATGAGATTCTGCTTTTCTTTTTGTCTATCTCTTCTCTATACCGGTTTTATCGTTAGGCGTCAGGCCAAAATAAAGGAACTTGGAGCGAGTCTCCATATGCGCTTTGTACAAGGTGGAATTTAGGGCCTCAGATATTTCATCGATCCATCGTTTACGTGGTCATCCTCTGTGTCTGTTACCATTGTATCTGAGTGCCAGTGCTCTCTGTGGGAGACTGTCTTGTGAGAACCTTGATGCATGTTCTTTGTTTGCTTTGTCTGTTATACTGTGTTGCAGTATGTATACCCTTCTACATCTGTTTAGGAATATTATGATTAACAAATAAACAGTGTACAAGTATTAAGACTTCCGAAAAATAAATAGACAAACACAGGATTTGAGACCCTCACCTCGTTTCCTACGACATCCATTTCCTGTGGGGTTCTTGCACAAACTCCTTGTTCTCATTTAGGAACTTAGCAAGCAGCGGCTCTGCCCCTGAGTACTGTGACATCAGGTTTCAGTATGCATACTCTTTTACATCTGCTCGTGGAGATCAGGCACAATGGCCAAGTACTGTGACGTCAGTTCTCTTCTTCTGCCACCACACCAGTCGATGCTATCAGTTAATAGAAATTCGCTGCACATTGTGCACCCATCTTCGTCGGCAGTTTCCGTCAGGCTGCCTCACCTTAGCCTTAATTTATTAACCTACAAGGCAGCAGGTTGGACTCGCTCTTAGTCCATCCTCGCGATCGCTACTATCGATAACAGTCACGCTATTCTCGATACGCCAGACGCTCAGGCCACAATGTGGTTAGGCGTTGCTCTGACCATACATACACACACGGACACTAATAACACATTCTATCCGATTATAGTGGCCAGAAACCGCTCAATCACACTGCATCACAGAAATGCGCAGGTTATCCGTTGGAATTTCAACGCCATGTTAGCGACCCAAATTTTCTTCTGCAATCTCACTAGATTGGGATTTGGATTCTCTAATAAAGGCAGCCGTCTGCCTCAGATTGTCAGCAACGCCATACAGTTTGTCTTGGACACTGGTGTAAGTGGGAACCTCTTCCTTCTCAGGTCTACACACTGGGGGCAGTTCTGTAGAACATGCTCTGTTGCTATACTCGCTAAGCCACAGGGGCACAGGTTGTTGGTGTCTATCTTGAATCTAGTGTACACGTCTCATTCTCTTGTGACCATCCAGAGGTGAAGTATGACAGTCTGGTCCCTTCTGAACAGTTGAGGATGTCAGCTCAGTAACCAATAACTGCGTTTCAGTTTACAGTGAGACTCTATCTATATCCTCTCCATGCCCTATTTGACACAAAAGGCTTCCATAACAGATTTCATAAAAAAGGAACCCAGCATGTCCGATTTCTACGATACTTTTTATTTACTAGGGTAGGTTCTCTAGGTCCTACATCAGTCGCCTCTTATGACATGCCTTTAAGTCGCACTGGTACTATTCTTTGCTTACCTCATGGGCCCCAGCACCACACAGGAGCAGGCCTTCTTTTCCCATCTGCTGTCTTTGAGATAGGTGTCTTCCGGTCTGATATAAAGTTCTCAATTTCAACATAAAAACAGAGGTAGATTTGGGGGATGGATAGAAGGTTAACAGTCTGAATGGAGACTTCCTTTCAGGTTTGATCTTTCTCCTCCATGAAACCACAGTTATCTGATTGACCTCGCTTCCTTCACCCGATGCAACAAAGATACCACTTATTGGTTGTGGAACTTTGTTGATGCCTTATACTTCAAGGGGAGTACAGAGGAGACAAAGAAGGAGGATTATTAGGAAGTCTTTCATACCAGTCATCAGGTTTGACTGCAGAAGGATCTGGAATGTACGGTTCCTCATCTTCCAACCACCCCTCTGGCATGACAGCATTCTGATCTATAATGGTAGCTGGTTCGATTCATCCTGAAAGTAACATTTGTTAAAATGTTAGTATTATACAGGGTGTTCAACTTACAAGCAGCCCGTGAATGGAGCTAATCTGGCATATATGTATGGAAATGAGAAGGTTCAGTTATGACGTAGTATAAGTCAAGGTTGTGTGAGGTGTGTAATTGTAGTGCGGAAGGGGCGATGATCAAATGTGACGTAGGCGAGCTAGTAGAACGTTAAAGATAAACACAACCAATGTGTTGCAAATTGATGTCAATGGCGAATTATCTTGAACACAACATCAATTTGTGTAAAAACTTGGCAACATGTACAAGTAATATAGTACAATTCTGCTCTGTCTTGGACTAAAATCAAATTTCCAATATAGTGGTCAAGATGTAGTGCCACTTATAGTAGTCAATGAGTGACCACTTGATAGTGGTCAAATGTATGCTCCACTTGATAAGTGGTCAAAGTGTAGTGCCACTTGATAGTGGTCAAGTGTAGTGCCCACTTGATAGTGGTCAAGTGTAGTGTCCACTTGATAGTGGTCAAGTGTAGTGCCACTTGATAGTGGTCAAAGTGTATGCCCACTTGATAGTGTCAAGTGTAGTGTCCACTTGATAGTGGTCAAAGTGTAGTGTCCACTTGATAGTGGTAAAGTGTAGTGTCCACTTGATAGTGGTCAAGTGTAGTGTCCACTTGATAGTGGTCAGTGTAGTGCCACTTGATAGTGGTCAGTGTAGTGTCCACTTGATAGTGGTCAGTGTAGTGCCACTTGATAGTGGTCAAGTGTAGTGCCACTTGATAGTGGTCAAAGTGTAGTGTCCACTTGATAGTGGTCAAAGTGTAGTGCCACTTGATAGTGGTCAAGTGTAGTGCCACTTGATAGTGGTCAAAGTGTAGTGTCCACTTGATAGTGGTCAAAGTGTAGTGTCCACTTGATAGTGGTCAAAGTGTAGTGTCCACTTGATAGTGGTCAAAGTGTAGTGTCCACTTGATAGTGGTCAAAGTGTAGTGTCCACTTGATAGTGGTCAAAGTGTAGTGTCCACTTGATAGTGGTCAAAGTGTAGTGCCCACTTGATAGTGGTCAAAGTGTAGTGTCCACTTGATAGTGGTCAAAGTGTAGTGTCCACTTGATAGTGGTCAAAGTGTAGTGTCCACTTGATAGTGGTCAATGTAGTGCCATGATGCTGTCATGTAGTGTCATGATGTGGTAGTGTAGTGTCCACTGATAGTGGTCAGTGATGTCATGATAGTGGTCAGGAGGCCTTGATAGTGGTCATGTAGTGTCATGATAGTGGTCAGGTAGTGCCCATGATAGTGGTCAGCAGTGCCCTTGATGTGGTCGTTAGTGCCAGATAGTGGTCAGTTAGTGCCCATTGATATGGTCAGGGAGTCACTTGATAGTGGTCAGTGCATGCCCACTTGATAGTGGTCAGTCAGTGCCCCTTGATAGTGGTCAGTGTATGTCCATGATAGTGTCAGGAGTGTCCACTTGATAGTGGTCAAAGTCTAGTGTCCACTTGATAGTGGTCAAAGGGTAGAAGCCTTCAAAAAACACTAAATGACACAATAAAACCCACTTAAACAAACTCTGAGAGCTCTCATTTGAAAGAATGATGACACTCTGAGTTTTACACATTCAATCTTACTGGGTCTACTGGTTGCGGCACTTCCGAGAAGGGCCCAATATTTTTTTTAAATTTCATTACACATTTTTAAAAATAAAAAAAATTTTAAAATCATGTTTTACAAAGTATAAAAACAATATACAGTGATGTTTTGACTAAAAGACCTTTATCAAGCAAAGGATAATCTTTTACGGCAGATATAACATATACATATACAATCAGGCAATATATCTCTAACCATTAGGGATTTATTATGGATTTCTTGTCTGTCTGTATATGTTATGTATGTCATATTAGTTAGTTTGTTCCTTTAGAGCCAAAAGCGGCACATAGGGCATAGGTTTTAGATCTCCATGTTATGCGGTTCGTTGTTAGCAGTTGGAGATCTTGTATGGTTTTACATCCCAATAGTTTACTTTCTTTGTATGTCATATAGGAAGTCTGAATTTCTTTGCTGATGGCGATGTTGATGATCACGACGGTGATATGATGCTTGTGATGGTAACGATGTTGATGATATGATGCTTGTGATGAATGATGTTGATGATATGCGGTGATATGATGCTTGTGATGGTAACGATGTTGATGATATGATGCTTGTGATGGCAACGATGTTGATGATCATGACGGTGATATGATGCTTGTGATGGCAACGATGTTGATGATATGACGCTTGTGATGGCAACGATGTTGATGATCACAACAGTGGTTATTATAATGCAGATGATGATTATTATAGTGATCTTCCTCTTATTTTTCTTGTTCGTCCGATATGAATTCAAGGCGTACAGTATGGTGCTTCTGACTGATTTTTGCGTGAAGGCTTGTTTTTCCTATCATCAGTGTCCCTCACTATGCAGGCGAGTCTTCTCTGACTTCAGAGGTGTGATGGTGATGATTATGGTGGAGGTGATGATAATAATGATGATTATCATAATGTGATGACAGTGATGATTATGAAAATGATGATGGTAGTGCAGGTGATGATGAATTTGATGAAAATAATGATGATGGTGACGGTAATGAAGTTGATCATAAAAATGATGAGAGCTCTTACTTATCCTCTTCCATGATTCAGACATGTATACTCACCAGTCAGAAGGTTTCTTGGCAAACGGATCCGGAATTCTACAGAATAAAAAATAAGATTGGTTTCTTTGCATGGTTTACATGGGAAAGAATGTGTTTAAGGCCATCTTTGCGTGGTTTAAGGCCAACACTATGTTACCAGTGTCAAACATGGCCAATAACAGCAGCTAATGAGTGGAAAATCATAACAACAGAGATGAGGTGTCTTAGAAGAGCTGCAGGTATGACAATAAGAGACAAAATTAGAAGTGAAGAAATCAGAAGGAGACTGAATGTTAAACCAGTTATGTAATTCATAAAAGAACAACAGATTAAATGGTTTGGACACATGACCAGAATGCCCTGGTATCGCCTACCACAGAGAGCCAAACAGAAAAAGTATAATGAGTACAAGGCAAGAGGAAGACCACGCAAAAGATGGAGTGACGGCATCAAGAACAGCCTTACGAACATGAATATCAGCTTACAAAGTGCCTTAAAAAAGCACACACAAGATCACTACGTTTCACCCCAACACTTCTATAAAGAAGTCAATGGTGGAAGAGAAGAACAAGCACACACAAAATCACTACGTTTCACCCCAACACTTCTATAAAGAAGTTTTTTTTTCGTTCGTCCGCTTTCAACTCGGACGAAGTTTCATCTCTGAAACTGATTTTTGCGTGAAAATCCGTTTTCCAATTTCTTACAATGGCAGTAGCGTGCACATTGTAAATTACTTTACACTGGCAGCCGTGTGCTCAATGTACTCGTAATTAGTATTCCTCGCCATACAGGCAGATTTTCTCCGACTTCAGAGGTACTCACGTTATCGTCCTGAGTAAGACCAGGGACTCGAACAAATGCCGGACTGTAGGTTCGAACCCGAGCTATGAGTCGTCTCACAGCTAGCAGGCCGAGCTACTATCAACTACTCTAGGCAGTCCCCTATAAAGAAGTAAATGGTGGAAGAGAAGAAGAAGAACATGGGAATACAGGTCTACAAAATCTTTGTCTCCATAAAGATTTTTCAGATTGATTAATTGATAAGATCATCATCATTGCACTTGGGTCAGTAACCATGTGTGTTCCGATCTCTTTCTGATACAGGAAGATCTAAGCAGCAGTGCACAAACTCAGCATCTCCGGCTAGGGCCCACAATGTCATTTAGAAGATGATATGGGGGACTGCCTAGAGTGAATCGAGGAGCATTGGCTCATAAACAACATCATGTCCCGGAAAATGAAGTATTTTGGGCCATATTTTTTTTTTTCCTACGATCCAGAAGCACTTGAGCTTTTCAGCTCTTCGGCTCGGTGCCATGGACATCGTAACCCTTCGATTCGGTGCCACGAACACCGTAAATCTGGGGAATCTGTGGCTTTTCTGCCATCCCGCGGAATTGAACCCGCACACACAGAGGGATAGTCACCCGTAGTCCAACGCGCTACGAACACACTGGACAGACAGACTTTGGCCATATGAAGTGACAGTCGTTTGGAGAGAACAGTAAAGGGTCTACCGCCGAAAGAGTGACTTCATTGCACTGGATTTTACCCCATATGTTATGTTATGTTATGCGGTCGACGTCACGGCACATTGGGCATTCCCATGTATGCTCTGTCCTCCGCTGCAGCAGCCATCCTAAAGTCCATTTGCTTACCGTACCCATGAGAAGTTGATTACTATATCTTCTCTCTCTACCACGAAGACGACACTGTCTGGCATGTCCACACCTAACGCCTAATTCTCAAACTCGTTCCAGTGTCTGAGACGTGCCCATGTCACATAATTGAGAGTGTATCACATTGATATCAGCTCTGTCCATACTTCTGCCCGTTTGAGTCGGGACATTGTTTGCAAGAAAGTATGCATGCTCGTTA